>CM067175.1:14241828-14292167 GCA_034093135.1 Erigeron breviscapus | reverse complement strand
ACATTATATCTGGTCGACTGGCAGTTAAATACATCAGTGAACCAACCATACCACGATAGTCAGTTATGTTCACTGGTTTTCCAGTTGGGTCAGAGTCCAAATTTAATGGTGCTGCAATAGGTGTGTTTTTCGATGGAATTGAATCATATTTGTATTTTCTTAACAAATCTCTGACATATTTTCCTTGGTTTATGAAAATTCCATTTTCAGTTTGCTTAATCTGAAGACCTAAGAAAAATGTTAATTCTCCCATTAAACTCATCTCATACTCAGATGACATGATTTTAGAAAACTTTTTACACATTGCATCATCAGTTGAACCAAATATAATGTCATCAACATAAATTTGTACCAATAAGATATTACCTCTTTCTTTCAAGATAAATAAGGTATTATCTATTGCACCTCTTTGAAAGCCATTTTTAAGAAGATGTTTAGTTAAAGTATCATACTAGGCTCTTGGGGCTTGTCTTAGACCAGACAAAGCTTTGTTCAGTCTATATACCCAGTGAGGATGCTTCTCGTTGATGAAGCCTGGAGTCTGCTTAACATAAACTTCTTCTTCCAATGTTCCATTTAGGAACGCACTTTTGACATCCATCTGGAAGACCTTGAACTGCAGATGGGCTGCATAAGCCAGAATATATTCTGATGGCTTTAAGTCTTGCAACTGGAGCAAAAGTTTCATCAAAGTCAACGCCTTCTGCTTGACAATAACCCTGGGCAACTAATCTGGCCTTGTTTCTTACAACATGGCCATCTTCATCCATCTTGTTTCGGTAGACCCATCTTGTACCAATGGGTTCTTTCTTTAACCCTAGTGGACAAGGAACAAGCTCCCAAACATTGTTCCTTTCAAACTGGACGAGCTCTTCTTGCATAGCTTCCACCCAGCTTGGGTCTGCCATAGCCTCGTCAATCTTCTTCGGTTCAATTAGAGATAAGTAGGTGACGTTTAAGCATTGCTCACTGGTGGCTCTTCTAGTCTGAACCCCACTATTTGGATCTCCCACAATCTGTTCAATTGGATGTGCTCGAGTCCATCTAGTGTATTGACTAGGCTGGTGTAACACAATATCAGTGCAAGTCACCTGGCGATCTTTTTCAGTTGCAGCAGCTTCTGGAGGAGGATCTGTCCAAACTACTTCTACGTCATCATCAGAGTCAATGAGGTCACGATTCGCATCATGAAATTCTTCATTAGAAGGCATTTCTTGAAGAACTGGAGAAGTTGGAGTTTGAACTGGTGCTGATATTAGAGTGGCACGTACATCAGATCCAATCACCAATTCTTGTGGTAAGTTGAAATTGATGGAGGGATAGAATGAAGTGTCACTGGTGGTACTCTTCTTCTTAACTGGTTCTAATTTGTAGTAACTGGAAACATCTTTTGGTGAAACAACTGATTGATGAACTTGGTCAATTTCGCCAAAATTTATTGGAACGACTGGAGAAATATCAAGGCTTGGTCTCTTGTTGATTGCTTCAGTTGATTCGTCGAATGTGACATGAATTGTCTCATGAAACTTTTGGAGTCTATAATTATAAACTCTAAAGGCCTTTAGAATATCTGAATAACCTAAAAATACCCCTTCATCAGCTTTTGCATCAAACTTTCCAAGCTGACTGGAATCGTTTAAAATATAAACTGGACAACCAAATACATGAAAATATCCAATATTTGGTTTACGATTCCTGAGTACTTCATAGGCAGTATTCTTATGTCTCTTGATGTAGACTGACCGGTTTTGGGTGTGACAAGCAGTTGCAACTACTTCAGTCCAAAAACTGGTGAGAAGACCTGATTCAGATAGCATACTTCTAGCTGCTTCTATCAGTGTGCGATTCTTTCTTTCCACAACTCTATTCTGCTCTGGAGAGTGTGATGATGAGAAGTTTTGAGAGATGCCGGTGTCATTGCAAAATGTTTCAAGTACCTTATTTTGAAATTCAGTATCATTATCACTTTGCAACTGACAGACTTTTCGAGTATACTTGAGTTCAATTCTTTTGATAAGAGAGATGATTTTAGCAGGTGCATCACTTTTGGATCTGAGGAATGCCACCCAACAGTATCTGGTGAATTCATCGACCACAACTAGAGTGTACTTCTTTCCAGCTTTAGTTTGAACATTCACTGGACCAAAGAGATCCATATGTAGCATGTGAAGAGGTTCAGTGATGCTAAAGTTTTTCCTAGTCTTGAAACTGGCCCTTTTCTTCTTGCCCATCTCACACCCTGGACATGGCTTTTCTTTATTAAAAGAAATCTGAGGTATCCCATCAACCAGTTGTTTGCGAGACAACTTGTTAACATTTTTGAAATTAAGATGGGATAATCTTTTATGCCACAGCCAGTTGGTGTCCTTATCAGCTTTGGTATAGAAGCACTGCTCTTTTGGAGCTGGTTCCATATCCATGATGTACACATTACCCTTTCTTGGTGCAACCATCACCACTTTCCAATCCTTGTTAAATAAGGTGCCTTGAGCAATATCGAACAAAACTCTGAAGCCATCATCACAAAGTTGTCTGACACTGATCAGGTTGTATTTCAAACCATTCACAAATGCAACTCTTTTGAATTCGACTTGTCCATTATTGAGCACACCATATCCTTCAGTCTTTCCACTTTGATCATTACCAAACGTCACTATCGGTCCATCTTGGACAGTGAACTCTTCAAGCAGGGGCTTACATCCGGTCATAGTCGGCCAGCAGCGCTGTCCAGATACCAGATATTCTTCTTTCGATCGCCCTGCACACCCACAAAAATCATCAGTTATTTTTGTGAACCCATCTTTTCTTGATAGGTTCACTGGACTTCTCCACAGAAGTCACAGTTGATTGTTATGGAGGTAAACTGAAGACTACATCGGGATCTTTTTCACCAGATCCAGGTGCAGGAGTAAAAACGATTGGTATTTGATACCTACTCCCCTTTTTCTTATCAGATTTAGTTCCAGATGGAACATTCTTTTGTTTTGGTTTTGAAGGGGGTTTAATATTTTTTTTAAAACTGGAGGTGATGAACCTCCTTCCAGATTTTTAATCCGGGCAGTACAACTCTGAACCTGTCGAGACAAAAGTTGGAGTTGACTTTCCAGTTTAAACAAAATATTGTTTTCATCAGGCAACTGAACCTTGGACCTTGGTTCAGCTGGAGTTTTAGTCTTTTGGGTCTTGGGCACCTTAGACTTTTGAGGTAAAGGCTTGTTACCAGTGGCCTTTTTAACTGGAGCACTAGCCTGTTTGGCTCCAGGTTTAACCTCAATGGGGGTGGTCTCAATGGGTTCAGTTTTAACAGCTTCAGGTTGATCATAAGAAGTTTCAACCCTGAGAGCTGGAGGCAATGCATGAAGATCTGGTTTGAGAGCTGCCATCTCCAGATCTCCAGATTTCCATGCATTCTTCTGGGCATCAATAGTTCTAGAAAATGCATCAAAGTTCTTTCCAGATGCTTTTACCCATGACTTGATAATCTTTTGTTCTTTTTCAAGATCAGAAAATAATTTTTGATTATCAAGTTCCAAAGCCTGAATTTTTAAAACTGACTCCTTGAGAGCCAACTGGACACTCTGTAAATCATTCAGTTGTGGCTTAACATTGTTTAGTTCAATTAAGATAGTGTCAAGATATCTTTCACTATCTACTCTAACAGTTTCTACAAAAGCCAAATCACCACTTAATGATTCAGCAAGGTCCAGTTTCAGTTCAGGGTCAACCTGATTGTCATAATCACATACCTTCTTCAAAATGATGTCCACCCATCTTCCAGTGATGACATCTTCTTTTGCCACATGCTGCTGTTGATCTTCCAAGGCCATGAAACATATGTCCCTTTCCTCTTCTTCATCAGCTGATGAGTCATCAGAGTACTCCCATTTTCCCTCAGTTTGTGCCATTAAGCACTGATCCTTTTCTTTTTCCATGGATAGGAGGGCAATCTGGGCCTTAAGCCTTTTATATTTAGCTTTGTAGCTATCATCAGGCCGATTGAAATTAGGGACAGGGGGCCAGTTTGGTTGTTCATCTGACTAGATCTGCATTCCTTCATAAAATGACCTTTCTTACCGCATTTATAGCAGGTAAGATTGGTTTTATCCAGAGAGCTGGAGCTAGAAGCATTGTTTGGGCCATTAAATCTTTTAGATTTATGCTTAAACCTGTTAAAGGTTTTAGCAATCACGGCTACCAGATCATCATCGTCAGTTTCATCACAACCATCACTGATTTCAGTGGTCAGGCCAGAGTTCAAGAAACTGTTTAACATCTCCTTCATTGAGTGTTCCTAGACACTCTCTGCAGACATTAAAGCAGCACAAGGTCGCTCAGTTACACTAGCAACCTTGGGACTCTGGGCATGGTTCATGGCATCTTGTTCAGCCACTAGTCTTGCAGCATTATTATCTTCAGTGAATCTGAAGGCTCCATAGAGCGATGCAAGAGTATGGCTGTGCAAAGTTTTACCTTGTCTTAAGACAAGAACCATGTTTTCCCATTTGGAAGGAAGAATATCACAAAACTTCTCAAGAAGAATATCCTTATCCTTCTCTACACCCAAGCCTCTCAGCTGATTAATGAGGCTAGAAAATCTGGTGTATGTACCAGTTAGACTTTCATTGGGTAGAGTAAAGAAGGATTCATACTTCTTGTTCAAGGCAAGTTTCTTGGTGACAATAGTGTCATCACCTCCTTCAAACTGAATAACTTATTCATCCCACATTGACTTTGCACTGGGGAACAACACAAGTGTTGGAATTAGATCTTCAGGAACAGCTCTAAGGATCATGTTCTTGAGTCTGGTGTCCAGATCTACAAGTCTACGATCCTCATCAGACCAGTGGTCTTCGAGCTTTTCTCTTGAACCTCTACTTCCAGTTGGTTCTAGAAGAGGACTTACCCCAAGAGACATGGGTATATATGGTCCATCCTTAAGGATTTTCAACATATACCTCTCTATCCCACCGAAATGCAAAAGCATTCTGGCCTTCCATGTACCAAAGGTCTCACTGTTTCCATCAAATTTTGGAACAGGAGTGTTAGAATAATGTACATGGACGTGATTTGGGACAGTAGGAGGAGGAGGGTTAGAATTAGCATTTTGATGAGGTGGTGTATTAGTATTCAAAGGGTTTTCACCTTGACCAGAACCATCTCCACCTTCAGTAGTGTTCATCTAAGCAGATCTAGGCAAGTTTATTAGCCATCTGCTCTGATACCACTTGTAAGTCCTAACTCAATAGATGGTACTACCTGAAGACACCTCAATGTCGATGGTGGAGTTACTTTGCAATATAAGCTCTGAACTGGAGACAACCAGTTACAGAGAGTATTTACCAAGTTCTAGATAGATTACTTATTAAGTGACAATAAGTAAAGAACAATGCAATAAAGTAAAATAGTTAAAGTAAATTGGTGAGACAATATGTAATTTTCAAGTGTAATTTATTTATTAACTTTAAATAAATTACAAGGTTGTAGCGGAACCAAGATAATACAAAGTATGTAAATATCCTAACAACCTATGAACTACAATTGATCTACACTTGGAATTTCTCTAAACAATCGAAACACTTAAAGTTGTGAAATGTTCCATTTTGTGATTGAGAGAATATTGCACAAGTTCACCAAGAATATTGCAGGTATGCAAAGTGTGAATTCTTTCGAAGTGTGTTCGAAGAAGTAATATTCTCGGTGTGCAATGACTTGTATTTATAGGCAAAGTTAACATTGGGATGTTAACTTTGGCCGTACAAATATGGTTGAGAGCATTTAAGGAATATCATTTAATTCCTTAAAATGCTGTGTAAAGTTGCAGAATAAAGCAACTTTATTCAACCAGCTTTATGTACCTTTTTAAACTTAAATAATACGATAAATCTTATTATCCGGGTAAAAGCACATAAAGCATAAAAGTCAATTCCTCGTAATCAGTGTAAAGCTTTGTAAGAGCTTTCCACTGACGGTCTCCAGTTTGTAACTGACTAGAATGTCAACTGGGCTTCGCTGCCATTGTCATTCTCTATCTTCCACTTGTTGTCTTCGACTTCAACTGGAAGGATTCTTCAACTGGTCAGTTCTCAACTGGAGGAAGTCTTCAGTTGCGTTGACTGTACGATGCAACTGGACTTCAATATATTTCTGGACAAATCTTCTGGGTCTCCAGGTGCAACTGGAGACTGGCCAGTTTACCAGTAAACTGGTCCTAACAATTTATTTAACGATAATAAATAAATTACACTTGAAAAATTACATATCGATCTCACCAGATTTACTTTACAAGTATTTATTTATTGCATTGTCTTTACTTATTACACTTTGTCACCTTAATAAGTAATCTATCCATTAACCTGGTATATACATACTGCAACTGGTCGTCTCCAGATCAGTGTGTATATTGCAAAGTAACCTCACCATTGACATAGAGGTGTCTTCAGGTAGTACCATCTATTGTGTTGGGACCTACAAGTGGTATCAGAGCAGAAGGCTAATATACTTGCCTAGATCTGCTTAGATGACTACTACTGAAGGTGGGGATGGTTCTGGTCAAGATGAAAATCCTAATGTTAATAATCCACCTGTTCAAAATGTTAATACTAATCTTCCTCCTCCTCCTACACCCCCTAACCATGTCCATGTACATTATTCCAATACTCCTGTTCCCAAATTCGATGGAAACAGTGAGACCTTTGGTACATGGAAGGCCAGAATGCTCTTGCATTTTGGTGAGATCGAGAGATACATGTTGAGAATCCTTAAGGATGGCCCACATGTACCCATGTCTCAAGGGGTGAGTCATTTTCTTGATCCTACTGGATCTAGAACAGGCTCTAGAGAAAAGCCTGAAGACCATTGGTTTGATGAGGATCGCAGACTGGTGGACTTGGACACCAGACTGAAAAACATGATTCTTGTCCTAAGACAAGGTAAGACCCTGCACAACCACACTCTTGCATCTCTTTATGGAGCCTTCAGATTCACTGAAGATAACAATGCACAGAGACTGGTGGCTGAACAGGATGCTTTAAATCATGCCCAGAGTTCAAAGGTTTCTAGTATAACTGAGAAACCTTGTGCTGCTTTAATATCTACTGAGAATGTCCAGTCACATTCTATGAAGGAGATGTTGAACAGTTTTCTGAACTCAGGCCTGACCACTGAAATCAGTGATGATTGTGATGAAACTGACAATGATGATCTGGTAGCCATGATTGCTAAAACCTTTAATAGGTTTAAGCATAAATCTAATAGATTTAATGGTTCCAACAATGCTTCCAGCTCCAACTCTCTGGACAAGACCAATCTTACTTGCTATAAGTGTGGCAAGAAAGGTCATTTCATGAAGGAATGCAGATCTAGTCAGTTGAACAATCAAACTGGTCCCCCTGTCCCTAACAACAATCGGGCTGATGATGGCTATAAAGCTAAATACAAGAAGCTTAAAGCCAAGATTGCCCTTTTATCTATGGAAAAAGAGAAAAACCAGTGCATGATGGCACAAACTGAGGGAAAATGGGAATACTCTGATGACTCATCTGATGATGATGAAGAGATTAGGGACATGTTTTTCATGGCTTTGGAAGACCAGCAACACGTGGTGAAAGATGATGTCATTTCTGGTAGATGGGTGGACATCATTTTGAAAAAGGTTTGTGAATATGACATTCAACTTGACCCTGAACTGAAACTGGACCTTGCTGAATCACTTAACAATGATTTGATTTTTGTGGAAACTGTTAGAACTGACAGTGAAAGATATTTGGAAACAGTTCTAACAGAATTAAACAATTTAAAACCACAAATTTCAACTTTGCAAAGTGTCCAGTTGGCTCTCAAGGAGTCAGTTTTGAAATATGAGGCATTGGAATTTGAAAATCAAAAACTAAAATCTGATCTTGAAAAAGAACAGAAGATTGTCAAATCTTGGATAAGGGCATCTGGATTAAATTATGATGCTTTTACGAACACCATTGATGCACAGAAAAATGCTTATAAATCTGGAGATGTGCACATGGCCAGTATCATTCCAGATATCCACACTATGCCTCCAGCTCTTAGGCCAGTTACCCCATATGACCAGCCTACAGATATCAAAACTGAACCCATTGAGACCACCCCTCTGAGGTGAAACCTGGAGCTAAACAGGCTAAAGCTCCAGTTAAAAAGGCTGCTGGTGATAAGCCTTTACCTTAAAAGACCAAGGAGCCCAAGAATCCTAAGGCTAAAACTCCAGCTGAACCTAGGTCCAAGGTTCAGTAGCCTACTGAAAATGATATTTTGTCAAGACTGGAAAGTCAACTTCAACTTTTGTCCATGCAGGTTCAGATTTTTAAAAATCTGGAAGGAACCTCATCTCCTCCAGTTAAAACACAAAATATCAAAACCCCTTTGAAACAAAAACAATAAATTGCTCAATCTAGAGCTAAAAATGAAAAGAAAAAGGGGAACAGATATCAAGTACCAGTCGTTTTTATTCCTGCACCTGGAGCTGTTGAACAAGCTCCAGATGCAGTATCCAGTTCAACACCACAACAATCAACTGAGACTTCTGTAGTGAAGTCTAGTGAACCCATCAAGAAAAGATGGGTTCACAAAAATAACTAATGATTTTCGTGGGTGTGCAGGGCGATCGAAAGAAGAACACCTGGTATCTGGACAGCGCAGCTGGCCGGACTATGACCGGATGTAAGCCCCTGCTGGAAAAGTTCATTGTCCAAGATGGACCGGCAGTGACGTTTGGTAATGATCAAAATGGAAAGACTGTAGGATATGGTGTGCTCAATAACGGACAGGTCGAATTCAAAAGAGTTGCATTTGTGAATGGCTTGAAATACAACCTGATCAGTGTAAGCCAACTTTGTGATGATGGCTACAGAGTTTTGTTCGATATTGCTCAAGGCACCATATTTAACAAGGATTGGAAAGTGGTGATGGTTGCACCAAGGAAAGGAAATGTGTACATCATGGATATGGAACCAGCTCCAAAAGAGCAGTGCTTCTATACAAGGCAAAACTTTAGCATCACTGAACCTCTTCACATACTTCATATGGATCTCTTTGGTCCAGTGAATGTTCAAACTAGAGCTGGAAAGAAGTACACTCTAGTGGTGGTTGATGAATTCTCCAGATATTGTTGGGTGGTATTCCACAGATCCAAAAGTGATGCACCTGCTGAAATCATCTCTCTCATCAAAAGAACTGAACTCAAGTACACTTGAAAAGTTTGTCAGTTACGAAGTGATAATGGTACTGAATTTCAAAATAAAGTACTTGAAACATTTTGTAATGACACTGGCATCTCTCAAAACTTCTCATCAGCACATTCTCCAGAGCAAAATGGAGTTGTGGAAAGAAAGAATCGCACACTGATAGAAGCGGCCAGAAGTATGTTATCTGAATCAGGTCTTCCCACCAGTTTTTGGGCAGAAGCAGTGGCAACAGCTTGTCACACCCAAAACCGGTCAGTCTACATCAAGAGACACAAGAAGACCGCCTATGAAGTGCTCAGGAATCGAAAACCAAATATTGGATATTTCCATGTATTTGGTTGTCCAGTTTATATCTTAAATGATTCCAGTCAGCTTGGAAAGTTTGATGCAAAAGCTGATGAAGTTGTATTTCTAGGCTATTCAGATATTCGAAAGGCTTTTAGAGTTTATAATTATAGACTCCAAAAGGTTCATGAGACAATTCATGTCACATTCGACGAATCAAATGATGCAATCAATAAGAGACCTAACCTTGATACATCATTTTATCCCTCTATCAGTTTCAACTTACCACAGAAACTGGTGATTGGATCAGATGTACGTGTCACTCCAATATCAGCACCAGTTCAAACTCCAACTTCTCCAGTTCTTCAAGAAATGCCTTCAACTGAAGAATTTCATGATGCAAATCATGACCTCATTGACTCTGATGAGGCTATAGAAGTAGTTTGAGCTGATCCTCCTCCAGTTGTAACACTTGAAGAGGATCATCTAGTGACTTGCACTAATATTGTAGTTCACCAGCCTAGCCAATACACTAAATGGACTCGAGCACATCCAATTGATCAGATTGTTGGAGATCAAAGTAGTGGGGTTCAAACTAGAAGAGCCACAAGTGAGCAATTCTTAAATGTCACCTTCTTATCACTGATTGAACCGAAGAAGATTGACGAGGCTATGGCAGATCCAAGCTGGGTAGAAGCAATGCAAGAAGAGCTTATCCAGTTCGAAAGGAACAATGTATGGGAACTTGTTCCTTGTCCACCTGGGTTGAAGAAAGAACCCATTGGTACAAGATGGGTCTACCGAAACAAGATGGATGAAGATGGCAATGTTGTAAGAAACAAGGCCAGATTAGTTGCCCAGGGTTATTGTCAAGCAGGGGGCGTTGATTTTGATGAGACTTATGCTCCAGTTGCTAGACTTGAAGCCATAAGAATTTTCTTCGCTTATGCAGCCCATCTGCAGTTCAAAGTCTTCCAGATGGATGTCAAAAGTGTGTTCCTGAATGGAACAGTAGAAGAAGTAGTGTATGTTAAACAGACTCCAGGCTTCATTAATGAGAAGCATCCTCACTGGTTATATAGACTGAACAAAGCTTTGTATGGTCTAAGACAAGCCCCAAGAGCCTGGTATGACACTTTAACTAAACATCTTCTCAAAAATGGCATTCAAAGAGGTGCAATAGATAATACCTTATTTATCTTGAAAGAAAAAGGTAATATCTTACTGGTACAAATTTATGTTGATGATATTATATTTGGTTCAACTGATGATGCAATGTGTAAAAAGTTTTCTAAAATCATGTCATCTGAGTATGAAATGAGTTTAATGGGTGAATTAACATTTTTCTTGGGTCTTCAGATTAAGCAAACTGAAAATGGAATTTTTATAAACCAAGAAAAATATGTCAGAGATTTGTTAAGAAAATACAAATATGATTCAATCCCATCAAAAAACACACCTATTGCAGCACCTTTAAATTTGGACTCTGACCCAACTGGCAAACCAGTGAACACCACTGAATATCGTGGTATGGTTGGTTCACTGATGTATTTAACTGCAAGTCGACCAGATATAATGTTTGCAACATGTCTATGTGCCAGATTTCAGGCTAACCCAAAAGAATCACATTTGCATGCTGTTAAGCGCATCTTCAGATACCTGAAAGGGTGTCCTAGCCTTGGTCTTTGGTATCCCAAAGGCTCTGGGTTAGATCTAATGGGTTATTCAGATTCAGATCATGCAGGTTGTAAGATAGATAGAAAGTCAACAACTGGAGGTTGTCATTTCCTTGGAGGAAAACTGGTGAGTTGGACCAGCAAGAAGCAGACGTCAGTCTCTATGTCCACTGCTGAGGCAGAGTACATTTCTGCGGCCAGTTGTTGTGCCCAGATTCTCTGGATTAAGAACCAGTTACTAGATTATGGTCAGAAGTATACAAGGACCCCAATCTTTTGTGACAACACCAGTGCAATTGCTATATCTCACAACCCAGTGATGCACTCAAAGACAAAGCATATTGACATCAGGTATCATTTTATTCATGATCATGTTATGAAAGGAGACATTGAAATTCATTTCATCCCCACTGACAAACAGCTCGCCGATGTTTTTACAAAACCTCTTGATGAGAAAACTTTTGAACATCTCATCAGCGAATTGGGAATGTTAAATCCTTAAAACTGGAGATTTTGTTATGAACGCGTCAGTGACACTGATGAAGTTCTCCAGTTGAGGAGGTCCAGATAATCTTTGCTCGCCAGGCTATCGAACGCCTTTGTGATACTATCCTGGCACTAATCGATTTATGGATCATCATTTTAGGGGGAAAGACTCAAAATAATTTTCTTACTAAAATTCATTTTGTTTTAAAATGGCAACTGGAGAACTCTCCAGTTAGAAACTGGCACTGGATTAATTCTCCAGCGTACATGTTCAGTCTTGTCTTAAAACTGGTGGTCAACCAGATTTCATAACGTTGGAAAAATACTTGGCCAATTTTTGTGACATGTGATGGTACTCAAGTGTATTTTCCCACTTGCAACCGTCGTATGATGTGTGAAAGACTTTTTTTGTAAAAAGGTGAACTAATTATGGGGATTGTAAAAGGTTAGTGGGCGCGTGGGAATACCAGCCGTCATAGGATTTAATGCTGACTTGATGGTATTAAATATTTTTGAAATTCAAGTTTTTCATAAATCAAAATATCTTTTGTTTTAGAAAATTTGGGGATTAAAATAATATTTTTTTATTTATATTGGGATTTTGTACCCTTATAAATACCCCCACATTTACTCCGGTTACCATTTACTTCCTTTCACATTCCTTCATTTACTTCCCAATCATCAAAATTGCTTCTTTTCTCTCTCTGCTCAATAAATCAAGAACCCTAATTCCAAAATTCTCAATTTCACTTTCAATGGCACCTAAATCATCCAGATCAAGAGATATAAATCTCCTTACTGTCCCATATGTTCCCCCACCAGGTGTCAGACAGGCACCTGGTGCTCCTGGCAATACTACGCTGATCAAATTGAACCCAAATAATCTGATGGCTAGTTTGCAAGGGGTTCAGACTGCCGATACTCTCATTGGACGAATCCAACGCTTTCTTCGTGATTCTTCAATCGGGGAGTCTTTCTTTCATAACCCACGCAAATCCAACGCTTTCTTCGTGATTCTTCAATCGGGGAGTCTTTCTTTCATAACCCACGCAAGTTATATCATGATTACTTGTGTGAGTTTTGGTACACTGCACAAATCTCAGACGATTGTTCATCCATCTCCTTCACTCTTAAAAATGGAACATTCGCGTGTAAAATAACAGCAGAAACGTTAAGGATTGATTTACACCTCAACTACTGGATACAAGGAGAATCTCCAGTTGTCATCTCCCCCAGAGTTTTAAAAATCTGGAAGGAGCCTCATCTCCTCCAGTTAAAACACAAAATATCAAAACCCCTTTGAAACAAAAACAAAAAATTGCTCAATCTGGAGCTAAAAATGAAAAGAAAAAGGGGAACAAATATCAAGTACCAGTCGTTTTTATTCCTGCACCTGGAGCTGTTGAACAAGCTCCAGATGCAACATCCAGTTCAACACCACAGCAATCAACTGAGACTTCTGTAGTGAAGTCTTGTGAACCCATCAAGAAAAGATTGGTTCACAAAAAGAACTAATGATTTTCGTGGGTGTGCAGGGCGATCGAAATAAGAACACCTGGTATCTGGACAGCGCAGCTGGCCGGACTATGACCGGATGTAAGCCCCTGCTAGAAAAGTTCACTGTCCAAGATGGACCGGCAGTGACGTTTGGTAATGATCAAAATGGAAAGACTGAAGGATATGGTGTGCTCAATAACGGAAAGGTGGAATTCAAAAGAGTTTCATTTGTGAATGGTTTGAAATACAACCTAATCAGTGTAAGCCAACTTTGTGATGATGGCTACAGAGTTTTGTTCGATATTGCTCAAGGCACCATATTTAACAAGGATTGGAAAGTGGTGATGGTTGCACCAAGGAAAGGAAATGTGTACATCATGGATATGGAACCAGCTCCAAAAGAGCAGTGCTTCTATACCAAGGCTGATGAGGACACCAACTGGTTGTGGCATAAAAGATTATCCCATCTTAATTTCAAAAATATTAACAAATTGTCTCGAAAACAATTGGTAGATGGGATACCTCAGATTTCTTTTAATAAAGAAAAGCCATGTCCAGGGTATGAGATGGGCAAGCAGAAAAGGGCCAGTTTCAAGACAAGGCAAAACTTTAGCATCACTGAACCTCTTCACATGCTTCATATGGATCTCTTTGGTCCAGTGAATGTTCAAACTAGAGCTGGAAAGAAGTACACTCTAGTTGTGGTTGATGAATTCTCCAGATATTGCTGGGTGGTATTCCTCAGATCCAAAAGTGATGCACCTGCTGAAATCATCTCTCTCATCAAAAGAATTGAACTCAAGTACACTTGAAAAGTTTGTCAAGGGGAGTCTTTCTCATAACTCTCATTGGACGAATCCAACGCTTTCTTCGTGATTCTTCAATCGGGGAGTCTTTCTTTCATAACCCACGCAAATCCAACGCTTTCTTCGTGATTCTTCAATCGGGGAGTCTTTCTTTCATAACCCACGCAAATCCAACGCTTTCTTCGTGATTCTTCAATCGGGGAGTCTTTCTTTCATAACCCACGCAAATCCAACGCTTTCTTCGTGATTCTTCAATCGGGGAGTCTTTCTTTCATAACCCACGCAAATCCAACGCTTTCTTCGTGATTCTTCAATCGGGGAGTCTTTCTTTCATAACCCACGCAAATCCAACGCTTTCTTCGTGATTCTTCAATCGGGGAGTCTTTCTTTCATAACCCACGCAAATCCAACGCTTTCTTCGTGATTCTTCAATCGGGGAGTCTTTCTTTCATAACCCACGCAAATCCAACGCTTTCTTCGTGATTCTTCAATCGGGGAGTCTTTCTTTCATAACCCACGCAAATCCAACGCTTTCTTCGTGATTCTTCAATCGGGGAGTCTTTCTTTCATAACCCACGCAAATCCAACGCTTTCTTCGTGATTCTTCAATCGGGGAGTCTTTCTTTCATAACCCACGCAAATCCAACGCTTTCTTCGTGATTCTTCAATCGGGGAGTCTTTCTTTCATAACCCACGCAAATCCAACGCTTTCTTCGTGATTCTTCAATCGGGGAGTCTTTCTTTCATAACCCACGCAAATCCAACGCTTTCTTCGTGATTCTTCAATCGGGGAGTCTTTCTTTCATAACCCACGCAAATCCAACGCTTTCTTCGTGATTCTTCAATCGGGGAGTCTTTCTTTCATAACCCACGCAAATCCAACGCTTTCTTCGTGATTCTTCAATCGGGGAGTCTTTCTTTCATAACCCACGCAAATCCAACGCTTTCTTCGTGATTCTTCAATCGGGGAGTCTTTCTTTCATAACCCACGCAAATCCAACGCTTTCTTCGTGATTCTTCAATCGGGGAGTCTTTCTTTCATAACCCACGCAAATCCAACGCTTTCTTCGTGATTCTTCAATCGGGGAGTCTTTCTTTCATAACCCACGCAAATCCAACGCTTTCTTCGTGATTCTTCAATCGGGGAGTCTTTCTTTCATAACCCACGCAAATCCAACGCTTTCTTCGTGATTCTTCAATCGGGGAGTCTTTCTTTCATAACCCACGCAAATCCAACGCTTTCTTCGTGATTCTTCAATCGGGGAGTCTTTCTTTCATAACCCACGCAAATCCAACGCTTTCTTCGTGATTCTTCAATCGGGGAGTCTTTCTTTCATAACCCACGCAAATCCAACGCTTTCTTCGTGATTCTTCAATCGGGGAGTCTTTCTTTCATAACCCACGCAAATCCAACGCTTTCTTCGTGATTCTTCAATCGGGGAGTCTTTCTTTCATAACCCACGCAAATCCAACGCTTTCTTCGTGATTCTTCAATCGGGGAGTCTTTCTTTCATAACCCACGCAAATCCAACGCTTTCTTCGTGATTCTTCAATCGGGGAGTCTTTCTTTCATAACCCACGCAAATCCAACGCTTTCTTCGTGATTCTTCAATCGGGGAGTCTTTCTTTCATAACCCACGCAAATCCAACGCTTTCTTCGTGATTCTTCAATCGGGGAGTCTTTCTTTCATAACCCACGCAAATCCAACGCTTTCTTCGTGATTCTTCAATCGGGGAGTCTTTCTTTCATAACCCACGCAAATCCAACGCTTTCTTCGTGATTCTTCAATCGGGGAGTCTTTCTTTCATAACCCACGCAAATCCAACGCTTTCTTCGTGATTCTTCAATCGGGGAGTCTTTCTTTCATAACCCACGCAAATCCAACGCTTTCTTCGTGATTCTTCAATCGGGGAGTCTTTCTTTCATAACCCACGCAAATCCAACGCTTTCTTCGTGATTCTTCAATCGGGGAGTCTTTCTTTCATAACCCACGCAAATCCAACGCTTTCTTCGTGATTCTTCAATCGGGGAGTCTTTCTTTCATAACCCACGCAAGTTATATCATGATTACTTGTGTGAGTTTTGGTACACTGCACAAATCTCAGACGATTGTTCATCCATCTCCTTCACTCTTAAAAATGGAACATCGCGTGTAAAATAACAGCAGAAACGTTAAGGATTGATTTACACCTCAACTACTGGATACAAGGAGAATCTCCAGTTGTCATCTCCCCCAGAGTTTTAAAAATCTGGAAGGAGCCTCATCTCCTCCAGTTAAAACACAAAATATCAAAACCCCTTTGAAACAAAAACAAAAAATTGCTCAATCTGGAGCTAAAAATGAAAAGAAAAAGGGGAACAAATATCAAGTACCAGTCGTTTTTATTCCTGCACCTGGAGCTGTTGAACAAGCTCCAGATGCAACATCCAGTTCAACACCACAGCAATCAACTGAGACTTCTGTAGTGAAGTCTTGTGAACCCATCAAGAAAAGATTGGTTCACAAAAAGAACTAATGATTTTCGTGGGTGTGCAGGGCGATCGAAATAAGAACACCTGGTATCTGGACAGCGCAGCTGGCCGGACTATGACCGGATGTAAGCCCCTGCTAGAAAAGTTCACTGTCCAAGATGGACCGGCAGTGACGTTTGGTAATGATCAAAATGGAAAGACTGAAGGATATGGTGTGCTCAATAACGGAAAGGTGGAATTCAAAAGAGTTTCATTTGTGAATGGTTTGAAATACAACCTAATCAGTGTAAGCCAACTTTGTGATGATGGCTACAGAGTTTTGTTCGATATTGCTCAAGGCACCATATTTAACAAGGATTGGAAAGTGGTGATGGTTGCACCAAGGAAAGGAAATGTGTACATCATGGATATGGAACCAGCTCCAAAAGAGCAGTGCTTCTATACCAAGGCTGATGAGGACACCAACTGGTTGTGGCATAAAAGATTATCCCATCTTAATTTCAAAAATATTAACAAATTGTCTCGAAAACAATTGGTAGATGGGATACCTCAGATTTCTTTTAATAAAGAAAAGCCATGTCCAGGGTATGAGATGGGCAAGCAGAAAAGGGCCAGTTTCAAGACAAGGCAAAACTTTAGCATCACTGAACCTCTTCACATGCTTCATATGGATCTCTTTGGTCCAGTGAATGTTCAAACTAGAGCTGGAAAGAAGTACACTCTAGTTGTGGTTGATGAATTCTCCAGATATTGCTGGGTGGTATTCCTCAGATCCAAAAGTGATGCACCTGCTGAAATCATCTCTCTCATCAAAAGAATTGAACTCAAGTACACTTGAAAAGTTTGTCAGTTACGAAGTGATAATGGTACTGAATTTCAAAATAAAGTACTTGAAACATTTTGTAATGACACTGGCATCTCTCAAAACTTCTCATCAGCACATTCTCCAGAGCAAAATGGAGTTGTGGAAAGAAAGAATCGCACACTGATAGAAGCGGCCAGAAGTATGTTATCTGAATCAGGTCTTCCCACCAGTTTTTGGGCAGAAGCAGTGGCAATAGCTTGTCACACCCAAAACCGGCCAGTCTACATCAAGAGACACAAGAAGACTGCCTATGAAGTGCTCAGGAATCGACCACCAAATATTGAATATTTCCATGTATTTGGTTGTCCATTTTATATCTTAAATGATTCAAGTCAGTTTGGAAAGTTTGATGCAAAAGTTGATGAAGGTGTATTTCTAGGCTATTCAGATATTCGAAAGGCTTTTAGAGTTTATAATTATAGACTCCAAAAGGTTCATGAGATAATTCATGTCACATTCGACGAATCAAATGATGCAATCAATAAGAGACCTAACCTTGATATCTCTCCAGTCGTTCCAATAAATTTTGGTGAAACTGACCAAGTTCATCAGTCAGTTGTTTCACCAGATAATGTTTCCAGTCATACTCAACTGGAACCAGCTCAAAAGAAGAAAACCACCAGTGATACATCATTTTATCCCTCTATCAGTTTCAACTTACCACAGAAACTGGTGATTGGATCAGATGTACGTGTCACTCCAATATCAGCACCAGTTCAAACTCCAACTTCTCGAGTTCTTCAAGAAATGCCTTCAACTGAAGAATTTCATGATGCAAATCGTGACCTCATTGACTCTGATGAGGATATAGAAGTAGTTTGGGCTGATCCTCCTCCAGTTGTAACACTTGAAGAGGATCATCTGGTGACTTGCACTAATATTGTAGTTCACCAGCCTATCCAATACACTAAATGGACTCGAGCACATCCAATTGATCAGATTGTTGGAGATCAAAGTAGTGGGGTTCAGACTAGAAGAGCCACAAGTGAGCAATGCTTAAACGTCACCTTCTTATCACTGATTGAACCGAAGAAGATTGACGAGGCTATGGCAGATCCAAGCTGGGTAGAAGCTATGCAAGAAGAGCTTATCTAGTTCGAAAGGAACAATGTATGGGAACTCGTTCCTTGTCCACCTGGGTTGAAGAAAGAACCCATTGGTACAAGATGGGTCTACCGAAACAAGATGAATGAAGATGGCAATGTTGTAAGAAACAAGGCCAGATTAGTTGCCCAGGGTTATTGTCAAGCAGAGGGAGTTGATTTTGATGAGACTTTTGCTCCAGTTGATTTTGATGAGACTTTTGCTCCAGTTGCACCAGCCGTCGTAGCATTTAATGCTGACTTGATGGTATTAAATATTTTTGAAATTCAAGTTTTTCATAAATCAAAATATCTTTTGTTTTAGAAAATTTGGGGATTAAAATAATATTTTCTTATTTATATTGGGATTTTGTACCCTTATAAATACCCCCACATTTACTCCGGTTACCATTTACTTCCTTTCATATTCCTTCATTTACTTCCCAATCATCAAAATTGCTTATTTTTTCTCTCTGCTCAATAAATCAAGAACCCTAATTCCCAAATTCTCAATTTCACCTTCAATGGCACCTAAATCATCCAGATCAAGAGATATAAATCTCCTTACTGTCCCATATGTTCCCCCACCAGGTGTCAGACAGGCACCTGGTGCTGCTGGCAATACTACGCTCATCAAATTGAACCCAAATAATCTGATGGCTAGTTTGCAAGGGGTTCAGACTAGAAGAGCCACAAGTGAGCAATGCTTAAACGTCACCTTCTTATCACTGATTGAACCGAAGAAGATTGACGAGGCTATGGCAGATCCAAGCTGGGTAGAAGCTATGCAAGAAGAGCTTATCTAGTTCGAAAGGAACAATGTATGGGAACTTGTTCCTTGTCCACCTGGGTTGAAGAAAGAACCCATTGGTACAAGATGGGTCTACCGAAACAAGATGAATGAAGATGGCAATGTTGTAAGAAACAAGGCCAGATTAGTTGCCCAGGGTTATTGTCAAGCAGAGGGAGTTGATTTTGATGAGACTTTTGCTCCAGTTGATTTTGATGAGACTTTTGCTCCAGTTGCTTGATGAGCTTTTGCTAGTTGATTTTGATGAGACTTTTGCTCCAGTTGATTATGATGAGACTTTTGCTCCAGTTGCACCAGCCGTCGTAGCATTTAATGCTGACTTGATGGTATTAAATATTTTTGAAATTCAAGTTTTTCATAAATCAAAATATCTTTTGTTTTAGAAAATTTGGGGATTAAAATAATATTTTCTTATTTATATTGGGATTTTGTACCCTTATAAATACCCCCACATTTACTCCGGTTACCATTTACTTCCTTTCATATTCCTTCATTTACTTCCCAATCATCAAAATTGCTTATTTTTTCTCTCTGCTCAATAAATCAAGAACCCTAATTCCCAAATTCTCAATTTCACCTTCAATGGCACCTAAATCATCCAGATCAAGAGATATAAATCTCCTTACTGTCCCATATGTTCCCCCACCAGGTGTCAGACAGGCACCTGGTGCTGCTGGCAATACTACGCTCATCAAATTGAACCCAAATAATCTGATGGCTAGTTTGCAAGGGGTTCAGACTGCCGATACTCTCATTGGACGAATCCAACGCTTTCTTCGTGATTCTCCAATCGGCGAGTTTTTCTTTCTTAACCCACGCAAGTTATATCATGATTACTTGTGTGAGTTTTGGTACACTGCACAAATCTCAGACGATTGTTCATCCATCTCCTTCACTCTTAAAAATGGAACAGTCGCGTGTACAATAACGGCAGAAACGTTGAGGAATGATTTACACCTCAACTACTGGAGATAAGGAGAATCTCTAGTTGTCATCTCTCACAGAGTTTAAAAAATCTGGAAGGAGCCTCATCTCCTCCAGTTAAAACACAAAATATCAAAACCCCTTTGAAACAAAAACAAAAAATTGCTCAATCTGGAGCTAAAAATGAAAAGAAAAAGGGGAACAAATATCAAGTACCAGTCGTTTTTATTCCTGCACCTGGAGCTGTTGAACAAGCTCCACATGCAGCATCCAGTTCAACACCACAGCAATCAACTGAGACTTCTGTAGTGAAGTCCAGTGAACCCATCAAGAAAAGATGGGTTCACAAAAATAACTAATGATTTTTGTGGGTGTGCAGGGCGATCGAAAGAAGAACACCTGGTATCTGGACAGCGCAGCTGGCCGGACTATGACCGGATGTAAGCCCCTGCTGGAAAAGTTCACTGTCCAAGATGGACCGGCAGTGACGTTTGGTAATGATCAAAATGGAAAGACTGAAGGATATGGTGTGCTCAATAACGGATAGGTCGAATTCAAAAGAGTTGCATTTGTGAATGGTTTGAAATACAACCTGATCAGTGTAAGCCAACTTTGTGATGATGGCTACAAAGTTTTGTTCGATATTGCTCAAGGCACCATATTTAACAAGGATTGGAAAGTGGTGATGGTTGCACCAAAGAAAGGAAATGTGTACATCATGGATATGGAACCAGCTCCAAAAGAGCAGTGCTTCTATACCAAGGCTGGTGAGGACACCAACTGGCTGTGGCATAAAAGATTATCTCATCTTAATTTCAAAAATATTAACAAATTGTCTCGAAAACAATTGGTAGATGGGATACCTCAGATTTCTTTTAATAAAGAAAAGCCATGTCCAGGGTGTGAGATGGGCAAGTAGAAAAGGGCCAGTTTCAAGACAAGGCAAAACTTTAGCATCACTGAACCTCTTCGCATGCTTCATATGGATCTCTTTGGTCCAGTGAATGTTCAAACTAGAGCTGGAAAGAAGTACACTCTAGTTGTGGTTGATGAATTCTCCAGATATTGCTGGGTGGTATTCCTCAGATCCAAAAGTGATGCACCTGCTGAAATCATCTCTCTCATCAAAAGAATTGAACTCAAGTACACTTGAAAAGTTTGTCAGTTACGAAGTGATAATGGTACTGAATTTCAAAATAAAGTACTTGAAACATCTTGTAATGACACTGGCATCTCTCAAAACTTCTCATCAGCACATTCTCCAGAGGAAAATGGAGTTGTGGAAAGAAAGAATCGCACACTGATAGAAGCGGCCATAAGTATGTTATCTGAATCAGGTCTTCCCACCAGTTTTTGGGCAGAAGTAGTGGCAACAGCTTGTCACACCCAAAACCGGTCAGTCTACATCAAGAGACACAAGAAGACCGCCTATGAAGTGCTCAGG
This sequence comes from Erigeron breviscapus, assembly GCA_034093135.1. Classification (NCBI taxonomy): domain Eukaryota; kingdom Viridiplantae; phylum Streptophyta; class Magnoliopsida; order Asterales; family Asteraceae; genus Erigeron; species Erigeron breviscapus. Next base: position 14,270,606 of record CM067175.1, on the reverse strand, counting down.
AATCGAACACCAAATATTGGATATTTCCATGTATTTGTATGTCCTGTTTATATCTTAAATGATTCCAGTCAGCTTGGAAAGTTTGATGCAAAAGCTGATGAAGGTGTATTTCTAGGCTATTCAGATATTCGAAAGGCTTTTAGAGTTTATAATTATAGACTCCAAAAGGTTCATGAGACAATTCATGTCACATTCGACGAATCAAATGATGCAATCAATAAGAGACCTAACCTTGATATCTCTCTAGTCGTTCCAATAAATTTTGGTGAAACTGACCAAGTTCATCAGTCAGTTGTTTCACCAGATAATGTTTCCAGTCATACTCAACTGGAACCAGCTCAAAAGAAGAAAACCACCAGTGATACATCATTTTATCCCTCTATCAGTTTCAACTTGCCACAGAAACTGGTGATTGGATCAGATGTACGTGTCACTCCAATATCAGCACCAGTTCAAACTCCAACTTCTCCAGTTCTTCAAGAAATGCCTTCAACTGAAGAAATTCATGATACAAATCGTGACCTCATTGACTCTGATGAGGATATAGAAGTAGTTTGGGCTGATCCTCCAGTTGTAACACTTGAAGAGGATCATCTGGTGACTTGCACTAATATTGTAGTTCACCAACCTAGCCAATACACTAAATGGACTCGTGCACATCCAATTGATCAGATTGTTGGAGATCAAAGTAGTGGGGTTCAGACTAGAAGATTCACAAGTGAGCAATGCTTAAACGTCACCTTCTTATCACTGATTGAACCGAAGAAGATTGATGAGGCTATGGCAGATCCAAGCTGGGTAGAAGCTATGCAAGAAGAGCTTATCTAGTTCGAAAGGAACAATGTATGGGAACTTGTTCCTTGTCCACCTGGGTTGAAGAAAGAACCCATTGGTACAAGATGGGTCTACCAAAACAAGATGAATGAAGATGGCAATGTTGTAAGAAACAAGGCCAGATTAGTTGCCCAGGGTTATTGTCAAGCAGAGGGAGTTGATTTTGATGAGACTTTTGCTCCAGTTGATTATGATGAGACTTTTGCTCCAGTTGCTTATGATGAGACTTTTGCTCCAGTTGATTATGATGAGACTTTTGCTCCAGTTGATTATGATGAGACTTTTGCTCCAGTTGATTTTGATGAGACTTTTGCTCCAGTTGATTATGATGAGACTTTTGCTCCAGTTGCACCAGCCGTCGTAGCATTTAATGCTGACTTGATGGTATTAAATATTTTTGAAATTCAAGTTTTTCATAAATCAAAATATCTTTTGTTTTAGAAAATTTGGGGATTAAAATAATATTTTCTTATTTATATTGGGATTTTGTACCCTTATAAATACCCCCACATTTACTCCGGTTACCATTTACTTCCTTTCATATTCCTTCATTTACTTCCCAATCATCAAAATTGCTTATTTTTTCTCTCTGCTCAATAAATCAAGAACCCTAATTCCCAAATTCTCAATTTCACCTTCAATGGCACCTAAATCATCCAGATCAAGAGATATAAATCTCCTTACTGTCCCATATGTTCCCCCACCAGGTGTCAGACAGGCACCTGGTGCTCCTGGCAATACTACGCTCATCAAATTGAACCCAAATAATCTGATGGCTAGTTTGCAAGGGGTTCAGACTGCCGATACTCTCATTGGACGAATCCAACGCTTTCTTCGTGATTCTCCAATCGGCGAGTCTTTCTTTCTTAACCCACGCAAGTTATATCATGATTACTTGTGTGAGTTTTGGTACACTGCACAAATCTCAGACGATTGTTCATCCATCTCCTTCACTCTTAAAAATGGAACAGTCGCGTGTACAATAACGGCAGAAACGTTGAGGAATGATTTACACCTCAACTACTGGAGATAAGGAGAATCTCTAGTTGTCATCTCTCACAGAGTTTAAAAAATCTGGAAGGAGCCTCATCTCCTCCAGTTAAAACACAAAATATCAAAACCCCTTTGAAACAAAAACAAAAAGTTGCTCAATCTGGAGCTAAAAATGAAAAGAAAAAGGGGAACAAATATCAAGTACCAGTCGTTTTTATTCCTGCACCTGGAGCTGTTGAACAAGCTCCACATGCAGCATCCAGTTCAACACCACAGCAATCAACTGAGACTTCTGTAGTGAAGTCCAGTGAACCCATCAAGAAAAGATGGGTTCACAAAAATAACTAATGATTTTTGTGGGTGTGCAGGGCGATCGAAAGAAGAACACCTGGTATCTGGACAGCGCAGCTGGCCGGACTATGACCGGATGTAAGCCCCTGCTGGAAAAGTTCACTGTCCAAGATGGACCGGCAGTGACGTTTGGTAATGATCAAAATGGAAAGACTGAAGGATATGGTGTTCTCAATAACGGACAGGTCGAATTCAAAAGAGTTGCATTTGTGAATGGTTTGAAATACAACCTGATCAGTGTAAGCCAACTTTGTGATGATGGCTACAAAGTTTTGTTCGATATTGCTCAAGGCACCATATTTAACAAGGATTGGAAAGTGGTGATGGTTGCACCAAAGAAAGGAAATGTGTACATCATGGATATGGAACCAGCTCAAAAGAAGAAAACCACCAGTGATACATCATTTTATCCCTCTATCAGTTTCAACTTGCCACAGAAACTGGTGATTGGATCAGATGTACGTGTCACTCCAATATCAGCACCAGTTCAAACTCCAACTTCTCCAGTTCTTCAAGAAATGCCTTCAACTGAAGAAATTCATGATACAAATCGTGACCTCATTGACTCTGATGAGGATATAGAAGTAGTTTGGGCTGATCCTCCAGTTGTAACACTTGAAGAGGATCATCTGGTGACTTGCACTAATATTGTAGTTCACCAACCTAGCCAATACACTAAATGGACTCGTGCACATCCAATTGATCAGATTGTTGGAGATCAAAGTAGTGGGGTTCAGACTAGAAGATTCACAAGTGAGCAATGCTTAAACGTCACCTTCTTATCACTGATTGAACCGAAGAAGATTGATGAGGCTATGGCAGATCCAAGCTGGGTAGAAGCTATGCAAGAAGAGCTTATCTAGTTCGAAAGGAACAATGTATGGGAACTTGTTCCTTGTCCACCTGGGTTGAAGAAAGAACCCATTGGTACAAGATGGGTCTACCGAAACAAGATGAATGAAGATGGCAATGTTGTAAGAAACAAGGCCAGATTAGTTGCCCAGGGTTATTGTCAAGCAGAGGGAGTTGATTTTGATGAGACTTTTGCTCCAGTTGATTATGATGAGACTTTTGCTCCAGTTGCACCAGCCGTCGTAGCATTTAATGCTGACTTGATGGTATTAAATATTTTTGAAATTCAAGTTTTTCATAAATCAAAATATCTTTTGTTTTAGAAAATTTGGGGATTAAAATAATATTTTCTTATTTATATTGGGATTTTGTACCCTTATAAATACCCCCACATTTACTCCGGTTACCATTTACTTCCTTTCACATTCCTTCATTTACTTCCCAATCATCAAAATTGCTTATTTTCTCTCTCTGCTCAATAAATCAAGAACCCTAATTCCCAAATTCTCAATTTCACCTTCAATGGCACCTAAATCATCCAGATCAAGAGATATAAATCTCCTTACTGTCCCATATGTTCCCCCACCAGGTGTCAGACAGGCACCTGGTGCTCCTGGCAATACTACGCTCATCAAATTGAACCCAAATAATCTGATGGCTAGTTTGCAAGGGGTTCAGACTGCCGATACTCTCATTGGACGAATCCAACGCTTTCTTCGTGATTCTCCAATCGGCGAGTCTTTCTTTCTTAACCCACGCAAGTTATATCATGATTACTTGTGTGAGTTTTGGTACACTGCACAAATCTCAGACGATTGTTCATCCATCTCCTTCACTCTTAAAAATGGAACAGTCGCGTGTACAATAACGGCAGAAACGTTGAGGAATGATTTACACCTCAACTACTGGAGATAAGGAGAATCTCTAGTTGTCATCTCTCACAGAGTTTAAAAAATCTGGAAGGAGCCTCATCTCCTCCAGTTAAAACACAAAATATCAAAACCCCTTTGAAACAAAAACAAAAAGTTGCTCAATCTGGAGCTAAAAATGAAAAGAAAAAGGGGAACAAATATCAAGTACCAGTCGTTTTTATTCCTGCACCTGGAGCTGTTGAACAAGCTCCACATGCAGCATCCAGTTCAACACCACAGCAATCAACTGAGACTTCTGTAGTGAAGTCCAGTGAACCCATCAAGAAAAGATGGGTTCACAAAAATAACTAATGATTTTTGTGGGTGTGCAGGGCGATCGAAAGAAGAACACCTGGTATCTGGACAGCGCAGCTGGCCGGACTATGACCGGATGTAAGCCCCTGCTGGAAAAGTTCACTGTCCAAGATGGACCGGCAGTGACGTTTGGTAATGATCAAAATGGAAAGACTGAAGGATATGGTGTTCTCAATAACGGACAGGTCGAATTCAAAAGAGTTGCATTTGTGAATGGTTTGAAATACAACCTGATCAGTGTAAGCCAACTTTGTGATGATGGCTACAAAGTTTTGTTCGATATTGCTCAAGGCACCATATTTAACAAGGATTGGAAAGTGGTGATGGTTGCACCAAAGAAAGGAAATGTGTACATCATGGATATGGAACCAGCTCCAAAAGAGTAGTGCTTCTATACCAAGGCTGGTGAGGACACCAACTGGCTGTGGCATAAAAGATTATCTCATCTTAATTTCAAAAATATTAACAAATTGTCTCGAAAACAATTGGTAGATGGGATACCTCAGATTTCTTTTAATAAAGAAAAGCCATGTCCAGGGTGTGAGATGGGCAAGCAGAAAAGGGCTAGTTTCAAGACAAGGCAAAACTTTAGCATCACTGAACCTCTTCGCATGCTTCATATGGATCTCTTTGGTCCAGTGAATGTTCAAACTAGAGCTGGAAAGAAGTACACTCTAGTTGTGGTTGATGAATTCTCCAGATATTGCTAGGTGGTATTCCTCAGATCCAAAAGTGATGCACCTGCTGAAATCATCTCTCTCATCAAAAGAATTGAACTCAAGTACACTTGAAAAGTTTGTCAGTTACGAAGTGATAATGGTACTGAATTTCAAAATAAAGTACTTGAAACATTTTGTAATGACACTGGCATCTCTCAAAACTTCTCATCAGCACATTCTCCAGAGGAAAATGGAGTTGTGGAAAGAAAGAATCGCACACTGATAGAAGCGGCCATAAGTATGTTATCTGAATCAGGTCTTCCCACCAGTTTTTGGGCAGAAGTAGTGGCAACAGCTTGTCACACCCAAAACCGGTCAGTCTACATCAAGAGACACAAGAAGACCGCCTATGAAGTGCTCAGGAATCGAACACCAAATATTGGATATTTCCATGTATTTGTATGTCCTGTTTATATCTTAAATGATTCCAGTCAGCTTGGAAAGTTTGATGCAAAAGCTGATGAAGGTGTATTCTAGGCTATTCAGATATTCGAAAGGCTTTTAGAGTTTATAATTATAGACTCCAAAAGGTTCATGAGACAATTCATGTCACATTCGACGAATCAAATGATGCAATCAATAAGAGACCTAACCTTGATATCTCTCTAGTCGTTCCAATAAATTTTGGTGAAACTGACCAAGTTCATCAGTCAGTTGTTTCACCAGATAATGTTTCCAGTCATACTCAACTGGAACCAGCTCAAAAGAAGAAAACCACCAGTGATACATCATTTTATCCCTCTATCAGTTTCAACTTGCCACAGAAACTGGTGATTGGATCAGATGTACGTGTCACTCCAATATCAGCACCAGTTCAAACTCCAACTTCTCCAGTTCTTCAAGAAATGCCTTCAACTGAAGAATTTCATGATACAAATCGTGACCTCATTGACTCTGATGAGGATATAGAAGTAGTTTGGGCTGATCCTCCTCCAGTTGTAACACTTGAAGAGGATCATCTAGTGACTTGCACTAATATTGTAGTTCACCAGCCTAGCCAATACACTAAATGGACTCGAGCACATCCAATTGATCAGATTGTTGGAGATCAAAGTAGTGGGGTTCAGACTAGAAGATTCACAAGTGAGCAATGCTTAAACGTCACCTTCTTATCACTGATTGAACCGAAGAAGATTGATGAGGCTATGGCAGATCCAAGCTAGGTAGAAGCTATGCAAGAAGAGCTTATCCAGTTCGAAAGGAACAATGTATGGGAACTTGTTCCTTGTCCACCTAGGTTGAAGAAAGAACCCAATGGTACAAGATGGGTCTACCGAAACAAGATGGTTGAAGATGGCAATGTTGTAAGAAACAAGGCCAGATTAGTTGTCCAGGGTTATTGTCAAGCAGAGGGAGTTGATTTTGATGAGACTTTTGCTCCAGTTGCAAGACTTGAAGCCATAAGAATTTTCTTCGCTTATGCAGCCCATCTGCAGTTCAAAGTCTTCCAGATGGATGTCAAAAGTGCGTTCCTGAATGGAACAGTAGAGTAAGTAGTGTATGTTAAACAGACTCCAGGCTTCATTAATGAGAAGCATCCTCACTGGGTATATAGACTGAACAAAGCTTTGTATGGTCTAAGACAAGCCCAAGAGCCTGGTATGACACTTTAATTAAACATCTTCTCAAAAATGGCATTCAAAGAGGTGCAATAGATAATACCTTATTTATCTTGAAAGAAAATGGTAATATCTTACTGGTACAAATTTATGTTGATGACATTATATTTGGTTAAACTGATGATGCAATGTGTAAAAAGTTTTCTAAAATCATGTCATCTGAGTATGAAATGAGTTTAATGGGTGAATTAACATTTTTCTTGGGTCTTCAAATTAAGAAAACTAAAAATGGAATTTTTATAAACCAAGAAAAATATGTCAGAGATTTGTTAAGAAAATACAAATATGATTCAATCCCATCGAAAAACACACCTATTGCAGCACCTTTAAATTTGGACTCTGACCCAACTGGCAAACCAGTGAACACCACTGAATATCCACTGATGTATTTAACTGCCAGTCGACCAGATATAATGTTTGCAACATGTCTATGTGCCAGATTTCAGGCTAACCCAAAAGAATCACATTTGCATGCTGTTTAGCGCATTTTCAGATACCTGAAAGGGTGTCCTAGCCTTGGTCTTTGGTATCCCAAAGGCTCTGGGTTAGATCTAATGGGTTATTCAGATTCAGATCATGCAGGTTGTAAGATAGATAGAAAGTCAACAACTGGAGGTTGTCATTTCCTTGGAGTAAAACTGGTGAGTTAGACCAGCAAGAAGCAGACGTCAACCTCTATGTCCACTGCTGAGGCAGAGTACATTTTTGCGGCTAGTTATTGTGCGCAGATTCTCTGGATCAAGAACCAGTTACTAGATTATGGTCAGAAGTATACAAGGACCCCAATCTTTTGTGACAACACCAGTGCAATTGCTATATCTCACAACCCAGTGATGCACTCAAAGATAAAGCATATTGACATCAGGTATCATTTTATTCGTGATCATGTTATGAAAGGAGACAGTGAAATTCATTTCATCCCCACTGACAAACAGCTCGCTGATGTTTTTACAAAACCTCTTGATGAGAAAACTTTTGAACATCTCATCAGCGAATTGGGAATGTTAAATCCTTAAAACTGGAGATTTTGTTATGAACGCTTCAGTGACACTGATGAAGTTCTCCAGTTGAGGAGGTCCAGATAATCTTTGCTCGCCAGGCTATCGAACGCCTTTGTGATACTATCCTGGCACTAATCGATTTCTGGATCATCAATTTAGGGGGAAAGACTCAAAATAATTTTCTTACTAAAATTCTTTTTGTTTGAAAATGGCAAATGGAGAACTCTCCAGTTGGAAACTGGCACTGGATTAATTCTCCAGTGTACATGTTCAGTCTTGTCTTAAAACTGGTGGTCAACCAGATTTCATAACGTTGGAAAAATACTTGGTCAATTTATGTGACACGTGATGGTACTCAAGTGTATTTTCCCACTTGCAAACGTCGTATGACGTGTGAAAGACTTTTTTTGTAAAAAGGTGAACTATTTATGGGGATTGTAAAAGGTTAGTGGGCGCGTGGGAATACCATCCGTCGTAGCATTTAATGCTGACTTGATGGTATTAAATATTTTTGAAATTCAAGTTTTTCATAAATCAAAATATCTTTTGTTTTAGAAATTTGGGGATTAAAATAATATTTTTTATTTATATTGGGATTTTGTACCCTTATAAATACCCCCACATTTACTCCGGTTACCATTTACTTCCTTTCACATTCCTTCATTTATTTCTCAATCATCAAAATTGCTTCTTTTCTCTCTCTGCTCAATAAATCAAGAACCCTAATTCCAAAATTCTCAATTTCACTTTCAATGGCACCTAAATCATCCAGATCAAGAGATATAAATCTCCTTACTGTCCCATATGTTCCCCCACCAGGTGTCAGACAGGCACCTGGTGCTCCTGGCAATACTACGCTCATCAAATTGAACCCAAATAATCTGATGGCTAGTTTGCAAGGGGTTCAGACTGCCGATACTCTCATTGGACGAATCCAACACTTTCTTCGTGATTCTCCAATCGGCGAGTCTTTCTTTCTTAACCCACGCAAGTTATATCATGATTACTTGTGTGAGCTTTGGTACACTGCACAAATCTCAGACGATTGTTCATCCATCTCCTTCACTCTTAAAAATGGAACAATCGCATGTACAATAACGGCAGAAACGTTGAGGAATGATTTACACCTCAACTACTGGAGACAAGGAGAATCTCCAGTTGTCATCTCCCCCAACCAAAATTTCAGACAAGTTCTCCTTGACATGGGACACAAGGATTGCTTGGAAAATGGAGTGTTGAAGACAAAGGGACCCATGACCATGAAAGGTCTCTCTTCATATTGGAAGTATTTCTTCATCCATCTGGTGGAGAGCATGGGTGGGAGTTCTGGTGGATTAGACCAGATAAACTCCACACAAGCAGAAATGGCCTACTACTTGTGGTACGGACTCAGAGTGGATTTTGCAGATATCCTGTTCAGGGGCCTTGTTCAAAAGCTGAAGGGCACCAGGGGACTATGCATCCCCTTCTCCAGGTATTTATCCCTCTGTTTCCTTGAAATTATGGGGAGTGTTGAATATCACAACACTCTATCTTTGTACACTGCCCCAGAAATGTGAAGGAATCTTGACTCCCTAGCTTCAACAACTGGGAAGGTTGATATTCCTGAAAGAATGCGGCTGGCATTCGCTAAAACTGATGCACCAGTCCAAGGTGAGTCAGAAAGGCAACTGGGCGGGCCTCAAAATAATGAGGGACCCACTAGTTCGTCTGCTGGATTAGTGACGGTTGTTGGGCCTGAACAACTGTCTAACCCTTCCAGCTCCATCTTGTCAGTTCCCTCCACTGTCACTGGAGACCTCTCAATCAGTCAGCACTTGCCACTGACAGTAGAAACCCAACCAGCCCTCCAGCTTCCTCCCAACAGGTTGTTGGAGATAGTCAAATGGGTGAACCGCAAGCAACCACTCTCGAAATTTCTATAGGAGAGAGTGGTGAAGATAATACTGGGCTACCCCAACCCAGAGTAGAGTCCATGTCTCCACAATTTGAGTCTGGCCAAATTTCTGACACTTCTTTTATTGCACGAGCTGACGATGTCTTCGGCCAGTTACAGCTGGAGACTGAAGCTCCAAACTCTACGGCCAGTAATGTTATAACTGTGGATAGAGCAGTTATAACTGAGGAAACCTAGTGACCTCTATCCCAGGTGAAGTTGCTACGGCAACTACACCACCAACTGATGAAACCTTCCAGGAAACTGGAGTATGTCATCAGGAGATTGATCATTATGATCAGCCATCTCTATCACTCATGAATCTGGGCATGGATGTTGATGAGTTCCAGCTAGAGTCTTCGGATTCTGAAGGAACAGTTTCTGATCAAGAGATAGTTGATGCTTCTGTATAAGATCAACTCCCTTCATCTCTTGATCCGCCCCCAAAACAAACAATTTCAGTTTCCCCCACACAAATGCTCACTCAAAATCCACGACCTAGACAACCATCCCTTATAGCTTCACTCTTTGTGCATAGAAATAGGCACATGCCACCACCGCCGCCGTTGGACACACCTGAGCATTCTCAGCATGTCCAACAAATTGATCTCTCTAGACGTCCTTCTTTTCCCACACCTGGTTCTATTTCTATTTCTACTGTGGAGTCAACTGATGAGGAACCCTTTACTTTTCCTCCTCCAGTTGCTCCAATAGCACCTGTTGCTGGTCCAGTGACACTTTCTCCTCCGTCACTGGACAGTCAATTTGTCTCATTTCAAGCCGATATCCGAAACCTTCTTACCAGGGTGGAGGATATTCAGAAGGCAATTGACAAAAATACTAAGTCCTTCTCCAGATTCAACAAAGATACACTGACAAATCAAAAGGTTGTGGATCTGGGGATCAATAAGTTTGCTGCAAATGAGGACTTAGTATTCCAAAAGCTCAACGAGTTGGTCAGAAGCTGCTACACCATATCAACTTCATTAAAAGAAGCTTTTGACTTAACTCAGACGAAAGTCTCCACATCTATCTCCAACCTGCTGGGTACTACTGTTCGATCATCAGAGGTTGATTTGAAAGAGATAGAAAGGCAGGTTAAGGAACTGTTCAATAGACCTAGCCTTAATATGATTGAGCTTGGGCAACAGGTGGCCACTTCAGTTGGCCAAAGGATTGATGAGACATTGGCTGCTAGAGAAGATGAACTAGTTAAAAAGGTGATGTCTGAGATCGCCAAGATACCAGCTCCTCAGGTTGATCTGGCCCCATTAACTGCTGAGGTCAATCAGTTAAGAGGTGCTGTAATTGCTCTGAACACCCAACTGTCTGCACATTCGACCAGTGTTGATAAACTGGCAACTGAAGTGGAGAATTTGAAAAAGAAAGAGGAAGAAAGAGAAACTGCACTGGCTGGTCTCTCTCCAAATAATGTCAAGTTGTTGGAAGAACTGAAGACTAGTCAAGAACAAGTTGCTGGTAATGTTTTGACTCAGTCTAGAGAGACCAACCACCTTTGGAGGTCATTCCGAATGGTTTGCACGATCTTTAGAGAGTGCAAGGACATGCAGTCGTCGCAGCCTCTTGACCGATTGCCCAGCAGCAACACAGACTGGGAAGCAATTCGGGCAGGTCTAGATGCTGCCAAGAGAAGGAAAACTGGCGAAGGGCCATCTGTATAAGTTTTCCTTCAGTTATCATCTTGTAATTTTATTTACATTCTTGTAACTTGTATAAATTTCATTTCCCCCACACAAATGCTCACTCAAAATCCACGACCTAGACAACCATCCCTTATAGCTTCACTCTTTGTGCATAGAAATAGGCACATGCCACCACCGCCGCCGTTGGACACACCTGAGCATTCTCAGCATGTCCAACAAATTGATCTCTCTAGACGTCCTTCTTTTCCCACACCTGGTTCTATTTCTATTTCTACTGTGGAGTCAACTGATGAGGAACCCTTTACTTTTCCTCCTCCAGTTGCTCCAATAGCACCTGTTGCTGGTCCAGTGACACTTTCTCCTCCGTCACTGGACAGTCAATTTGTCTCATTTCAAGCCGATATCCGAAACCTTCTTACCAGGGTGGAGGATATTCAGAAGGCAATTGACAAAAATACTAAGTCCTTCTCCAGATTCAACAAAGATACACTGACAAATCAAAAGGTTGTGGATCTGGGGATCAATAAGTTTGCTGCAAATGAGGACTTAGTATTCCAAAAGCTCAACGAGTTGGTCAGAAGCTGCTACACCATATCAACTTCATTAAAAGAAGCTTTTGACTTAACTCAGACGAAAGTCTCCACATCTATCTCCAACCTGCTGGGTACTACTGTTCGATCATCAGAGGTTGATTTGAAAGAGATAGAAAGGCAGGTTAAGGAACTGTTCAATAGACCTAGCCTTAATATGATTGAGCTTGGGCAACAGGTGGCCACTTCAGTTGGCCAAAGGATTGATGAGACATTGGCTGCTAGAGAAGATGAACTAGTTAAAAAGGTGATGTCTGAGATCGCCAAGATACCAGCTCCTCAGGTTGATCTGGCCCCATTAACTGCTGAGGTCAATCAGTTAAGAGGTGCTGTAATTGCTCTGAACACCCAACTGTCTGCACATTCGACCAGTGTTGATAAACTGGCAACTGAAGTGGAGAATTTGAAAAAGAAAGAGGAAGAAAGAGAAACTGCACTGGCTGGTCTCTCTCCAGATAATGTCAAGTTGTTGGAAGAACTGAAGACTAGTCAAGAACAAGTTGCTGGTAATGTTTTGACTCAGTCTAGAGAGACCAACCACCTTTGGAGGTCATTCCGAATGGTTTGCACGATCTTTAGAGAGTGCAAGGACATGCAGTCGTCGCAGCCTCTTGACCGATTGCCCAGCAGCAACACAGACTGGGAAGCAATTCGGGCAGGTCTAGATGCTGCCAAGAGAAGGAAAACTGGCGAAGGGCCATCTGTATAAGTTTTCCTTCAGTTATCATCTTGTAATTTTATTTACATTCTTGTAACTTGTATAAATTTCATTTCCTTATATAAATGAAGTTACCAGTTTGTAACCACAAGGTAGATAACAGATTAAATCTAGCAAATTTAAAAGAAATACCCAAGGCATTTAATGATCTATAAAAATGCCTTGGAAAATTTAAGTAGATTTAGTCAAACAAGTCTTTCCAGTTCATACTTGTATAGATACAAGAACTAAAAAAGACTTGACAATATTTCAGGACAATTAGGGGGAATTTGTTAGGACCAGTTTACTGATAAACTGGCCAGTCTCCAGTTGCATCTGGAGACCTGAAGAAATTGTCCAGAAATATATGAAGTCCAGTTGCTCTTGACATGGTCTTGGGGCCTTTACTGGTGAGGTCAAGGTCTTAGCCAGTACAGTGGCTCTTGACATGGTCTTGGGGCCTTTACTGGTGAGGTCACGGCGGATCTCAGAAATTAAACCCCAAATAAAGCGATCAATCTTCTTCTCTTCAGTAGAAGCTAGATGCGGCACAAGTCTAGAAAGCTCATTAAACCTCAGAATGTACTTCTCAATTTCCACACCTTCCATCTTCAGATCCCAAAACTCTTGTTCCAACTCTTGCAATGCATCCTTAGTACAAAATTCAGCTCTCATTATCTTCTGAAGTTCTTCCCAAGTGTGAGCATAAGCGGTCTTCCTGCCAACAGTGGTGACGATGCCAGTCCACCAAGACCTAGCAGCACCATCAAATTGGCTGGTCGCATGCTCCACCATCCTGTCCTCAGAGGTTTGAGTGTGGTACAAGGCCTCTTCCATATTCTCGAACCACATCAATAGTTCTGCAGCTCCTTTCTCCCCTGTGTAGACTAGGGGTTTGCACTGAGTGAAAGTCTTAAATGAACACCCTCTGCTTTGGCTGACTCTGTCCTCAGCAGTAGCTCGAGTGTTGTTATGACTAGCTCCTTCCGAATCACTGTTCACTTCCTGATTCTGTTCGGGTTCTTCTTGAGTCCTCCTATTCTGAGTTGCTCTAGTAGTTCTAGATGGGTGCTCTTGAATCTTCAATGAATCCCATGATGAAATCTGAGATGATCCTTCGAAGAATTCGCGGTAGAACAGCTCCTAGAAAGAAAATTTGATGATTGGGAAAATAGGGTTTTTTTCTTTTTATACCTCCCAAAAATCTGATGCAAAGAGGCTGTAACCCTGATTTCCCCGAGCACTCACTGCGGCGCAGTGAGCATGGTGCGCTCCCACTGCGGCACAGTGGCAGGTCCCTGGAATTCTGTCCTTATGGTGACTGCGGCGCAGTGGGGTGTGAATACTCCCACTGCGGCGCAGTGGTAATCCACTGGAAATATTTTATTCTTGATCCAATTGTGACTGCGGCGTAGTGGGGCAGCATCCCTCCCACTGCGGCGCAATGAAAAGTCCCTGGAAATAATGTGTCTTCTTCATCAATGGTTGCAGCGCAGTGGGGCATCATTCCTCTCACTGCGACGCAGTCAAATCTTGCTGAAATCTTTGTTCTTCTTTATCAACATCTCTCGAACACTCGGATCAACATCTTGGCCTAAAATCATCAGAAAATGTACCAAATGACGCACAACCTGCTAAGAACCTGAAAGCACTAACAAACACCATAAACGCGCCAAATGCATACAAAATTGACTCAAAATATATACGGAAAAGTCCAATAATGATGTGGGCGATCTATATAAATTGGTCACATCACCTCTCCAGACTGTGATGAATCTGAAAATTATGACCTGGTTGCAATGATTGCTAAAACGTTTAACCGTTTACCAGAGGGCTTCAGGCCCATTACCATTTATGATGAGCCTGTAACTCCTAAGGCCAATATTTTCCCAGTTCAATCCCCAGAGGTAAAAACTAGAGCACCTCAGGTGAATGCTCTAGTTAAAAAGGTCAATCTGAAGAAACCTTTGCCTCAGTCCTCCTCCAAGGAACCTTCTGTTCCAAAGAAGAAGAATGTCTCCCTACCTAAGCCTAGAGTCCAGTCAACTGGAAAGGCTCATGTGTCATCTGATGAAAGTAATTTGTTAAGGTTAGAGAGCCAGTTTCAATTACTGACTCGTCAATTTCAAAGTTGTAATGCAAGATTAAATAATTTTGAGGGGTACTTCATCTGGCCCTAGACAAAATACCAAACCTTTTTCAAATAAAGATAAATATATTTCTCTAAAGAAAAAGGTTTCAAAACTATCTATTCCAATTACATTTGCAGAAAAATCTGTTTTGGAAGAAAGTGAACTCAACCAGATACCTCCAGGGACCTATAAGGGAGGGTCCAGTGAACCCATCAGTCGATGGGTTCCCAAATCTAACTGATATATCTGGTGGATGTGCAGGGTGATCGAAAGAAACATACCTGGTATCTTGACAGTGCAGCTGGCAGGACAATGACCGGATGTAAGACCCTGCCGGAGGAGTTCATAATTTCTAATGGACCCTCCATTACTTTTGGAAATGATGGTTGTGGAAAAACTGAGGGGTATGGTGTTCTAAACAATGGACAAGTCAAATTCAGACGAGTTGCATATGTGAATGGTTTGAAATATAACCTGATCAGTGTCAGTCAACTGTGTGATGATGGCTATCAAGTCCTTTTCAATATTGCTCAGGGCATTGTATTTAACAAGGACTGGAAGGTAGTATTGATTGCTCCCAGAAGAGGGAATGTGAATGTAATGGATATGGAAAGCTCTCCTTCAGAGCAGTGTTTCTATACTCAAGCTAATGAAGACACAAACTGGTTATGGCACAAAAGGTTATCCCATTTAAATTTCAAAAATATTAATTAGTTGTCTAGAAAACAACTGGCAGATGGGATACCTTCAGTTTCCTTCAAAAAGGAAAGGCCATGTCCAGGATGTAAGATGGGTAAGCAGAAACGTACCAGTTTCAAGACAAAGCAGAATTTTAGCATATCTGAACCTCTTCATATGCTTCATATGGACCTCTTCGGTCCAATGAATGTTCAGACTCGTGCTGGTAAAAGATACACTCTGGTAATAGTCGATGAATTCTCCAGATATTGCTGGGTTATCTTTCTCAGGTCTAAAAATGAAGTTGCTGCTGAAATCATCCGTCTTATCAAACAAATTGAGCTCAAGTATAATCGAAAGGTGTGTCAGTTAAGAAGTGACAATGGAACATAATTCCAGAATGCAACTCTGGAGTCATTCTGTACTGGCACTGGCATCTCCCAGAATTTCTCATCAGCCCGCTCTCCAGAACAGAATGGAGTGGTGGAAAGGAAGAATCGAACGCTGATAGAAGCTGCCAGAAGTATGCTTGCTGAATCTGGTCTTTCTACCAGTTTCTGGGCTGAAGCAATTGCTACTGCTTGTTACACCCAGAACCGGTCTGTGTACATCAAAAGACACAAAAAGATAGCCTATGAAGTATTAAGAAATAGAAAACCAAATATTGGTTATTTTCACGTTTTTAGATGTCCAGATTACATCCTGAACGACTCCAGTCAGTTAGGCAAATTTCATGCCAAAGCTGATGAAGGATATTTCTTAGGTTATTCAGCCATTCGCAAGGCCTTCAGAGTCTATAACAAGAGACTGGAGAAGGTCCATGAGTCAATACATGTCACATTTGATGAATCATTTGCTTCAGTGGCTAGACTTGAAGCGATCAGGATATTCTTAGCATTTGCTGTTCATCATCAATTCAAGGTATACCAGATGGACGTTAAAAGTGCATTTTTGAATGGAAAACTTGAAGAAGAAGTTTCCAGTCATCCTGATCTGGAACCTGTTCAGACTAAGAAACCCTCCAGTAGTACTCCATTCTATCCTTCAATTATTTTCAAGCTACCCTCTGAAATTATTATTGGATCAGATGTTCGTACTACTCCCCCAGTATCAGTCCCAGTTGAGACTGAACCAATACTTCAAGAAATGCCTTCAAATGAAGAATTTCATGATGCAAATCGTGATTTAAATGATTCAGATGAAGATGTTGAAGTAGTCTGGCAAGATCCTCCTCCTGAAGCAACACCAGAGGAGATTCAACTGAACTCTTGCACTGATATTGTTGTTTGTAACAATCCTGGTCAATACTCTAGGTGGACAAAAGCTCATCCTATCGATCAGATCATAGGTGACTCCAGTAGAGGGATTCAGACCAAAAGAGACTCCAGTAATCAATGCTTATATGTCAGTTTCTTATCACTGATAGAACCAAAGAAGATTGACGAGGCTTTGGAAGATCCAAGCTGGGTGATAGCTATGCAAGAAGAGCTTCACCAGTTTGAAAGGAACAAGGTTTGGTACCTGGTTCCATTCCCAGTTGGAAAGAAAGAACCAATTGGAACCAGATGGGTCTTCAGGAATAAGGTAGATGAAGATGGCCATGTCATCAGAAATAAGGCCAGACTGGTAGCGCAAGGGTACTGCCAGTCAGATATCGATTTTGATGAATCATTTGCTCCAGTGGCTAGACTTGAAGCGATCAGGATATTCTTAGCATTTGCTGTTCATCATCAATTCAAGGTATACCAGATGGACGTTAAAAGTGCATTTTTGAATGGAAAACTTGAAGAAGAAGTTTATGTCAGCAACCACCAGGTTTCATTGATGAAAAACATCCCCACTGGGTATATCGTCTGGACAAAGCACTTTATGGTCTCAGACAAGCTCCACGTGCCTGGTATGATACTCTGACTAGACACTTATTGAAAAATGGTTTTAAAAGAGGTGCAATTGACAATACCTTATTTATTCTTCGTGAAAAGGGTAATCTTCTAATGGTACAAATTTATGTTGATGATATCATTTTTTGGTCTACTGATGAAAACATGTGCAAGAAATTTTCTAAAATCATGTCCTCTGAATATGAAATGAGTTTGATGGGTGAATTAACATATTTTCTAGGACTCCAGATTAAACAAAACAAAGATGGTATTTTTATTAATCAGGAAAAATATGTTAGAGATCTTTTAAAGAAATATGATATGAACTCTTCACCATCGAAACCCACTCCAATTTCTGCACCACTGACACTGGACTCAGATCCAGATGGTAAACCAGTGAACACCACTGTCTATAGAGGCATGGTTGGTTCACTGATGTATTTAACTGTAACAACCCTCAATTTCCGACTAGGTCAATATACTTGGACTTAACTAGACATTCATCCCTAGAGGTCTATTAAGAGAATTTTCCTTTTTGACAATACGACATAGTAATAATTTCCCTCTAGTCCAACGAAATGCCCATAGATGACTAGTTATCATAGAAATGCCAAACACAATATTTATAACTATTCAAGACAATCTCAAAGTGATTAAATAATGACAATCTTATAAGGATGTAACTTAAACAAACAAAGATGGTATTTTTATTAATCAGGAAAAATACGTTAGAGATCTTTTAAAGAAATATGATATGAACTCTTCACCATCGAAACCCACTCCAATTTCTGCACCACTGACACTGGACTCAGATCCAGATGGTAAACCAGTGAACACCACTGTCTATAGAGGCATGGTTGGTTCACTGATGTATTTAACTGTAACAACCCTCAATTTCCGACTAGGTCAATATACTTGGACTTAACTAGACATTCATCCCTAGAGGTCTATTAAGAGAATTTTCCTTTTTGACAATACGACATAGTAATAATTTCCCTCTAGTCCAACGAAATGCCCATAGATGACTAGTTATCATAGAAATGCCAAACACAATATTTATAACTATTCAAGACAATCTCAAAGTGATTAAATAATGACAATCTTATAAGGATGTAACTTAAACAAACAAAATCTATGTATCCAAAATTGATTCAACAACTCAAAGCACAACAATATACATCAATGAAATTTACAAGTCAATTACAAATGTGTACATACACATACACGAAATATGTGTATATATTTACATACTTTCATAAAAACTAATATCTACCATAAATCAAATAATACTTACACAATTTAAATTTATATCATTTAACCACTACATCACAATTTGTTCCAAAAATCACCCTCAACATGAACCTAGACCAAATTAGGACCATATTCAACCTCCACACCACTCACTACACCTCCTAACC
Source organism: Erigeron breviscapus (assembly GCA_034093135.1). Lineage (NCBI taxonomy): Eukaryota > Viridiplantae > Streptophyta > Magnoliopsida > Asterales > Asteraceae > Erigeron > Erigeron breviscapus. The sequence goes on along the minus strand of CM067175.1, from coordinate 14,252,016 downwards.
AATGGCTATCACTCCACCACTTCTAGAAGCCAATGGACATGCCTCCTACTTCCTTTCTCCTGCCCATTCACGTTGCTATGCCCCCCTCCCACTTTCATTTGCATCAAACAACACACACACATCAAGAAATGCTCTCAAACTCTCTCAACTATCTCTTCCTCCTCTCTTTCTTGATTATTTTACATCACCAAAGGTTGATTTCAATGCTTCTCTTTGTTGTCTCTTCCTTGTGCTTTCATCTTGTAACCTTCATGCCCTTTTTCCTTCTCATTTTCGTGTCATCACAGCCCCCAAGGAGCTTGAAATCTGCCATCAAGAACAAGACCCAACAACACTCTTGATTTTCTTGTTTTGATCTTCAAAGGTTGATAACTTGTAATCTTTTGATTATCACTAAAAACACATAGATCTACACATGCATGCATATTTAAAAGGTTGATCTAAAAGAAATAGTTATGAATGCAAGAGATAAAAATGGATTAAGTGGAAAAGTGTTAGATCATCACATGCATGTTAAGATTTACACTAGTTTATGTTGATTTTGAGTTAAGATTTGAGATGGATCCTAGGATGATGATTGATGATTTTGAAATTGATAATAATCTGGAAATTTGATGTTGAGAGATATAAAAATAAAGTATTAATCTTGTAAATGATGAACTCAAGTGTTAATTAAGCAAGAATGGTCATTGGTGAGTTGTTATAATCAAGAACATTCTGACAGAAATAATTTTCTGTCTTAAATCGGGTGAACTGAACATGTGAGGGCATATTCAAGAAAAACTTTCAAAATAAAAGTTGTAGATGAACGAGTTAAGTTTAACCTCCAACTGGAATTACTCAAAAATACTGAACCAAAATAAAGATATGATTTTTCTACCAAAAGTGGTCAAAACTGGATTTTTGTCTTAATGTTGAGTCAACTTCGATGATTTTTAATTTCTTAACTAATAGGTTTCAGAGGTTTAAACTTGGTGTGAACTGACTTAAAATAAAATTGGGAGATTTTTCTTAAATGTTCATCATAGAAATCTGTTATAAAATATTTCGGGTCGCATAGCAGCAAGCATTCTGACCAACTTTGGTTTTGTAATTTTTAGAGGTAGTAAACAATGTCTAAAAAATTTAGCAAAAATTCACATAAATATAGGACACAAATAAATAAATAAATAAATAAATAAATAAATAAATAAATAAATAAATAAATAAATAAATAAATAAATAAATAAATAAATAAATAAATAAATAAATAAATAAATAAATAAATAAATAAATAAATAAATAAATAAATAAATAAATAAATAAATAAATAAATAAATAAATAAATAAATAAATAAATAAATAAATAAATAAATAAATAAATAAATAAATAAATAAATAAATAAATAAATAAATAAATAAATAAATAAATAAATAAATAAATAAATAAATAAATAAATAAATAAATAAATAAATAAATAAATAAATAAATAAATAAATAAATAAATAAATAAATAAATAAATAAATAAATAAATAAATAAATAAATAAATAAATAAATAAATAAATAAATAAATAAATAAATAAATAAATAAATAAATAAATAAATAAATATAATAAATAATAAATAAAACCTAAAAGGAAAAATAATAATAATAATAATAATAATAATAATAATAATAATAATAAATAAATAATAAATAAATAAATAAATATAAAATAAAATTGGGAGATTTTTCTTAAATGTTCATCATAGAAATCTTTTATAAAATATTTCGGGTCGCATAGCAGCAAGCATTCTGACCAACTTTGGTTTTGTAATTTTTAGAGGTAGTAAACAATGTCTAAAAATTTAGCAAAAATTCACATAAATATAGGACACATATATGTCTCTGTATAAAAATCACCAATGTCCAAATAGTTCAACTTAACCAAGAATGACTACTCAACATTTCATGAAAATAAGTGTTAAAACAGAAAATTCCAAGTAAAAGTTCTTCACAACAAAATAAGTTAAAAGTCACTAGATTGCAACTTTAATCAACTCCAACAATCTCGTAACAAAAAGTATTATAAAAACCTACTGAGAATATGTCAAATAAAAGTTGTAGATGAACGAGTTAAGTTTAACCTCCAACTGGAATTACTCAAAAATACTGAACCAAAATAAAGATATGATTTTTCTACCAAAAGTGGTCAAAACTGGATTTTTGTCTTAATGTTGAGTCAACTTCGATGATTTTTAATTTCTTAACTAATAGGTTTCAGAGGTTTAAACTTGGTGTGAACTGAGTTCAAAGTGTCCCTAACCTAAAATAAAATTGGGAGATTTTTCTTAAATGTTCATCATAGAAATCTTTATAAAATATTTCGGGTCGCATAGCAGCAAGCATTCTGACCAACTTTGGTTTTGTAATTTTTAGAGGTAGTAAACAATGTCTAAAAATTTAGCAAAAATTCACATAAATATAGGACACATATATGTCTCTGTATAAAAATCACCAATGTCCAAATAGTTCAACTTAACCAAGAATGACTACTCAACATTTCATGAAAATAAGTGTTAAAACAGAAAATTCCAAGTAAAAGTTCTTCACAACAAAATAAGTTAAAAGTCACTAGATTGCAACTTTAATCAACTCCAACAATCTCGTAACAAAAAGTATTATAAAAACCTACTGAGAATATGTCAAATAAAAGTTATAAAACTTAACTTGGTTATTAAATGGCAAAGACAAGCCTACAAATCACTAATTCGGTTCATATAAGCACTAACCGAAAGCTTTAATTTGCACATATCACACCACCACCACTATCACGACTTAAGACACCAAAATATAATGAACATTCTGTAAATAATGAAATAAGGATGAAAATCCATTTTGACGCATTTGAATTGCTTGAAAAATTAGGCTAAAATCACTATTTCGGTAAACGATTTATAAGCTTAGAATCCTCTAAATGAGCGAGACACAAGAGAGGTTGAATTGATATAATTTTTCCCATGATAAAAGTTGCCTAAAAGGCCTGGGATTTTTAGCCAAAAAGTTATGTGGTGATTTCTAAGAATTTCTATTAATTATTAAATTTAAATGATAATTAAAAAGGTAAATAAATAAATAAATAAATAAATAAATCAATTAAAAAGGTAAATAAATAAATAAATAAATTATATAAATCATGAAATTGGTTAAATAATCACAACCAATGATGAAAGTGACTAAAACCTACTGGAGTAAAATCATTTTAAGTCAAAGAACAAATGTCATATAATTTAGAAATAATTAAGTAAGTGAAAATCACTAATTCGGTTCATATAAGCACTAACCGAAAGCTTTAATTTGCACATATCACACCACCACCACTATCACGACTTAAGACACCAAAATATAATGAACATTCTGTAAATAATGAAATAAGGATGAAAATCCATTTTGACGCATTTGAATTGCTTGAAAAATTAGGCTAAAATCACTATTTCGGTAAACGATTTATAAGCTTAGAATCCTCTAAATGAGCGAGACACAAGAGAGGTTGAATTGATATAATTTTTCCCATGATAAAAGTTGCCTAAAAGGCCTGGGATTTTTAGCCAAAAAGTTATGTGGTGATTTCTAAGAATTTCTATTAATTATTAAATTTAAATGATAATTAAAAAGGTAAATAAATAAATAAATAAATATATAAATCATGAAATTGGTTACATAATGAAATTTCTATTAATTATTAAATTTAAATGATAATTAAAAAGGTAAATAAATAAATAAATAAATTATATAAATCATGAAATTGGTTAAATAATCACAACCAATGATGAAAGTGACTAAAACCTACTGGAGTAAAATCATTTTAAGTCAAAGAACAAATGTCATATAATTTAGAAATAATTAAGTAAGTGAAAATCACTAATTCGGTTCATATAAGCACTAACCGAAAGCTTTAATTTGCACATATCACACCACCACCACTATCACGACTTAAGACACCAAAATATAATGAACATTCTGTAAATAATGAAATAAGGATGAAAATCCATTTTGACGCATTTGAATTGCTTGAAAAATTAGGCTAAAATCACTATTTCGGTAAACGATTTATAAGCTTAGAATCCTCTAAATGAGCGAGACACAAGAGAGGTTGAATTGATATAATTTTTCCCATGATAAAAGTTGCCTAAAAGGCCTGGGATTTTTAGCCAAAAAGTTATGTGGTGATTTCTAAGAATTTCTATTAATTATTAAATTTAAATGATAATTAAAAAGGTAAATAAATAAATAAATAAATAAATAAATAATTAAATTTAAATGATAATTAAAAAGGTAAATAAATAAATAAATAAATTATATAAATCATGAAATTGGTTAAATAATCACAACCAATGATGAAAGTGACTAAAACCTACTGGAGTAAAATCATTTTAAGTCAAAGAACAAATGTCATATAATTTAGAAATAATTAAGTAAGTGAAAATCACTAATTAATAACTATTTTTAAATTAATAGAAAAATTACATAAATAAATAATATTAAATTGAATAAATGATTATAAATCAGAAAATATTCATGAATACCAATATTATAAAGTTTCTAATGCCAAATGACATGATTAAGCAAAGCGTACAATGGGAACCATGATAATCAAAGGCAAGTTACCGAAATTCTAACAACTTATAACTACGTGTATAATGAAAGTGGCATTTCTTAGTGATGGCTTAAGATAGGAACTTACGTATATTAGTCCTATCGTAGGGATAGTCTTGGCTTGAAATGTGATTGAGGAATATGACGGATATATGATCAAGGAAGCGATAGATGGGAAGTACCCATTTTGGATAAGTGAATATAATATGCGGCATATCAAGGTGAGTCATAGCCCCCTTTCAAACTCTTTTATGTGTTTTACTTTTGGGGTGAAAAGCATGATAAACAAAATTGTTTTATATATATGAATGGTTCTTGAAAGAATGATTATGAAATGGGATATATTGTATGTTCAATGTGTTATAAGTTATACGATGAGCTTGAGTTCTGTCAAACTGTATCATTTCGGTACACTACTATTAACTCCGGAAGGGGAGGCCTGTAGTTAGAGGGTTGCGCAACTAGGAGTCGTCCACTCACCCACTAAATAGGTAACGGTGGAATGTTTGGTCTGCCTTTGTGGCCACCTTCATTGCCAGTCTGACCCGAGCGGTGCTCTATCTACTTTAAATTTAAATGGTCGTCTCCATGGCACGACCCCAATTGTGATTAAAGCACTTGATTGACAGCTTGTGCTATGAAATGAAATATTATGTTGATTGGGACATGAAAATGGTCTTAGTAGTGGCTCAAGCATATACTCATCGAATTATGCCTTTGGCAGAATGGAAATTATCATTATTATGGTTGGATATTATGGATTGAACATACGGTTTGGGTATTGGACCTTATATGGAATCATTGAAAGTTGTTGAAATTGGCAATATTGAAGTGTCGATGACCAAATGGTTTTGGTATGATGAATGGTTAATCGATTGATATATGTTTCTCTCATGATAAATGTGACAAATGAGAACTTTATAATTTACCATGAATTTCCCAACTATTTTGAAATGGATATGTAACGAGATTTACTTGCAAACCTATTCACTCACCAACTATGTTTTCGTAGTTGACACTTTTTCTTCATGCTTTTCAGGAATTAGCGTAAGCTTTGAGGAATTATATGCATCATGATTGTTTGCATTGCACTTTGGAGTCAAAGATCAAACCTTGTGACGGGCAATGGAATCCGCCCTGATCATTGTAGTATATCATCTCATGTATTTGTTATCTATTTCGTGGACTCAATATCAAAGTATGGTAGACGTATTGTACTTGGGAATTGGTTCACATGCTTGTGCATTGTAAAATTATTTTTATCAAATAAAGCTATGGTGAATGTTATCTATTATCCTTCGTTTTGAATACTCGACTTTCTGTACATCTCATCGTTCCGCCTTAGATGGGGTGTTACATTAACTGCCAGTTGACCAGACATAATGTTTTCAACATGTTTATGTGCCAGATATCAGTCTAATCCAAAAGAATCTCATATGCTTGCTGTAAAGCGCATACTGAAATACCTTAAGGGTGTCCCTAGTTTGGGTCTTTGGTATCCCAAAGGCTCAGGCATGGATCTAATGGGTTATTCAGATTCAGATCATGTAGGTTGTAAGATAAACAGGAAATCCACTACTGGTGGATGTCATTTCCTTGGTGGCAAACTGGTCAGCTGGACTAGTAAGAAGCAAACTTCAGTTTCATTGTCCACTGCTGAAGCTGAATACGTGTCTGCAGCCAGTTGTTGTGCTCAGATACTCTGGATGAAGAACCAGTTGCTTGATTATGGTATTAAGTATTCAAAGACCCCAATCTTTTGTGATAATACTAGTGCCATTGCTATCTCGAACAATCCAGTCATGCACTCAAAGACGAAGCACATTGATCTCAGGTATCATTTTATTCGTGATCATATTATGAAAAATAATATTGAACTCCATTTTATTCCCACTGACAAACAACTCGCTGACATTTTTACCAAACCTCTGGATGTTAAAACTTTTGAATATCTTGTTGGTGAGTTGGGAATGTTAAACCCTTAAATCTGGAACCTTGGTATTGAACGCCTTTGTGTACTATCAGGGATCCTTGATTTAAAAGATTTATAAATCTATAATTGCTTAGATATTGAACGCCTTTGTGTACTATCTCTGCATTAATAGATTTCTGGATCAACATTCCAGGGGGAAGACTGAAAGATATATTTTTGTCCTTAAAACTTGTTTTAATTTCAGGGGGAATTTATTAATTTATTTTCTCACTGGATAAAATTTTCTGAAATATATTACTGGTACTTTGTAAATGTGTCCCTCTCACTGGTAATTAGATGGGTTGACGTGCATGTTTGAGGTAACTTTTGTCTCCTTGTAAATGTGTCCCTCTCACTTGTCTGTATTAGTTGATGTGCATGTTTGAGGTTGCCAGTCTCACTCAAATGGTTTTCGTTGGTACTCTACTGGAGTGTCCCTCCAGTGTACCATCAGTGCATACTTCACTGGCATAATCCACCAGTGATTCTGGAGTGTCCAGCCAACCTCCAGATGCATTGAATTAAGTCATGGTATGTCAGTTATAATATTTTAATACTTGGTCATTGTGCTTGCCACGTAAGCAAACCTTTTTGAAAGGACAGTTACTGTTTGTCCCACGTGGCAATGATATTTTTCAAAGAAATGATGATATTTTTACCTTGGGAAGACAAAAAATGCAAGTTGGTTACTGTTTGTGGGCTGTAAACCATCACACATTAATGTGTGATGTGATGTATTTAATGCGGATTTCAAAACCCGATCAAAACTACATTTTATAAAATTCAAATTAACTGTTTTGAATTCCGTTTCTCTCTCCTATATATACCCTCTTTCACTTTCATTTGCATTTACTTCGAACATATTTACTCCCAAAACTCTCTAAATTCCTTCATTTACTTTCTTGTTCATTCAATTTCCAATCATCAACCTCTCTCATATTTAATTCATCATATCTTTATCAAAACCCTAAATTCAGTTTCATTTTCATATTTCTACCAAATACAATGGCACCAAGACAATCAAACTCACCGAAAAATCTTCTTGCTGCTGAGTATGCTCCTGTCGCCGCCGTAAAAAGGGCGAATCACATCTCTCTTGCAGCAGTAGCCATTCGTATTAACATGAATAACTGGATGGCCAAACTCTCACTCTCCAGTGTTCATGATGCCCAATCCATTATTGGGAGATTAAATACCTTCTTTCTCTCCTGTCCTCTTTATGGTGCATTGACCCTAAATCCTGGGAAGATGTACCACGACTATCTCTGTGAATTCTGGTACTCTGCAGAATATGTAGATGAAACTTCCTCAATTTCTTATACACTTAAGCAAGGTACCAGACCCTTGGTCTTCACTGTTGATACACTCATATCTGCTCTACAATTAAACTATTTTGAAAAGAATGAGATGCCCATTGAACTTCCCTCTGGCATAAATATAAGGGAAGTGTGCAGATTGATGGGGCACACAGACATTCTGGATGAGCATGGCCAGCTATCCAGAAAGGGAACAATCTACATGAGCAGGCTGTCAGACTCATGGAGATTCTTTTTCACTCATATAGTTGAATGTTTAGGAGGCAGCTCTGGAGGACTTGACCAGATAAATCAAACACATCTCCAGATTGCTTACTGCCTCTGGTTCGGATACAGAGTGGATTTTGCTCAGATTTTCTTTGATGATCTGGTAGAGTCACTGGAGTCATCAATGCTGAAATTGTGCCACCAATAAGCCAGGTGGCCCCTGTCCAACAACAACAAGAAAATGTTGACCCTCCAAGAAAACCAAGAAACACCAGACGTCTTATGAAAGGAGGTCTACCGGTTGATTCCAGTAGAACCGAAACTAGTCATCCAGATTCATCTAAACAAAAATCTGGAGATGTCATCAGGGATGTGACTGGGGTTACTGGAGCCACACCTCTTATTATTCCAGTCTCAACTTCCACTGCTGGTGATATTATGAATGAAGATGGGTCTTTAATAGTTGAGCAGGAAAATGTTGAGCAGGTTGGTCAACTGGATTTGAATGTAGAAGTTGGTGATCAGACTGGTGATCACACAGTTGGTGAAACATTTGTTTGGGATGAGGCTGATTCACCCATGTCAGAAGGTAATAATTTTGATACTGACATGAGTTTTCTTGGTGATGATGTAGTAGAAGTAGAACATTTACCAGAAATGCCACCACCTCCACCAGAATCATTGATTGCACCACCACCACCACCTCTTTCAATTCCACAAAACATTTCTTATTTCAATCCACCCACACTTCAATTTTCACAAAATCAACCACCACCACTTGAAGCTCCACTTGATTTTCATGAACACCGTGTGCTGGACTCCACTATTGTAACATCTAAAACTTCCACTGAAAGGGTCCAGGCACAAGTACCTTTGGTGACCAGGATGGCTTCTGAACTGACACCTTCCAGTGGTCTCTCCACCTCTTCTTCAGCCGAGGTCCAAGGCCTTTTAAGTAAGGTGGCGGACCTTGTCGGTTCATTAAATACATGCAACCATATTTGTACGGCACAAATTCACTGGTGAATTTGTTTGCCTATAAATACAAAGTCATTTACTTGTTAAAATTACTTTTTTAGCAATTAGGTGAATTTGTCTAAATACTCTCGATCGTAACAGAGATACTTCATGTGAGTCCCTCGATAGCTATGGATCGCTCTCGAGATCGTCTATGGTTATGTCGTGAGTGTGGAATCCTCACGAGATAACTGTTTGATTAGTTATCTATATTATTGCTAATTAACAAGAATGTAATCAGCCGTAATTGCTCTATATTCGTTTTGTATTGATTACAAACGAACTTAGAATCTGTAGGTGTGTGTGATATATCGACTGGTTCCAATTTTAGGGTTTCCAATCGTTTATATACGTTTATAATCGATATTGGGCCTGCTGGGCTTTGTTCTTACGAACTTAGCAGCCCAGCCCTTAGAACGAAGATAATCTTCGTTCGAGCATAACGAAGTTTATCTTCGTTAGCTGTAATCCGTTTGTTATTTTCCAATTACTTAACATATAAGGAACCTAACATATATTACGTTTGTTCTTGTATATCATACATAACAAACATCATATATAAACATATATAACACCTAAATATGTAATCGATCATTACCAAAACATTATGTTCATAATCTATCAATTACATATACAAATAAACGTCTAATCAAATCTAAGTTGCTGTTGTCACATCAACGTGCATCAACAAACTCCCCTTTGACAGCAGCATCTTGGATTTCTTTAGTCTTCAAAAATCTTGTCATCCATCAAATAACAACCGCTTGCTATTGGCATGGATATTCTCGTGTAAGCAAACTTGGATAATCTTACGATATCGACTTTCTTCATATTTCCAAAATGGCAAAAATGAGCATTCAGTATCGTATAATTTCCTTTGATCATTTCTTGAGAAGTTGACCAACTGCATTGGATCATACATTCTTCTCAACAAAGTCTTCTTCTGTGAGTCTGCATACATCTTGGCTTCACCAGTATTTCGATCAATCTCCCAATTATCCATCTTTTCTAGCTCATCTTGTGGCCACTTCTTGGCTGGGACTTTGATCATGCCACTT
>CM067175.1:14207715-14240828 GCA_034093135.1 Erigeron breviscapus | reverse complement strand
GGGGAACCACTGAAGGCACTTAAATCTACGATTGATCTCTATGCTAGACTGCCTTCAGAGATTCCCAAAGGGGGAAGTAGTGGTGTGCCTATTGGTTTGCTCGCAAGTACTCAAGAATTAATTCAAGCAACCAAGAAGCAAGCTGAGGTACCTTCTGGTAGTGCCTCAGTTCAGGGGGAACAACTTCAGAAGGACAAAGGAAAAGGCAAGGCCAAAGTGGGAGAAGAACCAAAGAAAATTGTTAAGGGTTCTGGTATGGTTATTGGAGAAGATGTTGATGAACAAGGCTATCCACTCCATGATCAAAATGCTGATAGCAAGAAGTTAGAGACTCTGCAGAAGCAAGTCTCTAACCAATTTATCATGTGGAATGAGAATAAGGAAAGGGAAAGGGTTCAACTCCAGAGTATGGGAACCCTTGATCACATTGATGCTGCATCTCTTGGTCTCTCACTGGAAAGATTTCAGAAAATCAAACATGATCCAAGAGTGCAGAAGGCAGTTAAAGAAATGCTCGATTATGAATATGGGATGAACTACTCTCCTTTGGAACAAAAGCTGGACCATCTCACCTTCAAGATGTCCATTGATGACTTAGTGAAGAATAGAGAAATGGAAATGGCCAAAAAGAAGAAAGAGGTTCTGGCTAAAGTTCTGCAGGTAGAGAAAGAGTTGTTCAGACCACCCACGAAGCCCAGAACTGGAACAAGGACTGCAAAGAAAGATTCTCGTGATGTCGTCCATACTTCAATCAAACCAATTTCTGATGATGCTGCTGAACTCCAAAGAAACCATGAAAAGGTTCAGTATGATCACTATATGAACCATCGATCGCATCCAGCCAAAATCATTGATTTGGTAGTTGCAAAGGCTGATGGATTGAAGTTGTTTGATTTGGTTGTGAAAAGAGAAGGTAGGGCAACTGAAGAATATAGTCAGGTTTCAGTGCATGAATTTGGGATTTCAGAGCATAGGGAGATGATCCAGATTCTGAAAGGAAAGCCAAAGTCTGCCTTGACTGGTGCATGGTTAGCAAGAATTCAACAAAAGATGCAAGCCAAGGTAGAAATTGAAAGCAGGTTGTTTGGCAAAAAGGATCACTCTCCACTGAAGAGAAAACCTACTGAGGCACCTTCTGGTTCAAGGCCTGCCAAGAAGTAGTTTTCTTCTTCAGATTTATCATTTACTTGTAATATATTTACATTTGTAACATTCATTTCAGTTTGTATATATATGTTGCAACTTGTAACCAATAAGTAGATGATAAGTTTAAGTTAGAAAACCACAAGTAAAAATTCTGAGACATCAATGATCTATAAGATGTACTTAGAAAATTTTTACAACTTAAACAAAAACTTGCATTTCAGACTTACAAACATGTATAGATAGAAGTCTGAGATGCATGCACTATTTCAGAACAAATAGGGGGAATTTGCTAGGTCGAAAATCGACCAAGTATAATTTGTTCAGAAATAGCTTGAAGTTTAGTGAAGACGTTTTATCAGAATTCTGAGATGTCTCAGAATTCCTTCACTGAAGCTTCACTTCAGTTCAGATCGAGACAAATCTGAAGCATTCATTCTGAAGTCAAAGACTAAAGTATGAAGAAGAGAATCACCTCAGAAGCGAACATCAGAGTGATTCTACCAGATCGAAGACTGAAGCATCTCAGTGTAAAGTATTTACAACACTTTACACTGATTACGAGGAAGACTTTTACTTTACACCTTTATCCGGTTAATAGATTTATCTATTAACAAAAGGTACAAAGTATAGGCTTGGAACCTAGTACTATAAGTCACATCAAGTGACTTATATACTCTTCCAAGTGCAGCATGTAAGGAATTATGGTTTAATTCCTTAAATGCTCACAACCACATTTGTACGATCTTGTCCATGTCATCATGGACTTGGTCTATAAATACAAAGTCTTCTCACAACTTGCAAAATGCTTGAAACTTTGCATTGCAACTTGTGAGATATACTCTAAGTAAACTTACGAGTATTTCCAAGTCAATTAGATCACTTGTATTTCGGGATTGTTTAGATACTTACACTTTGGTGTTTATCTTTGTTTCGCAACAATCCTTGTATTTGTTTATACATCAATAAATCAAATACATTTGAAAACTACGTGTCTCAATGCTACATACTTGATTATATTTATATATATATCTTTATATAGTTTCTGCCATTTGTTCTTGCATTATTCATATTGTCAATTGTTTCTTGTCATCCATATCTGGATCGTAAACTGAACTTGTCCATCAAGATTAGTTGTACTTTCCAGTTATTCATCTATATATTGGGACTCACATGGAGTATAGTTGCTTGCTTGCTTGCTGTTTAACCCGGACTATGGACCTCATGGATCAAGGATTCATTAGCCTGCCTCTTGCATATACTTAGGATCGTTTGCCATCTTTGGATGTTATTATGTTAACTTTGATGGCTATTTGCTCCTGTTGTATTTTGTTACTTGTTTCGTCTTTGTAATGGATTCACTGAATCTTTATTTGCATTTAGTTCTTATTCTATTGTAATTCCACCTTGTGCTATATGATTTCCGTGATATTCCGAGCCTCGGCTTGGGGTGTTACAGAATGGTGGCCCATGCGTGGTCGTAGAGAATTAGGCGGTTTGACCTAGACTACGGCTTAAGTTAAAACTTTTCATATAGCATGCATGGTTAGGAATTCGTGTGCAATGTGAATTATGTGAATCCCCGTGTGAGTTCGTAGTTAAGACCTATTGTATGATAGCTTGAATTCAATGTGATGAATGTGAATTGTAGTTAATATGGGTTGTTGTTGTAAATTGTTGGAATTAATGTGATGATGTTAGAAATCCAAAAATAGTGATAAATTGTAATCTAGATTAGAGGAATTTCTTGTTGTTAATTCATAGATAAATGATTACTAAGGTTGAGGGGCTAATTGTGACAATTAGCATAATTGTAGAATTAGACTATAAATAGCCCTCTCATACCTTAGAGATCATAACATACACATAACTTTACACATAACCTTTGTATAATTTTCATACCTGTTAATTCACACACAGTTACCTACGATTCTCTCTCAAAACACACACAAACACCAAGAACACACACTATCCAAACCGCCATTGATGAATTGAATTCAGTGATAGAAATCGTGGTATAACAAGTGGTATCAGAGAAAAACATCAATCTGATGACGATCCATAACTAAATTCAATCATAAATTCAACAAAATCAAAATTATTTACAATTCTGTTCGTATTTTTTACCTACTGGTTCATCAAAATTCACACTTCAAATCACATAAAATCACAATTATTTGTTCACCAATAGATTCGTGGTTGTTGAAAACATAATCCTGTCAAGTTTCAAGTTCCAATTCAATCTAATTCTCGAGATTGAATTTTGTGTTTTTGGCGCGAATTTGAGGGATTTGAATCTGTTGTGTTTTGTGTTGAATTTTGTTCATAAATTGGTTGCGGACGTGAATACAATCAGTTTGCAAGTGATTTCGTGATTTAACTCCCAGTAATTCAAAAGATATTGAAGTTTTTTTTGTCATTAATGGAGTTTTTGGTTAAAACTGACATTCTGATGAAGAAGATGACACAAAGACGATCTTCACTAGGATGATCTTCCCAAGATCGTCTTAGTATTTGAAAGCTTGTTTTTTCATTCTTGTGTTCTTGACAAGTGTGTGGTGAAGTGTTTGTTTTCTGGCTAATTAATCCGAAAGGATTGGTTTGGTCAATTCAAATACTTATAAGTTTTGAGAAAGAAACCTAAGACGATCTTCACTAAGATCGTCTCATTTCTTCAAAATCTAAGACGATCTTCACCAAGATCGTCCCATTTCTTCGAAACCAAAGACGATCTTCACCAAGATCGTCCCATTTCCTCTGAACTTAAGACGATCTTCAACCAAGATCGTTCCAGTTCCTTGAATCATTTCAATCCAAATTCATTTCAATTCAAGATCTTTTTATCCAAATTCATTTAGTTCAAAGTCATTTCATTTCAAGACCGTTTCATTTCAAGACCGTTTCATTTCAAGACCGTTTCATTTCAAGATCGTTTCAATTTCAAGACTTAACCAAATTTCATCAAAATCCTAGGACGATCTCACCTAGGACGATCTCACCTAGGACGATCTTACCTAGGACGATCTCACCTAGGACGATCTCACATAGGACGATCTCACCCAGGACGATCTTCTCAAGATCGTTTCATTTTCTGATCTAAATTCAATTCAATTTTTTAAATCAAATCAATCTCAAATGGCTTCTCGTGAAGCATTGGCATTGGGTTCAGATACAAGACCTCCAGTTCTCTACCGTGGTTCCTATGGACTATGGAAGAAAAGATTTATGGACTATGTGGAAAGTCAAACAAATGGTCATATGATGAAAGATTCCATCCTTAATGGACTTGCCGTTCATCGCCATCCCACTACTGATGCAATAATTCTAACTCCTGATCTTTTGAATGCTGAACAAAAAGATCGAACAGCTGCAGATAATAGAGCTAGGTCATGCTTATACAAAGCTCTACCGGATGAAATCTATGGCTCTGTTGATTCTTATGATACGGCCAAGGAGATATGGGATGAGGTGGCTAGACAGATGGAAGGAGCTGACGTGACTTCGACGATAAGATTGACCAATATTTTGACTGAGTTTGACAACTTCGCAAAATTGCCTAATGAAACTCTTGAAGCTGTCTACTACAGATTCTGCAATGTCATAAATGAGCTGAGGAAGAACAATGTCAAGAAAACAGAGATTGAGCTAAACATCAAATTCATCAAAGCTCTTGGTCCAGAATGGGAAGATTTTGGAACACAGATCAAGCAACATCAAAATCTGACCAAGTACACCATTCATACTCTTTATGAATCTTTCAAACTCAATGAAAAACAAGTCCTAAACAAAGCTTCATCAAACAAAATGCCAGAAGTTGTATCTTCTGATCCTTTGGCATTGATAGTTGAGAAGAAGATTTCTGAAGCTCTTAACAGGAAAATGGTAGTTGTTTCTTCGTCTGATGAGGAGGGAGATGATCTGATGGCTACAAGAGATGGTGTTTCAGATGAACTATATCAAGCTCTTTCAAGACCGTTTCATTTCAAGACCGTTTCATTTCAAGACCGTTTCATTTCAAGACCGTTTCATTTCAAGACCGTTTCATTTCAAGACCGTTTCATTTCAAGACGTTTCATTTCAAGACCGTTTCATTTCAAGACCGTTTCATTTCAAGACCGTTTCATTTCAAGACCGTTTCATTTCAAGACGTTTCATTTCAAGACGTTTCATTTCAAGACCGTTTCATTTCAAGACCGTTTCATTTCAAGACCGTTTCATTTCAAGACCGTTTCATTTCAAGACCGTTTCATTTCAAGATCGTTTCATTTCAAGACCGTTTCATTTCAAGACCGTTTCATTTCAAGATCGTTTCATTTCAAGATCGTTTCATTTCAAGACCGTTTCATTTCAAGACGTTTCATTTCAAGACCGTTTCATTTCAAGACCGTTTCATTTCAAGACCGTTTCATTTCAAGACCGTTTCATTTCAAGACGTTTCATTTCAAGACCGTTTCATTTCAAGACCGTTTCATTTCAAGACCGTTTCATTTCAAGACCGTTTCATTTCAAGACCGTTTCATTTCAAGACCGTTTCATTTCAAGACCGTTTCATTTCAAGACCGTTTCATTTCAAGACGTTTCATTTCAAGACCGTTTCATTTCAAGACCGTTTCATTTCAAGATCGTTTCAAATTCAAGACTTAACCAAATTTCATCAAAATCCTAGGACGATCTCACCCAGGACGATCTTCTCAAGATCGTTTCATTTTCTGATCAAAATTCAATTCAATTTTTTAAATCAAATCAATCTCAAATGGCTTCTCGTGAAGCATTGGCATTGGGTTCAGATACAAGACCTCCAGTTCTCTACCGTGGTTCCTATGGACTATGGAAGAAAAGATTTATGGACTATGTGGAAAGTCAAACAAATGGTCATATGATGAAAGATTCCATCCTTAATGGACTTGCCGTTCATCGCCATCCCACTACTGATGCAATAATTCTAACTCCTGATCTTTTGAATGCTGAACAAAAAGATCGAACAGCTGCAGATAATAGAGCTAGGTCATGCTTATACAAAGCTCTACCGGATGAAATCTATGGCTCTGTTGATTCTTATGATACGGCCAAGGAGATATGGGATGAGGTGGCTAGACAGATGGAAGGAGCTGACGTGACTTCGACGATAAGATTGACCAATATTTTGACTGAGTTTGACAACTTCGCAAAATTGCCTAATGAAACTCTTGAAGCTGTCTACTACAGATTCTGCAATGTCATAAATGAGCTGAGGAAGAACAATGTCAAGAAAACAGAGATTGAGCTAAACATCAAATTCATCAAAGCTCTTGGTCCAGAATGGGAAGATTTTGGAACACAGATCAAGCAACATCAAAATCTGACCAAGTACACCATTCATACTCTTTATGAATCTTTCAAACTCAATGAAAAACAAGTCCTAAACAAAGCTTCATCAAACAAAATGCCAGAAGTTGTATCTTCTGATCCTTTGGCATTGATAGTTGAGAAGAAGATTTCTGAAGCTCTTAACAGGCAAATGGTAGTTGTTTCTTCGTCTGATGAGGAGGGAGATGATCTGATGGCTACAAGAGATGGTGTTTCAGATGAACTATATCAAGCTCTTTCCGCGGTAACAAAGCATTTCAAGAGGAAATTTTACAAAGCCAGGCCAACAAACAACAATCTCCGCACTTCTTCTACAAGTGCATTTCCCAAGAAGGAACATTATCATCCAAGGAGTAATGAGCAAGGTGAAGCTAATGGATCAAGATATGGTGAAAAGAAGGAAATTTATGAGAAACAAGTTGTTGAGAAAGGTAAGGCATCAGACAAAAAGTGCTACAATTGTGGTATTCCTGGACATTTTGATGTTGATTGCAAACAACCTCGAAAGCGGAACTATGAGTATTACAAGCAATGTTTGCTATATGGCAAGGTTACTCACAGATGATGAAGATCAAGATCTCTCTGCTAATGTTTGCTATATGGCAAGGTTGGCCAAGAACAAAGTCTTTAAAGAAGAAAGCACTGATGATGAATACCCAGATGATGAGGTAAATCTCGACTCTACTTTTTCTTTGATTAAGGACAAAGAGTCATGTAGATTAGCTTTATCAGATTTAACAACTCATATCAATTCTTTAGCCAACAAAAACAAAAAGTTGAAAAATAGCATTTCATTTTCTAAAAGTGAATTTTCAAAACTTCTTGAAAAACATTCAAAATTACTTTTTGAACATGATGCTATTAAACAAGATTTCAAGCTTACAAAGATAAGATGTTGGTTAAAGAATGTGAGTTGAATGTCTCTCCTGATTCTAAGTTATTACAAAAATGTCAAAATCTTGAAAAGACCATTCATGATCTTGAAAAGGCCAATCAAGATCTTGAAATTCAAAAGACCAATGAATGGCTTCGGGCAAATGCAAGACAAATGGATGTTGATATTCTTAATAAAAAGCTCCAAGAAGCTAAACCAAACAATGTTGAATTCGAAAGGAAAATTTCTGATTTAAATCATAATTGTTTTCTAAAAGGCATTGAGATTGAGAATCTTGAAAAACAAGTTGAGGAATTTAAAAAGAATATACTTTTCTATCAAGAAAAGTTATATAAAGTTGAACAAAATCCTCTCTTGAATTTCACTGCCTATTTCAACAAGTCAAAAATTGACAAAACAGAATTTCTTCTAGGGTTGGGATTTGAGAATATCACACCATTACAAAAAGCCAAAGAGGAAATTGAACCCTTGTATGATGAAAAATTCCTACGACTTGGTATGATACAACAATTTATTCGTCCATTGGATGACGAATTTGAGACTGATGAAGTTGAGAGAATACCAAAACAAGAATTTTTGGTTAATTATGATGCAATAAATGATTCATACAAAACAAAAGAATCTTCAATTTTCAAATTGGAAGAAATTGAATCAAATTTTCAAAACCAAGAATCTGTCTGTACTCCACCTAAACCAACTAAAATGTATTTTCCAACCACATTTTTGGAAAAACAAATAGAAGGTTTACAACAAAAGGTAGAATCTCAACAAAAAGTTATTGATCATCTCAAGTCTCAAAGTCCGAATTCAGAGGATAAATGTATTGTTGTTGATACTAAGAAAGTTTGTGAGATTGCTTCTACTCAAACTGACCAAAGTGCTTTAGTAGACAATTCTACCCAAACTTCTTGTGATTCATCTACCAATACCTCTACCCAGACCTTGACTGATTTTCTTGGATGTACTTGTCAAAATACTACTACATTTATAGCTGAGGATTATGTGCAATCTGATTTTTCTAATGAAGAACTTGCACATAGTTTAGTTTTGATATGGTACTTCTATAGGTTTTTCACATGCAACAATGTTGATGAGTTAGTTGTTCACCCTAAGCCTAGTGCTAGTATAGGTGTTGATACTTCTACTCAATTTTTTTGTGAAACCAAAGATGTGTCAGTTCAAGTTGACCTAATTTCCGAGACTAACCATGATGTGAAGTTGGACACCAAGATTCCTGATTTTTCAAAATTTTCAACTAAATCTGAAATTAATCAATCTCCATTGAAATTTTCTTTTTCAAAAGATTTCACGAAAGATGATTTTGATAAATTCATGGAGGGAGAATATGTTTTTGATTCAGAAACTGAGAAAAAGATTGAATCTACCAAAATCAAAGTGAAAACAAAAGTGGAATCTCAAAAACCATTGTCCAAAGCTCCAACTTCATATTACTCAAAGAAACGAGTTAAGACCAAACTCGTCAAGACTGAACCAAAGACCATTAAGGTAGAAACCTTTATTGCTACCCCTGTGAAACATGTCAAAAAGGAAAAAGCTGAGACCCCACACAGGACAAAGTACACCAAAGTGAAACTTCCGAAAGACTATCCTAATGCTTCTCAATCTAGTTCTATACCTAAGGTGTCTAAGTCTAGCACAGTTTCGCTAACTAAGGATGCATCAAATGGTACAACTAGATATAGGGATAGATATGGATGGTTTTCTCATGATAAACCAAAGAAGCAAGAAGTTTCCTCACCTCCAAAAGATTCCAAAAAGATGAAAGTGTTTAAAACTTCTAGTTCTAATCTTCTTAAATTCAATTCAACAGGTGGAAAGAGCATAACTAGTGGTGCTAGATGGGTTGCTAATACTTTAGTACCTAAGTTCACTAGTAATCAAAAGGATGTTGAGAAAAAGAAGAAAAGAAAGAGGAGAAAGAATGTTAATAGGAGGAAGGGTGTTCATGTTAATTAAAACAATTTTTCTTTGTCAAATAATGTTGAAAATACCAAGGCAAGACCTTGTGAGCTTGTAAACAATCTTAATTCTCGTACTTGTGTATCTAATGATGATACTTGTAGACATGTTACTTTTAATTCTCATGTGAATGTTCGTACTTTTTATTCAAATGTGTTTGTTGATAATGTGCTTGTCAATGCTTATCTTGATTCAAAACATGTTTGAATGCGATTCCTAAGTTATATACCCTGCCTGTTTTAACTAACCATAAAGGACCCGTCTTCAAGTGGGTACCTAAAAACGGTTAAATTTCTTTGATTGCAGGAAATAACCATCTGTGTTTGGATACTCGATTCCGGGTGATCGAAGCACATGACTGGAAATAAATCTTTGCTCAAGAATTTTGTTGAAAGATTCATGGGAACAGTTCGCTTTGGAAACAACAATTTCGCTCCTATCTTAGGTTATGGAGACATTGAAAGAAATGGAATTATCATCAAGAAAGTTCACTATGTTGAAGGATTAAGTCACAACTTGTTCAGTGTTGGACAATTCTGTGATAACAATCTTCAAGTTCTGTTTCGAAAATCTCTTTGCAAAGTCCAAACTCTAGATGGAGTTGATATTCTTTGTGGTGACCGTGATGATAATCTTTTTACCGTCAATCTTGATGATAACCAACCAACCGATAATATTTGTCTCATTTCAAAGGCTACTTCAAAGAATTCTTGGTTATGGCATAGAAGGCTGTCGCATCTGAATTTTCAAACCATCAATATTTTGGTCAACAAGCATCTTGTTAAAGGCTTACCTGACTATAAGTATGAAAGTGAGCATGTTTGTCCTTCTTGTGCTGTTGGGAAGATTAAGAGAGCTTCTCATAAACCGAAGAAATCTCCAAATTCTTTAGCACCTCTTCATTTGCTTCACATGGATCTTTGTGGGCCGATGAAAGTACAAAGCCAAAATGGGAAGAAATACATCTTGGTTATTGTTGATGATTATTCAAGATATACTTGGGTCAAGTTCCTTGCATCCAAAGATGAAACAACTCAGATGTTGATAGATTTCATCACTAATACTCAAGTAAATCTTCAACTTCCAGTTCGTTACATCCATTCGGATAACGGAACTGAGTTCAAGAATGCTGTTTTTGATGAATTCTGCAAATCCAAAGGTATCACTCATCAATTCTCAGCAGTTCGCACCCCACAACAAAACGGTGTTGTTGAAAGGAGAAATCGATCGCTGGTGGAAGCAGCAAGGACAATGCTTGCTTATTCCAAATTGCCATCCAATATGTGGGCTGAAGCTGTTGACACTGCATGTCACACTCAGAATCGGTCCATTATCAATCAGCGTTTCGAAAAGACTCCTTATGAGGTTATTCACAAACGCAAACCCAACATCAACTACTTTCATATATTTGGGTGTGTTTGTTATACTTTGAATGATCGGGAGAATCTTGGAAAGTTCGAGAAGAAAGGTGATGAAGGATATTTTGTTGGTTATTCCAAAACATCAATTGCCTATCGAATCTATAATCGTCGAACCAACACAATTCAAGAAACAATGAATGTTTGGTTTGATGAGATGTCAGGCATGATTTTGAGCAAGAAAGTTTGCTACCAACAAGTAATGATCCAAGTGCTTCAAGTACTTCTACAAGGAATTCTACCTTAGCTTCAAAATTCAAGAAGTTTCCAACTCCAACAAGTGATGAATTAGATATTCTTTTTGAAGAATTTTATAATTCAAAACCGATTCATGATCAAGAACCTCAGGTCATCGTTGAACCAATTCAAAACAATGAACCTCTTCATAACAACGATCCAGTTCCTGACAACATTCATGAATCTTCATCAAGTTCTTCAGAGCAAGAATTCTCTTCTACTGATACTTCTCCACCATCCTCTCCTGATAATGCTTCTCAAGTGAATGTTCAAGAACAACCTTCTCGATTAACTCAGACAACAAATCCATTGGACACTCCAAATGTGTATGTACCACTTGATTTTGATCATCCAGCTTATGAGGAAAGAGTTATACCAAGTTATGACTCCATCTCTCAACAAAACTCAAGTTTTAATGATGGTGATGTTGATCTTCAACAACATGATCCTCTTCCTCATGCTCACAAGTGGACACGTATGCAGAAAGACCATCCTACTGATCAAATAATTGGAGATCCACAAGCAGGAGTAACTACTCATACCTCAGTAAATGAGTGTCTTGTTGCACTTTCTCTTAGCAACATCGAACCCAAAACCGTATCTGAAGCTCTTCGTGATCCAGAGTGGGTTAAGGCAATGCAAGATAAACTCGCGCAATTTGAAAGACTGAAGGTATGGAGATTAGTTCCAAATCCTAGAAAAGATGATCCAATAGGAACAAAGTGGATATTCAAAAACAAAAAGGATGAGAATGGAGTGGTAGTAAGGAATAAAGCTCGACTTGTTGCAAAGGGTTATTGCCAACAACCTGGTGTTGACTTCGACGAAACTTTTGCTCCAGTAGCAAGAATGGAGGCCATTCGGATATTCTTAGCTTATGCCGCATTCAGAAACTTTACTGTGTTTCAAATGGATGTGAAGACTGCTTTCTTGAATGGTGACCTCAAAGAAGAAGTTTACGTTGATCAACCAGAAGGTTTTGTTGATCCTCAAAGGCCAAACCATGTCTACAGGTTAGACAAGGCTCTCTACGGTCTTAAGCAAGCACCCCGAGCATGGTATGATTCTTTAACTACTTTCTTACTAAGAGGTGGCTTTACCAAAGGCACAATTGACCCTACCTTGTTCATTCGCAAACAAGGTAAGCACGTTCTACTTGTCAAATATATGTTGATGACATTATTTTTGGGTCGACCAGTCAAACATTTTGCCGAAACTTTTCATCTCTTATGGTTAATCATTTTGAAATGAGCATGATTGGGGAAATGAATTATTTTTTGGGTCTTCAAATCAAACAGTTACCAACTGGTATTTTTATATCACAAGGTAAATACATAAATGACATGTTGAAAAAGTTTGATATGACTTCATGTTCTTCAATTTCTACTCCAATGGCTGCTCGAACAAACATAAATGCTGACACAAATGGGAAACCATTTGACCAAAAGAGATATCGAAGTATGATTGGTTCGTTGTTGTACCTAACAGCATCTCGCCCAGATATAATGTTTGCAACATGTATGTGTGCTAGATATCAAGCTGCTCCAACTGATTTACATTATCAAGCTGTGAAACGAATCTTTCGTTATCTGAAGGGTACACCCGATTTAGGTCTCTGGTATCCAAGGGATACTGGATTCAATTTAACTGCATATTCAGATGCATCATGCTGGTTGTAAACTTGATCGCAAGAGCACTTCCGGTACTCTACAATTTTTAGGTGATAAAATTGTGAGTTGGTCTTCCAAGAAACAGAATTGTGTGTCACTATCAACGGCTGAAGCTGAATATGTTGCTGCGGCTAGTTGTTGTGCTCAAGTTTTATGGATGAAGACACAGCTAACTGATTATGGTCTGAAATATGATCATATTCCTATCTATTGTGATTCTCAGAGTGCCATTGCCATTGCAGTCAACTCAGTAAACCACTCTCGCTCAAAGCATATTGATGTTAGATATCATTTTCTCAAAGATCATATTGAGAAAGGTGACATCGAGCTCTACTTTGTGGGTACTGACTTTCAACTTGCAGATTTGTTCACAAAACCACTGGATGAAAAGAGGTTTAACTTTCTTATCTCCAAGCTAGGTATGTTAAATCTTAAACCTTAACTCTTTTGAAGGAATTCTTGACACATTCCAGAAAATCAAAATACAAAATTTGAAAAGAAAAATCAAATACAAAATTACAAATTTTCAAAATAAACAAAAAGATTTTTATTTTCAGTGGCTTGCATATACTATGTATGCAACCCGTTCTTAAATGATATATTTATTGGTAGAGTGTTTTTACATTCTAAGCTTTTATTATTATACATACAAATTGATATAAGATAACAAGGAATCGAACGCCTTTGTGTACTCCCTAGCTGTCTTACTATCAACATTGTTGTTGAAGCAAAACTTTATGTTTTTCAAATCAAAATCTTGTTCACTTTAGACTCTCAAAGTTTTTTTTCAAAAATATCACAACAAAGATTTTACTACTTTTGATCTCACAAAACCAATTTTTGCTCCACCTTTCTATGGAAAACTTTTTGATCTATTCTTGCATAGATTAAGGAGGAGTTTGTGATTTCAAACACTTTCAAAACTTCAAATGTGTGCCAAATTTTTTTCACACATTTGATGTTTTTCCAATGATTTTTAATCAAATGGAGTTCGGTGATTAGTTTGCACATGAGTGATAAGTAATTCTCAAAATTTACTCCATGAATTTCATCATCGCCGATGAATTCTAACCACGGAGTATTCACTTCTTTCATTAGATAGTGAGGGTATTTTGAGTGATGTTGTTTTGTGCAAATAGGATGGAGGGAGTAAAGTCGAAAAGTGAGAGGTTAAGGTGATATGATGTGAGAAAGGGCTAAAAGAAACAAAAGCCCTCCCCAAAATTCTCAAAAAGCCGGGTAAACACGTTCCTATCGGATTTCATTTGTTTGAGATTTCGATATTGAAGAAGTCTTCATGGACCCAGTGAAGCAATGCACATCTTTTCCTAACCACTCAAGTGTTTCTTAACAAATACTTGTTTCATTTCTCACGGAGATTTTCACATTTCTATTGACTCTTCATTTGGAAGATGTTGATATTGAAAAAGGGCGACATTCTGCTCCAGTCCCCGACTTCATTTCGCTCACGATGTGTCTAGAGCTATCTTGATTGGTCATTAATTTGATCATCATTCATTTGTATTAGAACACATTCGAGTCATATCTTTGTGATATAATTGCTTATCTTTGTGATATAGCCGGAACATTCATAGTGATATCTCAATTGATATTCCACGATGATCGAATGGAAATCCTACCAATGGTAACATCTTTTCCAACGTTGAACGTAGGTCTCATGATTACATTTATGTGATTATTGAGTTAACAAGAAGTCTAAGTGACCTCGGTTTTCCCTAAAAAGTCTTTAAGGATAAAATTGTGGTTATCAAATGCTTCGGTAGTGTTAACCATGATTTATATTCTTTGAAGCAATCTCGTGGTTGCAAAGCCGCAGACTGAACTATGTTAGAGAATTGTTTTGTGCATATCTCAATGATACATAGGAAATCCGAAAAATGTTATACATTTCAATCGGTCATTTCATTAATCCTTTCGATTTTTGAACATGCTAACGGATCATTCTTATCCGGTTTCATTTCTCATCACACAAACACAGAAAACACCAACACCATGATATAACGTTTGTACCAACAACTTCGATCTTACATTTTAGTCATCCCTAGGATTTCTTGGGTTGGGCTAATGGTTTGGGTTGATGTTTTGATGGTTGCAATTTTTTTATGGTTTCTTTTGACATTTAATCAATCACATGTGTACATAATGACATTGGTTCCCAATGATGTCATTATGAGGGGAAGAAAATATTATGATTGATTCACTAATTGATAAGGAAACAAGGAGAAAAAGAAAAGTTTGTGTTTGGTTGTTTCAATAGGTTTTAAGTTTTTTTTAAAAGTTTGTGTATAGGGGGAGAAAATTCTTCATGATGTGTCAATAGTCTCTTATGTTCAGATCTTCACTAGATTTTAGTTGTTTGAGATTTTGATTTTAAAAAGGGGGAATCTGAATTGACGTCAAAGATAAGAATGAAACCAAAGATGAAAAGATTTTCACTCAAGATGCTTCAAAAGTCCAAAGATGCTCCAAAAATATTTATACTCATGGATTGAGGGGGAGCATAATTACTTCGTAAGAATTTCATCCAAACCTCATTAAATTGCTTACTCTCCAAAGTGTTCAAGTTGATGTGACAAAGGTCAAAGCTTCAAAAAGGATCAAAGATTTGTTAGAAGATTCAAGTCAAAGAAGTAAAGCTTCATAAGAGTCTTCTTCAAACACACTTCATTCAAGATCTTCAAGTCATACAACAACATTTTATCAAGAAACTCCAATGCATACATCAAGGGGGAGAGTTCATATTCATGAAACTTTATTCCAAGAAGATGAAATTCATTCAAGAATTAAAACTGAAGAATCGAAAAGTTGAATTTCACTCAAGAATCGAAGATTGAAACATTCGAAACCAAGATTCATACCTTCCGCATTTCAAAAGACAACTCTGATTCATGATTCAACAATTCTCGAAGATTCAAGTCACATACATTTGTTCGACTTCATTATTCTCTTCATTCAAGACTCACACGCATTCATTATTCTCTGTTCTAAAAGAACATTGAGAATTCTCACATGATTTAACTTCAAGAAATCCAAGACCAAAACCAAGACTGAATCAAGTTCTCCAAAGACAAAAGAGAAAGCTTTGAAGACTTGTTTCAACACACCAATTGTCTTCACCACCGGGCTCATCAAATTCATTCCTACAAGACAATATAACACGTACTTCATTACAATGTATCACTAAGGGGGAGAATGTTAGAAATCCAAAAATAGTGATAAATTGTAATCTAGATTAGAGGAATTTCTTGTTGTTAATTCATAGATAAATGATTACTAAGGTTGAGGGGCTAATTGTGACAATTAGCATAATTGTAGAATTAGACTATAAATAGCCCTCTCATACCTTAGAGATCATAACATTACACATAACTTTACACATAACCTTTGTATAATTTTCATACCTGTTAATTCACACACAGTTACCTACGATTCTCTCTCAAAACACACACAAACACCAAGAACACACACTATCCAAACCGCCATTGATGAATTGAATTCAGTGATAGAAATCGTGGTATAACAGATGATTTAGGGCAAAATGATGGGATGCCATTAACTTAGTATGATATTGTGGCAACCCTAAAAGAACCTGATCAACTCTTTTATGGTTACCCGATATTATAGCAAGTTCATGACATCGTGGATTGCGCACGTGTGGCTTAAAGTATAATAAGGAACCGATATGCTTAATGGAAGTTGATTAGGTGGAAGGTTAGCCGTTGGTACACCTTGTATACATACCCGGTCAATAACTAGAGAGCATATCGAATTCGGATTATATTTTGAATCATTTGTGTTAGTTGTTTAATTGCATGATATTATGAGCAATGATTACTTGATGTTATGATATGTAAAAATCCCTTATGATGCTAACACTTTTGCCTTAGCATAATGTTATGAAATGAGTATGTGGTATCGGTATGAGAGCATTGACTACTTGTGTGACTAACATGTGAGCATTTGAGACTAACTCTCGGGTCAACGTGTCACTTGTTTTATAGAAATGGCGAGACCCAGGAGAACCGGAAGGAACTATAGGGCTGAAGAGGAAGAACCTCAACCGGAAGCCCAACCGGAGGTACAAGGAGGTAGGGGCCGTGGTAGGGGCCGTGGTAGAGGGCGTGGTAGGGGCCAAGGAAGGGGTCGTGGTGAGGTCCCTGAGTCAAACATGGCCGAGGTAGGTGGCCGTGGTGAGGGAGAACCGGAACGAATTATAGGGCTGAGGAGGAAGAACCTCAACCGGAGGTACAAGGAGGTAGGGGCCGTGGTAGGGGCCGTGGTAGAGGGTGTGGTAGGGGCCAAGGAAGGGGTCGTGGTGAGGTCCCTGAGCCAAACATGGCCGAGGTGATTGCTCAAACGATCGCCAATATCATGCCAACCATTATTGCTCAAGTCACGGCAAATCTTGGGCAAAATAATGTGGCTCAAAACAATGAAGCCCTAGAAAACGTAGATAATGAAAATGCTCAACCTCATGATGTAGAAAATGAAGAAGAGGAACCAGTGGGTGTTAATGTCGGAATGCCCATGAATAATCAATATGGGGGATACCGTCAAGGGTGCATATTTAAAGATTTTAAAAGTTGTGGGGCACCGGAGTTCGATGGGAAAGGGGGTCCCACGAAATGTATAAGATGGTTTGAGGCGATTGAAGCGGTGATTGAAGCATGTTTAGGCATGACGCCCTGAGTTGGTGGAACCAGGAGATAACGTTGGGGCGGACTCAAAATTTGGAGTGGATCGACTTCAAAAACAAAGTAAAAGCAAAGTTTTGTCCTCCGTATGAACTACAAAACTTAACCATTGAATTTGCAAATCTCAGCATGGAGGGAGCCGACTACAAGGGCTATGTGAGACGATTTCAAGAGTTGTCCACCCTCATTCCTCACTTGGTGGGTACCGAGTCACAGGCCATCCAGAAGTTCGTATTGGGCTTAAATCCTCAAGTCCGATCATATGTAAACTCTAACATGCCTACTTCTTTGGCTAATGCGGTTAACCAAGCCGGGAGTGTGACTGAAGATTTGTTGAGGAGTGGTGTTTTGAGCAAGTCCTCCACGAACAAGAGGAAAGAAGTGGGAGAGTCGAGTGGGGTAAAGAAGATGGGAAAGTTTGACCCTAGAAATGCTATTAGGGGTAGGGTGATGGCGGCGGTGGAACCGGCTAAGAAGGCTTATTTTGGGCCTCATCCTTTCTGTGGGAGATGTAACAGGCATCATCCCGCCAATAACCAATGTGGAGCATGCTTTAATTGCAATCAACTCGGGCACGAAGCTAGAAATTGTAGAGCTCCAAGGGCGGGTCCAATGAATGTGGCTCCCATTCGGGCCGTTCCTCCTCAAGGTAACCAAAGAAGAGGCGAATGTTTTGAATGTGGTAGCCGTGACCACTACCGTAATAATTGTCCTCGATGGGTGGGACAACAAGTTCAAGTAGCTGTTCACCCAAATCAACTCCAAATGGTCGGGCCTAACCAAAACCGGGGACAACAAGGCCACCAAGTGCAACCACGCGGCCGAGCCTTTGCGGCCAATGTAAATGAAGCTTGCAATGACCCCAACATAGTAGCAGGTACTTTTCTCCTTAATGGTCTCTATGCAACCGTCCTATTTGATTCCGGGGCCGATTATAGCCTCATGTCTTCTAACTTTGTTCCTTTGATTGATGTGCATCCTTGTGCTTTAAACTATGTGCTTGACATTGAAATGGTAAATGGGTCACTAACTAGAATTAGTCAAATACTTCGGGATTGTGTCTTGACTTTAGAAGATGTCGACTTCTTCATTGACCTTATGCCTCTGGACATTGGTAGTTTTGATATTATAGTGGGTATGGATTGGTTGACGGCGGTGAATGCAACCATTGATTGTGGCGAGAGAGTTGTTAAGATACCTTTGGCTAACGGTAAAATCCTTAGAGTTCAAGGTGAAACCTTCGATTCTTCGACTTCTAAAGTCTTTAGTGCTACCATCTCAAAGGTAGAATTGAAGACCGTCCCTATCGTTTGTGATTTTCCCGATGTTTTTCCGGATGACTTACCGGGGTTACCTCCAACCCGTGAACTTGATTTTCGTATTAATCTTATTCCCGAAGCCGCGCCAGTAGCAAAAGCCCCATATAGACTAGCTTTAACCGAAATGCAAGAATTACAAGCCCAACTCAAGGAACTCCAAGAGAAGGGTTTCATTCGCCCTAGTCAATCTCCTTGGGGTGCTCCTGTTCTCTTCGTCAAGAAGAAAGATGGGTCCTTCAGAATGTGTATCGACTACCGAGAATTAAACAAGCTCACAGTGAAGAACCGGTATCCTCTCCCAAGAATTGATAACTTGTTTGATCAACTTCAAGGAGCTAAGCACTTTTCAAAAATCGATCTTCGCTCGGGTTATCATCAACTTCGGGTACATGAAGATGACATCCCCAAAACGGCTTTTCGCACGAGGTATGGTCATTTTGAATTCACCGTAATGCCTTTTGGGTTGACTAATGCACCGGCGGTGTTCATGGACTTGATGAACCGGGTGTGTCAACCATACTTGGACAAGTCTGTCATTGTATTCATTGATGACATACTTGTATACTCAAACCGATCACAAGAGTCTCCAACACATCTTTAACCAAAGTGAATTGAATATGAGGCAAAGGCGTTGGTTAGAACTATTTAGTGATTATGATTATGACATCCGTTATCACCCGGGCAAGGCAAATGTAGTAGCCGATGCCTTGAGCCGAAAGGAGAGAGTGAAGCCAAGACGGGCTAGAGCTATGAGCCTCACGGTAGGGCCAAATATTCGTGATCGGATCATTGAAGCCCAAGTTCAAGCCACCCTACCAGAAAATTTTGGAAACGAGAACCTAGATGGCATGGAACAACAATTCGACCGGAAGAATGATAATGGGCTATACATGGTTGAAAGGCTTTGGGTTCCTATTTTCGGCGACTTAAGAACACTTATTATGAATGAAGCCCACCTATCGCCTTATTCGGTCCATCCCGGGTCGGATAAGATGTACTTTGACTTGAAAGATTTGTATTGGTGGTCGGGCATGAAGCGTGATGTGGCTAGGTATGTGAGTGGGTGTCTTACTTGCTTACAAGTCAAAGCCGATCACAAGAGTCTCCAACACATCTTTAACCAAAGTGAATTGAATATGAGGCAAAGGCGTTGGTTAGAACTATTTAGTGATTATGATTATGACATCCGTTATCACCCGGGCAAGGCAAATGTAGTAGCCGATGCCTTGAGCCGAAAGGAGAGAGTGAAGCCAAGACGGGCTAGAGCTATGAGCCTCACGGTAGGGCCAAATATTCGTGATCGGATCATTGAAGCCCAAGTTCAAGCCACCCTACCAGAAAATTTTGGAAACGAGAACCTAGATGGCATGGAACAACAATTCGACCGGAAGAATGATAATGGGCTATACATGGTTGAAAGGCTTTGGGTTCCTATTTTCGGCGACTTAAGAACACTTATTATGAATGAAGCCCACCTATCGCCTTATTCGGTCCATCCCGGGTCGGATAAGATGTACTTTGACTTGAAAGATTTGTATTGGTGGTCGGGCATGAAGCGTGATGTGGCTAGGTATGTGAGTGGGTGTCTTACTTGCTTACAAGTCAAAGCCGATCACAAGAGTCTCCAACACATCTTTAACCAAAGTGAATTGAATATGAGGCAAAGGCGTTGGTTAGAACTATTTAGTGATTATGATTATGACATCCGTTATCACCCGGGCAAGGCAAATGTAGTAGCCGATGCCTTGAGCCGAAAGGAGAGAGTGAAGCCAAGACGGGCTAGAGCTATGAGCCTCACGGTAGGGCCAAATATTCGTGATCGGATCATTGAAGCCCAAGTTCAAGCCACCCTACCAGAAAATTTTGGAAACGAGAACCTAGATGGCATGGAACAACAATTCGACCGGAAGAATGATAATGGGCTATACATGGTTGAAAGGCTTTGGGTTCCTATTTTCGGCGACTTAAGAACACTTATTATGAATGAAGCCCACCTATCGCCTTATTCGGTCCATCCCGGGTCGGATAAGATGTACTTTGACTTGAAAGATTTGTATTGGTGGTCGGGCATGAAGCGTGATGTGGCTAGGTATGTGAGTGGGTGTCTTACTTGCTTACAAGTCAAAGCCGATCACAAGAGTCTCCAACACATCTTTAACCAAAGTGAATTGAATATGAGGCAAAGGCGTTGGTTAGAACTATTTAGTGATTATGATTATGACATCCGTTATCACCCGGGCAAGGCAAATGTAGTAGCCGATGCCTTGAGCCGAAAGGAGAGAGTGAAGCCAAGACGGGCTAGAGCTATGAGCCTCACGGTAGGGCCAAATATTCGTGATCGGATCATTGAAGCCCAAGTTCAAGCCACCCTACCAGAAAATTTTGGAAACGAGAACCTAGATGGCATGGAACAACAATTCGACCGGAAGAATGATAATGGGCTATACATGGTTGAAAGGCTTTGGGTTCCTATTTTCGGCGACTTAAGAACACTTATTATGAATGAAGCCCACCTATCGCCTTATTCGGTCCATCCCGGGTCGGATAAGATGTACTTTGACTTGAAAGATTTGTATTGGTGGTCGGGCATGAAGCGTGATGTGGCTAGGTATGTGAGTGGGTGTCTTACTTGCTTACAAGTCAAAGCCGATCACAAGAGTCTCCAACACATCTTTAACCAAAGTGAATTGAATATGAGGCAAAGGCGTTGGTTAGAACTATTTAGTGATTATGATTATGACATCCGTTATCACCCGGGCAAGGCAAATGTAGTAGCCGATGCCTTGAGCCGAAAGGAGAGAGTGAAGCCAAGACGGGCTAGAGCTATGAGCCTCACGGTAGGGCCAAATATTCGTGATCGGATCATTGAAGCCCAAGTTCAAGCCACCCTACCAGAAAATTTTGGAAACGAGAACCTAGATGGCATGGAACAACAATTCGACCGGAAGAATGATAATGGGCTATACATGGTTGAAAGGCTTTGGGTTCCTATTTTCGGCGACTTAAGAACACTTATTATGAATGAAGCCCACCTATCGCCTTATTCGGTCCATCCCGGGTCGGATAAGATGTACTTTGACTTGAAAGATTTGTATTGGTGGTCGGGCATGAAGCGTGATGTGGCTAGGTATGTGAGTGGGTGTCTTACTTGCTTACAAGTCAAAGCCGATCACAAGAGTCTCCAACACATCTTTAACCAAAGTGAATTGAATATGAGGCAAAGGCGTTGGTTAGAACTATTTAGTGATTATGATTATGACATCCGTTATCACCCGGGCAAGGCAAATGTAGTAGCCGATGCCTTGAGCCGAAAGGAGAGAGTGAAGCCAAGACGGGCTAGAGCTATGAGCCTCACGGTAGGGCCAAATATTCGTGATCGGATCATTGAAGCCCAAGTTCAAGCCACCCTACCAGAAAATTTTGGAAACGAGAACCTAGATGGCATGGAACAACAATTCGACCGGAAGAATGATAATGGGCTATACATGGTTGAAAGGCTTTGGGTTCCTATTTTCGGCGACTTAAGAACACTTATTATGAATGAAGCCCACCTATCGCCTTATTCGGTCCATCCCGGGTCGGATAAGATGTACTTTGACTTGAAAGATTTGTATTGGTGGTCGGGCATGAAGCGTGATGTGGCTAGGTATGTGAGTGGGTGTCTTACTTGCTTACAAGTCAAAGCCGATCACAAGAAGCCACCCGGATTGTTGGTACAACCGGTGATGCCCGAATGGAAATGGGAGCATATTTCAATGGACTTCATTACTAAACTACCGAAGTCAAAAGCGGTTGTGACACGATTTGGGTGATAGTAGATCGGTTAACGAAATCGGCTCACTTTTTAGCCATTCACGAAACCGATAAATTTGACACTTTGGCTCGTTTGTACATCAAGGAAGTAATATCTAAGCATGGAGTGCCGATTTCTATCATTTCCGATAGGGATGCCCGTTTCAAATCAAAATTTTGGGAAGCCTTTCAAAAAGCCATGGGTACTCGACTTGACATGAGTACGGCGTTTCACCCTCAAACGGATGGGCAAACCGAGAGAACCATTCAAACACTTGAAGACATGTTGAGGGCGTGTGCAATTGATTTCGGTGGAAGTTGGGAAGACCATTTGTCGCTAGTTGAGTTTTCATATAACAATAGCTATCATGCTACTATTCAGATGGCACCCTTTAAAGCATTGTATGGTAGGGTATGTCGTTCTCCTCTAGCTTGGGCGGAAATTGGAGAGAGCCAACTCATCGGGCCAGAAATTGTGATTGAAACGACTAAGGTAATATCTCAAATTAAGGAGAAGTTGTAGTTGGCCCGTGAACGTCAAAAGAAGTATGCCGATGTGAGGCGAAGACCGTTGGAGTTTGAAGTTGGTGATTATGTACTTTTGAAGGTATCGCCTTGGAAGGGTGTTGTACGTTTTGTGAAGCGGGGAAAACTTGCACCAAGGTATATTGGTCCTTTCAAGATTCTTGAACGGGTTGGGAAGGTTGCTTATCGGCTAGAATTGCCTCAAGAGCTTAGCGGTGTGCATGATGTGTTTCATATTTGTAACTTGCGCAAGTGTTTGGCGGATCCTACACATCATGTGCCTATGGACGAAATTAGGGTTGATTCGAATTTGAACTTTGTTGAAGAACCGGTAGAGATATTGGATCGACAAGAAAAGAAACTCAAGAGTAAACGCTACACGATTGTGAAGGTTAGATGGAATGCTAGACGTGGAGCCGAGTTCACTTGGGAGAGAGAAGACCATATGAAGTGTAAGTATCCGCATTTGTTTGATAATTAGGGTTTTGTTGAATTTCGGGACGAAATTCTTTCATCGGGGGAATAATGTAACATCCGTAAATTTTGACCTGTTGACTTTATGTGTAATCTGACTAACAAATTGAGTTAATGAATTAATTGGGTCGTTTTGTGAGTTAAAAGGCAATGTGGTATATTCGGGTCGATAATATGTGTTAGTCGGTATTTAAATGTGTAGCTATTGTGTTGTGACTTGCGATGGGAGCGGGTCGGCCCGTGGGTAGTCCAAGACCCACCAGCCACCCAATGACCCATTTCCCCCCCCCCCTTTATCTCTTTCTCCCCTCTCACTTCTTATCTATCTATCTCCTTCTCTCTTTCTCTCAAAAACAAAGCAAGATCATTCTTCTCTTCTCCCTACCATCTACTTAGTGTTCAGAAAGGGTATAACACTAGATTCATAGCCATCTATACCACATTATCGTCATATCGAAGAATCAAAAGGTGGAAGTCTTGCATTTGTCCATTTGACCTAATTTCGGGTTCTAGCTCAAGGAGAAGTTTTGGTAAGTCAAATTCATCCCATTTATACCTACTTATGTTTGTTTATGCATTTCTAGTCATCTTGAACTTTCACAAGTCCTAAATCGGCTTAAATCTCGTTTTAGGTCAAATTAGGGTTTAATTTAGGGTTTGAAGGTTTTGGGTATGATTTTGATGTTTTAGTTGAATTTGTGGATTGGGTTATGTTTATTTATGGTTAATGGTGTTTATTTATGCTTCAAATCAAATTACAAGGCTTTACAAATCGTTTTGGATGTCTTATGGATTGTTTTTGGGTTTTGGTTCGGGCTGCAGCTGCTGCTGCTTCTGGCCAGAACTGGGCCACTGCGGCGCAGTGGCTTAGGCCTAGCCCACTGCGGCGCAGTGGCTAGGGCCTGGTCAAGTCTTGGTTAGCCCACTGCGGCGCAGTGAGCCCTACCCTTGCTCACTGCGGCGCAGTGCCATACTTCTGGTCCTGGTCTGACTTAGCCACTGCGGCGCAGTGAGCTTGGTTTTGGCTCACTGCGACGCAGTGGATAGTTACTGGGAAAGTACGCGCGTCGATTTTCAAACGTTAATAACTTTTGATCCGTAAGTCCAAATAAGTCGTTTGACCTGTCGTTGGAATCGTGTGAGAGTCTAGTTTCTAGTAGTAACACTCTTTTTGTATGAATCTTTTGTCATTTCTAAAAAGGTCGAGTCGAATGCGTTTTGTTCCTACTCGTTTAAAATGTAAAGGCGTTTAGGGTTTGTGACTTGACCTAATTGTGCTAAATCAACTTGTTTATGATTGTAGAGTTGACATTACGGTATTATGATGTATAAATATAGGTTGTGGACGTGTGGACCCCATTACTTGTGTGTAATCTTATACTAGCTTCATTGCCAGACAAGGTGAGTTTCGTATCTCCCTACTCGCTTGAGATTCGGGCTAAAAAGTGTAAACTTGCGTGTTTACTTACGTTGCTGATTGATTGAATGACTTGGTTATGTTTGTTAAGTATTTCGTTAATATTAGGATTTGACGTGCATACATGATAGTCGGTTATGCCTTCATTGAGTTCTAGATGTGGTGGGAAGGCTGCGGGTGACCCTATATATAAGCATCTGGGACTTGAAGAAAGTAGAATCCTCTGAAGTATATGTACGTATAGTTGGTTTAAATGTTGATAGTTGGCTTATGTTTGAGGAATGTCGATAGTCGGCGTATGTTGGATGAATGTTGATAATTGGCGTATGTTGGATGAATATTGATAGTCGGCGTATGTTGGATGAATGTTGATAATTGGCGTATGTTGGATGAATATTGATTGTTGGCACAGGTTCATCGTATATTGATTGTTGGTTCACGTTCGTTGAATGTTGATTAGTGGCTTATAACTTACGATTATTGATTGTTGGTTCATGACGGATGCATTTACATTTGATTGTAAACATTGCATACATTATTGATAACCCTCGGCAGGGGATTGCCGACATCCTGGTGCATAGATGTATGCACCCATGTTGGATGTAGTGCCTGACTCCGAGTATATAGACATATATATCTCGATGATTTTGAGATACAGCCTTGTTCATTGTGATGACAGAAGGGTATCGTTGCATTGGTGACTGGCGTTCACGCATAAGATAGGCATGTTGACTTATTTATGCATTTGGTACTTGCATTTGATATTCATATCATTGAGCATTCATTTACTCGCATTTACGTACTTATGAAATTTTGTTGATTGGATATTGTTGTGTTACTTAGAGGCTCACTGTAAGTCACGTCTAGCCTCTACTTGTACATTATGATTATTGTTTATGGTTCCTTGTGGACCATTTCTACGAACTCACCAACCTTGTGTTGACTATGCTTAGTACACTTTTCAGGTAATCAGGTTAATCCTGGGCGTGGAGTATAGTTGCTTGCTTGCTTGCTGTTTAACCCGGACTATGGACCTCATGGATCAAGGATTCATTAGCCTGCCTCTTGCATATACTTAGGATCGTTTCCCATCTTTGGATGTTATTATGTTAACTTTGATGGCTATTTGCTCCTGTTGTATTTTGTTACTTGTTTCGTCTTTGTAATGGATTCACTGAATCTTTATTTGCATTTAGTTCTTGTTCTATTGTAATTCCACCTTGTGCTATATGATTTCCGTGATATTCTGAGCCTCGGCTTGGGGTGTTACATCTTTTATGTTTTAACTCATACCCAAAACAACCATACTAATGTCTAGTTTAGTCATACATTTTCGAACTGAATCAAAGCATAAGCCTACACACTTCGAAGGCACGTCTATTTTCCCAACATTATTTCCAACATTCTTTGAAGTCTCATCTTTGTGCATTGTGGTGGAGCAACTTAATCATTTATTGCACATTCAAAACTCTTACGAGACATATGTGGTTTCTCACCATAAACCAATTTCAATGGGGAGGAAACACAATAAATTCTTGGCATGATGCGAGTTCAAAATTATTGCATGTTAAATAATAACATGGCCCCAATCTATAGTCATTTATTTGCTTTCAATAATCATTATTGCCAATACAATATGGAACATGCTTCCAATCCTACAAGATGACCAATTAATTGTTGGAAAAAAGGTGAATTTTTCCCCACTTTGGACATCAATAAATATATGGTCGAGTGACATATATCGAGAACCATTTAGTGGGTTTTGTAGTCTCTGGCCAAGGCTACGCAACAAACTAAGATGCGTCCAAATTGGGTTAAAGGTGAATGAGATGTCGAGTCTCAAAGGTGTATGTTTGGTGCATAAGTTGGAGAGAAGGTGCATTTGTCCCACATTGGTGTGGGATCTAAGCTTTCACTAGTTTATAAGTGGAAGACTTCAAACCATGTCAAGAGCTTGTGTTGTGTTTTACTCTGGCACCTACCCGCGCGCAGGGGGGGGGGTGCAGAAAACGGGTTTCTGGGTCAAAATCTCTGAACCAATGCGTGTACGCGCGACCTGCGGACACGAATGCAGCTCCGAAAATCCGGGCCCGTGCGAGCCGGTTTTTGCTGCAACCCGTAATTATTTTTGACCCGGTTCTGGAACCATCTAGAACAGACTCTTGGCATGAGAAACTCTTTACTTTCCAAACTGATTGAGTTATGATACATCATAAATATCAATCAAATTAATTGTTGTTAAATGAATTTGATTGCACATCAGTTTCAATTGTGTGTATATAAACGTCATATCATGGACTTGTAAAGATACACAAGACATAGAATTCGTATCACACACACTTATTCACTTTGCAATTTTCGGTTTCATAAACAGCATCCATCCCTGTGCTCCGTTCTTCTTTCAGGCAAGTGATCTACGTCCGACAGTTTGCTGCTTTCAACCGGTGTACCCTGGGAACAGACGGCGAATCTGTTTAAGGGAATTGTGTCAAACACAAGCCCGGTTTTCCCTTTCTGTTTCATGTTTCTTTGTTTTGCAGGAACCGTTCGAGTTGCTGGTCTTCCTTAATTTTAATTTCCATTCTGTTCTTCTTTTTAGTTGCTTTATATTTATCTACTATATTGCAACATGTTCATGGGATTACTCGTGTTATTATACTGTATTTCCAACAGACTTAAACCGATTCGTTTAATAACACAATTTGTTATTAACTTGTTTCGGTTTTCTTCTTTCAGAATGGAATCTCAGCCCATGTTCTCTGTTGTTCCCACTTCTGGTGTCTCTGCAACTTCTGTTGTATCTGCTATCATGACATCTGCTGTCTCTGTTACCTCCATGCTAGTTGCACCATTGCCTACTGCGGTTGCAACTCAGGCTGAAAAACCTGAGAAGTTCAATGGTGTGAACTTCAAACGTTGGCAACAAAAGATGTTCTTTTATTTGACAACGTTGAACCTTGCGAGGTTCCTGACTGAAACCGCTCCCCAAATCACTGAAGGGGAGATGGATGCTCAAACTGTGAGCGCGATTCAAGCTTGGAATCATTCTGAATTTTTGTGCCGCAACTATGTCTTGAATGGCCTGGTGGACTCGCTCTATAATGTTTATTGCAAAATGAAGACTGCCAAAGAATTATGGGAGTCATTAGAGCGCAAATATAAAACAGAGGATGCTGGCACCAAGAAATTTGTGGTGGCTAAATTCTTGGATTTCAAGATGGTTGATTCAAAGACTGTCATGAGCCAAATCCAAGGTTTGCAGATTATTCTCCATGATATTCATGCTGAAGGAATGACACTGAGCGAGACATTCCAAGTTGCTTGCATGATATAGAAACTGCCACCAAGCTGGATTGATTTTAAGAATTATCTTTAGCATAAGAGAAAGGAGATGACCATTGAAGATCTCATTATTCGTCTTCGTATTGAAGAAGACAACAAAGTTGCTCAAAAGCAAAGTTGTGTCCCAAATTCAGCAAAGGCTAATGTTGTTGAATATGGTCAATCTTCAAAAGGTAACAAAGGCAAGGGACGGGTTGAGAAGAAAGGCAAAGGGAAAGGTCCAAATCTTAGAGCCAATGCTGGAATCGTGAAAAAGAAATTCCAAGGCACCTGCTACAATTGTGACAAGCCTGGTCATAGGGCAAATGAATGTAAACAAGCCAAAAGAGAGACCCCTCGCCAAGCTAAAATAGTTGATATGGATAATCTGGTAGCTATGGTCTCTGACCTCACTATGATGATCTCTGAAGTTAACTTGGTTGGTTCTAATACCAAGGAATGGTAGGTTGATACCGGTGCCACCCGCCATGTTTGCTCTGACAGAGATCTGTTCAATACTTTCATGGAGGTTACTAATGGTGAAAAGCTCTTTACGGGAAACTCTGCCACTGCTGATGTGAAAGGCGAGGGTAATGTGATCTTGAAGATGACTTCTGGAAAAGAACTCACTCTGTAAAATGTGTTGTATGTTCCAGAGATTCGTAAGAATCTTGTGTCTGGTTGGCAGTTGAATAAGTTTGGTTTCAAAATTGTGTTTGAGTCTGATAAGGTCGTGTTGACCAAAAATGGTGTGTATGTTGGAAAGGGCTATGCCCTCAATGGTATGTTCAAAATGAATGTAATTGCTATCAATGGAATGAATAAGAACGGTACTAGTTCTGCTTACTTGCTTGAGTCTTCTAATGTGTGGCATGGTCGACTTGGTCATGTCAATTTTAATTCCATTCGTCGTTTGATTAAATTGAATTGCATACCAAATTTCCATATTGACTCAAATCACAAATGTGAAACTTGTATTGAAGCCAAATTAACAAGAGCACCATTCAAATCGGTTGAAAGAACTACTGAACCGCTTGATATGATACACACAGATGTGTGCGATCTAAAATCCATTCCAACAAGACATGGATATAAGTACTTCATCACGTTCATTGATGATAACATAAAGTATTGTTGTGTTTACTTGCTGAAAAGTAAAGATGAGGCAATTGAAACCTTCATTGCTTACAAGAATGAAGTTGAGAATCAACTTGAAAGGAAAATCAAGGTCGTACGAAGTGATAGAGGTGGTGAATATGTCTCACCTTTTGCTGAATTTTGTTCACAAAATGGAATAAGACATGAGTTCACTGCACCCTATTCACCTCAGTCAAATGGGATTGCTGAACGAAAGAATCGAACCTTGAAAGAAATGGTGAATGCCATGTTGGTGAGTTCTGGTGTAAGTCAGAACATGTGGGGGGATGCCATTCTATCGGCAAATTATCTTTTAAATAAGATACCCCACAAGAAAAAGGATGTGACGCCATATGAATTATGGTGGAAAAGA
Organism: Erigeron breviscapus; assembly: GCA_034093135.1. NCBI lineage: Eukaryota > Viridiplantae > Streptophyta > Magnoliopsida > Asterales > Asteraceae > Erigeron > Erigeron breviscapus. Next base: position 14,211,066 of record CM067175.1, on the reverse strand, counting down.
AAACCATCCTATGAATATCTCAAAGTGTGGGGGTGCCTAGCCAAAGTAGTTGTTCCACTACCCAAGGCCCAAAAGATAGGACCCAAAACTGTTGACTGCATTTTTATTGGATATGCTGATCACAGTAGTGCAAAATCGTTTTCTTGTGCATGAATCCAAGATTCCTGATATACACAAAGGATCAATAATGGAATCAAGAAATGCCTCATTCTTTGAAAATGTCTTTCCATGCATTGCAAAAGAATCTGGAAATTCGTCTAGGATAGTCAATGAAAGTGTCCAAGATGAGACACTCAATGAGCCAGTCCAAGAGGAATTGGAACAACCTGAGGAAGAAGAGCTTGAGCCTAGACGAAGCAAAAGAGCTAGGACTGAAAAGTCCTTCGGTCCTGATTTCTACACTTATGTGGTGTAAAGTGAACCACAAACTTACCGTGAAGCGGTAACTTCCTCAGAAGGGCCTCAATGGAAGGAGGCCATCAAAAGTGAAATAGATTCTATTTTACAAAACCATACTTGGGAGCTAGTGGATCTTCCTCCAGGATGCAACCCACTAGGATATCGATGGATTTTCAAGAGGAAAATGAAGCCAGATGGCTCCATTGATAAATATAAGGCAAGGTTGGTGATCAAAGGTTACAAGCAACGAAAGGACTTTGATTATTTCGATACATATTCGCCAGTAACGCGAATAACCTCGATCAGGGTGGTACTTGCCATTGCCGCCATTAGAAATTTGGAAGTTCACCAAATGGATGTGAAAACCGCTTTCTTGAATGGAAATCTTGAGGAAGAGATTTACATGGAGCAACCTGAGGGATTTGTAGCTCCTGGGCAAGAAAAGAAAGTGTGTAAGCTTGTCAAATCCTTGTACGGATTGAAACAAGCTCCCAAACAATGGCATGAAAAATTTGATCATGTCATGCTTGAGTCTGGGTTCAAGATCAATGAATGTGACATGTGTGTATATGTGAAAGACATATCAGATGGATATGTCATCCTGTGCCTATATGTAGATGATATGCTCATTGCTGGAAGTAATGAAAAAATGATAAAATCTACGAAGGACCTCCTGAAGGCAAGATTTGACATGAAAGACATGGGTTTAGCAGATGTGATTTTGGGGGTTCAAATCACACGAACCCATAATGGACTTGTTTTAAGTCAGTCACACTATGTGGACAAAATTCTTGAGAAGTTCAATTCAAATGACTCTAATGTAGCGAGGACTCCTATTGACACGAGTCAACATCTCGCGAAGAACAGAGGAGAGCCTGTTGAACAATTACAATACTCAAGAATTATAGGCAGCGTAATGTATTTGATGAGTTGTACAAGACCAGACTTGGCATATGCTGTGAGCAAGCTAAGTAGATATACAAGTAATCCAAGTTCAAGTCATTGGAGCTGTATGACTAGGTTACTTCGGTATTTAAGGTACACTCGTGATTATGGCTTGCACTACGGCAGATATCCAGCAGTAATTGAAGGACATTGTGATGCAAATTGAATATCTGACACGAATGATTCCAGAGCAACAAGTGGGTATGTATTCACACTTGGAGGGGCAACCATATCGTGGAAATCATCTAAGCAAACAGTTATTGCTAGATCCACGATGGAATCAGAATTCATCGCCTTAGATAAAGCAGGTGAAGAGGCAGAATGGCTACGTCAGTTTATTGAGGATATACCAAGATGGCCCAAGCCGGTGTCGGCCATATGTATACATTGTGATAGCCAATCAGCAATTGGCAGAGCTCATAGCACAATGTACAATGGTAAGAATAGACATATCAGGCGTAGACATAATACGGTACGACAACTAATCTCTACGGGAATTATCACTGTTGACTATGTATAATATTGCGGATCCGCTCACAAAAGGCTTAAGCAGAGAGTTAGTTCAGAAGTCGTCCATGGGAATGGGACTGAAGCCCATGAAAGGCTAAGTTTATATGAAGGAAAACCTAATTCAGCTGACTGGAGATCCCAAGATCTGAGTTCAATAGGACAACCTAATTGTATGAACTGGCGAGGTCACTGTGGGGGGAGTTATAAGGAAAACCCTACAATCTTAAAAAAAAGGGGAGATTATTATATGATTTAATAATCTTCCTAGTCCATTCCTAAAAGTGACAAGTTATGAGGTTAAGCCTATGGCTTTTAATGATTCAGGTAGCCTACATGGTGAATCACCTATGTGAGAGAGAAGTGGGGTCGCTTCTAAGGGTATTGTTGGGGGCACAATACTTAACAACTCTTGTAGAACCAGGCGCATGTCCAGGACCATAACGGACATAACTATGAGGACTTGACTTTGTCAGGGAGAGTCTTGTGTGAAGCGTATTGTCGCCTACACAAATGGCAGACGAGTTCAAAGACATCACCGTCTACTCAGAGCCAGTAGACTAAGTGCGTTTCATGAGCGAAGGTTCAAAGGGTAACACCTACCTTCGTATGCAAGATTCAACTGTTGAAACTTGAATGGAACACTGTTGTTTCTGAGATCGACCTCCATTCATGTGGGGGATTGTTGGAAAAAAGGTGAATTTTCCCCCACTTTGGACATCAATAAATATATGGTCGAGTGACATATATCGAGAACCATTTAGTGGGTTTTGTAGTCTCTGGCCAAGGCTACGCAACGAACTAAGATGCGTCCAAATTGGGTTAAAGGTGAATGAGATGTCGAGTCTCAAAGGTGTGTGTTTGGTGCATAAGTTGGAGAGAAAGTGCATTTGTCCCACATTGGTGTGGGATCTAAGCTTTCACTAGTTTATAAGGGTGGAGGGAGTCGAAGGGGAGGGCTGAGCGAGATGGGTGCGAGCTGGGGAGGTTGGAGCGAGTTTCGGGTGCCACCAGAGCGAGCTGCGCGCGAGATGGAGGTAGCGAGCTTTGAACTCGCAAAGGGTTGAAGAAAGGTTGGACCTGCAGGGACTAAAGGTGACATATTTGGAAACTTGAAGTAACCGTTACAAGGACCAAAGGTGGAAGAAAAGAGGCGCCAGGGACCGAAGATGTAATTATGCTGAAAGTTTTTTTTTTATTTTCTTATATATATATACCCATTTAAACTTCCAAAAACACAACACACACTCCATATTAATTCTTAAAATGCATTTTATTTGTTAAAAAAGTACATTACAACATAATTAAAACTACTTAAACCATCATAAACTAATTAAAAGTAGTTAACATTACAACTTAATTTAAAAACATAAGAACATAATTTAGAAACATTACAACATATTAAACACTCATTTCTTCATCTCATAAACTGCTTCGGCATTTATGATCAAATGTCAATCAAAGATGATGACGATGAAGAGTAGTTATGTTTTTTTTTAA
>CM067175.1:14197715-14200215 GCA_034093135.1 Erigeron breviscapus | reverse complement strand
AAAAGCTTCATTTAGGTCAAAATCGGGTTTGATTGCTAGTGGAAGTTTTGGTAAGTCTAATTCATCTTATTTGTACCTAATTATGTTTGTTTATGCATTTCTAGTCATCTTGAACATTTACAAGTCCTAAATCGGCTTAAATCTTGTTTTGGGTCAAACTAGGGTTTAATTAGGGTTTGAATGATTTGGGAGTGTTTGTGACGTTTTGGTCGAATTTGTGGAATGGGTTATGTTTGTATATGTTCCTAGAGGTTGAAAATGAGTATTTACACTTCACAAGTCGTCTTCTAGATCAAAAATGACGTTTGGGTTGGGTTTGGTTCGTGTTTGGGTTGCTGAATTCTGCAGAAGGAAGATCAGGCTTTTGGCATGTAACGGCCGTTACATATGTAACGCCCTTTTACATGGCCGTTACAGTAAAAAGGGTTGTGATGGAGTTAACGGCCGTCACTTATGTGACGCCCGTTAGGGACTAGTTTTGTCGAACATTTTCAAACGTCAATAACTTTTGAACCGTAAGTCCGTTTTAGACGTATGACCTATCGTTGGAATCGTGTGAGAGTCTAGTTTTCTATGATAACATCCATTTGGAGTAAATCTTTGTCCATTTCTAAAAATGTCGAGTCAAAGTGTTATGTTTCACACTCGGTAATGTTAAGAACGTAATTGTGGGTTCGTGACTCAACTTAAACCCAAAGAACCAACTTGTTTACGATTTTAGAGTTGACATTATGGTATATTGATGTATAATTATAGGTTGTGGACGTGTGGACCGTAATACTCGCTTGTAATCTTATACTAGCTTCTTTGTCGGACAAGGTGAGTTTTCGTAGCCTCCCCTACTCTTTTAAGAGTCGGGCTGAAAAGTGTACTTCGTGCTTGATGTTATTTTGTGACGTTTTGGTCGAATTTGTGGAATGGGTTATGTTTGTATATGTTCCTAGAGGTTGAAAATGAGTATTTACACTTCACAAGTCGTCTTCTAGATCAAAAATGACGTTTGGGTTGGGTTTGGTTCGTGTTTGGGTTGCTGAATTCTGCAGAAGGAAGATCAGGCTTTTGGCATGTAACGGCCGTTACATATGTAACGCCCTTTACATGGCCGTTACAGTAAAAAGGGTTGTGATGGAGTTAACGGCCGTCACTTATGTGACGCCCGTTAGGGACTAGTTTTGTCGAACATTTTCAAACGTCAATAACTTTTGAACCGTAAGTCCGTTTTAGACGTATGACCTATCGTTGGAATCGTGTGAGAGTCTAGTTTTCTATGATAACATCCATTTGGAGTAAATCTTTGTCCATTTCTAAAAATGTCGAGTCAAAGTGTTATGTTTCACACTCGGTAATGTTAAGAACGTAATTGTGGGTTCGTCACAGGCAAATTACATTTTTGATTACAAAAATATGAATTCGACTGCATGACGACACCCTTATGGCAAACGTGAGCACTTAACATAATTCCAGTCATTTGACATATCAACACCAACAACATGTCCTTGAACAACAAACACCGTTCCCTGCAATACAACATCTAATTACGTAAATTCTTGTTTTGGGTCAAACTAGGGTTTAATTAGGGTTTGAATGATTTGGGAGTGTTTGTGACGTTTTGGTCGAATTTGTGGAATGGGTTATGTTTGTATATGTTCCTAGAGGTTGAAAATGAGTATTTACACTTCACAAGTCGTCTTCTAGATCAAAAATGACGTTTGGGTTGGGTTTGGTTCGTGTTTGGGTTGCTGAATTCTGCAGAAGGAAGATCAGGCTTTTGGCATGTAACGGCCGTTACATATGTAACGCCCTTTACATGGCCGTTACAGTAAAAAGGGTTGTGATGGAGTTAACGGCCGTCACTTATGTGACGCCCGTTAGGGACTAGTTTTGTCGAACATTTTCAAACGTCAATAACTTTTGAACCGTAAGTCCGTTTTAGACGTATGACCTATCGTTGGAATCGTGTGAGAGTCTAGTTTTCTATGATAACATCCATTTGGAGTAAATCTTTGTCCATTTCTAAAAATGTCGAGTCAAAGTGTTATGTTTCACACTCGGTAATGTTAAGAACGTAATTGTGGGTTCGTGACTCAACTTAAACCCAAAGAACCAACTTGTTTACGATTTTAGAGTTGACATTATGGTATATTGATGTATAATTATAGGTTGTGGACGTGTGGACCGTAATACTCGCTTGTAATCTTATACTAGCTTCTTTGTCGGACAAGGTGAGTTTTCGTAGCCTCCCCTACTCTTTTAAGAGTCGGGCTGAAAAGTGTACTTCGTGCTTGATGTTATTTTGTGACGTACATGTTGTGTGACATTTTTGTTGATGTGCAATTTTGTGATTTGTTGTATGGTCATTGTAAATTGTGACTTGAGTTGTTTTAGGTTTTATTAACTTAGTGTAAAATTTGTAACGTTTTTACATACCGCTGAAAATTATCTTATTCTGGTTGCTTTAAAAATCATCAACCGGGGCAGACTCCGTAAACAAAACACGTTG
>CM067175.1:14172417-14196715 GCA_034093135.1 Erigeron breviscapus | reverse complement strand
GACAAATGGCGGAGTCCACTGGAAGTCTTACCAGATCTACGACTGGAGCTTTTTCAGTGTTCTAGACCTTACAAGTCTGAACACTGATTACGAGGAATTGACTTTTTACCTTTACACACTTTTCAAAGAACATTCCACTTGTTCTTTACTAAAGTACTTACGTGTGTAAAGGTGGTTGGTTAAAAGAATAAAGTCATATTGATGTGACTTTATCCTTGTACTTTAACCAATGCATTTAATGACCTTGTCTGTTCATTAAATGCATGCAACCATATTTGTACGGCACAAATTCACTGGTGAATTTGTTTGCCTATAAATACAAAGTCATTTCCTTGTTAAAATTACTTTTAGCAATTAAGGTGAATTTGTCTAAATACTCTCGATCATAACAGGGATACTTCACAACTTTAAGTATCTCGATCAAAAGAGTTATTTGGCAAATATAGATCATTTGTAATTCATAGGTTGTTCGAATACTTACATATTTGTATTATCTTGATTCCGCACAACCTTGTATTTTATTTAACATCATAAATAAAATACACTTGAAACAATTACATTGTGTTCCACCTTTACTTTATTGCTTTTAGTCTTGTATTACTTTGTTTATATACTTGCATTTATATTCAAGTAATACTAGTCCAATCTAGTGCATATTAGACTTGTTGTATTTTACACTTTGGGTTAAACCATCGAGTTTGGGAATCACAATTGGTATCAGAGCAGAAGGCTAAACAAATTTGCCTAGATTTGCTTCATTGATGGCCACCCCAAAAAATACACAAGGAGGTTTCAATCATGGTCCTGATCCTAATATCAATGATCAAAATAATGAACCACCACCTGTTATTAATGCTAATCCACCACCTCCTCCTCCTACTCCTGCTTCTCCACATGTGCATGTGCACTACTCAAACATTCCTGTTCCTAAATTCAGTGGGAATAGTGATGAATTTGGTACGTGGAAGGCTAGGATGATATTGCATATCACTGGTATTGAGAGAAACATGATGAAAATTTTAAATGAAGGACCTTATGTCCCCACATCACCTCTCAATGATCTTCTTGATCCTACTAGATCTAGAAGAGGTCGGGAAAAGAGGGAGGAACATTGGTCTGAAGAGGAGAGGAGATTGGTAAATCTAGATACCCTTCTCAAAAACATGATCCTCGGCGCTATTACTGAAAACCTAATTCCCACACTAGTTCTTTTTCCCAGTGCTAAAACCATGTGGGATGAACTAGTGAACCAGTATGAAGGAGGAGATGACACCATTGTCACCAGAAAAGTCTCCTTAAACAAGAGGTATGAGTCATTTTTTGCTCATCCCAATGAGTCTCTCACTGGTACTTACACCAGATTTATGAGTATCATTAACCAGTTGAGAGGACTGGGGGTTGAGAAAGACAAGGATATACTTCTGGAGAAATTTTGTGATATTTTACCCACCAAATGGTCTCACATTATCCTGGTCTTAAGACAAGGTAAAACTCTGCACACACACACTCTTTCAACTTTATATGGAGATTTCAGATACACTGAGGAAAATCAAGCTCAGAGAGTTGTGGCAGAACAAGATGCCTATAACCATGCCTCCAGTAGTTCCAGTGTGATTAGTCATACTGAACCACAAAGTACAGCACTAATATCTTATGAGAATGTATTTTCTATGAAGAAGATGGTGTCGGAATTCAAGGAATCTGGAGAATCTAGTCTTATCTCTCCAGACTGTGATGAATCTGAAAATGATGACCAGGTTGCAATGATTGCTAAAACGTTCAACCGTTTCAAAGCAAGAGCAAATAGGCCATCTGGACAATTTGCATCCAGTTCTTCTACTGATAAGACCAATCTGACATGCTTTAAGTGTGGCAGAAAAGGTCATTTCATGAAAGATTGCAAGTCCAGTCAGTTTGTATCCCAGCCTGGCCCATTTTCTTCTAATAAAAAGCCTGATGATAGCTATAAATATAAATACAAAAAGCTTAAGGCTCAAATTGCTCTCATGGCACAACAAATGGAAAATAATAATAAGTGCATGATTGCAACAACTGAAGAAAAATGGGTTCCTTCTGATGATTCATCTGCTGATGAAGAAGAAGAAAGAGATTGTTGTTACATGGCTCTGGCAGACGAAGAGCATCTGGTGAAGGAAGATGTCACATCTGGAAGATGGGTGGACATTGTTATCAAAAAGGTTAGTGATTATGATACTGAAACTGACCAAGAATTAAAGGAACTTCAAGACATTGAACTTGCATTTCAAGCCCAGGTTCTGGTAACTGAACAACTGATTCAAGAAAAACAAGATCTTGAAGTCATTTTAGAGAAAGAAAAACTGGTCATTAAATCATGGCTTGAAACCAGAAAGCCATATGATGCTGGAGTAAATCAATTTTCCACTCAAAAACGTGCTTATTTAGATGGAAATACTCATGTTGCATCATTAATACCAGTAATTGATCGGTTACCAGAGGGATTCAGGCCCATTACCATTTATGATGAGCCTGTAACTCCCAAGGCCAATATTTTGCCAGTTCAATCCCAGAGGTTAAGACTGGAGCATTCTAGATGACTGCTCCAGTTAAAGAGGTCAATTGGAATAAACCTTTGCCTCAGACTGCTTCTAAAGAACCCCAGGTTCAAAAGAAGAAGACCAGTTCTCTTCCTAAACCTCGAGCCCAGTCAACTGGAAAGGCTAAGGTGTCATCTGAAGAAAGTATTATGTTAAGGTTAGAGAGCCAGTTTCAATTAATGACTCGTCAATTTCAAAGTTTTAATGCAAGATTAAACTTTATTGAGGGTACTTCATCTGGCCCTAGACAAAATACTAAACCTTTTTCAACATACCTGGTATCTTGACAGTGCAGATGGCAGGATAATAACCGGATGTAAGACCCTGCTAGAGGAGTTCGTAATTTCTGACGAACCCTCCATTACTTTTGGAAATGATGGTTGTGGAAAAACTGAGGGATGTGGTGTTCTGAACAATGGACAAGTCAAATTCAGACGAGTTGCATTTATGAATGGTTTGAAATATAACCTGATCAGTGTCAGTCAACTGTGTGATGATGGCTATCAAGTTCCATTCAATATTGCTCAGGGCATTGTATTCAACAAGGACTGGAAGGTAGTATTGATTGCTCCCAGAAGAAGAAATGTGTACGTGATGGATATGGATAGCTCTCCTTCAGAGCAGTATTTCTATACTCAAGCTGATGAAGACACAAACTGGCTATGGCATAAAAGGTTATCCCATTTAAATTTCAAAAATATAAATAAGTTGTCTAGAAAACAACTGGCAGATGGGATACATTCAGTTTCCTTCAAAAAGGAAAGGCCATGTCCAGGATGTGAGATGGGTAAGCAGAAACGTACCAGTATCAAGACCAGACAAAATTTCAGCATATCTGAACCACTTCATATGCTTCATATGGACCTCTTCGGTCCAGTAAATGTTCAGACTCGTGCTGGTAAAAGATACACTCTGGTGATCGTAGATGAATTCTCCAGATATTGTTGGGTGATCTTTCTCAGGTCTAAAAGTGAAGCTGCTGCTGAAATCATCAGTCTTATCAAGCAAATTGAGCTCAAGTACAGTCGAAAGGTGTGTCAGTTAAGAATTGACAATGGAACAGAATTCCAAAATGAAACTCTGGAGTCATTCTGTACTGACACTGGCATCTCCCAGAATTTCTCATCAGCCCGCTCTCCAGAACAGAATGGAGTAGTGGAAAGGAAGAATCGAACGCTGATAGAAGCTGCCAGGAGTATGTTTGCTGAATCTGGTCTTCCTACCAGTTTCTGGGCTGAAGCAATTACAACTGCTTGCCACACCCAGAATCGATCAGTGTATGTGAAACGACACAAGAAGACATCCTATGAAATATTAAGAAATAGATAACCAAATATTGGTTATTTCCACGTTTTTGGATGTCCAGTTTACATCCTAAACGACTCCAGTCAGTTAGGCAAATTTGATGCCAAAGCTGATGAAGGATATTTCTTAGGATATTCAGCCATTCGCAAGGCCTTCAGAGTCTATAACAAGAGACTGGAGAAGGTCCATGAGTCTATTCATGTCACATTTGATGAATCATTTGTTCCAGTGGCTAGACTTGAAGCGATCAGAATATTTCTAGCATTCGCTGCTCATCGTCAATTCAAGGTCTACCAGATGGATGTTAAAAGTGCATTCTTGAATGGAAAACTTGAAGAAGAAGTTTATGTCAGACAACCACCAGGTTTCGTTGATGAAAAGCATCCACATTGGGTATATCGTCTGGACAAAGCACTTTATGGTCTCAGACAAGCCCCACGTGCCTGGTATGATACTCTGACTAAACATTTATTGAAAAATTGTTTTAAAAGAGGTGCAATTGACAATACCTTATTTATTCTTCATGCAAAAGGTAATCTTCTGATGGTACAAATTTATGTTGATGATATTATTTTTGGGTCTACTGATGATAAAATGTGTAAGAAATTTTCGAAAATAATGTCGACTGAATATGAAATGAGTTTGATGGGTGAATTAACATATTTTCTTGGACTCCAGATTAAGCAGACCAGAGATGGTTTTTTTATTAATCAGGAAAAATATGTTAGAGATCTTTTAAAGAAATATGATATGAACTCTTCACCATCAAAACCCACTCCAATTTCTGCACCATTAACACTGGACTCAGATCCAGATGGTAAACCAGTGAACATCACTGTCTATAGAGGCATGGTTGGTTCACTGATGTATTTAACTGCCAGTAGACCAGACATAATGTTTTCAACATGTTTATGTGCCAGATATCAGTCTAATCCAAAAGAATCTCATATACTTGCTGTAAAGCGCATACTGAAATACCTTAAGGGTGTCCCCTGTTTGGGTCTTTGGTATCCCAAAGGCTCAGGCATGGATCTAATGGGTTATTCAGATTCAGATCATGCAGGTTGTAAGATAGACAGGAAATCCACTACTGGTGGATGTCATTTCCTTGGTGGCAAACTGGTCAGCTGGACCAGTAAAAAGCAAACTTCAGTTTCATTGTCCACTGCTGAAGCTGAATACGTGTCTGCAGCCAGTTGTTGTGCTCAGATACTCTGGATGAAGAACCAGTTGCTTGATTATGGTATTAAGTATTCAAAGACCCCAATCTTTTGTGATAATACCAATGTCGTTGCTATCTCAAACAATCCAGTCATGCACTCAAAGACGAAGCACATTGATCTCAGGTATCACTTCATTCGTGATAATATTGTGAAAGGCAACATTGAACTCCATTTTATTCCCACTGACAAATAACTCGCTGACATTTTTACTAAACCACTGGATGTTAAAAGTGCATTCTTGAATGGAAAACTTGAAGAAGAAGTTTATGTCAGACAACCACCAGGTTTCGTTGATGAAAAGCATCCACATTGGGTATATCGTCTGGACAAAGCACTTTATGGTCTCAGACAAGCCCCACGTGCCTGGTATGATACTCTGACTAAACATTTATTGAAAAATTGTTTTAAAAGAGGTGCAATTGACAATACCTTATTTATTCTTCATGCAAAAGGTAATCTTCTGATGGTACAAATTTATGTTGATGATATTATTTTTGGGTCTACTGATGATAAAATGTGTAAGAAATTTTCGAAAATAATGTCGACTGAATATGAAATGAGTTTGATGGGTGAATTAACATATTTTCTTGGACTCCAGATTAAGCAGACCAGAGATGGTTTTTTTATTAATCAGGAAAAATATGTTAGAGATCTTTTAAAGAAATATGATATGAACTCTTCACCATCAAAACCCACTCCAATTTCTGCACCATTAACACTGGACTCAGATCCAGATGGTAAACCAGTGAACATCACTGTCTATAGAGGCATGGTTGGTTCACTGATGTATTTAACTGCCAGTAGACCAGACATAATGTTTTCAACATGTTTATGTGCCAGATATCAGTCTAATCCAAAAGAATCTCATATACTTGCTGTAAAGCGCATACTGAAATACCTTAAGGGTGTCCCCTGTTTGGGTCTTTGGTATCCCAAAGGCTCAGGCATGGATCTAATGGGTTATTCAGATTCAGATCATGCAGGTTGTAAGATAGACAGGAAATCCACTACTGGTGGATGTCATTTCCTTGGTGGCAAACTGGTCAGCTGGACCAGTAAAAAGCAAACTTCAGTTTCATTGTCCACTGCTGAAGCTGAATACGTGTCTGCAGCCAGTTGTTGTGCTCAGATACTCTGGATGAAGAACCAGTTGCTTGATTATGGTATTAAGTATTCAAAGACCCCAATCTTTTGTGATAATACCAATGTCGTTGCTATCTCAAACAATCCAGTCATGCACTCAAAGACGAAGCACATTGATCTCAGGTATCACTTCATTCGTGATAATATTGTGAAAGGCAACATTGAACTCCATTTTATTCCCACTGACAAATAACTCGCTGACATTTTTACTAAACCACTGGATGTTAAAACTTTTGAATATCTTTTTGGTGAGTTGGGAATGTTAAACCCTTAAATCTGGAACCTTGGTATTGAACGCCTTTGTGTACTACTGGGGATCCTTGATTTAACAGATTTATAAATCTATAACTGCTTAGATATTGAACGCTTTTGTGTTTAATCTTTGCATTAATAGATTTCTGGATCAACATTCCAGGGGGAAGACAAAAAGATATATTTTTGTCCTTAAAAAATGTTTTAATTTCAGGGGGAATTTATTAATTTATTTTCTCACTAGACAAAATTTTCCAGAAAATATCACTGGTACCTTGTAAATGTGTCCCTCTCACTGGTAATTAGATAGGTTGAAGTGCATGTTTGAGGTGACTTCTGTCTCCTTGTAAATGTGTCCCTCTCATTTGTCTGTATTAGTTGATGTGCATGTTTGAGGTTACCAGTCTCTTTCAAATGGTTTTCACTGGTACTTTACTGGAGTGTCCCTCCAGTGTACCATCAATGCATGCATCACTGGCCTAATCCACCAGTGATGCTGGAGTGTCCAGTCAGCCTCCAGATGCACTGAAATGAGTCATAATATTTTAATACTTGGTCATTGTGCGTGCCACGTATGCAAAATCTTTGAAAAGAACTTGATATTTATCTTATTATCCTACGTAGCATGTCATTTTTCAAAGAAATGATGGTATTTTTACTTTGGGAAGACAAAAAGTGCAAGTTGGTAATGTTTGTGGGCTGTAAACCGTCACACATTTATGTGTGATGTGATGTATTTAATGCGGATCTCAGAACCCGATCAAAATTATATTTGATAAATTCAAATTACCCGTTTGAGTTCCACATTCTCTCTCCTATATAAATACCCACTTTCATTTTCATTAGCATTTACTTCGAACATATTTACTCCCAAATACTTCAAATTCCTTCATTTACTTCATTCTTCATTCAATTTCCACTCATAAATCTCTCTCATATTTACTTCATCAAATCTTCATAAACCCTAATTTTTTGTTCCATATCATCTATCTATCATATTCAATGGCACCAAGACAATCTAATTCACCGAAAAATTTGCTCGCTGCTGAATATGCTCCCATTCCAAATATTGTAAAGGCACCTCATATTACATTAGAGGCAAAGGCAATAAGAATAAACATGAATAAATGGATGGCCAAACTCTCACTCTCCAATGTTCATAATGCCCAATCCATTATTGGGAGATTAAATACCTTTTTTCTCTCATGTGCTCTTTATGGTGCATTGACCCTAAATCCTGGGAGGATGTACCACGACTATCTCTGTGAATTCTGGTACACTGCAGTATATGATGATGAAACTTCCTCAATTTCTTATTCTCTTAAGCAAGGTACCAGATCCTTCGCTTTCACTGTTGATACACTCAGGTCTGTTCTTCAATTGAACTATTTTGAACAGAATGAGATGCCCATTGTACTTCCCTCTGGCATAAATACAAGGGAAGTGTGCAGATTGATGGGGCACACAGACATACTGGATGAGCATGGTCAGCTATCCAGAAAGGGAACAATCTACATGAGCAGGCTGTCAGACTCATGGAGATTCTTTTTCACTCATATAGTTGAATGTTTGGGAGGCAGTTCTGGAGGACTTGACCAGATAAATCAAACACATCTCCAGATTGCTTACTGCCTCTGGTTCGGATACAGAGTGGATTTTGCTCAAATTTTATTTGATGATCTGGTAGAGCGTCTTAAGGTGAAAGGTAGAAAAGCATTTGTACCTTATATTCATTTCCTTTCACTAATTTTCAAAAGAGCTCTAGGTGACCAGTATGATTTTGAAACCACTCACTTTTCTGTATGTGAGTATATGCGTGATCTGACCAACCTTAAATCTCCACCAAATGAGGTAAATATCCCTCAGACCATGCTTAGCTTCCAAAGGGAAGAAAACGATGCTTCATCATCTGATGAGCCAGAAGAGGCTCCAGGAGGGAACCAGGTTGGTGAAGGACCCTCTGGAGTCCTAAATGTTGAAATTGTGCAACCAGTAACCCAGGTGGCTCCTGAAGTTCAGCATACTTCTAATGTTACTCGACCCAGAACTTCCAGACGCCTTAGGAAGGCTGGAGTTCAGGTCAATCCAGATAGAGCTGAATCAACCCATCCAGGTGATGTCATGAATATAGATGGGTTTCCTATTTTTGAGCAGGAAGTAAATGTTGTCCAGATTGATGAGCAGGTGACTGGTGAGCAAGATGCTCAGATAGATTTAAATGTAGAAGTTGGTGATCAGACAGATGATCAGACAGTTGGGACGGCTCCAGATTAGGATGAGGTAGATTCCCCAATGTCTGAAGGAAACATGTTTGATGTAAATATGAATTTCATGGGTGATGAAGTAGAAAATGTTGTCACATCTGTTATTGCTTCAGTCACCCAACCACTTATATCTACTGAAATGCCACCACCACCACCACCACTTTCAATTCCACAAAACACTCCATATTTCAATCCACCTTCAATTCAAATTTCACAAAATCAACCACCACCACTTGAAACTCCAATTGATTTATCTGAACACCGTGTGCTGGACTCCACTGTAGTAACATCTGAAGTTTTAACTGAAGAGGTCCAAGCACAAGTACCTTTGGTGACCAGATTGGCTTCTGAATTGGCACCTCCCAGTGGTCTCTCCACTTCTTCTTCAGCCGAGGTCCAAGGCCTTTTAAGTAAGGTGGCGGACCTGGAGAGATCACTTCAGTCTTCATCGTAGGTTGTTTCTGATTTCAAATCTCTTTTATCGAATAATCTTTCATCAGAAATGAATCTTTTTGTTGGTAACGAGAAGCTGGTGTTTGAGAAATTGAATGAGCTGGTACTGGCCACAAATAACAATTCTGAAAATATCAAAGTGGCAGTCCAGGGATTAGAGGCAAAATTGGTGAAATCTGTTCAGACTGCAGTAAAAGGTGAAATTGTACAACCACTGGCAGGTCTGACAGATGAAGTTCAGAAGTTAATCACCAGGATAAGTAATTTGGAGAGTAGGCCAACACTTGATCAGAATGCTGTTGTTAGCACCATCAGTGATGAATGTGCTAAGAAGTTCAGACATGGCATGTTGAAGGAAATCACTGAAGAGATTTCTGGGTCTGTACTTAGAACCATTCAAGATGGGTTGTTGCCACAGGTGGTAAAAATGATTGAAAATGAAATGCCAAAGCACTTGTCTTCATAAATTCAAATCATCAAGAAGGAAGTGACTGCTTTGAGAAGCACTGTAAACATCACAACTCCAGTGGCTGGAAGAACTTTTGGTGCTACAGACAGATACATGCTTGAACAGTTATGGAGTGCCCACAAGTCTCAAACTGGTGGACATTCTAAGGGGGAAAAGTCTGAAGCGCAAGTTGTTGAAAAGTCTGCCACTGAGTCTGTTCCAGAAGGGTTGATAAAGAAAAAGAAAGAAGTGGTTGTAAGTGCTATTGAAAAGGCATTTGGCACTGAAGAAAGTGTGTAACAAGGAAGAGTGACTGGTACTGATGCCAGTGCACAAGAAGCGCAGAAGGCACTTGGCACTGAAGCCATTGTGCAGGTTGAAGAGGCTACTGGTACTGATGCCAGTGAGCCCCAGTTTGAAGCATTCCCAGATATCACAACTACTATGAAGTCAGTAAAGGGAAAGAAACATATGATATCTGGAAAAGAAAGTGAAACTGCTGGGAGATCATCAGAACTCCCTACTGCTGATGATGATACTTCGAAAAGACTGGAACAAGAATGCATTATGATAGAATTTTTTAAGAAAAATCAAAAGGATGAATTGCTGACCCACAAAAGGGAGATGGCAAATATGGGGACCCTTGATTCTTACAATGCTGGCAGGTTGGGCATACATATTGATGTTTATAAAAGAATGAAGGAAGACCCCAGAGTTCATCAATGTCTGGATGCATTGGATGATGTCTACATTCATTCCAGGTACTCTGAAGAAGAACAAACTTATGATGCTGTAACTTATGGTGTCAATGTAGTGGAACTAATCAGGCAAAGGTTGGAGGAACTGGTAAACCTCCAGAAAAAGATCAGAAAGAATGCTGGTGCTCTGGAGATAGAGTACAGAAAGAAGATAAAGGGCTTACCAAAACTCACTGCCAAACAGATCAAAGAAATCAGAGATGCTGATCTGAGCACATTCATTCCTTTGGATACTTCACAAAGAATCAATCGTGAAGAACTCCAGTCTGCCATTGAACAGCAGAAAGTATCTAAGGAAACTGAATACATGATCCAGATGGCAAAGCAAAAAGCCAAGTATGAAGAAATGTTGAATTTCAGGGCTGATGCCAGAAGGATCATTGGTGCAGAGATTAAGCTTGCTGAAAATCATGAAGGCATGAGCAGGTTTGAAGTAAAGTTGACCAGGGAAGGTAACTTTACTGATGAAAGGAAGAGTGCTTCAGTCCAAGCTTTTGGATGGACTGAACTGAAGGAGATTGCCTTAACGTTCAGGGGAAAAACTGATTTGTCTACTGATGTTAAAGCATTTTTGAAGAGGATTGAGAAGGTATGGAAGAGAAAGCAACAGATGGAAGTTGCAATAGGCATGAAACCACCAGAGTCTATACCATCCTCTCCATCTCCAAAGAGAAAGGCTTCTGAAGATGCTCCAGGACAGACGTCGAAAAGAAGGGTCTGACTCTTGTATCATTTTACTTGTACTTGTATTTAATTTCCCAAAATTGTAACTTATTTTCTGTTGATGGCTGTAAATATAGTTACATATTTTGATTCACAAGTAAGTGATCAGATTTAGTCTAAGTAAAAATTAAAAGATGAAACTGAAACACTGATGATCTATAAAGTGTTCTCCAGTAACTTAAAAATTTTTTAGACTAAGTCAAAACAAGTGTTTTTCAAGCATACAAAGTTGTATAGATAGAAGCTTGAAAAACCTTGCATTATTTCTAAACAAATAGGGGGAATTTGTTAGGTCCAGATTTACTGGACTCGCTCCAAACTTGAAGACTGGAAAGTCTCTGAAGACTTGTCCAGAAATGGTATTTACTAGACCAACTCCAGACTTGAATACTGGAGCGACACTGAAGATTTGTTCAGAAATAATGGAAGACCAGTGAGCAAAATACTTGTATAGGAAAATCTGGAATCCTCCAGATTAGCTCACTAGACTTCACCACAGTCCAGATCTATTCTACTGAAGACATTCTCACTGAAGTCAAAGACTGAAGTTAGAATAAAGAAGACTGACAAATGGCGGAGTCCACTGGAAGTCTTACCAGATCTACGACTGGAGCTTTGTCAGTGTTCTAGACTTTACAAGTCTGAACACTGATTACGAGGAATTGACTTTTTGCCTTTACACACTTTTCAAAGAACATTCCACTTGTTCTTTACTAAAGTACTTACGTGTGTAAAGGTGGTTGGTTAAAAGAATAAAGTCATATTGATGTGACTTTATCCTTGTACTTAACCAATGCATTTAATGACCTTGTCGGTTCATTAAATGCATGCAACCATATTTGTACGGCACAAATTCACTGGTGAATTTGTTTGCTATAAATACAAAGTCATTTCCTTGTTAAAATTACTATTAGCAATTAAGGTGGATTTTTCTAAATACTCTCGATCGTAACAGGGATACTTCACAACTTTAAGTATCTCGATCAAAAGAGTTATTTGGCAAATATAGATCATTTGTAATTCATAGGTTGTTAGGATACTTACATATTTGTATTATCTTGATTCCGCACAACCTTGTATTTTATTTAACATCATAAATAAAATACACTTGAAACAATTACATTGTGTTCCACCTTTACTTTATTGCTTTTAGTCTTGTATTACTTTGTTTATATACTTGCATTTATATTCAAGTAATACTAGTCCAATCTAGTGCATATTAGACTTGTTGTATTTTACACTTTGGGTTAACCATCGAGTTTGGGACTCACTTGGCATGTAATTTTTCAAACCTAATGATGGTATTTTTACCTTGGGAAGACAAAAAATGCAAGTTGGTTACTGTTTGTGGGCTGTAAACCATTACACATTAATGTGTGATTTGATGTATTTAATGCGGATCTCAAAACCCGATCAAAATTATATTTGATAATTTCAAAAATAACTGTTTGAGTTCCACACTCTCTCTCCTATAAATACCCACTTTCACTTTCATTTGCATTTACTTCGAACATATTTACTCCCAAATTCTTCAAATTCCTTCATTTACTTTCTTTTACATTCAATTTCCAATCATCAATTTCTCTCATATTTAATTCATCATATCTTCATAAACCCTAAATTTTCCGTTTCATATCATCAATCTATCAAATCCAAAGGCACCAAGACAATCAAACTCTCCCAAAAATCTGCTCGCTGCTGAATATGCTCCGGTTGCCAATGTAGTTAAGGCACCTCATATTACTTTAGAGGCAAAGGCAATCAGAATAAACATGAATAATTGGATGGCTAGACTCACTAGCACCACTCATGCTCCAACCTCTCTCATCGGACGACTGATTGCCTTTTTCCTCAGTTGTCCACTTTATGGTGCTCTTACTCTCAATCCCGGTAAAATGTATCATGATTACTTATGTGAATTTTGGTACACTGCTGTGTATGTTGAGAATACTCAATCCATCAACTACACATTGCAACAAGGCACCAGGTCCTTCACTCTCACTGCTGACTCTCTTAGAGATATTCTTCATTTGAACTATTTGGCTGAAAATGAAATGGCCATCACTCTCCCGACTAGTCTTAATTACAGGGATGTGTGTAGATTGATGGGACACACTGATATACTGGATGAGCATGGCCAGTTATCAAGGAAAGGAACCATCTACATGAGCAAGCTTACAGACTCATGGAGATACTTTTTCACTCATCTTGTTGAGTGTTTGGGTGGCAGTTCAGGAGGGTTGGATCAGATTAATCAAATGCAACTCCAGATTGCCTACTGTCTCTGGTTTGGATATAAAGTAGATTTTGCTCAGATTTTCTTTGATGATCTGGTAGAGCGTCTAAAGGTGAAAGGTAGAAAACCTCATATCCCATATATTCGTTTTCTGTCACTTGTTTTTCTAAGAGCTCTAGGTGATGTGTATGATTACGACACAAATCATTTTTCTGTGTATGATTATCTAAGGGAGTTGAGTTCATTAAAATCAAGAGCTAGTGAGGTTGAAATTCCAGTAAATATGCTGAACCACTTTAGAAATGATGCACTTGATGCATCATCATCATCAGATGAGCAGGAAGAGGCTCTAGGAGGGAATCAGATTGGTGAAGGACCCTCTGGAGTCCTCAGTGCTGAAATTGTACAACCAGTATCGCAGGTGGCTCCTACTCGACCAAGAACCTCCAGACGCCTTAGGAAGGGTGGAGTTCAGGTCAATCCAAATAGAGCAGAATCGAGCCATCCTGGATATATTATGAATGAAGATGGGTCTCTGATTGTTGAGCAAGTAGAAAATGTTGTCCAGGTTGAGGAGCAGGTGACTGGTGAGCAAGATGCTCAGTTAGATCTAAATAGAGAAGTGGATGATCAGACAGTTGGGACGGCTCCAGATTGGGATGAGGTAGATTTCCCAATGTCTGGAGGTAATATGTTTGATGTAAACATGAATTTTCTGGGTGATGAAGTAGAAAATGTTGTCCAGGTTGAGGAGCAGGTGACTGGTGAGCAAGATGCTCAGTTAGATCTAAATAGAGAAGTGGATGATCAGACAGTTGGGACGGCTCCAGATTGGGATGAGGTAGATTTCCCAATGTCTGGAGGTAATATGTTTGATGTAAACATGAATTTTCTGGGTGATGAAGTAGAAAATGTTGTTTCTTCTGTTATTGCTTCAGTCACCCCACCACTTATCTCTACTGAAATGCCACCACCACCACCACAAGAATCCATTATTGCACCACCACCACCACCACCACCACACCACAAAGAATCCATTATTGCACCACCACCACCACCACACACCACCACCAACACCACCACCACCACTTGAAATCCACTTTATTTTCCTGGACACCTTTGTTCTGATTACTCTTCATGGCGTTTTCCCGTTTGATTTCTTTGTGAATATCTAGATGATGTTGTGGACAATGCCTTTTTCCTCAGTTGTCCACTCTATGGTGCTCTTACTCTCAATCCCGGAAAAATGTATCATGATTACTTATGTGAATTTTGGTACACTGCTGTGTATGTTGAGAATACTCAATCCATCAACTACACATTGCAACAAGGCACCAGGTCCTTCACTCTCACTGCTGACTCTCTTAGAGATATTCTTCATTTGAACTATTTGGCTGAAAATGAAATGGCCATCACTCTCCCGACTAGTCTTAATTACAGGGATGTGTGTAGATTGATGGGACACACTGATATACTGGATGAGCATGGCCAGTTATCAAGGAAAGGAACCATCTACATGAGCAAGCTTACAGACTCATGGAGATACTTTTTCACTCATCTTGTTGAGTGTTTGGGTGGCAGTTCTGGAGGGTTGGATCAGATTAATCAAATGCAACTCCAGATTGCCTACTGTCTCTGGTTTGGATATAAAGTAGATTTTGCTCAGATTTTCTTTGATGATCTGGTAGAGCGTCTAAAGGTGAAAGGTAGAAAACCTCATATTCCATATATTCGTTTTCTGTCACTTGTTTTTCTAAGAGCTCTAGGTGATGAGTATGATTACGACACAAATCATTTTTCTGTGTGTGATTATCTAAGGGAGTTGAGTTCATTAAAATCAAGAGCTAGTGAGGTTGAAATTCCAGTAAATATGCTGAACCACTTTAGAAATGATGCACTTGATGCATCATCATCATCAGATGAGCAGGAAGAGGCTCTAGGAGGGAATCAGATTGGTGAAGGACCCTCTGGAGTCCTCAGTGCTGAAATTGTACAACCAGTATCGCAGGTGGCTCCTACTCGACCAAGAACCTCCAGACGCCTTAGGAAGGGTGGAGTTCAGGTCAATCCAAATAGAGCAGAATCGAGCCATCCTGGATATATTATGAATGAAGATGGGTCTCTGATTGTTGAGCAAGTAGAAAATGTTGTCCAGGTTGAGGAGCAGGTGACTGGTGAGCAAGATGCTCAGTTAGATCTAAATAGAGAAGTGGATGATCAGACAGTTGGGACGGCTCCAGATTGGGATGAGGTAGATTTCCCAATGTCTGGAGGTAATATGTTTGATGTAAACATGAATTTTCTGGGTGATGAAGTAGAAAATGTTGTTTCTTCTGTTATTGCTTCAGTCACCCCACCACTTATCTCTACTGAAATGCCACCACCACCACCACCACCACATTCAATTCCACAAAACATTCCTTATTTCAATCCACCCTCTCTTCAAATTTCACAAAATCAACCACCACCACTTGAAACTCCACTTTATTTTCCTGGACACCGTGTGCTGGACTCCACTATTGTAACATCTGAAACTTCCACTGAAGGGGTCCAGACACAAGTACCTTTGGTAACCAGGTTGGCTTCTGAACTGACACCTCCCAGTGGTCTCTCCACTTCTTCTTCAGCCGAGGTCCAAGGCCTTTTGACTAAGGTGGCGGACCTGGAGAGATCACTCCAGTCTTCATCCCAAGTTGTTTTTGATTTTAAGTCTTTATTATCAAATAATCTTGCATCAGAAATGAATGTTTTTGCTGGGAATGAGAAGCTGGTGTTTGAGAAACTGAATGAACTGGTACTGGCCACCAATCAAAACAATGAAAATATCAAAGTGGCAGTCCAGGGCTTGGAGACAAGGCTGGTGAATTCTGTTCAGACTACAGTGAAAGCTGAAGTTGTTCAACCATTGGCAGGTCTGACAGATGAGGTTCAGAGGTTAATCACCAGGATTGGTAATTTGGAAAGTAGGCCAACACTTGATCAGAACTCTGTTGTCAGTTCCATCAGTGATGAGTGTGCTAAGAAGTTCAGACATGGCATGTTGAAAGAAATTACTGAAGATATTTCTGGGTCTGTTCTTAGAACCATTCAAGATGGGTTGTTGCCTCAGGTGGTAAAAATGATTGAAAATGAAATGCCAAAGCACTTGTCTTCAGAAATTCAAATAATCAAGAAAGAAGTGACTGAGCTAAGGAAGACTGTGAATATCACAACTCCAGTGGCAGGAAGAACATTTGGTGCTACAGACAAATACATGCTTGAACAGTTATGGAATCCCCACAAGTCTCAAACTGGTGGACATTCCAAGGGGGAAAAGTCTGTTGCCACTGAGTCTGTTCCAGAAGGATTGGTGAAGAAAAAGAAAGAAGTAGTTGTTAGTGCAATTGAAAAGGCCTTTGGCACTGAAGCCATCGTGCAACAAGAACAAGTGACTGGTACTGATGCCAGTGCACAAGAAGTAGTTGGTACTGAAGCCAATGTACAGGTTGAAGAGGCTACTGGTACTGATGCCAGTGAGCCCCAGTTTGAAGCATTCCCAGATATCTCAACTACTATGAAGTCTGTAAAAGGAAAGCAACAAATGGTATCTGGAGAAAAAAGTGAAACTGCTGGGAAGTCATCAGAATTTCCTACTACTGATGAAGAAACTTCATAGAGACTGAAGCAGGAGTGCATTATGATAGAAATCTTTAAGAAAAGACAAAAAGATGAACTCCAGGCTCACAAGATGGAAATGGCAAAGATGGGGACTCTGGATTCTTATAATGCTGGCAGGTTGGGCATTCATATTGATGTATACAAAAAGATGAAGGAAGACCCCAGAGTTCATCAATGTCTGGATGCATTGGATGATGTCTATATTCGCTCCAGGTACTCTGAAGAAGAACAAACTTATGATGCAGTAACATATGGTGTCAGTGTAGTTGAACTGATCAGACAAAGGAAAGAGGAACTGGTGAACCTCCAGAAGAAGATCAGAAAGAATGCTGGTGCTCTGGAGATAGAGTATAGAGGGAAGATAAAAGGCTTGCCAAAACTCACTTCCAAACAGCTGCAATCAGGGATGCAGATCTGAGCACTTTCATTCCCTTGGATACTTCACAAAGAATAAATCGTGAAGAAATCCAGACTGCCTTGGAACAAGAGAAGGTATCCAGGGAAACTGAAGCTTTGATCCAGGCTTCCAAATTAAAAGACAAATATAATGAACTGATGACGTTCAGGGCTGATGCCAGAAGGATCATAAGTGCAGAGATTAAGCTTGCTGAAAACCATGAAGGCATGACCAGGTTTGAAATAAAGTTGACCAGAGAGGGTAACTTTACTGATGAAAGGAAGAATGCTTCAGTCCAAGCTTTTGGATGGACTGAACTGAAGGAGATAGGCTTGACTTTCAGGGGGAAAACTGATTTATCTCCTGATGTCAAAGCATTTATGAAGAGGATTGAGAAGGTATGGAAAAGAATACAACAGATGGAAGCTGCTCTGGGTATGCGACCACCAGTGTCTGTACCATCCTCACAATCACCCAAGAGGAAGGCCACTGAAGAAGCTCAAGGACAGACGTCAAAGAGAAGGGCCTAACTCTTTTATCATTTACTTGTACTTGTATTTATTTCCCAAAATTGTAACTTATTTTCTGTTGATGGCTGTAAATATAGTTACATATTTTGATTCATAAGTAAGTGATCAGATTTAGTCTAAGTTAGAATTAAAAGATGAAACTGAAACACTGATGATCTATAAAGTGTTTTCCAGTAACTTAAAATTTTTAGACTAAATCAAAACAAGTGTTTTTTAAGCATACAAAATTGTATAGATAGAAGCTTGAAAAACCTTGCATTATTTCTAAACAAATAGGGGGAATTTGTTAGGTCCAGATTTACTGGACTCGCTCCAGACTTGAAGACTGGAGAGTCTCTGAAGACTTGTCCAGAAATAATATTTACTGGACCCACTCCAGACTTAAAGACTGGAGCGACACTGAAGATTTGTTCAGAAATAATGGAAGACCAGTGAGCAAAATACTTGTATAGGAAATCTGGAGTCTTCCAGATTTGCTCACTGGACTTCACCCCAGTCCAGATCTATTCTACTGAAGACATTCTCACTGAAGTCAAAGACTGAAGTTAGAATAAAGAAGACTGACAAATGGCGGAGTCCACTGGAAGTCTTAACCAGATCTACGACTGGAGCTTTGTCAGTGTTCTAGACCTTACAAGTCTGAACACTGATTACGAGGAATTGACTTTTTGCCTTTACACACTTTTCAAAGAACATTCCACTTGTCTTTACAAAAGTGCTTACGTGTGTAAAGGTGGTTGGTTAAAAGGATAATAAGTCATATTGATGTGACTTTATCCTTGTACCTTAACCAATGCATTTAATGATCTTGTCGGTTCATTAAATACATTTAACCATATTTGTACGGCACAAATTCACTGGTGAATTTGTTTGCCTATAAATACAAAGTCATTTCTTTGTTAAACTTACTTTTAGCAATTAAGGTGAATTTGTCTAAATACTCTCGATCGTAACAGGGATACTTCACAACTTTAAGTATCTCGATCTAAAGAGTTTATTTAGCAAATATAGATCATTTGTAATTCATAGGTTGTTAGGATACTTACATATTTGTATTATTTTGATTCCGCACAACCTTGTATTTTATTTAACATCATAAATAAAATACACTTGATAAAATTACATTGTGTTCCACCTTTACTTTATTGCTTTTAGTCTTGTATTACTTTGTTTATATACTTGCATTTATATTCAAGTAATACTAGTCCAAATCTAGTGCTTATTAGACTTGTTGTATTTTACATTATTGGGTTAAACCATCAAGTGCAGGGACCTCACACCCACTTTATACACGTGAACCAATATGACAACTGTTGCCATTTAATATGACGATTGGTCTAACCATGTTGATTATCTTTCAGTGAATAATATAATACTGAAATAATCTTCAGTGTATTTTAAAATCATTTAAATCCCTAGAAAGCAATATCCATATGAAACATTAGTCAGCACATTATTTGCTGAAAGCAATTAAATAAATAATATAACTAAGGCTTTCAGAATGTACTAAGTTAATCAACACTGAGATTCACCGTTAACTAAACAATCAATTCCAACACGTATCAAAACAATTAGGAAAGTCCATCAGTTTACATTAGCATACGATAACAAAATAATAAAACATGTCCTGATAACAAAATTAAACGTAATTATAATTGAAAAAAGGGATTATGAATTTCTAGCTTACATACAAGCAAGATCACCAATAAAATTTGATTTCAGCTTAATTGCGATATCATAATCCATAATGAGGGCACTAAGATCATCTGCATGTTTGATATCATGCCTCATCTCCGACTGAATAAATGAAAGACACAAAGCAGCAAACGGGGATGACACCTCCTTAAACGCTTCGAGCACCACAACTTTTGAGTTGATAGACGACCGCAGGCATCCCACGTAATAAAACATCTCATGCATTCGATTGTAATCCTTCCGTAAATCAAGGTACAAATGATCAATCATCATTTGCTTCATCAAATTTTTCAGCGCGCTACTCTCTGAAATAGGATCATTATCAACCTTAGCAAACTGGCTACTTTCTGACACATAATTACCCCTACCAGTTTCACAATTAATCCCATTTGAACCTGAGCCAACACAACCACGACGTACGACTTTATTTTGAGCCGAAGAACCCATTTTAATTAAATTTCAAAAAAGATATAAACAAACAAAAAAAACACAAAAATGATATGACGAAAAAAATAATGCACAATCAGACTTTATAAATGAAGATGTACGTGGGATACAAATATTACGGGAGATCGTGTCCTTAATTATCGGGAACCATATATAAACCGTATGTATTCTGAAAAAGAATTAAAAGTAACCACCCTAAGTAAACTTATAGAAATGACACAGAAATAACTGAAAACACGAAGAAAAAAAAACTACTACCATTGACTTGGTCATAATTACTTCGAAAATCATATAACAAAAATATTAATATCAGCTAATACTTCGACATTAACATGATACAAAATAATAAATTCTTTATCAAATAATAAAAAACAAAGCAACCACATCTCTTATAATTAATATACGAAACATATTATCGTTAAAATTGTCAATCGAAAAATCCGAAACATCAAATAACCAAATTTAACCAATTTATAAGGGTATGTAAGGTACAAAAGATTTGAGTGATAAATAGTTTGATAGAAAAAGAGCTTACAAGACAGCTTATGAAAAAAAATATCATTTTAAAAATAATATATATGTTAATATGCATATATATCATATGAAAATCACAATCCTAAAAAGCTATTAAATACCATAAAGTCTTTAAAACAAAAACATGTTTAATGCCTGCTTCCTAGCTCATTTCCAAGCTCCGGCTACAAGCTCTTCTTAGATGGAACCACAACTCAAAGCTGTATTTGAAATATAACACGGAAACCCCTTTGGATATATTAATGTTGTGTTGATATTGCAGCAGTACCTAAGTTTGGAACTATCCATCTCACATAAAGGGAGCTCAGTCTGTACATTTATAATAAACTTCAAGGAGAAAACTTGATTCTTTTTCCTTCACAAATCCATAGTACGTATAGTTTTCCCTAATTGACTTAATTATGCGGAAAAAATTTAATGGAAAATGTTGGTTATGATAAGTTGTATAACAGTAGCACGATCTTATTAATCAATACACAATACATATATTTGCAAACATATTATCGTTAAAATTGTCAATCGAAAAATCCGAAACATCAAATAACCAAATTTAACCAATTTATAAGGGTATGTAAGGTACAAAAGATTTGAGTGATAAATAGTTTGATAGAAAAAGAGCTTACAAGACAGCTTATGAAAAAAAATATCATTTTAAAAATAATATATATGTTAATATGCATATATATCATATGAAAATCACAATCCTAAAAAGCTATTAAATACCATAAAGTCTTTAAAACAAAAACATGTTTAATGCCTGCTTCCTAGCTCATTTCCAAGCTCCGGCTACAAGCTCTTCTTAGATGGAACCACAACTCAAAGCTGTATTTGAAATATAACACGGAAACCCCTTTGGATATATTAATGTTGTGTTGATATTGCAGCAGTACCTAAGTTTGGAACTATCCATCTCACATAAAGGGAGCTCAGTCTGTACATTTATAATAAACTTCAAGGAGAAAACTTGATTCTTTTTCCTTCACAAATCCATAGTACGTATAGTTTTCCCTAATTGACTTAATTATGCGGAAAAAATTTAATGGAAAATGTTGGTTATGATAAGTTGTATAACAGTAGCACGATCTTATTAATCAATACACAATACATATATTTGCAAACATATTATCGTTAAAATTGTCAATCGAAAAATCCGAAACATCAAATAACCAAATTTAACCAATTTATAAGGGTATGTAAGGTACAAAAGATTTGAGTGATAAATAGTTTGATAGAAAAAGAGCTTACAAGACAGCTTATGAAAAAAAAATATCATTTTAAAAATAATATATATGTTAATATGCATATATATCATATGAAAATCACAATCCTAAAAAGCTATTAAATACCATAAAGTCTTTAAAACAAAAACATGTTTAATGCCTGCTTCCTAGCTCATTTCCAAGCTCCGGCTACAAGCTCTTCTTAGATGGAACCACAACTCAAAGCTG
This sequence comes from Erigeron breviscapus, assembly GCA_034093135.1. NCBI lineage: Eukaryota > Viridiplantae > Streptophyta > Magnoliopsida > Asterales > Asteraceae > Erigeron > Erigeron breviscapus. The sequence goes on along the minus strand of CM067175.1, from coordinate 14,174,626 downwards.
TATTTGAAATATAACACGGAAACCCCTTTGGATATATTAATGTTGTGTTGATATTGCAGCAGTACCTAAGTTTGGAACTATCCATCTCACATAAAGGGAGCTCAGTCTGTACATTTATAATAAACTTCAAGGAGAAAACTTGATTCTTTTTCCTTCACAAATCCATAGTACGTATAGTTTTCCCTAATTGACTTAATTATGCGGAAAAAATTTAATGGAAAATGTTGGTTATGATAAGTTGTATAACAGTAGCACGATCTTATTAATCAATACACAATACATATATATGTACTTAATAATTTGACATGTGAGAATCGAATATTACCACGAAGGGTTGTATCAAGGATGTACACACCAGAGAGACACATCACTTAAAATTTTCTATTTTTTTTGTTTTTGTTTTTTGACAACCGTAGACAATTATCACATCAGACACTCTAATAGAGTGTTTTTCTTTAACAAAAACACAAAAACCAAGTGTACGCTAGTGATCACGATCACAAAATACCAAAATGAGGGAAAAGCCATAATAGTCCACCTAAAGGGACAAAAATATATTACAATACAACGTTGACTCCCACTCGAACTTGGTTCTCACAAAATAAAATACATCATACAATAACTTGATTTCCAAATGGGCTACTAACACAATGATCCCCTCACCCAATACATAGTGGGAGGAAAAACAATCAGATACTCCTACAGAAGCAAAAAAAAATGTCAACATGATAATCGACACATATATAAGATAAGTCTTCACAAAAAACACGATATTTTAAATAAATATCATCAATTCATAATCCCTTACCCCCGACATGTATTATGATAAATTTTTATAAATGTAATATTTTAATAATCAATAATAATTAATAAATCAACATTGACATAAAATGAAGCAAGAGTCCCAGCTAGGAAGATGACAAACATTAAACATTCTAACATGTTGATCATGTGAAAATGCTTGATTAATAAAGCTAACACGAATTTCACATTTATTATTAAAAATTAAAGGATATAAGAAAGATGAATGTAAAAACCAGATTTTAGCTCAATGGTTGAAGACCATCCCCCTTGCATAAGGTCTTGTGTTCAAGCCTTGGGGAGGACATAGCAATTAAATCCCTTTATGAGGGTTTGGCTTGGCTATACTTATGTTTAAGTCTGAGGGGGCAGGGTTTACCCCTTTTAATAGTCGTGCCTTCGGGCAGATTAGTAGGGGTTTTTCCACCCATCGGGTATTTTAAGTAGGCATTTCTACTTCAACCGAGCTCTCTAGCGCGGACCCGGTTATGACAATGCTTGATTAATAAAGCTAACATGAATTTCACATTTATTGTTAAAAATTAAAGGATATAAGAAAGATGAATGTAAAAACCAGATTTTAGCTCAATGGTTGAAGACCATCCCCCTTGCATAAGGTCTTGTGTTCAAGCCTTGGGGAGGACATAGAAATTAAATCCCTTTATGAGGGTTTGGCTTGGCTATACTTATGTTTAAGTCTGAGGGGGCAGGGTTTACCCCTTTTAATAGTCGTGCCTTCGGGCAGATTAATAGGGGTTTTTCCACCCATCGGGTATTTTAAGTAGGCATTTCTACTTCGAGCGAGCTCTCTAACGCGGACCCGGTTAAGACAACGCAAGCTAGACCTCCCGCTGTAGAATCGCGACACGGAGTTTTCAGCGAAATTCACCTTTCAAAAAATTAAATAAAAAAAAAACTGTATGCACGCATAATTTAGTAATAGATAATAACATAATGTAGCCGACTATTATAAAAGCATCTGACATCAAGTTGACATTCGTGCGTCATACTACTGTAGTTTAATTGGAACAGTTTAGAATACGAAACACTTAATCAGAAAACGGTTTAGTTTACTTTCAATCAAACACTCTTATTTTCGTCCCTTTTATTATTCCCCCAAATTATCCCTTCTGCTGCTTTAACTGGATATCATCCCCAACAATATAAATTCCATTAACAGGTACGTTTCTCACTAATTTTTTATATATATAAGAATAACTGAATGAATTAGTGAATCAACTATATCTATAATTTATGGGATTTTTTACTTTACCATAACTTATATAATCGAATAACCGTCACTTGTAGAAATGAGGGTATTAGATTTTATTAGAGTATCATGTTTGCGTCGCATCCTGTAATAACTTTATAAGTAGGATTTAAAGAAGGATATCAATTTATTGAGAAT
>CM067175.1:14132541-14171417 GCA_034093135.1 Erigeron breviscapus | reverse complement strand
TTGAGGGAGTTGTGAGGTCGTGGTAAAGAGTTTTTCAAGGGAGATAATGCTACATGAAATATGAACTAATTAATGTATTTCATTTCATTATGGTCATATGGTGTGTAAGATCCACACTTGAAGTCACAATTTTGTTTTATTTATCTCATTTTTATATAAATTTGTGTTGATTGTTCAATAATAATTTGATAGATAATAGTTTCATTATAATTTTCTAGATAGATACAGTAGTACAAATACCATCTAAACCTTATTTTTATGTCTCTATGATTTAATATTATGAAACGTAATTCAGTTCATCATAGGTGTATTCATGGACCAAGCATCCAGTCTCAAATGGTTATAGGTTCAGTACCATTGTTAAATACATGCAAATGTGCATCAAGACCGACTGCTAGCAACGGTTATACCCTAGATGTGATCACCGTCTTTGTTCAGACTGCAGTGAAAGCTGAAGTTGTTCAACCATTGGCAGGTCTGACAGATGAGGTTCAGAGGTTAATCACCAGGATTGGTAATTTGGAAAGTAGGCCAACACTTGATCAGAACTCTGTTGTCAGTTCCATCAGTGATGAGTGTGCTAAGAAGTTCAGACATGGCATGTTGAAAGAAATTACTGAAGATATTTCTGGGTCTGTTCTTAGAACCATTCAAGATGGGTTGTTGCCTCAGGTGGTAAAAATGATTGAAAATGAAATGCCAAAGCACTTGTCTTCAGAAATTCAAATAATCAAGAAGGAAGTGACTGAGCTAAGGAAGACTGTGAATATCACAACTCCAGTGGCAGGAAGAACATTTGGTGCTACAGACAGATATATGCTTGAACAGTTATGGAGTGCCCACAAGTCTCAAACTGGTGGACATTCCAAGGGGGAAAAGTCTGTTGCCACTGAGTCTGTTCCAGAAGGATTGGTGAAGAAAAAGAAAGAAGTAGTTGTTAGTGCAATTGAAAAGGCCTTTGGCACTGAAGCCATCGTGCAACAAGAACAAGTGACTGGTACTGATGCCAGTGCACAAGAAGTAGTTGGTACTGAAGCCAATGTACAGGTTGAAGAGGCTACTGGTACTGATGCCAGTGAGCCCCAGTTTGAAGCATTCCCAGATATCTCAACTACTATGAAGTCTGTAAAAGGAAAGCAACAAATGGTATCTGGAGAAAAAAGTGAAACTGCTGGGAAGTCATCAGAATTTCCTACTACTGATGAAGAAACTTCATAGAGACTGAAGCAGGAGTGCATTATGATAGAAATCTTTAAGAAAAGACAAAAAGATGAACTCCAGGCTCACAAGATGGAAATGGCAAAGATGGGGACTCTGGATTCTTATAATGCTGGCAGGTTGGGAATTCATATTGATGTATACAAAAAGATGAAGGAAGACCCCAGAGTTCATCAATGTCTGGATGCATTGGATGATGTCTATATTCGCTCCAGGTACTCTGAAGAAGAACAAACTTATGATGCAGTAACATATGGTGTCAGTGTAGTTGAACTGATCAGACAAAGGAAAGAGGAACTGGTGAACCTCCAGAAGAAGATCAGAAAGAATGCTGGTGCTCTGGAGATAGAGTATAGAGGGAAGATAAAAGGCTTGCCAAAACTCACTTCCAAACAGCTGCAATCAGGGATGCAGATCTGAGCACTTTCATTCCCTTGGATACTTCACAAAGAATAAATCGTGAAGAAATCCAGACTGCCTTGGAACAAGAGAAGGTATCCAGGGAAACTGAAGCTTTGATCCAGGCTTCCAAATTAAAAGACAAATATAATGAACTGATGACGTTCAGGGCTGATGCCAGAAGGATCATAAGTGCAGAGATTAAGCTTGCTGAAAACCATGAAGGCATGACCAGGTTTGAAATAAAGTTGACCAGAGAGGGTAACTTTACTGATGAAAGGAAGAATGCTTCAGTCCAAGCTTTTGGATGGACTGAACTGAAGGAGATAGGCTTGACTTTCAGGGGGAAAACTGATTTATCTCCTGATGTCAAAGCATTTATGAAGAGGATTGAGAAGGTATGGAAAAGAATACAACAGATGGAAGCTGCTCTGGGTATGCGACCACCAGTGTCTGTACCATCCTCACAATCACCCAAGAGGAAGGCCACTGAAGAAGCTCAAGGACAGACGTCAAAGAGAAGGGCCTAACTCTTTTATCATTTACTTGTACTTGTATTTATTTCCCAAAATTGTAACTTATTTTCTGTTGATGGCTGTAAATATAGTTACATATTTTGATTCATAAGTAAGTGATCAGATTTAGTCTAAGTTAGAATTAAAAGATGAAACTGAAACACTGATGATCTATAAAGTGTTTTCCAGTAACTTAAAATTTTTAGACTAAATCAAAACAAGTGTTTTTCAAGCATACAAAATTGTATAGATAGAAGCTTGAAAAACCTTGCATTATTTCTAAACAAATAGGGGGAATTTGTTAGGTCCAGATTTACTGGACTCGCTCCAGACTTGAAGACTGGAGAGTCTCTGAAGACTTGTCCAGAAATAATATTTACTGGACCCACTCCAGACTTAAAGACTGGAGCGACACTGAAGATTTGTTCAGAAATAATGGAAGACCAGTGAGCAAAATACTTGTATAGGAAATCTGGAGTCTTCCAGATTTGCTCACTGGACTTCACCCCAGTCCAGATCTATTCTACTGAAGACATTCTCACTGAAGTCAAAGACTGAAGTTAGAATAAAGAAGACTGACAAATGGCGGAGTCCACTGGAAGTCTAACCAGATCTACGACTGGAGCTTTGTCAGTGTTCTAGACCTTACAAGTCTGAACACTGATTACGAGGAATTGACTTTTTGCCTTTACACACTTTTCAAAGAACATTCCACTTGTCTTTACAAAAGTGCTTACGTGTGTAAAGGTGGTTGGTTAAAAGGATAATAAGTCATATTGATGTGACTTTATCCTTGTACCTTAACCAATGCATTTAATGATCTTGTCGGTTCATTAAATACATTTAACCATATTTGTACGGCACAAATTCACTGGTGAATTTGTTTGCCTATAAATACAAAGTCATTTCTTTGTTAAACTTACTTTTAGCAATTAAGGTGAATTTGTCTAAATACTCTCGATCGTAACAGGGATACTTCACAACTTTAAGTATCTCGATCTAAAGAGTTTATTTAGCAAATATAGATCATTTGTAATTCATAGGTTGTTAGGATACTTACATATTTGTATTATTTTGATTCCGCACAACCTTGTATTTTATTTAACATCATAAATAAAATACACTTGATAAAATTACATTGTGTTCCACCTTTACTTTATTGCTTTTAGTCTTGTATTACTTTGTTTATATACTTGCATTTATATTCAAGTAATACTAGTCCAAATCTAGTGCATATTAGACTTGTTGTATTTTACATTATTGGGTTAAACCATCAAGTGCAGGGACCTCACACCCACTTTATACACGTGAACCAATATGACAACTGTTGCCTTTTAATATGACGATTGGTCTAACCATGTTGATTATCTTTCAGTGAATAATATAATACTGAAATAATCTTCAGTGTATTTTAAAATCATTTAAATCCCTAGAAAGCAATATCCATATGAAACATTAGTCAGCACATTATTTGCTGAAAGCAATTAAATAAATAATATAACTAAGGCTTTCAGAATGTACTAAGTTAATCAACACTGAGATTCACCGTTAACTAAACAATCAATTCCAACACGTATCAAAACAATTAGGAAAGTCCATCAGTTTACATTAGCATACGATAACAAAATAATAAAACATGTCCTGATAACAAAATTAAACGTAATTATAATTGAAAAAAGGGATTATGAATTTCTAGCTTACATACAAGCAAGATCACCAATAAAATTTGATTTCAGCTTAATTGCGATATCATAATAATAAAACATCTCATGCATTCGATTGTAATCCTTCCGTAAATCAAGGTACAAATGATCAATCATCATTTGCTTCATCAAATTTTTCAGCGCGCTACTCTCTGAAATAGGATCATTATCAACCTTAGCAAACTGGCTACTTTCTGACACATAATTACCCCTACCAGTTTCACAATTAATCCCATTTGAACCTGAGCCAACACAACCACGACGTACGACTTTATTTTGAGCCGAAGAACCCATTTTAATTAAATTTCAAAAAAGATATAAACAAACAAAAAAAACACAAAAATGATATGACGAAAAAAATAATGCACAATCAGACTTTATAAATGAAGATGTACGTGGGATACAAATATTACGGGAGATCGTGTCCTTAATTATCGGGAACCATATATAAACCGTATGTATTCTGAAAAAGAATTAAAAGTAACCACCCTAAGTAAACTTATAGAAATGACACAGAAATAACTGAAAACACGAAGAAAAAAAAAACTACTACCATTGACTTGGTCATAATTACTTCGAAAATCATATAACAAAAATATTAATATCAGCTAATACTTCGACATTAACATGATACAAAATAATAAAACATGTCCTGATAACAAAATTAAACGTAATTATAATTGAAAAAAGGGATTATGAATTTCTAGCTTACATACAAGCAAGATCACCAATAAAATTTGATTTCAGCTTAATTGCGATATCATAATCCATAATGAGGGCACTAAGATCATCTGCATGTTTGATATCACGCCTCATCTCCGACTGAATAAATGAAAGACACAAAGCAGCAAACGGGGATGACACCTCCTTAAACGCTTCGAGCACCACAACTTTTGAGTTGATAGACGACCGCAGGCATCCCACGTAATAAAACATCTCATGCATTCGATTGTAATCCTTCCGTAAATCAAGGTACAAATGATCAATCATCATTTGCTTCATCAAATTTTTCAGCGCGCTACTCTCTGAAATAGGATCATTATCAACCTTAGCAAACTGGCTACTTTCTGACACATAATTACCCCTACCAGTTTCACAATTAATCCCATTTGAACCTGAGCCAACACAACCACGACGTACGACTTTATTTTGAGCCGAAGAACCCATTTTAATTAAATTTCAAAAAAGATATAAACAAACAAAAAAAACACAAAAATGATATGACGAAAAAAATAATGCACAATCAGACTTTATAAATGAAGATGTACGTGGGATACAAATATTACGGGAGATCGTGTCCTTAATTATCGGGAACCATATATAAACCGTATGTATTCTGAAAAAGAATTAAAAGTAACCACCCTAAGTAAACTTATAGAAATGACACAGAAATAACTGAAAACACGAAGAAAAAAAAAACTACTACCATTGACTTGGTCATAATTACTTCGAAAATCATATAACAAAAATATTAATATCAGCTAATACTTCGACATTAACATGATACAAAATAATAAATTCTTTATCAAATAATAAAAACAAAGCAACCACATCTCTTATAATTAATATACGAAACATATTATACTTTTTAGTACCATCAATTAACAAAAATAATATGCTGAACACAAAAATATAGCTGAACATACAAATCATTTCGACCAAACAAAATCCACATATCTTAACACATCATATTTTTATAAATATTAAATTATGGACATTGTTACTTACGAAGTAAAAATAATATATTGCAATTCTAAATAAAAAATAGTTACATTTATTACGAGTATATAATAAAGTAAAAAATGGCGGTTCCAACATATCAAACGTCTAATCCGTGCACAGTCAATCATCATACTACTTGACTTTTTTGCTTGTGTACGCCGATTATACTATTCTTTATTTTAATAGTAAATAAATAGTCATGTTTCTTTTTTAACCTCTTAAAAAGATGAAAATATAAAAAATACCAGAAATTCTCATTAACATGATAAGTATCATGTTAAAGTGAAATCAATACATATATTTGCAAACATATTATCGTTAAAATTGTCAATCGAAAAATCCGAAACATCAAATAACCAAATTTAACCAATTTATAAGGGTATGTAAGGTACAAAAGATTTGAGTGATAAATAGTTTGATAGAAAAAGAGCTTACAAGACAGCTTATGAAAAAAAATATCATTTTAAAAATAATATATATGTTAATATGCATATATATCATATGAAAATCACAATCCTAAAAAGCTATTAAATACCATAAAGTCTTTAAAACAAAAACATGTTTAATGCCTGCTTCCTAGCTCATTTCCAAGCTCCGGCTACAAGCTCTTCTTAGATGGAACCACAACTCAAAGCTGTATTTGAAATATAACACGGAAACCCCTTTGGATATATTAATGTTGTGTTGATATTGCAGCAGTACCTAAGTTTGGAACTATCCATCTCACATAAAGGGAGCTCAGTCTGTACATTTATAATAAACTTCAAGGAGAAAACTTGATTCTTTTTCCTTCACAAATCCATAGTACGTATAGTTTTCCCTAATTGACTTAATTATGCGGAAAAAATTTAATGGAAAATGTTGGTTATGATAAGTTGTATAACAGTAGCACGATCTTATTAATCAATACACAATACATATGTATGTACATAATAAAACTTGTATAATTAATGGAAAATGTTTGGTTATGATAAGTTGTATAACAATAGCACGATCTTATTAATCAATACACAATACATATATATGTACTTAATAATTTGACATGTGAGAATCGAATATTACCACGAAGGGTTGTATCAAGGATGTACACACCAGAGAGACACATCACTTAAAATTTTCTATTTTTTTTGTTTTTGTTTTTTGACAACCGTAGACAATTATCACATCAGACACTCTAATAGAGTGTTTTTCTTTAACAAAAACACAAAAACCAAGTGTACGCTAGTGATCACGATCACAAAATACCAAAATGAGGGAAAAGCCATAATAGTCCACCTAAAGGGACAAAAATATATTACAATACAACGTTGACTCCCACTCGAACTTGGTTCTCACAAAATAAAATACATCATACAATAACTTGATTTCCAAATGGGCTACTAACACAATGATCCCCTCACCCAATACATAGTGGGAGGAAAAACAATCAGATACTCCTACAGAAGCAAAAAAAAATGTCAACATGATAATCGACACATATATAAGATAAGTCTTCACAAAAAACACGATATTTTAAATAAATATCATCAATTCATAATCCCTTACCCCCGACATGTATTATGATAAATTTTTATAAATATTTTAAATAAATATCATCAATTCATAATCCCTTACCCCCGACATGTATTATGATAAATTTTTATAAATGTAATATTTTAATAATCAATAATAATTAATAAATCAACATTGACATAAAATGAAGCAAGAGTCCCAGCTAGGAAGATGACAAACATTAAACATTCTAACATGTTGATCATGTGAAAATGCTTGATTAATAAAGCTAACACGAATTTCACATTTATTATTAAAAATTAAAGGATATAAGAAAGATGAATGTAAAAACCAGATTTTAGCTCAATGGTTGAAGACCATCCCCCTTGCATAAGGTCTTGTGTTCAAGCCTTGGGGAGGACATAGAAATTAAATCCCTTTATGAGGGTTTGGCTTGGTATACTTATGTTTAAGTCTGAGGGGGCAGGGTTTACCCCTTTTAATAGTCGTGCCTTCGGGCAGATTAATAGGGGTTTTTCCACCCATCGGGTATTTTAAGTAGGCATTTCTACTTCAACCGAGCTCTCTAGCGCGGACCCGGTTATGACAATGCTTGATTAATAAAGCTAACATGAATTTCACATTTATTGTTAAAAATTAAAGGATATAAGAAAGATGAATGTAAAAACCAGATTTTAGCTCAATGGTTGAAGACCATCCCCCTTGCATAAGGTCTTGTGTTCAAGCCTTGGGGAGGACATAGCAATTAAATCCCTTTATGAGGGTTTGGCTTGGGTATACTTATGTTTAAGTCTGAGGGGGCAGGGTTTACCCCTTTTAATAGTCGTGCCTTCGGGCAGATTAATAGGGGTTTTTCCACCCATCGGGTATTTTAAGTAGGCATTTCTACTTCGAGCGAGCTCTCTAACGCGGACCCGGTTAAGACAACGCAAGCTAGACCTCCCGCTGTAGAATCGCGACACGGAGTTTTCAGCGAAATTCACCTTTCAAAAAATTAAATAAAAAAAAAAAAAAAAAAAATGTCAACATGATAATCGACACATATATAAGATAAGTCTTCACAAAAAACACGATATTTTAAATAAATATCATCAATTCATAATCCCTTACCCCCGACATGTATTATGATAAATTTTTATAAATGTAATATTTTAATAATCAATAATAATTAATAAATCAACATTGACATAAAATGAAGCAAGAGTCCCAGCTAGGAAGATGACAAACATTAAACATTCTAACATGTTGATCATGTGAAAATGCTTGATTAATAAAGCTAACATGAATTTCACATTTATTGTTAAAAATTAAAGGATATAAGAAAGATGAATGTAAAAACCAGATTTTAGCTCAATGGTTGAAGACCATCCCCCTTGCATAAGGTCTTGTGTTCAAGCCTTGGGGAGGACATAGAAATTAAATCCCTTTATGAGGGTTTGGCTTGGGTATACTTATGTTTAAGTCTGAGGGGGCAGGGTTTACCCCTATTAATAGTCGTGCCTTCGGGCAGATTAGTAGGGGTTTTTCCACCCATCGGGTATTTTAAGTAGGCATTTCTACTTCAACCGAGCTCTCTAGCGCGGACCCGGTTATGACAATGCTTGATTAATAAAGCTAACATGAATTTCACATTTATTGTTAAAAATTAAAGGATATAAGAAAGATGAATGTAAAAACCAGATTTTAGCTCAATGGTTGAAGACCATCCCCCTTGCATAAGGTCTTGTGTTCAAGCCTTGGGGAGGACATAGCAATTAAATCCCTTTATGAGGGTTTGGCTTGGCTATACTTATGTTTAAGTCTGAGGGGGCAGGGTTTACCCCTTTTAATAGTCGTGCCTTCGGGCAGATTAATAGGGGTTTTCCACCCATCGGGTATTTTAAGTAGGCATTTCTACTTCGAGCGAGCTCTCTAACGCGGACCCGGTTAAGACAACGCAAGCTAGACCTCCCGCTGTAGAATCGCGACACGGAGTTTTCAGCGAAATTCACCTTTCAAAAAATTAAATAAAAAAAAAACTGTATGCACGCATAATTTAGTAATAGATAATAACATAATGTAGCCGACTATTATAAAAGCATCTGACATCAAGTTGACATTCGTGCGTCATACTACTGTAGTTTAATTGGAACAGTTTAGAATACGAAACACTTAATCAGAAAACGGTTTAGTTTACTTTCAATCAAACACTCTTATTTTCGTCCCTTTTATTATTCCCCCAAATTATCCCTTCTGCTGCTTTAACTGGATATCATCCCCAACAATATAAATTCCATTAACAGGTACGTTTCTCACTAATTTTTTATATATATAAGAATAACTGAATGAATTAGTGAATCAACTATATCTATAATTTATGGGATTTTTTACTTTACCATAACTTATATAATCGAATAACCGTCACTTGTAGAAATGAGGGTATTAGATTTTATTAGAGTATCATGTTTGCGTCGCATCCTGTAATAACTTTATAAGTAGGATTTAAAGAAGGATATCAATTTATTGAGAATGAATAAAGGAGCAAAAAAAAATGTCAACATGATAATCGACACATATATAAGATAAGTCTTCACAAAAAACATTATATTTTAACAAATTAAAATCAGAAAAGAATCTAAATATGTTGTCCCTTTTATTATTCCCCCAAATTATCCCTTCTGCTGCTTTAACTGGATATCATCCCCAACAATTAAATCCCTTTATGAGGGTTTGGCTTGGCTATACTTATGTTTAAGTCTGAGGGGGCAGGGTTTACCCCTTTTAATAGTCGTGCCTTCGGGCAGATTAATAGGGGTTTTTCCACCCATCGGGTATTTTAAGTAGGCATTTCTACTTCAACCGAGCTCTCTAGCGCGGACCCGGTTATGACAATGCTTGATTAATAAAGCTAACATGAATTTCACATTTATTGTTAAAAATTAAAGGATATAAGAAAGATGAATGTAAAAACCAGATTTTAGCTCAATGGTTGAAGACCATCCCCCTTGCATAAGGTCTTGTGTTCAAGCCTTGGGGAGGACATAGCAATTAAATCCCTTTATGAGGGTTTGGCTTGGCTATACTTATGTTTAAGTCTGAGGGGGCAGGGTTTACCCCTTTTAATAGTCGTGCCTTCGGGCAGATTAATAGGGGTTTTTCCACCCATCGGGTATTTTAAGTAGGCATTTCTACTTCAACCGAGCTCTCTAGCGCGGACCCGGTTATGACAATGCTTGATTAATAAAGCTAACATGAATTTCACATTTATTGTTAAAAATTAAAGGATATAAGAAAGATGAATGTAAAAACCAGATTTTAGCTCAATGGTTGAAGACCATCCCCCTTGCATCAGTCAAGCCTTGGGGAGGACATAGCAATTAAATCCCTTTATGAGGGTTTGGCTTGGCTATACTTATGTTTAAGTCTGAGGGGGCAGGGTTTACCCCTTTTAATAGTCGTGCCTTCGGGCAGATTAATAGGGGTTTTCCACCCATCGGGTATTTTAAGTAGGCATTTCTACTTCGAGCGAGCTCTCTAACGCGGACCCGGTTAAGACAACGCAAGCTAGACCTCCCGCTGTAGAATCGCGACACGGAGTTTTCAGCGAAATTCACCTTTCAAAAAATTAAATAAAAAAAAAACTGTATGCACGCATAATTTAGTAATAGATAATAACATAATGTAGCCGACTATTATAAAAGCATCTGACATCAAGTTGACATTCGTGCGTCATACTACTGTAGTTTAATTGGAACAGTTTAGAATACGAAACACTTAATCAGAAAACGGTTTAGTTTACTTTCAATCAAACACTCTTATTTTCGTCCCTTTTATTATTCCCCCAAATTATCCCTTCTGCTGCTTTAACTGTACATTTTCCTTAACAATAAACATTGCATTAACAGGTACGTTTTTTCAGTAATTTCTTATATATATAAGAATATCTGAATAATGTATGGGATTTTATACTTTACCATAACCTATATCATCGAATGACTAACACTTGTAGAAATGAGGGAATTAGATTTTATCAGGGAATCATGTTTGAGTTGCATCCTGTAATAACTTTATAAGTAGGATTTAAAGAAGGATATCAATTTATTGAGAATGAATAAAGGAAGCAAATCACTTTAAAATGGATGATTATATTTTAACAAATTAAAATCAGAAAAGAATCTAAATATGTTGTCCCTTTTATTATTCCCCCAAATTATCCCTTCTGCTGCTTTAACTGGATATCATCCCCAACAATATAAATTCCATTAACAGGTACGTTTCTCACTAATTTTTTATATATATAAGAATAACTGAATGAATTAGTGAATCAACTATATCTATAATTTATGGGATTTTTTACTTTACCATAACTTATATAATCGAATAACCGTCACTTGTAGAAATGAGGGTATTAGATTTTATTAGAGTATCATGTTTGCGTTGCATCCTGTAATAACTTTATAAGTAGGATTTAAAGAAGGATATCAATTTATTGAGAATGAATAAAGGAAGCAAATCACTTTAAAATGGATGATTATATTTTAACAAATTAAAATCAGAAAAGAATCTAAATATGTTGTCCCTTTTATTATTAACCAAAATTCTCGTCTTACAATCTTTCTGCTGCTTTACTTGTACATTTTCCTTAACAATAAACATTGCATTAACAGGTATGTTTTTTCAGTAATTTCTTATATATATAAGAATATCTGAATAATGTATGGGATTTTATACTTTACCATAACCTATATCATCGAATGACTAACACTTGTAGAAATGAGGGAATTAGATTTTATCAGGGAATCATGTTTGAGTTGCATCCTGTAATAACTTTATAGTATTTAAAGAAGGATATCAATTTACTGAGCATGAATAAAGAAAGTAAACCACTTTAAAATGAATGATTATATTTTAACAATATAATATCAGAAAAAAATATAAATATTATGCCTTAATACCTGATAAATATGACAATGTGTAGGATTATATGATGATTTGCACGATACTAAATATTTTCCTTAAACAAAAGTAAGTATATAGTGGACATTCGTATGTCATAATCTTAGAATTACAACCCCCCATTCAAGAGGTCTTGTGTTAAAGCCTTGAGGTGCATATAGTAAGACACCATATAAGGGCTTGACTTGGATATAGCCAGGTTCAAGTATGAGCGGACACATGTTACCTGTATTAATTGTCACGCCTTCGGGTGAAGTAATACGGAACTTTCCCCTAGCTGGGTATTAAAATAGGCATTTATACATCGATGAAGCTATATAGCGCGTACCCGACAAAGAAAACGTATAATAGACCTCCCGCTGTCGATTAATAGCATATGATGATATACAAATTGGACGTGCGAAAGTGCCACATATGATAGTTGCCATAGCCCTGTATGCACAAATTTTGGTTAAAATATATCAATGTATTGTATTTGCAGATACAGTCTTATAATGTACAGTTTAATTTACATGACCAGGCAGAAATAAACACACAATAATAATGGCAACATCCCCGCATAAATATATAAAATATTTATTGTATTTAAGATTCTTGTACCGTTGATTACGGTTGTATTATTTGCAGAAATGTCTTCTGAAAATACAGAAAACACCCAGCAATCGTCTGAAGAATCCATGAAAACCCATTCACTAACTTCTTCCGGAAAAAAGGACAAACAACAAATCATAACTTCACAAAGTATTCCAACTGGTAATTACGAAGAAGAAGAAGAACATGGAGAAGCACTTGGGATTGGAACATCAGCAGGTCGGTCTTTCAAAAAAAAAAGGCCTCGCCATTTTTTAAAATGCGACAATATACATCAAAATTCAGTCATGATACAGACTCGCAGATGGAATCAGAAACGCTTATGAAAGAAACAGGTATGTGGTTTTTAATAATCATAACTTAAAATTTATGAAGAGAAGTAAAAATTTTATAGAATTTCTTGAAATTGTAGGATTCCCGTTGTTTGAAACTCTGCCAGATGGTAGATATTGTCACCGCAGATTTGAGTCGATGATACCATTAGGTTCGTTCACACCAATGCTAGAAAGTACATGTTCAGATTTGTCTCAACTATACAATAAGGCCATGTTTGCTGCTGCTGTGTCTGGGAATGTGATGGATACGAAATTACATAAAATGGAGCAAGAACTGTCAAGATGCAAAGAAGAATTGGAGAAGGTACACCAATATATGAAGCTAACAAAGAGTTGAAGAAGGTAAACCAAGATAATAAATTAATATATTGCGTCTGTAAAAAAAATATGTTTACATTTATTATATAATAAAACTCAAAAAATGAGAGATTACAGTTGAAAGAAGATAGTTGTCATCTGAAGGAGCTATTGTATGCGGAGGTTCAGCAATCAAAACAAATATCAAATGCACTTACTACGTTGCAAGGAGAACTATCAAGTTTCACATACAAGATAATGGACAGGAAGAAATCTGATGCAGAAAAAATGAATCTTAAATATGCCGAGTTGAGATCAATACTTATCCCACATGTCTGTAAAAACCTACTTAAACCTACTTAAAAGTGCAGAGTTTGGTGAACTATTGGATATTATACTCACTGCAAACACAAAGGAAGCACAGGCAAAGATGTTTCATCAAATGGCATCATATGAGGACGACAAATTGAGCACAAAACAACTTGCTATGGAGGCTGCTTCAAAAGTTGAAACAGCCAAGGAAGCTCTGAAGAACGCCAGTTTCCCATCCTTCACGGCAAACATGGAAGCTCAATTCAAACAGTTATTCGAATTTAAACCTCACGACATGTGAGTTTCTCCTTTTTCTTTCAGAAACGAATGGATGTGAAAAAACAATGTATGGTAATGATATTTTGGATACTTGTTGGTGTTTGATGTTTCAGTCATTGAGTAGCTTTATTTTGATTATGAGATACCATAAGACACAAATTACACTAATAGCAATAATGACTATGCCTCAATCATGCTTACAATGTGAAAAATAGAGATGATAAATTTAACCAAAATTTACCAATCATGATTATGTCTAAATCATAGTTTTTCGATTCTTCCACTATTCCTTCTAGTTTTTGAATATAAGCCTCTTGTTGTATTTTGCCAACTTGATATAAAATTGTTATTTTTTTCTTTTTTTTTTTTTTTTTTTTTTTTTTTTTTTTTTTTTTTTTTTTTTTTTTTTTTTTTTTTTTTTTTTTTTTTTTTTATTCTTCACGATAATTTTTTTTTTTTTTTTTTTTTTTTTTTTTTTTTTTTTTTTTTTTTTTTTTTTTTTTTTTTTTTTTTTTTTTTTTTTTTTTTTTTTTTTTTTTTTTTTTTTTTTTTTTTTTTTTTTTTTTTTTTTTTTTTTTTTTTTTTTTTTTTTTTTTTTTTTTTTTTTTTTTTTTTTTTTTTTTTTTTTTTTTTTTTTTTTTTTTTTTTTTTTTTTTTTTTTTTTTTTTTTTTTTTTTTTTTTTTTTTTTTTTTTTTTTTTTTTTTTTTTTTTTTTTTTTTTTTTTTTTTTTTTTTTTTTTTTTTTTTTTTTTTTTTTTTTTTTTTTTTTTTTTTTTTTTTTTTTTTTTTTTTTTTTTTTTTTTTTTTTTTTTTTTTTTTTTTTTTTTTTTTTTTTTTTTTTTTTTTTTTTTTTTTTTTTTTTTTTTTTTTTTTTTTTTTTTTTTTTTTTTTTTTTTTTTTTTTTTTTTTTTTTTTTTTTTTTTTTTTTTTTTTTTTTTTTTTTTTTTTTTTTTTTTTTTTTTTTTTTTTTTTTTTTTTTTTTTTTTTTTTTTTTTTTTTTTTTTTTTTTTTTTTTTTTTTTTTTTTTTTTTTTTTTTTTTTTTTTTTTTTTTTTTTTTTTTTTTTTTTTTTTTTTTTTTTTTTTTTTTTTTTTTTTTTTTTTTTTTTTTTTTTTTTTTTTTTTTTTTTTTTTTTTTTTTTTTTTTTTTTTTTTTTTTTTTTTTTTTTTTTTTTTTTTTTTTTTTTTTTTTTTTTTTTTTTTTTTTTTTTTTTTTTTTTTTTTTTTTTTTTTTTTTTTTTTTTTTTTTTTTTTTTTTTTTTTTTTTTTTTTTTTTTTTTTTTTTTTTTTTTTTTTTTTTTTTTTTTTTTTTTTTTTTTTTTTTTTTTTTTTTTTTTTTTTTTTTTTTTTTTTTTTTTTTTTTTTTTTTTTTTTTTTTTTTTTTTTTTTTTTTTTTTTTTTTTTTTTTTTTTTTTTTTTTTTTTTTTTTTTTTTTTTTTTTTTTTTTTTTTTTTTTTTTTTTTTTTTTTTTTTTTTTTTTTTTTTTTTTTTTTTTTTATCACACCTTTCAGCACCTCTTCTTGTTCTCTTTTATGAATCGTGTCAATATTTCGCGGTATTAAATAATCTAAACTTGCTCTTACCAACGATGAAACATCTTGCAACAATATATCCGACGCAAACATCTTACCGACAATTTTAAGTGACAAAATGTTAGGGGCTTTTATTGTAACAGCATCCTCTTTTTCTAGAGCACTAAAACAAACTAATTCCAACTCTTCCACACTATTTGAATTAATATCAAGCAATGAAGCTTTACAAACTTCAAACGTCAAACTTTTTAACAATGGGCTACCAGATAGAATACTTTGAATCAACCGCTCATCTATTTCAGAATTCACAATTCTTAGATTTATAAGATTGTTCCAAGTAATACTCTCATTGGGATCAAATACGCAGCAACGTAACATGATATCGGTAAAATGTGTATTGATGTAAAAGGAGTGTCGGTAAATCAAACATCTACAGTCATCGAACGCACTTCTTAAGTCTAGACTGAATCGTTTGACTTTTCTAATACAACAGAAATCTACTAATTTGTTCACATTATGAAGAAATTGATTATCATAATTAGCTTCCAACTTAAATTCATCAAGAGCTTGTAACTGACATCCACTTAGGGTTACATCAACACATTTATAAAACTCATCAGTATGCTCATCATCATAATAAGGGAAACCATAAAAATAAGGGTTACAAAACGTATAATCATCAAAAATAAGTTTAGGAACTGATCGCCAGAGATTTCTCCAACGTTTCGAGAGTATACCTGTTCTTATTATTTCTTCCGATGTCGTCAAACGATAAAGAATTTGATTCATGATTACCTCATCGGGTAATTTGCTTATGTGATCTTCTTCATTTTCTGTTTCATGCGATCTAATCAGTTTTGATTCATCTTCTTCATTTTCTGTTTCATGCGATCTAATCAGTTTTGATTCATCATTCTTCATTTTACGTTTGTTTGTGTTGGAACACTCTGCCATGTATGATCTTGATCGGATTTGTAGTTTCTTTTTATTTTTTGGCAAATTTACTGGAAAGTTAAATAGTGTAGTGGAAAATTCTGCCATCAGCTATTTTTGATGGCATTTTTTTTTTGAGTTAATTGCACAAATGATCCTCGTGGTTTACACATTGTTGTGGTTTTCATCCCTTTAAGTTACACCTAACATATGAAAATATGTTTATATAGTATACATGATAAAAACAATAAAAATCGTATTATGAATTTAAGTTTTATTTTTATAATTAATCATTCACTATTGTATAAATAAAATGATGTAAAAAAAATACAAAACAACTTAAAGGGGAAGTAATCTTTCAATTCAAATCGAATAATTAATTGAAATTCTTATTAAATTTTAAACCAAACCAAGGGCATAATCGTAAAAACAGGCACCTCCTTACCTTGATTTTTAACGCACGAATCTCTAGGAATAAAAATATCAACGGTTGGGAACTTAATAGACAGTTTCCAAGAAGACGTCTTCCATAATAAGCAATCAAAATCCAATCTAGTAACTATTTCCTCATATTGCATTTCAGAAAAAAACTATTTTCTCATATTATATTCAAACTTAATCCTCCTTATTTGATCGGTTGTAACTCAAAAAAAACTTTCGATAAAATATATCTGAACATATAATGAATCATATTCAATCAATAAAGGAGACATATTCAGATGTTACTGCGGATGAAATGGCACGGTTCAAAAGAAACTTCTGTCCAAGAAATGATTTAGAAATTAGGTTGCCTAGGCCGCGACAATCAATATTATCGCCACCATCGGGCTTTGTAGGTATGTATATTGCTGCTTTTACCGATGGTAACCTCCGATTTCCTCTATCTGTTTTCCTTCTTAGGCTATTGGATCACTTCAACCTTGTTATACCCCAAATGCACCCAGTAGGAATTAGCAAAATTATATCTTTCGTAGTGATATGTCGTGCTTACCAAGTAGAACCAACCATAGATCTATTCTTATATTTCTTTAAAATATGTAGTCGTGGAGATTGGCTGACTGTTGTTGACAGACCAGCTTTTAGATTTTTCGATCCAGAAGAATCTTATTTGTTCAATTGGAAATCTAGTTTCTTGTTTTTCAGTAATGATTGTATACCATTAGTGCATAGAGGGGTAGCAAATACTAATAGGTTTGGAATAATACTTCCATATACTGATCAACGGCCTAAGGATCTCATACCCAACAGTGACTTATTTTTCAAGATAATGTAAAAACCTTTTGATTTGGTTGCGTATTTACCACCAATCCTGTATTTGGGTGGAATCATATTTTCATTGGATGATTATAATGATAATGAGGAGCCAGTGATAAAGTGGTGTAACCGTGGTAAATGATTTTTTTCCATAATTCATTTCATTTGACCATAACAAACAACATAATAAACTTAAATCTTCTTTTGTGTTATACTCGTAATTCAGAGCTTTCTTTACAAGAGTATGTCTGTAGTCCTGATCGGCCAGTGACTTTTGAAAAAAGACGCTCGTCAACAGATGTCAAGCGGACAACTGACGCTGATAACATAACCTCAAAAATCACATGTATATCTGGTCAAGTCAACAAAACCACAAGTGAGATGGGTAATTCTGTAATTGTATATCAACGTAAAAAACAGAAGATCCTACCAACAGAAGATCTAAAGACAACTTCCAACTGTGGGTTAATAGATGCAACTGATAATCAGCATTCATCAATTCTAAATGTTGAAGATAGTCAGATTGTGAAGAATCTGAGAGAGATTCCTGCGCGAACGCAGGAAGAGCTAGGATATACAACACTGTCACTAAGGTTAACAACTGACGAGCTTTCAGCCAGGACTAATAAAGGTGGAGAACACTTGGTGAAGAAGTGGCAGGAAATAGCAAAATTGCTTGATGAGGAATTGAAGAGAAAGAATATGGAGCTTCATAAGTCACAGGTCAAATGCCATAGCCTTATAACAGCAATTATTCCACACGTATGCAGGACATTGATAGCAAGCCCAGAGTTTGATGATTTATTATCAGATTTGATAGCGGCACACAGATTTGATGCTAGAGGAGATCTACTTCGTCAACTTCAGTCGAAGGGTTATGTTCAGCTTAAGGGAGAAGAAAAGTTTGCACATTCAATGACACAAATACAACATGCAAACTCAGCACTACTGAACGCTCGATTTCCATACATAAATAGAATTGCTTCTAACCCTGGAGCGAGCATTTCAGATATATATGAAATTAAACCTAAAGGTATATGATGTCTAGCATTATGAGATGTTATGAATAGAAGTTACAATAAATAAATTAAGAATTAAAATTTTTCACAACTACAAGGATTATTAGTATTATTAATAACCAAAATTTAAAACGACGGTTATTCAAGTACGACGGGTTTTTTTTCAACCACACATTTGGTTGCTTATAAAAACACGATCATTAGACCTAATAATACAGCAGTTCTCCAAAAACCAACTGAGTTGTCTACTACCACTATATCACACAATTTAAAAGTTTTCATACAACACATCAACATCTGAAATACATATAATGGAAGGATCGTCATCATCAACTAACCATATGACCTTGGATCAAATTAAGAATGCAATCGTTGCAGATATCAGAAAAGACACAAAATATAAAGAACATTTAAATGCAGTAGCAGAAAAAATTGACGCCTCAAAGAGAGCATGCGAACGTGAAATCAAACGACTACGAAAAAATGGCAGATCATGTTCGAAACTTGAAGAAGCGTATGTTAGATATCTTGAAAAAAGGTGTAAAAGGTCAGAGCATATATTCTTACGTACATACGATGCGATTTTCTCATTGAAATACAGGGATACTGATTGCGTAAGAGCTCTTTGGGATGTTCTGTACAAAAAGTACTCATATTTTATACGCCTTGTTATCCTTTTAGTGTTATGTATGTTATTATGAAGTATAACGTATTCGTGTATGTGTATTCCATCAAATTATCAGAATCTATCTATCTACTTTTTGTTTTTTAACAAACCTTCAATTATCGATATGTATCACTCTTCTTTTGTTAGATATATAAATTAAAATTTAATTTCTATATAATGAATGTTACTGATTATATATTCATATAATATTCTTTCACATATTGTAGCTTGTGTAAATGCCATGTAATGGTAGTTGTGGTGGTATTTGGTGGACGGGTTTCAATGGGATACGGATTGTGCGGCCTGTGCGTATCGGAACCATGGCGGTTCCGGGGATCGGGGAGTTCCCTCCAATTTACACCTTTTACACAAACGGGAAAAACATAAAATAAGAAAAATATAGTATATACTAACAAAAGTTAATTTACATAAATATCCATTTTACCTACATGATTAGAAAAACTGAACTTCATATGAACAGCTATATATGAGTAGTATATACTAACAAAGTTGAAAGTCGTAAACAAACCATTAAAAACCAAACATGGTTAGCAATCCAAGTTAACCTCTCAAAAATAACGACTTTCTTTCCCAACTCAAGACATAGCTGACGATGGAGATAGTTTAGTTAATTGTGGCGAGTACGATGGAAAACACGGATCAGTCAGGGTATGCGAACTGATCAGAATGTCAAACCTGAAACTTATAGTCATAATACTGTGGATTATGAGAATCCGAAAAATGCATCTTCCTCTTTTTTGAAGTAACATCTTCATCATCATGATCGGAAGCAGATCGCTTTCTTTTCCTTGAAGGACCAACAACATTGGTATCATTCCGCATCTTCTTCTTTGGACTACCAAGTTGATCATCATCATAGTCAGAACGTTTCCTCTTTTTAGAGTTATCAAATTTGTCAGCCGAGTTTACATCTGCTTCAGTAGTTGTTTCCATATAATTTCTAACATAAAAAGAAGAACAATATTGTAACATATGAATAAAATAAAGAATAACATATCATATAACTAAAATAAAGAAATTACTAACTGTGGATCACTTATAACAATGACACTTGACATTATAAAGAAAAGCAGCGTTTGTGATGACAACTTATAAATATGAAATAGACGAAAGTCAAAGTAAATTATGTCTTTAGGTAAATAATTTTTGAGAATAGATATATATAGACACATATAATATAATATTATATAGTATCACTGATCCCAATAATATCAATAGTCCAAATAATATTTAAAATAATAATAAGATTAACACTAACATATGATGGTAAAAAAACTATATACATAGCTACTTATACACTGGACACCAAATGATGGTTTTACACAAGCATATAAAACTGATACAATTAAAATATCATTTACATCTTATCAGTATGAATTAAAAATGAATAAACTGACAAATTATTTATGTAATCAGGATAAATGTGTACATATTGTTCTCAAAACGTATCTCCAACAAATGTTTTTATTACTAAAAATAAGTTGTCCGCTTAATTACATATATATAATTTATATTTTTTTAACTTCATTAACATACTGAAATTATGTACCCAAGATAAATGTATAGTGAAGTTGGTCAGGAAAATTGAAGTAACCATGATGTTACCTCTTGTAACAAAAATAATTATGAGTTATATAACTGAGTACGTGTTTGTAAACCAGCATAACGTATAGTGAAAACCTTATTTTTTTTAATGGTTCATTAAGCCCATTTAAAAAATTTTAACCCACAAAGATTATACGTATTATAATAATATAACATATAGTTGAAATTTTTTTAAACAAAGTAAGAATATATCGAAATACGTTTTTTTCCATAATAATGACGGTTTCAGTAATTATGACGGTTAAGTAACCATCACATCAACTACTTTATCCCACTCAAACTTCAACAATTACTTTTTTATTTGTAACTTCTCACGCATAAAAAATAGCCATGATGTTACATATAGTAAGAAACATCATGTAACATCCGTAAATTTTGACCCGTTGACTTTACGTGCAATTTGACTAACAATTTAAGTTAATGAAATATTTAGGTCGTTTCGTGATTAAATGACAATGTGGTATGTTCGCCGGGTCGATAATAAGTTTTAATCGGTGTTTAAATGCCTGACGTTTTGTAAATTGGCTTGGGAAGAGAAACGGGTCGGCCCGTGGGTGATCCACGACCCACCAGCCCTTTATGACCCATCTCCCTCCCCTTATCCTCTCATTCTCCACATACTTGGTCTTTCTTTTCTTTTCTCTCTAACAAAAGTAAGAAACTCCCTTTTCTCATCTTTCCCTCTTGAACTCTTGAATTAATTAGTGTTGTGGAATTTGTTTAATATAAGAATCATCATCATCTCCTCCTCATCTTCATCATATCAAAAGATTGAGGTTCATAGTGCAAGGTTTTACCCATTTAGGTCAAATTTGGGCTTGAACACAAGAAGAAAGTATTGGTAAGTCAAATTCATCCCATCTTCATCTATTTATGCTTGTTTATATGTTTCTAGTTGATTTGGTACAATTACAAGTCTTGAATCGAGTCAAAAGACGATTTAGGGTATAACTAGGGTTTTGATTAGGGTTGGAACGATTTGGTATGATTGTGATGTTAAAGGTTGGATTTATGGTGTGGGTTAAGTGTGGTTATGTGTAACAATGCTTAAATATGCTTCAAAATAAGTTACAAACACTTACAAATCGTTTTGGATGTCATTTGGGTTGTTTTTGGGTTATTTGGTTCGGACTTGCAGCTGCTGATGTTGCTGAACTTGGAGTTGCCCAGTATTGGGCGTAACTTACGCCCCACCCAGGCGTAGGTTACGCCAGGTCTAAATTGCCTGGGCGTAGGTTACGCCATGTTTGGCCGTAGCTTACGCCTATCCCTATTTTCAAAATGATCTTACGCCCCGACCTCCTGTTTACGCCAACTTTTACGCCCACCTTACGCCAAAAATGACATTTCTAGAGGACCGTAGGTTACGCCCTTGTTGACCGTAACTTACGCCAGTTGTTTTCTGACCACCGTACCTTACGCCCTTGTTGACCGTAACTTACGCCCCCTTTGTTGCTGAATTTTCTTGTTTGACCTAGTTGCCTTCCAGAACCCTAATAACGCTTCGAGCATCGTTCTAAATCACTTCTTAACTTATTTAACAATGATTAAGAGTCTTAAAAGTCATTTAACGTCGAGATGCACCTTGGAACCCTAATTAGGGTTTTGTTGAGAATTGTTAAGTTACGTATATGTGTTTATGTATGTTGATGTGGATGTATATGATTGATATTTAGGTGTTGGACGTGAAGTGAACATTGTACGACAATAACTCGACTTTATATCAACTTAACTTTTCATAACCAATCGAGGTGAGTTTCGTATCTCCCTACTCGCTTGAGATTCGGGCTGAAATGTGTAAACTTGCGTGTTTGCTTGCATTCGTTGATTGATTAATTGATTGTTCTAGTTGTTGGAATTATGTGACGGTTCATTTCGTTTGAGTGACTTGGTTTATGTTTGTTAAGTATTTCATTAATATTAGGATAGACGTACATACATGGAAGTCGGATATGCCTTCATTGGGTTTTAGATGTGGTGGGAAGGCTGCGGGTGACCCTATATATAAGCATCTGGGACGTGAAGAAAGTAGAATCCTATTAAGTGTATGTACGTATAGAATTGGTTTTGATATTGATCGCTGGCTTATGTTTGTCGAATATTGATCGTTGGCTTATGTTTGTCGAATATTGATCGTTGGCTTATGTTTGTCGAATATTGATCGTTGGCTTATGTTTGTCGAATATTGATCGTTGGCTTATGTTTGTCGAATATTGATCGTTGGCTTATGTTTGTCGAATATTGATCGTTGGCTTATGTTTGTCGAATATTGATCGTTGGCTTATGTTTGTCGAATATTGATCGTTGGCTTATGTTTGTCGAATATTGATCGTTGGCTTATGTTTGTCGAATATTGATCGTTGGCTTATGTTTGTCGAATATTGATCGTTGGCTTATGTTTGTCGAATATTGATCGTTGGCTTATGTTTGTCGAATATTGATCGTTGGCTTATGTTTGTCGAATATTGATCGTTGGCTTATGTTTGTCGAATATTGATCGTTGGCTTATGTTTGTCGAATATTGATCGTTGGCTTATGTTTGTCGAATATTGATCGTTGGCTTATGTTTGTCGAATATTGATCGTTGGCTTATGTTTGTCGAATATTGATCGTTGGCTTATGTTTGTCGAATATTGATCGTTGGCTTATGTTTGTCGAATATTGATCGTTGGCTTATGTTTGTCGAATATTGATCGTTGGCTTATGTTTGTCGAATATTGATCGTTGGCTTATGTTTGTCGAATATTGATCGTTGGCTTATGTTTGTCGAATATTGATTGTTGGCTCAGGTTCATCGTATATTGATTGTTGGTTCATGGTTGATGCATTTACAATTGATTGTAAGCATTGCATACATTGTTCATAATCCCTCGGTTGAGGACTCAAACATCCTAGTGTATAGATGTATACACTTATCCTGTGAGATGTTGGTGACATGCCTCCGAGTATATAGACATATATATCTCGATGTTTTTGAGATGTCGCTTTGTTCATGGTGATGACAAGCGAGTATCGTTGCATAGGTGACCGGAGATCACGCATAAGCTAGGCATTGCATTGATACACATATCATTTATGCATTTCTTATTACACGCTTTTTGTACTTGTGTAATCTTGTTGTTGGACATTATTGTGTTTCTTAGAGGCTCACTGTAAGTCATGTTTAGCCTCCACTCGTACTTTATGATTTCTGTCTATGGTTCCTTGTGGACCATTGCTACGAACTCACCAACCTTGTGTTGACTATGCTTAGTACACTTTTCAGGCAATCAGGTTATTCCAAGGCATTGAAGTATGATCGATTTATTAGCTTGCTGTTGAACCCGGACTTGGACATATGTGGATCAAGGACCCATTTGCCTTCTTTTGCATTGTACTTAGAACCGTTAACCATCTGTTGATGTTCTATTGTAATCTTTGATGATGACTTGTTCTTTATGTATTTTGATACTTGTTTATCGTTCTGTAAGGATTCACTGAATCCTTTATTTGCATTTAGTTCATGTTCTACATTAATTCCACCTTGTGCTATATGATTTCCATGATATTTCGAGCCTTGGCTTGGGGTGTTACAGAATGGTGGCCCATGCGTGGTCGTAGAGAATTAGGCGGTTTGACCTAGACTACGGCTTAAGTTAAAACTCTTCATATAGCATGCATGGTTAGGAAATTCGTGTGCAATGTGAATTATGTGAATCCCCGTGTGAGTTCGTAGTTAAGACCACTTGTGTGATAGCTTGAATTCAATGTGATGAATGTAAATTGTGGTTAATATGGTTGTTGTTTCTATTTGTTGGAACTAATTTGATGATTTAGGGCAAAATGAAGTGATGCCATTAACTTAGTATAATATTGTGGCAATCCTAAAAGAACCCGATCAACTCTTTTATGGTTACCCAACATTATAACAAGTTAATGACATTGTGGATTGCGCACGTGTGGCTTAAAGTATAATAAGGAACCGATATGTTTAATGGAAGTTGATTAGGTGGAGGGTTAGCCGTTGGTACACCCTGTATACATACCCGGTCAATAACTAGAGAGCATATCGAATTCGGATTATACTTTAAACCACTCGTGCTAGTTGACTTGTTTTAGTTGCTTGTAATGAGATGGGTTGAACACGAGTAATTGGTTTTGATGATGGACAATTGTTGTGAACTTAGCACGAGAACATGATAGATAATGATTACTTGAGAACTTTGATATGCTGTCCTTAGTGTAGTAATGTGAAACACGTATGGTATGTTGGTATGATAACATGATATATGACAGTTAATTGAGAATATTTATGTTTTGGCCTTAGTAAAAGACATTGAACATGTGTAGTGTGTCGGCGTTAAAACACTAACTAATAATGCGGCTAACATGAGAGAAACTGTGAAGCTAACCCTCGGGTCATAAACTCTAGAACTGCTACTATTATTGGATTTAGTAGTGGAATGACATGTTGACTAGTATGATTTAGTAACATATATGTTATGCATGTGTGATGTGTATGTATGTATGTATGGCCCGTAGTTGTCAAGTTGAGGTCGTAAATGCTTTTGTTGTAGTTTGACTTAAACGTGTTGATAAACGGTTAGGATACAATGTGATAAATGAGTTGATATGCACCTTTAGAGAGAGTCAATGTTATAAGTATCCTAATTCTCATATATTATAAACGGTCGATATCTTAACACTAACGATGTAAATTGTAATCGGTGAACAATGGGGGGGGGGTATGTTGCTTAATGGTATGTGAACTTAAAAACGTATGAGGCATAGTTAAACTTGATTGTATGCGGGTTATGAGATAATTGGTAATGCACGTGTAAAATGTATTAGCAGATGGGCGATTGTATGAATGAAGTTAGCAAGTTAGTTTTATGGTAGAATGTATTGACATGATTACATGAATTAAAGATAACCAATGGTAATGAACTTGACATGATAAAATAATAAGTAACAATTTTATAGGATTCTAACACTCTTACCTTAGTGTAATGACTTGAAATGAGTATGTTATATGGTACGAGAGCATTAACTACTTGTGTGACTAAAATGTGAGCATTGTGAGGCTAACTTTCGAGTCAACGCGTTACTTACCTTGTAGAAAATGGTGGGATCAAGAAGGAATGCGACTAGCCATAGCGATGAGCCGGATTTAGCAATCGTGATTACCCAAGCAGTGGTAAACGCCATACCTACTATCGTAGCCCAAGTCACGGCAAGCCTTCAAAGAAGCAGTGAAACGCGTGAAGCTAGAGTAATTATGGGCGATGAGAAGGTGTCGAGTAGAGTCTCATCGAAAAGGAAAGAAATCGGAGAATCTAGTGAGGCAAGGAAGGCGGGCAGGGTTGACCCCAATGGTCATAATAAGAGTAGATCCAGGGTGGCGATGGGACCGGTGAAGAAAGCTTATGTAGGACCTCATCCGTTATGTGAAGGATGTGACAATCACCACCCCACCAACGTTCAATGCAGGGCGTGTTTTAATTGCAATCAAGTTGGCCACACGTCCAAGAATTGTAGAGCCCCGAGAACGGGCCCAACGAACGTGACTTCTATTCATATCGTCCCTCCCCAAGGTAATCAACAAAGAGGCGAGTGTTTTGGATGTGGTAGTCGTGCACACTACATGAAAAATTGTCCGAAATGGGTTGGACAACAAGCTGAAGTGGCAGAGCCGGCAAGGGAAACTTACGTGGGACCTCATCCCTTGTGTGGAAGGTGTAATCGCCATCACTCTCCCACTAACCAATGTGGGACTTGCTTTAATTGTAATCGGCGCGGGCACTTAGCTAGAAGTTGTAGAGCACCGAAAGTGGCACCATTGGATGTAACACCTCTTCAAACCATTTATCCCCAAGCTGACCACCCTCGGAACCATCAAGGTGTTTGTTTTGTGTGTGGTAGCCCCGACCACTACAGAAATGCTTGTCCTAGATGGACTGAACCACAAGCCCAAGTGGCGGTTCCTCGCAATCAACTACAAATAGTCATTTATAACCAAAGCCGTGGCCAGCAAGACCATCAAGTTCAACCTCGTAGCCGAGCTTTTGCAGAGAATGGCAATGGAGACCAAAGTGATCCAAACATTGGTTAAGGTACATTCCTCCTAATGGTCGTTATGTTACGGCACTATTCGATATCGAAACCGACTATGATCTCGTTTATTCTAACGTTACTCCTTTGAGTTACGTTCGTTCGTGTGTTTTGGAATTATATGTTTGCAATTTTGAATGTTTAGTGACTCACTAACTAAATTTGTTCAAATATCCCGTGTATCTATCTCGACTCTAAAAGACGACAAAACTCTTCACGTACTTTGTGCTTTATGATATAAAGATTCTTGACGAAAAAGTGAGTGTAATCTGAATGCCACCGGGTAAGACAGTTCTAAATTTGTGTAGTATGGTTACTAGTGTAAAAATATCTAACGGTAGGATTCTTAGGGTCCCGTGTAAGTCTTCCAACTCAAGCGTCCTTAGGGCTACCGTCTCAAGAATCTGAAAGCTAACGTCATCTATGTTAACCTTGAGTCTCCCGAGGCTTTTCCGGACGACTTACCGGGCTTGTCCCATCTCGATAACTTAAATTTCGTTTATGCTTAACTTCCTAACATCGCGCGCGTAGTCAAAACCCTTATAGACTTCTGAGACGTGAATAAGCATGTAGTGAAGGACGGGAGAGAGATTGGAAGAAAAACGAATTGGAATGGACTTCGCCGTGAAGTCGCCGACGACAAGAAGTGATCATGATACAACGAAACCGGTAAAATTTGACAACTTGGCACATTAGTATGTAGAAGAAATGGGTTAGGTACACGAAGATTCAATTTCTGTCCTTCCAGATAAAGGAAGTCGCTTAATTCCAATTCAGGGAGCCATTCAATGAACAACGGGCACTCAAACCGACTTGAGACTTGATCACATGTGAAGATAATGTACTTATAACCATGACGGAAATCCTGTGCAATGACGGTTGTTACGCGAGTATTCAAATGTCACTGACCGAAGCACTAAGTAGTAGGGATGTTACTCTCCACTGGGACGAACCAAGAATCAAAGAAAGCCAAAGTAACGGGTCAGGATTTCTAATAAGAATGACGAGAACAACTTCTCAAGCTAAGAGAATAGCCCAGCTAGCTCGCATGCTAAGTAAGGAGTATGCCGATGTGAGGCTGAGACCGTTAGAGTTGGAAGTGGGTGATTTTGTACTTTTGAAAGTATCACTGTGGAAAGGCGTCATCTGATTCGTGAAGCGAGGCAAACTCGGGCCGCGGTATAATTGTCCTTTCAAGATCCTCGAAAAGGGTTGGAAAAGTTGCTTATCGATTAGAATTACCACAAGAGCTTAGCGGTGTGCATGATGTGCTTCATATTTGCAATCTACGCAAGTATTTGGCGGACCCTACACATCATGTGCCCATGGAAGAGATTAGGGTGGATTCGAGCCTAAATTTTGTTGAAGAGCCGATAGAGATCATGGATCGTCAAGACAAGAAACTCAAGAATAAACGCTACACGATTGTTAAGGTTAGATGGAATGCTAGACGTGGAACCGAGTTCACTTGGGAGCGAGAGGATCATATGAAGTCTAAGTATCCGCATTTATTTAGTAATTAGTGTTTTGTTGAATTTCGGGATGAAATTCTTTCAACGGGGGAATAATGTAAATTTTGACCCGTTGACTTTACATGCAATTTGACTAACAATTTAAGTTAATGAAATATTTAGGTTGTTTCGTGATTAAATGACAATGTGGTATGTTCGCCGGGTCGATAATAAGTTTTAATCGGTGTTTAAATGCCTGACGTTTTGTAAATTGGCTTGGGAATAAGAGACGCCAGGTCAGCCTGGGCGTAGGTTACGCCAGGTCTAAATTGCCTGGGCGTAGGTTACGCCAGTCTAATTGCTGGGCGTAGGTTACGCCATCAATTGCCTGGGCGTAGGTTACGCCATCATTGCCTGGGCGTAGGTTACGCCAGTCTAAATTGCCTGGGCGTAGGTTACGCCATCATTGCCTGGGCGTAGGTTACGCCAGTCTAATTGCCTGGGCGTAGGTTACGCCATCATTGCCTGGGCGTAGGTTACGCCAGTCTATTGCTGGGCGTAGGTTACGCCATCATTGCCTGGGCGTAGGTTACGCCAGTCTATTGCTGGGCGTAGGTTACGCCATCAAATTGCCTGGGCGTAGGTTACGCCAGTCAATTGCTGGGCGTAGGTTACGCCATCTAAATTGCCTGGGCGTAGGTTACGCCAGTCAATTGCCTGGGCGTAGGTTACGCCAGTCTAAATTGCCTGGGCGTAGGTTACGCCATCAATTGCCTGGGCGTAGGTTACGCCATCTAATTGCCTGGGCGTAGGTTACGCCATCAAATTGCCTGGGCGTAGGTTACGCCATCAATTGCTGGGCGTAGGTTACGCCATCATTGCCTGGGCGTAGGTTACGCCAGTCTAATTGCTGGGCGTAGGTTACGCCATCAAATTGCCTGGGCGTAGGTTACGCCAGTCAATTGCCTGGGCGTAGGTTACGCCAGTCTAAATTGCCTGGGCGTAGGTTACGCCATGTCATTGGGGCGTAGGTTACGCCATCTAAATTGCCTGGGCGTAGGTTACGCCAGTCTAAATTGCCTGGGCGTAGGTTACGCCATCAATTGCCGGGCGTAGGTTACGCCAGTCTAAATTGCCTGGGCGTAGGTTACGCCATCAATTGTGGGCGTAGGTTACGCCAGTCTAAATTGCCTGGGCGTAGGTTACGCCATCAATTGTGGGCGTAGGTTACGCCAGTCTAAATTGCCTGGGCGTAGGTTACGCCATCATTGCCTGGGCGTAGGTTACGCCAGTCTAATTGCCTGGGCGTAGGTTACGCCATCATTGCCTGGGCGTAGGTTACGCCAGTCTAATTGCCTGGGCGTAGGTTACGCCATCATTGCCTGGGCGTAGGTTACGCCAGTCTAATTGCTGGGCGTAGGTTACGCCATCATTGCCTGGGCGTAGGTTACGCCAGTCTAATTGCTGGGCGTAGGTTACGCCATCAATTGCCTGGGCGTAGGTTACGCCATCAATTGCCTGGGCGTAGGTTACGCCAGTCTAAATTGCCTGGGCGTAGGTTACGCCATCAATTGTGGGCGTAGGTTACGCCATCTAAATTGCCTGGGCGTAGGTTACGCCAGTCTAAATTGCCTGGGCGTAGGTTACGCCATCAATTGCCGGGCGTAGGTTACGCCAGTCTAAATTGCCTGGGCGTAGGTTACGCCAGTCAATTGCTGGGCGTAGGTTACGCCATCTAAATTGCCTGGGCGTAGGTTACGCCAGTCAATTGCTGGGCGTAGGTTACGCCATCTAAATTGCCTGGGCGTAGGTTACGCCATCAATTGCCTGGGCGTAGGTTACGCCAGTCTAAATTGCCTGGGCGTAGGTTACGCCATCAATTGCCTGGGCGTAGGTTACGCCAGTCTAA
Source organism: Erigeron breviscapus (assembly GCA_034093135.1). NCBI lineage: Eukaryota > Viridiplantae > Streptophyta > Magnoliopsida > Asterales > Asteraceae > Erigeron > Erigeron breviscapus. The sequence continues at coordinate 14,141,120 of CM067175.1, read as the reverse complement.
TTGCCTGGGCGTAGGTTACGCCATCAAATTGCCTGGGCGTAGGTTACGCCATCAATTGCTGGGCGTAGGTTACGCCATCTAAATTGCCTGGGCGTAGGTTACGCCAGTCAATTGCTGGGCGTAGGTTACGCCATCTAAATTGCCTGGGCGTAGGTTACGCCATCAATTGCCTGGGCGTAGGTTACGCCAGTCTAAATTGCCTGGGCGTAGGTTACGCCATCATTGCCTGGGCGTAGGTTACGCCAGTCTAATTGCCTGGGCGTAGGTTACGCCATCATTGCCTGGGCGTAGGTTACGCCAGTCTATTGCTGGGCGTAGGTTACGCCATCATTGCCTGGGCGTAGGTTACGCCAGTCTAATTGCTGGGCGTAGGTTACGCCATCTAAATTGCCTGGGCGTAGGTTACGCCATCAATTGTGGGCGTAGGTTACGCCAGTCTAAATTGCCTGGGCGTAGGTTACGCCCTTGGTGGCGTAACTTACGCCCCACCCAGGCGTAGGTTACGCCAGGTCTAAATTGCCTGGGCGTAGGTTACGCCATGTTTGGCCGTAGCTTACGCCTATCCCTATTTTCAAAATGATCTTACGCCCCGGCCTTCTATTTACGCCAACTTTTACGCCCACCTTACGCCAAAAATGACATTTCAAGAGGACCGTAGGTTACGCCCTTGTTGACCGTAACTTACGCCAGTTGTTTTCTGACCACCGTACCTTACGCCCTTGTTGACCGTAACTTACGCCCCCTTTGTTGCTGAATATTGATCGTTGGCTTATGTTTGTCGAATATTGATCGTTGGCTTATGTTTGTCGAATATTGATCGTTGGCTTATGTTTGTCGAATATTGATCGTTGGCTTATGTTTGTCGAATATTGATCGTTGGCTTATGTTTGTCGAATATTGATCGTTGGCTTATGTTTGTCGAATATTGATCGTTGGCTTATGTTTGTCGAATATTGATCGTTGGCTTATGTTTGTCGAATATTGATCGTTGGCTTATGTTTGTCGAATATTGATCGTTGGCTTATGTTTGTCGAATATTGATCGTTGGCTTATGTTTGTCGAATATTGATCGTTGGCTTATGTTTGTCGAATATTGATCGTTGGCTTATGTTTGTCGAATATTGATCGTTGGCTTATGTTTGTCGAATATTGATCGTTGGCTTATGTTTGTCGAATATTGATCGTTGGCTTATGTTTGTCGAATATTGATCGTTGGCTTATGTTTGTCGAATATTGATCGTTGGCTTATGTTTGTCGAATATTGATCGTTGGCTTATGTTTGTCGAATATTGATCGTTGGCTTATGTTTGTCGAATATTGATCGTTGGCTTATGTTTGTCGAATATTGATCGTTGGCTTATGTTTGTCGAATATTGATCGTTGGCTTATGTTTGTCGAATATTGATCGTTGGCTTATGTTTGTCGAATATTGATCGTTGGCTTATGTTTGTCGAATATTGATCGTTGGCTTATGTTTGTCGAATATTGATCGTTGGCTTATGTTTGTCGAATATTGATCGTTGGCTTATGTTTGTCGAATATTGATCGTTGGCTTATGTTTGTCGAATATTGATCGTTGGCTTATGTTTGTCGAATATTGATCGTTGGCTTATGTTTGTCGAATATTGATCGTTGGCTTATGTTTGTCGAATATTGATCGTTGGCTTATGTTTGTCGAATATTGATCGTTGGCTTATGTTTGTCGAATATTGATCGTTGGCTTATGTTTGTCGAATATTGATCGTTGGCTTATGTTTGTCGAATATTGATCGTTGGCTTATGTTTGTCGAATATTGATCGTTGGCTTATGTTTGTCGAATATTGATCGTTGGCTTATGTTTGTCGAATATTGATCGTTGGCTTATGTTTGTCGAATATTGATCGTTGGCTTATGTTTGTCGAATATTGATCGTTGGCTTATGTTTGTCGAATATTGATCGTTGGCTTATGTTTGTCGAATATTGATCGTTGGCTTATGTTTGTCGAATATTGATCGTTGGCTTATGTTTGTCGAATATTGATCGTTGGCTTATGTTTGTCGAATATTGATCGTTGGCTTATGTTTGTCGAATATTGATCGTTGGCTTATGTTTGTCGAATATTGATCGTTGGCTTATGTTTGTCGAATATTGATCGTTGGCTTATGTTTGTCGAATATTGATCGTTGGCTTATGTTTGTCGAATATTGATCGTTGGCTTATGTTTGTCGAATATTGATCGTTGGCTTATGTTTGTCGAATATTGATCGTTGGCTTATGTTTGTCGAATATTGATCGTTGGCTTATGTTTGTCGAATATTGATCGTTGGCTTATGTTTGTCGAATATTGATCGTTGGCTTATGTTTGTCGAATATTGATCGTTGGCTTATGTTTGTCGAATATTGATCGTTGGCTTATGTTTGTCGAATATTGATCGTTGGCTTATGTTTGTCGAATATTGATCGTTGGCTTATGTTTGTCGAATATTGATCGTTGGCTTATGTTTGTCGAATATTGATCGTTGGCTTATGTTTGTCGAATATTGATCGTTGGCTTATGTTTGTCGAATATTGATCGTTGGCTTATGTTTGTCGAATATTGATCGTTGGCTTATGTTTGTCGAATATTGATCGTTGGCTTATGTTTGTCGAATATTGATCGTTGGCTTATGTTTGTCGAATATTGATCGTTGGCTTATGTTTGTCGAATATTGATCGTTGGCTTATGTTTGTCGAATATTGATCGTTGGCTTATGTTTGTCGAATATTGATCGTTGGCTTATGTTTGTCGAATATTGATCGTTGGCTTATGTTTGTCGAATATTGATCGTTGGCTTATGTTTGTCGAATATTGATCGTTGGCTTATGTTTGTCGAATATTGATCGTTGGCTTATGTTTGTCGAATATTGATCGTTGGCTTATGTTTGTCGAATATTGATCGTTGGCTTATGTTTGTCGAATATTGATCGTTGGCTTATGTTTGTCGAATATTGATCGTTGGCTTATGTTTGTCGAATATTGATCGTTGGCTTATGTTTGTCGAATATTGATCGTTGGCTTATGTTTGTCGAATATTGATCGTTGGCTTATGTTTGTCGAATATTGATTGCTGGCTTATGTTTGTCGAATATTGATCGTTGGCTTATGTTTGTTGAGTATTGATCGTTGGCTTATGTTTGTCGAATATTGATTGTTGACTTATGTTTGACGAATATTGATTGTTGGCTCAGGTTCATCGTATATTGATTGTTGGTTCATGGTTGATGCATTTACAATTGATTGTAAGCATTGCATACATTGTTCATAATCCCTCGGTTGAGGACTCAAACATCCTAGTGTATAGATGTATACACTTATCCTGTGAGATGTTGGTGACATGCCTCCGAGTATATAGACATATATATCTCGATGTTTTTGAGATGCCGCTTTGTTCATGGTGATGACAAGCGAGTATTGTTGCATAGGTGACCGGAGATCACGCATAAGCTAGGCATTTTGGCTTACTTACGCATATGGCATTACATTGATACACATATCATTTATGCATTTCTTATTACACGCTTTTTGTACTTGTGTAATCTTGTTGTTGGACATTATTGTGTTTCTTAGAGGCTCACTGTAAGTCATGTTTAGCCTCCACTCGTACTTTATGATTTCTGTCTATGGTTCCTTGTGGACCATTGCTACGAACTCACCAACCTTGTGTTGACTATGCTTAGTACACTTTTCAGGCAATCAGGTTATTCCAAGGCATTGAAGTATGATCGATTTATTAGCTTGCTGTTGAACCCGGACTTGGACATATATGGATCAAGGACTCATTTGCCTTCTTTTGCATTGTACTTAGAACCGTTAACCATCTGTTGATGTTCTATTGTAATCTTTGATGACGACTTGTTCTTTATGTATTTTGATACTTGTTTATCGTTCTGTAAGGATTCACTGAATCCTTTATTTGCATTTAGTTCATGTTCTACATTAATTCCACCTTGTGCTATATGATTTCCGTGATATTTCGAGCCTTGGCTTGGGGTGTTACACATTATTCTGAATGATTTACTGATTCCATATTTGAAAATCAGTATAACTTATACTGAAAACCTTATTTTTTTTAATTCTTTATTAATACCATTTATATATTTTAAATAAAAAGATTATACGTATACTAATCTGTAGTTAAAAAAAAGTCAAAAAACTAAGAAGATATCCAAATACGTATTTTTTTTCCATAATAATGACGGTTTCAGTAATGATGACGGTTAAGTAACCATCACATCAACTACTTCCACTCAAACTTCAACAATTACTTTTATATTTGTAACTTCTCACGCATAAAAATTAACCATGATGTTACATATAGTAAGAAAAATCATTCTGAATGATTTACTGATTCCATATTTGAAAATCAGTATAACTTATACTGAAAACCTTATTTTTTTTAATTCTTTATTAATACCATTTATATATTTTAAATAAAAAGATTATAATGATTTACTGATTCCATATTTGAAAATCAGTATAACTTATACTGAAAACCTTATTTTTTTTAATTCTTTATTAATACCATTTATATATTTTAAATAAAAAGATTATACGTATACTAATCTGTAGTTAAAAAAAAGTCAAAAAACTAAGAAGATATCCAAATACGTATTTTTTTTCCATAATAATGACGGTTTCAGTAATGATGACGGTTAAGTAACCATCACATCAACTACTTCCACTCAAACTTCAACAATTACTTTTATATTTGTAACTTCTCACGCATAAAAATTAACCATGATGTTACATATAGTAAGAAAAATCATTCTGAATGATTTACTGATTCCATATTTGAAAATCAGTATAACTTATACTGAAAACCTTATTTTTTTTAATTCTTTATTAATACCATTTATATATTTTAAATAAAAAGATTATACGTATACTAATCTGTAGTTAAAAAAAAGTCAAAAAACTAAGAAGATATCCAAATACGTATTTTTTTTCCATAATAATGACGGTTTCAGTAATGATGACGGTTAAGTAACCATCACATCAACTACTTCCACTCAAACTTCAACAATTACTTTTATATTTGTAACTTCTCACGCATAAAAATTAACCATGATGTTACATATAGTAAGAAAAATCATTCTAATGATTTACTGATTCCATATTTGAAAATGAGTATAATTATACTGAAAACCTTATTTTTGTTTATACTTTATTAAATCCCATTTATGTATTTTGTAACAGGACTGTACCTATCATTATAGGTAATGGAAAGAAGGTCAAAAAGTAAGAATATATCGAAGTACGTTTCTTTTTTAATCATAATAATGACGGCTAAGTAATGATGACGATAAAGTAACCATCACATCAACTACAGTATCCACTCAAACTGTAACATTATTTTTTATTTGTAACTTCTCATGCATTTAATTTTAAAAAATGTAAAAACTTTCATAAATCATAATTTTATTATAATAATAAAATAAAAGGCTACAAAAAACAAAATACTACAAATTCCATGAATACCAGCGACAATTATATCATACGAAATATTATCATGCATCTATGAAACTAAAATTCCAACTTATTTTTTAAAGATATGTGGATGGTTGCGTTTCAAGTTGCTCACGACAGCTTTTAGGTATATCAAGTCTACTTTAACTCTATGCAATTCTTCCTTGGACTTTTGCAGCTCTTTCTTAAGGTTCTCCATTTCTTCATCGACAATTGAACGCTGCATCTTCATGGCGTTAATAAGATCTTCACTTAATTGGTTTTCCTGTCCAGTGCAAAACGAAAAATGTTAAATATTCTGTAAATAAAACAAAAAAAAATGAACAGATTTTGATCAAATACCATGATGATAAAGCAAACTTAAGAAGAAGAAGAAATATGGGAATGAAGAGATTTTATAAATGATTGACTTCTACATATAATGGATATGAGTACCAAAAAAGTAAAATGTAGCGTGTCTAGATACACGGAATTGATGTGATGGAAATTCAACTGTCACTATTAAAAACGAAAATTTCAAAAGTAAAGTAAACTATAGTTAAAGGACTACATATGAAAATATATGATATTTTTTTTATTTATAGGGCGTGTGTGAGCGGTTGTAACTCCCATGAATCAAAGGGGTATTTGACGGTTTCGAATTGTATATAGGAACTCATATAACTTCTTAATCAATATAATCATACATATATATTTTTTACATCAATAACTGTATAAATAATATATTTAACAAATATAAGAGAAAAATTAACGTTCTGATCGTCTTTATCCCAACTATATTTTGAAGGTATTTCTTAATCTATTATTTAGTACACCGTTTGTAATTTTTTGGTATATGATTATGTCACATTTTTTGTAGGCAAATGAGTAAAAAGAGAAACATTACTGATTTGGCGGAATCATCCCATCAAGCTTCTAATCCTGTACCAATTGATGAAGCAAATACCAGAAAAAGTGCAAGACTTATTGCAATGAATACTCAGAATAATGTGAAGAATCCCCGTGAATCAAGTAAACATAAAGAAAATCAAAATACACAATACTTGCTGAACGACAAGCCACTGGGAATAGATATCTTGCTAAAGCGAATTGCGAATCGGGAGGAGCGTTTGGCCGACAGTGACATAACAATCAGGGCTCAACGTTCTTGTCTTGAAAAATGTCATAATGAATTGCTGGAGAAAGACATAGAGAATTTTGTATTGAAGCAGCAGATTCAAGGTATCAAGTCAAAAGTAATTCCTTTTGTTTGTAAAACAATTACAACTGAACCACAAGTTATCGATCTAATAGAGAAGGTGGTCAAAAATGCAAAAGAGTTAGGTAGACAGTCAGTTATGGTGAATGAAAATTCTACTGAATATCTCACAGCAAAAGAGGCGTTGATCGCTGCTATGACAAATCTTGCAGAATTTCATTCAAACTTTTCTGATGATATTACTGCTAACCCAGAAGCTACTATTCATGAAATGCTAAATGTTAAGCCTCGCTTTTAAGATTTCATAGTTTATTATGTGATAGTCATATCATATGTCACGAAATCTGTATATTTTAAAGTCAATTAATGTATTACCACCACTGAACTTTGTTTCTTCGCTTTAATTAACATATTTTTGGGATATATATGTGTTTGGGATATGTATCCTGAATATTTTTGTAACTACAGAAAGTAATATTAAAATCCACTATATAATGAAGTGCATTGCGTTTGTAGTGAAACAATCCTTATCAAGTTCAGTAACCTTGAAAGTTGAAAACATTTCGTTAATGGATAGAATGTATATATCATGCCAATAAGTAAGCCGGCTTGGTTTTGGGCCTTTTATAGATAAATTTTAAGCCCAAGTTGCATGGGGCCCTTACAAGACATGTAAGCCCAATTAAAACTTCCACAAACTTCCTCTATAAATAATGTTTTACTTCATCATACAAGCACTATGATCTATTATCTTTCTTAAACCTACACATTTTTCTAGAATGGACTATATAAGAAAGTTGATTAAGGTTATATTAAAAGATATAATATTATTTATGATCATAACAGTTGACACTATATGTAAGCAAACATGTTAGACATATAATATCCTACTCAGAATAAACTAAAAATCAATATATTCCAAATTGAAGAATACTCTGACAGTACTCAAACTATAATTACATAATTAGTTGGTGAACACCGTAATATGCAATGTATTTTTAGATTGTTTACTGAGAAACCATGTTTATTATAATATTATATTTGAACTTCAAATAAAATAAACTAAAAGTGCATAACTACATGAAAATGACAAAATTAGATGAAACATATGGTAAATGATTTCATCTTAACGAAAATCGGTAAACATTTTTATAATAGTAGGGAATTACTGTAAATGGCTTTGCTTTATCTGTAACACCCGACGTTTAAAAATATGGGTTTTCAAAAATCTTTCACCTAACGGTGTTAAATTGCGGAAGTAAAGACCGTAAAAGTCAAAACCGATAAAAACATTTTGGTTTCTGCATTTAGTTGGTGTTACATGCCATATCAAACAATAGTTCAAATGAAAACCCAACGGTTGCCCAACATTAAACAACCGTTCACACATTATTACATATATTCGACATCAAAATGAAATGTAATCAAAAGTCTCCATAATAAGCAACTAGGGGTAGCTAAGGAATCTGCATGCTTTCTACCCACGCTCTCACGTCCTACACCTACAAGTCCTTCAAGCTAAACCTGAGGGAACAACCACATTAAAGAAACAAGTGTTAGATATAAGAATAGCTAAGTAAGATCACACTTAATTTAAAAGCAATTTCTTCGTTAATAGACAAACTCATTAGGCACAACACACAACACACATATCTGCATAACAACTTCATATAAATTAGGATAATCATCCTAAATGTGCCTATCCTGCATTAGTTCACACATTGTCACACATATCTTCGTTACTGCATATAAGTGTGCCCTGCATCACACCCGACTGGATGATCAACCAAAGGCTAATCATCGTACGTCGTTAAGGAATGGCAAGCCAATCCATGAGTAATCCGTATGTGGAGGTTGGTCAAACCCCTCGTATTACTCGCCCTGCATTATAAAG
>CM067175.1:14120578-14131541 GCA_034093135.1 Erigeron breviscapus | reverse complement strand
GATCTGGATCCAGATTTAAGGCCAGATTGTGCTTCTTAAAGAACTGACGTGGAGCAAGAGCCATTTCTGCAAAACAGATCATAATTTAAAAAAATTATAGGATTAGCACAAGAAATGAATTGCAGTCTTAGATGAACTTAATCAATAATCTCATAAGTTTGAACTGTACGAAATTAGTCATTAAGTTCGTAAGATAAAATTGTACGAAGATAGATGTTAAGTTCGTTAGTTAGGAATGAACGAAGATAGACTTTAAATTCGTTTGATAACAATAAACGAAAATAGATGTTAAGTTCGTTGGTAACAATGAACGAAGATAGCTTTGAAGCATAAATAAGTTCGTTTGTCACAAGAACTTCTAAGTTCGTTAGTTGAAGGAAAAGTCTAAGTTCGTAAACTCTATTTGAGAACCTAAGTTCGTAGAGATAAACGAAAACTAACTTCGTAGCCATTCTGATCAATCAGTTGGGTCCAAAATCAAATATTTGATTCGTAAAACATTGATTAACACTTTATTTGCCCAAAATCAATCACAAAACATTTGTATCACTAAAATAAAGCATAACCCACTTCGATTTTACAAACGAATTAAGGATCCAATGGATTTAAAATCAAAAACGAAATTAAACCCTAGAACCTAAAATATTTATAAAACTGATTGAGTTCATGTAAAAATTGGACAAAAACAAGAATCGATAATTGGGGATTTATGAATGACGATGCTAGATAAGATACCTGAATTACTTATTTCAACAAAAATCGAGATAACAAGAGAGAATCAAATGAAATCAAGTGATTTAATTGATGAAAATATAGGGGTTTATTCAGCTTAAGTTCGTTTATCTTTAAGAATGAAGGCAATGAGGAAGATAAAACGAACTAAGTTGATATTTAAATAGATGGTTAAAAGATGGGTCAAAACGGGTCGGTTAGGAATTCGGTCGAAAATATGTAAAAAACGAAGTTAAACTTCGTAAGATCAACTGGAACGAAGTTAACCTTCGTAAAATAAAAAGAAACGAAGATAGAGGTTATCTTCGTTTAAAACCAAATAAAACGAATTTAGCTGTGACGAAAATAAGAACAATTTTCTGACAAACAAGTCCAAATGAAGTTAAATACTATCTTCGTAGGAACAACATTGTACTTAGAAAAATTTGTCAAGATTCTTCATCACGAAACTTTCCACGATTCGACCCTTTGACCTAATCCTGTACATAGCAACAACTCGTTAAAAGCAACTTGTTCATGCCTTGTACCAAAAAGTACCACCATCTAAAATCATCATCATAATGTAAGTATTTTACAAACATTATAATCTTGAATTAAAAACAGAACCCCAAGGTCTAAAATCAACCATTAACAAACCTGAAAATAATCAATGAACATATTAACAGCGATACCAACCACGACCATGATACGGAGAGTATGTCTCTAATCATTGAGATGCTTGACGGCAAACCATCTTGAAACACTTAAGTCCCATATTAGATCCCGTCTACAAAACTAACAAACAATGAATAGTCCAAAAATCCAATGAAGAACTTTGTAAAGTTTCCGAAATCACGTCATAAGTCAAGGTACGAAAATCAAAAGAAACACGTATCAACACTGATTATTTTCACTAAATACATGAAATGTAAAGTAAATAAATACTCTAAAGACAGGTTCATGTATTCTTCCGTCACGTGCTCATATATGCATCACAATATTGTCATTTCACACCAAAAATCTTGTCTCCACGATATCATCAGTATGAATAACACTGTATTGCAACAAAGATCAGCACTCCAACTTTATCTTCTTAACCTGAACACTGCACACTTACCAAAAACTCATTAACGCAACAAGAGCAAAGGCACAATAATGCAGAAAATTCAAGTGAAAACACACAAAATTAGGATTAACAATTACGAAATACTCAAGATTCTAATAAAAGATCAAGGGAGGTCATTCCATTGTCAAACCCTAAAAGGTCACCAAGTTATTTATTAAAATCATAACTTGTAAAAACTGAAACTTGTGAGATTTCAAATAACATTGACTTGTCACATAAGATTTAAAAGATCATTTTCTAAACTTAAACAAATTAATGTCCATATCAGAAAATCTTCTTTTGAACTAATCACATAACCTCATCAAGAATTCAAATGAATGAATTCAGCAAAACATATACTCAACAGAATTTAAGTAGAATCTCTCGTGCAATAAGAACTTATGAAAATACTTAATTTGACTCAATAATATAGAAACAAAAATTATAATAAAAATTACAGAATAATAAACTAGTCTATACACAATAGTTATCTTAATTTATTCATTATTTACATGTGACTAGGGTACTGCTGATCAGATCAGATTAGCATTTACATAAGCCTACGCGAGAAATTATTCTCTTATTATTAGTTATGAACAGTGATCCAAAACGATTACCAATATGTTTGTCCTCTTAAACACTCGGTACTTCCAGTTTCCTTTTTGGTTTGTGGCACTTTCGTATTACTTGAGCCAAGGACAGTCACCATGTAACCTAGTAAGTTACTCATGCCACAAGTTTAGTTTGTGAACTTATGTGCCCCATATTCAGATACACTCTCACAATCGAAACAAGCACTAAGATTAAGACATTTGGTGAGTAAAGTGAGAAGATCTTTAAGAATCAAGTCAGCGGTGACAGGTCGGTGATTCCTCACGCGGAAAGCGACTTAACTTTACTCACGTACGGAAATATACTTAACATTGCATAATGCCAAGTACTTGCATATTTGTGACATTAATTTACTTTAAAGCACTTATGAAAACCCGTGACTTTCTATGAGACCCGTGTAGCGAACTTTCTGACAACCTATCCCAAGTTGGAAACTTTAGGTAGGCTGGGTATACAAAGACACCCCAAGGACTTACTTGTTCGAATCTCAAAGGCCACATTAGCTTCATATTTTCAACAGATTTATTTGATATTTATATCTTGTCACAAATATACATCCAAAAAAGCAATACATACACATATATGTATCCCGAGACCTTCTTTATAAAGACCAAATATACATAATTATAATGCAAGATCTTTCATAAGATTTAAAGGACTTGCCTATTTTAAGAACAAGTATTCTCAGCCATATATCTGAATACGTTTCCCATAAGAACATTGTATACATTTAAGTTCAGATTATAAGGAAACCTTGGTACTTTGTGCCTATCGATACATCATATAATGGTATCACTGAACTGAGCATTTTAAAGTACAATTAAGTAGGCTTAAAAGCTAAAGTATCGTCACGTCTAAACATGTAGTGCAGTAACCTTACTTTATTTATTATATTTTTGGATTTTTATTTTTCTGACACTAGATATATACAGACTTATACTAAGATAACTCTTTTTGTATTTTTGACTCTATCTATGTACGACTTAAACTACTAAGACACGAAAAGAAAATTTAAGTTCTTTGAGAGAAACTACTCGGCATTCTTCATACCATTGAGTTGATATAACAACTCATGACGAGGTCTATCAAAAGCTTTAGTATAAAGATCAGCAAGGTTATCATCAGTAACAACCTTTTCTAAATGAATAAGCTTTTTCTCAAAACAGTCACGCTAAAAAGTGATGCTTTATATCTATGTGCTTGGTGACTTTAAAGTTTTTCGGATTCTTAGTAATATCTATGGCAGACTTATTATCGAATACAAATAGGAGAGTATGAGATATCCATACCATAGTCGCGCAATTGTTGCTGTATCCAAAGTACCTGAGAACAGCATTGACCAGCAGCTATGTACTCTGCTTCACAGGTAGACTGTGCAACAGATGTCTGCTTCTTGCACTGCCACGATATAATTCTCCCCCCTAAAAGCTGACATCCACCTGACGTTGATTTCCTATCCGAACTGCAGCCCCATAATCCGAATCAGTATAAGCTTTGAATTCAAAGGAACCATGCATGGGATACCAAAGCCCTAGACGAGGCTTGGCCTCCACATAACGAAGAATCCTTTTCGCAGCTTTCAAATGTGACGCTTTCGGATTAGCCTGATATCTAGCACACATACAAACAGCAAAGGTAATGTCTGGACGTGAAGCCGTCAGATACATCAAGGAACCAATGATAGCCCGATATTGAGTTGCATCGATGTCTGGATCATTAGTCTTATCAGGACACAGCCCATGATTAGTCTGAATGGGAGTAATTGCATCTTTAGCATCAGTCATTCGAAACCTAGTAAGAAGATCTTGAACATACTTGGTCTGATGAATAAAGAACCCATCCTTCAGTTGATCCACCTGTAGTCCAAGGAAAAAAGTTAATTCCCCAGTAGCACTCATTTCGAACTTAGCCTTCATGCTATGCTCAAATTCCTTGCACATAGTCTCATTAGATGAACCAAAGATAATATCATCGACGTAAACCTGTACGAGCAAGTAGTCCTTCCCTTTCCATTTGATAAACAACGTGCTGTCAATAGAACCTCTAGTAAAACCATTTTCATGCAGATGAGTAGACAGTTTTTCATACCATGATCGAGGATCCTGATGTAAACCATATAGAGCCTTATCAAGACGATATACTCTATTAGGGAAGTCTGGATCCTCAAACCCCGGAGGTTGATCTACATACACTTCTTCTCTTATTTCCCCATACAAAAAGGAACTCTTTACGTCAAGTTGATACACCTTTATACCTTTATAACTAGCAAATGCCAGAAATAATCGAATAGCTTCAAGTCTAGCTACTGGTGCAAATGTCTCATCGTAATCGAAGCCTTCTTGTTGCTCAAATCCTCTAACCACCAACCGAGCCTTATTGCGAGTGACTACACCTTTGTCATCCTTTTTACAACGAAAAACCCATCGCGTTGATAAAGGAGATTCACCCGGAGATAAGTCAACTAACTTCCATACATCAATCTTTCTAAACTGAGCCAATTCTTCTTGCATCGCCTCAACCCATGACGGATCTTTAAGAGCCATTCCAACATTTTTAGGCTCTATCTGAGAGATGAAGCAAAAGTACAAGTACCAAGTAATTGCCCCAGTATCCTTAATTTCAGCAAACATACTTGACAATTTTTCCTATTCTGATTTCTCGTGCGAACAGAGGCAGAAGCATCACCAATGATTTGCTCTACTGGATGATCCTTGGTGACTCTTGTTTGAGGAACCGTATCGACTGTAAGATCATTTCCCAAGTTAGTCTCACATGTTGCTCTGGAGTTTTAGGCTCCTCCTGATTTTCACCTTCCGTGTCATCAGTATCATAGAAGGGAGTATCAGGTAGAGGTATGTAAAGGATCAGTAGGATCTTTAGGAGCAGTCTCTAAGGTAGAATCTGCTTCTTTGGATCCACTTGATTCTCCAGATTTAGAAGCAGGCTTAATGAATGGTGAAGAAACAGGAGAAGAAACAGGTACCGGCCCACCGTCAAATGGATCATGTAGAGTAACTACATCTTCCACAATCGGAACGCCTGAAAAAGAAACAGGACCACGAAAAGAGGTAAAGACACCATCATAATCGAAGTCATTAGCAGGACCAATGTGTACAGCAGGTTTATGACTGACAATTACCACATTTGTACCAAAATTAACTTTGCCAGTTTTCTGATTGTACACACGCCGAATTGGGGTACTAGGTATATAGCCTAAAAAGAAACCCTCCTCAGATTTAGGATCAAAATTCCCTGAGGAAGAACTTTAAGAAAAGTACAAGGAACACCAAAAGGCTCAACATTTTGCAAATTGGGCTTTGTGTTGTGCAAAAGTTCATAACAGGTTTTCTTAAACCGTTTAAATGTTAAAACCCGATTCAGCAAGCATCGTCCTAGCCGTTTCTATCAATGTCCTGTTTTCCTTTCAGCTACTCCATTCTGCTGTGGCTCATGCGGTGCACTGAATTGATGTTGAATACCCTTGGTCAAGCAAAAAACCGTAAGAGTATTTTTCTTGAACTCAGTGCCATTGTCACTCCTGATTCTCTTAACTTTAACTTTATGGACATTCTCAACTTGTCTAACAAAATCCATAAACCGGTTTGCGGTCTCGTCCTTAGTCTTCAAGAAAAATACCCATGAGTACCTTGAGTAATCATCAGTGATCACCAAACAGTAGAACATCCCTCCAATGCTTCTTACGTTCACAGGACCAAAGAGATCCATATGAAGTAGTTCGAATGGTTTGGATATAGTGTTGTGCACCTTTGGTTTGTGAGGATTCTTGTGTTGCTTACCTTTCAAACACGGTACACATTTATCTTCCATCCCAAACTTCTTAATGGAACACCTTCAACTAATCCAAGACTAACAAGTTCATTCATCTTCCGAAAGTTGATATGTCCCATCTACGATGCCAGAGGAGAGATTCAGACTCATTTGCTTTGCTCAACAAACAGAGGGGCTCCGTTGGATTATCAACACCTAAAACTAAGCCATAGATGTCTCTCTTCCTAGGAGATCTGAGCATTATCCATTCTGGTGGAATAACGAAACCCGGCTTCAAGATGAATGCCTCCTTTTCTGTGAAATGAACATTGTTGCCCTTGTCACAGATCTGTGAGACACTTATTAGATTATGAGTAAGTTGTTCCATATAGTTTACTCTTTCTAGAGTAAGTTGTCCATTGACGACATCTCCCTGATCGGTGATGTTGCCGCCCTTGGATCCAGAAAAACTAACGTACGACCCATTTATACCAGTATAATTGGACAAGAGTTTCCTGTCCCCTGTCATGTGCCTGGAGCATCCACTGTCAAGGTACCATAAATGAATTGGTTTCCTAGGAACTCCCTGCACATAAAATGAGAAAAATTAGTTTTCATTGGGGACCCAAACCTTCTGAGGTTTGGGTCGACCTTCTCATCCCTTAGAATCAGTTCAGTCCAATACCCATTGCTGGAAGCCGTGGGTGGAGACATGATTCTCGTCTCGTCTTCTCGCTGGAGGAGACTTCTGACCTCTCGTCGGAGAAGGTCTAGGAGAATGAGGGCCATAAGAGGGTCGAACACTCGAATGAACTTGGTCATAGAATGAATTTTGATTTCTAGGAGCAGAACGATCAGGTCGTGGAGGTGTTTAAAAACGATTTGAATTCCTATGAACATTTCCTGATGAACCTTTCAGTGGAGATTCACGTCGTTGAGGTATAGTAAACGGTTTTTGAGAAGATTGAACTTTAGCCTCATCAACCTGTTTATCATTACCCAACCCCCTTTTTCCTTCTGAGGTGGAACCTTTGAAGGAGAACTTGATCTTCTAGGTCTATTTGGACAAATACTATAAACATGACCCTTTTCATGACAAGCAAAGCAGGAAAGGACCTTGAACTTTTTGTTTGTATCTACCTTTTTATCGGTACCTACAGATTCATTGTTAGCACAAATGTCCACTGACCTTCTAGCACCATCTTTCTCATGTTTACCTTTACTTGGAGATTTCTTAAGTGTAGGCATTAAGATGTGCTTTAAAACCTTAGTTGCTTCTTCATTAACGGCTAAGTTATTTTCAGTTTTTCTCATCCTAGACTGCTTAGGTAATGGAGTGAGACGTTGCTGACTTAATTTCTTCATATCCTCAATAGCAACATCCAGACTTTATCAATCCTCTTAGGGTCAATAGATTCTAATGGGAATTCTAACTCAGTATAGACCTATTACTCTTATGAAGTGTAAAGTGTACAATACTGTCTTTCTGACCATTAGGAATAAACTGATTTAAGACAACACCTTTCAATTTCTCTTCCTTGTTAGGTTGAGAAGAAACTCCTTTAGACTCTTTTGTTCCCTCAGGCATCTTTGTCTCAAGAATTGAGTCCTTTGGATTACCATCTACAACACTAGGTTGAAGTAGGATTTCAGGAAGATTAGGTTCAACAGAAGTATAGTTATTATTGAAAGGAGAAGGCACATCTTTATAAGAGATCTTAGCATGTCAAGACTTCTTAACTGGAACACCTTCAACTAATCCAAGACTAACAAGTTCATTCATCTTCCGAAAGTTGATATGTCCCATTCTACGATGCCAGAGTAGAGATTCAGACTCATTTGCTTTGCTCAACAAACAGAGGGGCTCCTTGGATTATCAACACCTAAAACTAAGCCATAGATGTCTCTCTTCCTAGGAGCTCTGAGCATTATCCATTCTGCTGGAATAACGAAACCCGGCTTCAAGATGAATGCCTCCTTTTCTGTGAAATGAACATTGTTGTCCCTTGTCACAGATCTGTGAGACACTCATTAGATTATGAGTAAGTTGTTCCACATAGTTTACTCTTTCTAGAGTAAGTTGTCCATTGACGACATCGCCCTAACCGGTGATGTTGCCGCCCTTGGATCCAGCAAAACTAACGTACGACCCATTTATACCAGTATAATTGGACAAGAGTTTCCTGTCCCCTGTCATATGCCTGGAGCATCCACTGTCAAGGTACCATAAATGGATTGGTTTCCTATGAACTCCCTGCACATAAAATGAGAAAATTATTTTTTCATTGGGGACCCAAACCTTCTGAGGTTTGGGTCGACCCTTCTCATCCCTTAGAATCAGTTCAGTCCAATACCCATTGCTGGAAGCCGTGGGTGAGACATGATTCTCGTCTCGTCTTCTCGCTGGAGGAGACTTCTGACCTCTCGTCGGAGAAGGTCTAGGAGAATGAGGGCCATAAGAGGGTCGAACACTCGAATGAACTTGGTCATAGAATGAATTTTGATTTCTAGGAGCAGAACGATCAGGTCGTGGAGGTGTTTAAAAACGATTTGAATTCCTATGAACATTTCCTGATGAACCTTTCAGTGGAGATTCACGTCGTTGAGGTATAGTAAACGGTTTTTGAGAAGATTGAACTTTAGCCTCATCAACCTGTTTATCATTACCCAACCCCCTTTTTCCTTCTGAGGTGAAAACCTTTGAAGGAGAACTTGATCTTCTAGGTCTATTTGGACAAATACTATAAACATGACCCTTTTCATGACAAGCAAAGCAGGAAAGGACCTTGAACTTTTTGTTTGTATCTACCTTTTTATCGGTACCTACAGATTCATTGTTAGCACAAATGTCCACTGACCTTCTAGCACCATCTTTCTCATGTTTACCTTTACTTGGAGATTTCTTAAGTGTAGGCATTAAGATGTGCTTTAAAACCTTAGTTGCTTCTTCATTAACGGCTAAGTTATTTTCAGTTTTTCTCATCCTAGACTGCTTAGGTAATGGAGTGAGACGTTGCTGACTTAATTTCTTCATATCCTCAATAGCAACATCCCAGACTTTATCAATCCTCTTAGGGTCAATAGATTCTAATGGGAATTCTAACTCAGTATAGACCCTATTACTCTTATGAAGTGTAAAGTGTACAATACTGTCTTTCTGACCATTAGGAATAAACTGATTTAAGACAACACCTTTCAATTTCTTTTCCTTGTTAGGTTGAGAAGAAACTCCTTTAGACTCTTTTGTTCCCTCAGGCATCTTTGTCTCAAGAATTGAGTCCTTTGGATTACCATCTACAACACTAGGTTGAAGTAGGATTTCAGGAAGATTAGGTTCAACAGAAGTATAGTTATTATTGAAAGGAGGAGGCACATCTTTATAAGAGATCTTAGCATTGTCAAGACTCTTAGAGGAAGAATTCTCAAACTTTGTCATATGCATCAAAAGCTCAGCATGTCTAACAGATTCAGATTTAGCATTTAAATCCAAGATTTCTATCCTAGCATCAGCAAGTTCCTTTTCAATGGTAGCACACTTTTTAGCTAACAAGGAATAAGCTTCACTACTTACTCTTTCTATGGCCACAGACTGATTGACTTTATCTTTCATAGCTCTAATGTCAGACTCTAAGGATCTAATCTTTTCTTTAAAGAATTTTTCTTTATCATTTACAGTTAGACCCTTTTTAATTAACTTATCTCTTTCATCATGAGCAGCATTGACAGATTCTAATTTCTTAATTTGTTCATTCTTTTGTTCAAGTTCATCAAACATGCTATTAACAATTTTGCAAACATGAACAATAGTATGTAAAGAATAAGATACCTGTTGGTCTGCCTCTTTGCAATCTGCCATATAAGCAACAAAGTCATCCACAGTCATGCCAGCCGGAATCTCAAACTCTTGCATCTGCTCTTCAATTGTCTTTTCACTCTTTTCTATGGCAGAATCATCTTTAACCTCAGCAGCTTTCACTTCATCAAGATTCTTGACATCTTCTAACTCATTGTCAGATTCGGAATCAGTATCATATACACCAGCAGCAACAGATTCCACATTCGAACTTTTAGTATTTTCATACAATTGCTCTTCACTGTGGTAGACTGTGGTGTCCAAGAAATCATCGGGAGAATCAACTATTTGAGCCATATCATCAAGAATTTCGGCCAAATAAGCGTTATTGTTCTCATCATGTGGAAGATTCCAAACATAAGAACCATCTGGTTGAACAGTTACTATAGCCTTGTCATTGCCATTGACATTTGCAGTAGGATCATCAGTCAATAAAAGAGCTCTAGTAGAATTTTGATTGAGCGGACGATTACTACCTCTATCTTGACGTGTAGGCGTAACATTAGCCTCTCTCTTAGGCCGTTGACATTCTCTGGCAAAATGTCCAAAACCTTCGCAATTATAGCATTTCACCTTTGACTTGTCAAATCCCTGAGTACCTCCAGTAAGATGTCTGCCTGTTCTATTCATAAACTTTTGCACTCTTCTGGTGATCATTGCCAATTGCCATTTCAGATCCATTTCTTCAACATCATCTGGATCTATCTGGTCGTAATCTTCATCAATAAGTGCTGGATCTGTGATTCTTCCTGCAACAAAAGCTTCATGTGCAGCACACATAGCAGCAAATACATTCATCCTACCCTCAGCTGATTTCATATTCATAGGCATGGACTTGTAACCAGCAGAAGAAGATGTAATGTTTCCAAACTTCATATTTCCAGTCTTTGTTTTTTCATTAGTCCTTTTTCCCT
>CM067175.1:14023078-14113078 GCA_034093135.1 Erigeron breviscapus | reverse complement strand
AAAAAAAAAAAAAAAAAAAAAAAAAAAAAAAAAAAAAAAAAAAAAAAAAAAAAAAAAAAAAAAAAAAAAAAAAAAAAAAAAAAAAAAAAAAAAAAAAAAAAAAAAAAAAAAAAAAAAAAAAAAAAAAAAAAAAAAAAAAAAAAAAAAAAAAAAAAAAAAAAAAAAAAAAAAAAAAAAAAAAAAAAAAAAAAAAAAAAAAAAAAAAAAAAAAAAAAAAAAAAAAAAAAAAAAAAAAAAAAAAAAAAAAAAAAAAAAAAAAAAAAAAAAAAAAAAAAAAAAAAAAAAAAAAAAAAAAAAAAAAAAAAAAAAAAAAAAAAAAAAAAAAAAAAAAAAAAAAAAAAAAAAAAAAAAAAAAAAAAAAAAAAAAAAAAAAAAAAAAAAAAAAAAAAAAAAAAAAAAAAAAAAAAAAAAAAAAAAAAAAAAAAAAAAAAAAAAAAAAAAAAAAAAAAAAAAAAAAAAAAAAAAAAAAAAAAAAAAAAAAAAAAAAAAAAAAAATCATAGAAAAACCACAAGAATTCCCACATATCATAGTTCCTACTGTTAAAGCACAAAAGAAAAAATAAAAAGTACTAAGTCTTTCACCCACAAGGGTGATTACAAACCAAACTATAAAAGAAATAAAAGAACGGAAATTAAAGTGTTCGAACAAACATAAACCATAGCCATCAAACCAACCAACTGACGGCATCAACATCAACAAACCAATCACTCCGGGGGTGGAAAAACAGATGGGGTGCTATCACCATAATACCTCTCACTAAACAAATCGGCGCCATAGTAATCAAAAGCAGGTCCAGAATACCTCGCCCTGCTATCAGGTACCTGACTCGAGAGTGCGAATGATAGGGGCATCAGGTTGCCTTGCTTGTGAACCTGAACCTTCAGCTACAGCAGCCCTGTTTGCTCTCATCTCACGTTGTCTCTTGGTGGCCATCTTTGCCGAATTACTTAACTTAACACTCGAGGCGACCTTCGGACCTGCAATTTCTCAATAAAAGCATGAGAATTCGAACAAAATAAACATAAAATAGAAAACTAAATAAACAAAAATCTTTTTGGGTTTTTTAAGTTTTTCAAATTTTTATGGATTTTTAAGATTTTACGAAAATGAAATGCCAAAACAAATGAAGAGAAAATACAATTCACAAAAGACACGGGTTGCCTCCCGAGAAGCGCTAAGATTATTACCGAGTCATTAGCTAGACTCAATCCTCTCATAATTACCAACGTTGGGACCCCGACGCCCCCACACTTAAAGTGTTGGGCGGTCTTCCCTTGAAAGGAGAGAAACAGTTACCTTTAACCTTGTTACATATCCAATCATTTGCTTCGTCAGAAGTATCAACAACCATCATTAACTCAGCTTTCTCATTTGTTGATAAATTAGAGCACAGTTCTTCGGATAACTTAATATTCCCATGAGAAATAGCGGACCTCACACGACTATAAAGCTTACGGATTTTAGCACAAGGGCCATCCGTTGGTTTAGGAACATGTACCGCTGTTGACTTCAATTCTAGCTCTCTTTCCTCTAGCTTATCATCCAACCATTTATCAATCTGTGAATCCAAAGAACTAACACAATCAGTTTCAACAAAGTTAGCAACATTAGGTAAAGAAACAGAACATGTGTTAGAAAATGTAACGGATTCATCTCCTGCTCTCAATGTTAGCTTACCACGACCAACTTCAAGTTGAGCATCGGTCGTGGCAAGGAATGGTCTCCCTAAAATAAGAGGCACATTTAATGCTTCGTCAGCTTCAATAATTATGAAATCTACAGGAAAAACCAAACCTCCCACCTGAATTAACACATCTTCTAATATTCCAATAGGTCTTATTTCAGACTTATCGGCCAAATTGATCTTCATGTTAATTGGTTTCGGTGTTCCTAAGTTCAGCTTGTAGTAAAGAGAAGAAGGCATAAGGTTAATACTTGCACCCGAATCATTTAAAGCCTTTTTTACCGTTAAGTTACCTATCTTACAAGGAATAGTAAAACTACCTGGATCTCCTCGTTTTTCGGGCAACTTACCTGTTACAGCTGCTGAGCAAACTTCCTCTAGCACTGTAGTAGCCACACCATCCAGATGCTTCTTATTCATCAAAATCTGCTTCAAGCACTTTGCATATCCTGGCATCTGCACAATTGCATCTAAAAATGGAATATTGATATGCAATTTTCTGAGGTGACTTACAAATTTATCCATTTGTTCCTTTAGCTTATTTTTCACCAATCGCTGGGGAAATGGAACCTTCGGCTTATATGTCTTAACAGTTGGTTCCTCCGCGGGCATCTCAACAGGTTTAGCAACGGGTTGGGGTGGAACGGCCGGTGTCGGCACGGCTAGTTCCGGTTCCATCTCAATCTCGTCATCAACTTGCTCCTCCTCTTCATTAACCTGCACAGATTGAAACGAATCATTAGGTGAAGATTTAGCTGAATCATAAGTGTTACCTGCCCTCGTAGTGATAGCATTCACATGCTCATTTCTGACATTAGGCTGGGTATCCTTTTTCCATGATCCTTGATTACTCGATTGAGGCTTTGGATTCTGTTGGGTAGTGCTCGGTAGAGTACCTGGAGGCCTAGAAAGGGCAGCCATCCTACTCTCAAGATCCTTGAAGTTCACACATTGATTCTTCATGTTGATCTCCACCTTCCCGTTTATTGCATCCAACCTCTCGCTCAAAGCCTTAGTATCTTCCCTGATCATTTTAATGCTATTGTTGGTTTCAACCTGATTACTAACCAACTGCTTCATCATCTCCCTCAACTCGTCATTTGGGGCATTAGAAGAAGAAGAACCGGATCCTTGTCCTTGTTGAGGTTGTTGTTGAGGTTGACTTTGGAAATTATCCCTTTGCCATCGATTTCCTGAAAAACGAGAACTATTAGCCTGAAAGGAAGAGTTATAGGAAGGATTACCTGAAGACCGATTTTGGAAACCGGTGTTGCGCTGGAAACTCCCTTGTTGATTCTGAATGTAGTTGACGTCTTCGGGTCCCCGACTTGGACAATCTTCCGAATAATGCATATTCCCACAATAGTCACATCCATCGGCAACAACCTTCACATCCCTTTCAATGGCCCCAA
Source organism: Erigeron breviscapus (assembly GCA_034093135.1). Taxonomy (NCBI): domain Eukaryota; kingdom Viridiplantae; phylum Streptophyta; class Magnoliopsida; order Asterales; family Asteraceae; genus Erigeron; species Erigeron breviscapus. Next base: position 14,109,981 of record CM067175.1, on the reverse strand, counting down.
ATCGACTCTCTTGCATGGCAAAGCCCTTTTCCATGTGCTCCGATAGCGCTCTAATCTCTCCTATCATCCCCGAATCATGACTAGCTTCCGCTTTTGCTACCCGGCCTTGGCTAGTACCCTTCTTCAACCTTCTTTCATTCTTTAAAAACCGATCATCATCCATGTTGGCATTATCCTTGGCCATGGACTCTAAGATTTCGAAACCCTCATTTGGTGTGATCTTGTTGAACCCTCCACCAAAAGCATAACCTAGCTCACGTTTGGACTTCTTATCGAGCCCATCAAAGAATAGTTCAACATATTGCTCTCTAGTCATATTATAACCCGGGCAATTTCTCAACATCTCTTTAAATCGGATCCACGCATCAACAACATCTTCATCTTCGTCTTGGGCAAACGACCTAATCAAGTTTTCCAACTTTCTTTAGGTTGAAGTCATGAGCAATTTGAGGAGGTCTAATAGGGCTACCCCGGTTTGCAGGAATAGTGCGAACCCTTTCGCCATACCGTATATCATTTGGGTCCCTGTCTTCGTCTGCCATTTTCTCCTCTACCTTAACTTCAAGATCAAAAAATTCGTCCAAATTAAACCCCTCCTCGTCTGAATCAGGAGTAGGCTTAGCAATGGGTGAGAATGGTGTTGGTGTTGTGAGGTTAGATCTACATCTAGATGGTGTTCTCAACGGACTATTAAGTGGTAAACCAGAAGACCTCAAGTTCATCAACTAAAAAGTAGACCTGCAAAACACAACTAACCAAACACGTCAACTGCACCTGTGATAAGATAAGAAAAGAAAACTAAACTATGAAAGCAAATAACTTCCTCACGCGTGAGGAAGGATCAAACCACTAAATTAACAACTAAAACAGCGCACAATCCCCGGCAGCGGCGCCAAAAACTTGATGTGCTAAATCGAGTTTAAAATTTATAAACAAGAAATACCTAAAAACTCACTACTACACACTATCGGGCAGTGGACCCGATCGTATGCAATATAGTTAAGAGGTAAGTCCAGGTTCGTTCACGGGGATTGGTTTGAATTAATTGTTTAGTAAAGGGGTTTGGAAAAAGGGTGTTACTTTGATTCTCACTCTGACAATAACTTTAAAGGACAAATGCGTATAAAGTAAAGGTAAGTCTCAAACAATAATGGTAAATATCATCCACCTTGACTCCGCTAGACTTCAAACATGATTGCTTACAGTTAAGACCAAATTCGTTAAGAGTTGACACGATAAACGTGAGAGAATGAAATGCTCGCGTGGTACCACCAACCGCTCACAAGTCACCCAAACACCTAACTGCTAGTTTAATTACCCAAGCCGGTACCACCAACGCCTAGACAATCTTACCAACACTTAGCTTGTTTGATTACCAAATTACCAATTGCGCCTATGTGAATTAAAACGTGGTACCACCAACGTTTCTAAACACGTTGACAAAATGACTCCTTTTATTAATTTGACATTCACTATCATACCATGAACTAGTGATAATCGCTCATAGACAAGCGACCGTTAGAAAATCACATATGCATTCGACTAGTACCACTAACGAAGAACACACATGCCACCAATACCAAATTAATACAAATAAAGGAATTAAATCATCAAGATCACGACTCAACGATAATTGAAATCAACTCTTTGAATTAAAATATAAAGCAATCACATCATTCGTCTAGTTTCATCAAGGTGGACAATAGAAGAATTAGCCACTCATGATCTAATTGAAATTACAATAAGAATCAAGAAAGAACATAAAGTACCAATTGTTTGAAGAAATGAAATTGCAAGACAAATAAGTAGATACGATCTAGATGGGTGCACGTGAATCTTCAATGAATCGAAGACGATTAGATCTTGAATTGACCCTTGAAGAATTCCTTGAAGTGCAGCTCCTAGAAAGATATTTCGATCAAAAACCCTTAGGAAAATTCTCCCCAAAAGTCACTTCCGTTCAGAAACTTGGCCAGCTATTTATATGAATTAGTCGCGTAACGCCCGTTACGAATGGTAACGCCCGTTACGAACCATCGAAACACATAACGGCCGTCACCCTTGTGACGCCCGTCACACCTCCTTTGAAAAGCATACGGCCGTAAGGAACCCGTTACAGTAACTCGCGAATTTTCAACCATAACGGCCGTCACATTTGTTACGCCCGTTACACTTGACCTAGATCAACTAACACCCGTCACCCTTGTGACGGCCGTCACATGTCCCATTACGGCCGTAATGAGACAGTAACAGTAAGAACCAAAATTTACTAGATAACGCCCGTCACCATTGTGACGGCCGTTATGCCTTCCAGAATCCGTCTTCTTCATCTTTCACTTGATTTCAACCGAATCCTTCTCCCGAGTCCTCCATAAGTCATCAAAATCGACCAATTCATCCGCATAATCATTTTCCAACCTGAAAACACTAAACATACCTCAAAGCATCGAAAGTTGGAAATAAACTGTAAAAACGACGAATAAATGGTTCTAAATTCACGTGGGAAATGGTATAGAATATGACACATCATGCACCAACTCTTGAGGAATGCACATACGAAGAGTGGAAAGAGTCTTTACTTCAATGGCATAATTAGCCTTTTCTTCACCTGTTAATTCTCCCACCTTGTATGTAGAAGTAACTCCATTCACAGTAAGAGTGGGCCACTCATAACCTTCAGTGATCATAAGCCACATGTTTAAATCTTCTCGCTGAATAAAATCTTCAAATCGACCTCTCCACGCCCAGAAGTCAGCTAATGAAACTAACTTTGTTGGAGAATTAGTACGTCCTACAAGATGATCATGATAAACGAGAGAATTGAGGTATTGGGCAACAACATTGTTGGTTGAAGATGAGGAAGCCATAAAAGAAAAATACTGTTCAAACGAAGATAAGAATTGAACGAATTTAGATTAAATTCGTAGAACTGAGTCAATACGAAGATAGCTTAATTTCGTGGACAAAAATTCTGAACGAAGATAGCTAAGTTCGTAGACAGGGATTGAACGAAGATAAGTTAAGTTCGTAGACTAAATTCGTTCGAAGAAGATTCAAAACGAAAATGAAGATAACTTCGTTTTCTATCTTCGTTTGATGAAATTCGAACGAATTTGAGTTAACTTCGTTTTCTAACTTCGTTGAATAACTTCGTTTCGCTAAGTTCGTAAGGCAAACGAACTTAACGACAAAAAAGTGTTCGAGAGGATTTATTGAGAAAATAACAATCAAACAAACGATCTCAACCCTTCGATAAGATATCGAATGGCTCTGATACCACTTGTGAAAACACGTTAGGAACGTGTGTTGATCGTAAATCGTGATCTATCCTAAACTAGAAGTGCGAAATCCATCTAGATTAGTTATTAGGGTTCTTGTATAATACAAAGATAAGAAAACAATTACAATGGGAGAAATAATAAACATTATCATTAGTCATATGATTACAATACAAAACGAATTCGTATGATTACATCTTGAAGACTACGAATCACAATCAACAAGACGACTAACAATAATGAATATGGTGGACTTACGACTGAGGGTTTGCGCGATCCCTCAGCCGGCCATGGACGAATTACATAGCTATTAAATCATCACCGAAATCTGAAACCTAAGTCCTATATTTATAGGTACAAAATGGGCTGGGCTGTCAAATTCGTACAAAATGGGCTGGGCCTTACGAACTTATTAGTTCTTACGAACTTAAAGTTCGTAAGGCATATATGTACGAACTTATTAGTTCTTACGAACTTAAAGTTCGTAAGGCATATATGTACGAACTTATTAGTTCTTACGAACTTAAAGTTCGTAAGGCATATATGTACGAACTTATTAGTTCTTACGAACTTAAAGTTCGTAAGGCATATATGTACGAATTTCTCAGCCTTTTAGAATTATTGCATCGGACAACAATTTGTGCACTTTATGTGCACCAACAAACTCCCCCTTGGCCGGTGCAATCAATTCTTCAAAATCCAATATTAGTTATAGAAAGTCTAAACAAATAGCCTCCCCCGTAACTAAAGATATCGGGTCTTCTTATGTTGAAACTCGATCTTCTGAAACTTCACTCTGATCTTCAACCTGTAAACTCTCTGTATCTTCATGACAACCAACTAACCCAACACCTCTCATTGTAGTTCTCCCCCTCAACAGTAACCACCTCTGAATTAAACATAAGCAATCATCCACTCGGATCTATTTGCATGTCGTGCTTAACCGGCATATAATAGAGAAGTAGAATTTCCAACAATCAGCATCAAATCAATCAGCTCCCATAAAAATAAGAAACTCTGCAAACTGAATCACAAAATGTAGTCGCATAAATCCTGTCTCAACTAGCAGTGTCTGACTCTGTCTTGTATCTTCACAAATCCACCAATCAGTCGAAGTCGTTCTTATCAGATCTCCTCTTCAGTTGTATATGCTGCCATAATATAAAGATCTTTATCTATGCAACTCCTCCGCAAGAATCACCTGATAATTCATCTCTACATCTTGGAATATTGATAAGATTCGATCTTCAAATACTGAACAACAAATAACCAGCTTCAATGATCCAATACTTCAACAAAGTTTCCACGACCACTATATATGAAAATCATCCGTTGATATAAATCAATTTGAACATATAGTTCGATGATCTTCAAAACGCCTCGAGCATTAGAATACAATAATCACCAACAGAATAACCTTTGATCGTTATGTAACTCGAGTATGTAGAAAAGTTTTGCTCAAAAATCAGAATGAATATTTTATTCCCCCTCATTTTTCTGCAAAACTTTGAAAATCAGCCCATCTACTTGCCTTCAGTTTCAAAAATCTTCGTTTGTAAAAGATTCAAAACGAAAATGAAGATAACTTCGTTTTCTATCTTCGTTTGTAAAAGATTCAAAACGAAAATGAAGATAACTTCGTTTTCTATCTTCGTTTGTAAAAGATTCAAAACGAAAATGAAGATAACTTCGTTTTCTATCTTCGTTTGTAAAAGATTCAAAACGAAAATGAAGATAACTTCGTTTTCTATCTTCGTTTGTAAAAGATTCAAAACGAAAATGAAGATAACTTCGTTTTCTATCTTCGTTTGTAAAAGATTCAAAACGAAAATGAAGATAACTTCGTTTTCTATCTTCGTTTGTAAAAGATTCAAAACGAAAATGAAGATAACTTCGTTTTCTATCTTCGTTTGTAAAAGATTCAAAACGAAAATGAAGATAACTTCGTTTTCTATCTTCGTTTGTAAAAGATTCAAAACGAAAATGAAGATAACTTCGTTTTCTATCTTCGTTTGTAAAAGATTCAAAACGAAAATGAAGATAACTTCGTTTTCTATCTTCGTTTGTAAAAGATTCAAAACGAAAATGAAGATAACTTCGTTTTCTATCTTCGTTTGTAAAAGATTCAAAACGAAAATGAAGATAACTTCGTTTTCTATCTTCGTTTGTAAAAGATTCAAAACGAAAATGAAGATAACTTCGTTTTCTATCTTCGTTTGTAAAAGATTCAAAACGAAAATGAAGATAACTTCGTTTTCTATCTTCGTTTGTAAAAGATTCAAAACGAAAATGAAGATAACTTCGTTTTCTATCTTCGTTTGTAAAAGATTCAAAACGAAAATGAAGATAACTTCGTTTTCTATCTTCGTTTGTAAAAGATTCAAAACGAAAATGAAGATAACTTCGTTTTCTATCTTCGTTTGTAAAAGATTCAAAACGAAAATGAAGATAACTTCGTTTTCTATCTTCGTTTGTAAAAGATTCAAAACGAAAATGAAGATAACTTCGTTTTCTATCTTCGTTTGTAAAAGATTCAAAACGAAAATGAAGATAACTTCGTTTTCTATCTTCGTTTGTAAAAGATTCAAAACGAAAATGAAGATAACTTCGTTTTCTATCTTCGTTTGTAAAAGATTCAAAACGAAAATGAAGATAACTTCGTTTTCTATCTTCGTTTGTAAAAGATTCAAAACGAAAATGAAGATAACTTCGTTTTCTATCTTCGTTTGTAAAAGATTCAAAACGAAAATGAAGATAACTTCGTTTTCTATCTTCGTTTGTAAAAGATTCAAAACGAAAATGAAGATAACTTCGTTTTCTATCTTCGTTTGTAAAAGATTCAAAACGAAAATGAAGATAACTTCGTTTTCTATCTTCGTTTGTAAAAGATTCAAAACGAAAATGAAGATAACTTCGTTTTCTATCTTCGTTTGTAAAAGATTCAAAACGAAAATGAAGATAACTTCGTTTTCTATCTTCGTTTGTAAAAGATTCAAAACGAAAATGAAGATAACTTCGTTTTCTATCTTCGTTTGTAAAAGATTCAAAACGAAAATGAAGATAACTTCGTTTTCTATCTTCGTTTGTAAAAGATTCAAAACGAAAATGAAGATAACTTCGTTTTCTATCTTCGTTTGTAAAAGATTCAAAACGAAAATGAAGATAACTTCGTTTTCTATATTCGTTTGATGAAGATTCAAAACGAAAATGAAGATAACTTCGTTTTCTATCTTCGTTTGATGAACTTTAGAACGAATTTAAGTTAAGTTCGTTTTCTATCTTCGTTTGATGAACTTCGTTTTGCTAAGTTCGTAAGGCAAACGAACTTAACGACAGAAACTTCATCTTCTTCATACTTTCGAACATAAACCCTAATCCAGATCACGATCGAAGGCAAAATAGCCTCCCCTGCTCTGATACCAATTGTGAGTCCCTCGATAGCTACTGATCGCTCTCGAGATCGTCTATTGTTATGTCGTGAGTGCGGAATCCTCACGAGATAACTAGTTTGATTAGTTATCGTATATATTGCTAATTATATCAATATAATCGGCCTTATGTGATCTATCTTCATTTTCTATATGCTAGAAACGAACTTAGTCGCTCTTGGTGTGTGAAATCTGAACTGGAATCTCAATTTAGGGTTTCCAATCGTTTATATATGTTTTTGATCGATATTGGGCCTGCTGGGCTTTGTTCTTACGAACTTAGCAACCCAGCCCATCAAACGAAGATTATCTTCGTTAGTTCCTAACGAAGGTTATCTTCGTTAGTACTAAATACCAACAACATCTATGCTTAGTTATTTTCCAAGTACTTTATGTACAAGAAACCTAACATATATTATGTTTGTACTTGTATGACATACATAACAAACATCATATATAAACATATATATAACACCAAAACATGTAATCGATCATTACTAAAACACGAAGTCCATAATCTATCAATTACATATAAATGAATAAGACATAATCAAATCTAAGTTGCTGTTGTCACATCAACATGCATCAACAGTGCTTGTGGCATTTCATCGTTCCAAGGGGTCATAGGCTTGTTCCGAACTTCAAATGATCTAGGTTGCTTGCGAATTGTACCTTAATGATGAATCAAATGTGAATAATAGCTTCACTAGATGATGTATTGGTAGGCACCGCTTGAGGTTTTCCATTTGATTTTGCAACTTGTGTGCATGAAAAGCTTGAAATGTATTAAATATACTTGTGGTAATTTGGCTTAACATATGGTTTGCACACCGGATGTCCGGTCCTTAATTCTTATGTTATAGGTTGTGGCTCTAGTCATTATGTTTGGTCTTTATATCGGGGTGTCTGGGGTGCTTCGGCATCAAACGGGTGGCACATGCGGGAATGCGCATAATCTTTTTCCAATAGTCTAATGCTAATGTGGTCTTTGAGATTCGAACAAGTAATGTAAGTCCCTCACTTGATGGTTTATCTCACTAGTGTAAAATACAACAAGTCAAGTATGCACTAGAATTGGACTAGTATTACTTAAATATAAATGCAAGTATATAAAAAAAGTAATACAAGACTTAAAGCAATAAATAATGTAAAGGTGGAACACAATGTAATTTTCAAGTGTATTTTATTTATGATGTTAAATAAAATACAAGGTTGTTGCGGAACCAAGATATTACAAGTATGTAAATATCCTAACAACCTATGAATTACAAATGATCTATATTTGCTAAATATTCTCCTTTGATCGAAACACTTAAAGTTGTGAAGTATTTCTTGTTACGATCGAGAGTATTTAGACAAATTCACCAATATGCAAAAAGTAAATTGGAACGAGGTAAATGACTTGGTATTTATAGGCAAATAAATTCAACAGTGAATTTATTATGCCGTACAAATATGGTTGCATGCATTTAAGGAAACAACTTTAATTCCTTAAATGCATTGGTTAAAGTACAAGGATAAAGTCATGTTGATGTGACTTGTCATCCTTTTAACCAACCACCTTTACACACGTATTGTACTTTTATAAATAAACAAATGGATTGTCCGGGTAAAAGCGTGTAAAGGCAAAAGTCAATTCCTCGTAATCAGTGTTCAGACTTGTAAGGTCTAGAACACTGACAAAGCTCCAGTCATAGATCTGGTAAGACTTCCAGTGGGCTCCACTGTTTGTCAGTCTTCTTTCTTCTAACTTCAGTCTTTGACTTCAGTAGAATGTCTTCAGTAGAATCGATCTGGACTGGAGTGAAGTCCAGTGAGCTGAAATCTGGTGACTCCAGATTTCCTATACAAGTAAGTCGCTCACTGGTCTTCTATTATTTCTGGACAAATCTTCAGTAAGGCTCCAGTCTTCAAGTCTGGAGTGAGTCCAGTGAAACTGGACTTAACAAGTAAGTCCTTGGGGTAACTTCATTTTACCTAGCTCACCTAAAGCCTCCAACTTGGGATGGGTTGTCAGAAAGTTCGCTACACGGGTCTCATCGAAAATCACGGGTGTTAAATTATAAAACTTTTTATTCTCGCATGTGTTTGTGTTTAGAGCATGGTCTCTGGATATGCAACCCAACCTTGAGTTCTGGCGTATGTCTCTTAACGATACTCACGTATCTGTAGCGAACCGCTGACCGGACGCTTAAAGTACACTTTCGTATGATCACCTGATGTGTGGATAGAGTTGCAATTCTAGACCGTATGAGTATGTTTTGTCAAGGGACTCATAAGTATACCGTAATGAAAACCTAATGGAAACCCGATGGCGTGAGTGTTTAAGTGGACAAATATACCAATAATCATTGTGGAATATTGCTTATGTTGCCAATAATAATTGTGATGCTTGCTAGTAGATTGTATGCTTAGTAGGAACGAGCTTAAGGTCAATTGGAATGATAGAAATGTTAAAGAGGTAAACACACGCATAGGGAGGATTCTAATTGTAACCGAAAGATGGTTTTACTCTAGATTAGTCGAATTGTCTGATCTCGTCTTAAACTTTGCTCATTAGTTTTTAAATGCATTTGCTTTTGGTATTCAACCCCACTTGGTTGGAGACTTCACTTATAACTATCTATTGTTTTTGATATCTTGATTTGATTGGTATTGGAGATTGGTTTAAGTGCGTACTTACTTGAGGGCAAGCAAGGTTTAAGTGTGGGGAGGTTTGATGTGTCTCAATTTATGCATATTTCCCACATCTTATTTGGACGATTTATACTCATTTTGTAGTCGTTTATACTTGTTTTGTGGTGCGTTATGGTGTTTGCTAGTGGTTTCAGATCTACAACAGGTACATCGCTCATAAATGATAGAAAATGGTTCAGGAATGGTCCATATGCACTAACGGATGAAGCATGATGATGAACGAAGCTGGAAAAGCAAGAACTGAAGCAACTCACGGCGCGAGCCTTCACAAAATCTCCTTCGCATTGCGAGACCAGGGAATCACGATGCGACAAAAATCCCTGCATTGGAATGCTCCAGTTTTGGCACCACTTGCGACGTGACCTGACCACTCGCGGCGCGAGTCTGACATGACCTGATGGATTTTTTCTCTCCTGGGGTATAAATACCAGCCCCCACTCAACCCTAAACAAAAAAATCTTGGATACTTCAGCTCACCCACTTATTCTCCAGCCGTTTTTCAAGGGTTTTCAAGGGTTTTACACTACTCCAACTCATTTGAAGACTTGAAGATTAATTTTGGCTCTTGTTAGTGATTGTAGCTCGATTGTTACCTCGATTTGAACTTATTCTCTATTTTGGTACATTATGTTCTCCTTTTTATTTGAATCTTTAGCTATTTTCATTATGAGTAGCTAAATCTTTATACATCTATGAAGATGAAGTGAAACAATTAGTTATGATTGCATAATATTTTGAATTCAAGTTGGTTTTACTTAACATTTTGTCAAGATCTTAATCAAGTGATTTCTTTTAATTAATCTTGTGTTCTTGGTGGTATTTGTGTTCTTCGATAGTGGTACTAGTTGAATACAAGTATTATTTTAGTTGTTTGTCTATGAACAACTCTTGCTAGGTCATGGTATGATAGTAAAGATACAAGTTTAATAGAAATTACTTTGTTAAGTGGATTTAACGGTTGGTGGTACCACGTTTATTTCACAAAGATAAAATTGTTATTTAAATAATCAAACAAACTAGTTAGTTCAAGGAATTGTAATATGGATGGTGGTACCACTTGTTGCAAGAAATTGAATTGATTAGGTGATTGAGTCGATTTTACAAACTAGGTGCACCCGTTTGTGTTTTTGTCTTGTCACGATTATTATCACCAACATTAATGAATTTTGAGCTTAACCTATATGCAACCTAGACTTTTTGTGGAGCGGATTCGACATAGATGGCTTTTTAATTATTGTTTACAAATCAAACTATTTTCGTGTGCTCTCGCTAATACCGGTGGAGTACTTTTACTTACTTGTTAATTATTTAGCTTTCAAAACGCAAAGTGACAACTCGGTCACACCCAAACCTTTACTTGTTTCACATTTTTACAACCTTAAGTGCGACATTCAGTCCTTGTGTTCGATCCTGGTCTTGCCAGTTAGCTATATTACATACGAACGGGTACACTGCCCGTAAGTGTGTTGTAGTCAGTTAGCGGTAGATCTTGTTACAAATTATTAAACTAGATTTCACACATCAAAACCTATGATAAGGTTGATGGATCAATAACTTTTAATTTGCATCACAAAATTAACTCTTTATCTCAAAATGGAAGTTCTTTGTCTGATTATTACCATAAACTTAATGCTTTGTGGAGGCAATTTGACTCTCTTGTGAAACTTCCTACTTGCACTTGTAATGCTGCAAAAGGCATACAAGAACATCACCAACTGTTGAAACTCATGCAGTTTCTTATGGGCTTAGATGAGGTTTACTTACCCATCAGAAGCAATATCTTAGCTAGGGATCCTCTTCCAAATGTCAAAACTGCTTTTGCTATCTTGTCTAGAGAGGAATCACACAGGGGTTCTCCTTTGTTGCTAAAACTTTTGATAACAGAAGAAAATCTTTTGAAAATAAGCATTCTGAAAACAAAAATTTTGAAACCAGAAGGGGTCCAAATTTAAATCTTAAATGTTCTAAGTGTAACAAGTTTGGGCATACTGTTGAAAGATGTTATGAAGTTGTTGGTTATCCTCATGGTTATGGTAGTTCTTACAAACCCAATGGTGGGTTTGTCAAGAGAAACTCTTATCAATCTTTTGGTAGAAACTTGTCAAGTAATCATGTTGCATCTACAGAGCCACAAAACTCTATTCTCTCTCATTTTGGTTCCAGTTCTAGCTTTGGAAACCCCACCTCATCCATGCCTTTCACTACTGAGCAACTAAATCATTTGATAAAAATGTTTGGTGAAAACTCTATGCCTAAATCTCCTCAAGCTAATATGGGAGGTATTTTCTTTAATTCAAATTCTTTCTTTAATTCCAACTTTGAGAAGTTTTTCTGTTCTAATCATACCAAAGTTACCCCCAAAACCATCAAGGGATGGATTTCTGATTCTGGTGCTACTCAACATATGACCAATTCTGACAAAAACATGTTTAATGTTGTTGATGTCTCTAACCTTGGCTTAACTGTGGGTCACTGATGGTGGTTTTTATTTAGTGTTTAAATTTATAAAAATGTTGTACAAGTAATTATCTCAAACCAAACACACCTTACGGGTAGGGGACCCGATCAGATGTAGTACAGTAAGTGATAAGTACAGGATCGTTCGCAGAGATGCTTGCACTACCTAATCTAGTAATGTGTGTAATTCTAGCGGTTGGGGGTTGTCACGATTTCCTATTAAACTAATAAAAACTGAAAAGTAAATAGAAGCCGCAACCGCTTATTCAGCGAGAGGCTTAGTCTGAAAAAGATTTGAAAACGCAAATAACAGTAATAAAATTAAAATATTTGTTTGGCATCTCAGATCTCATGATACGACCAGATATCATTCTACCTACTTGCTAGACTGTTGGAAACTTAATCACGGCTCAGATTCTCGTTAGATTCACTTTGCCTAAGTAACTAGTGTTGTCCCTAGACTCACATTACTCTTTAAATAAATTCTCGTTAGATTCATTGTTTAAGCTTTAATCACCTAAGTTTGTGTTACTAATTCATCTTTTAGTATACCCGGCTCTTAAGCCATGACCAGATATTAATTCCCTCCGGTGACCACAGTGCATGTTTCCATGTCACTGGATCGCGTCTGACTTTGTTAAGCTTCATGTTCAATTTGTCCTAATTACTATGGTTCTGGATCCCTCAGTTATAAGTGAATCAACTTTTACATCTAGTTATAGACCGACTAGTGTTTTCCATCTTTATGTATTAATCCTAGTGTATGATTATAGACTGATCATCAGAATTAAATCAATACATGCAGATATAGAACCAATAATAATATGAAGAACTAGTAAAACATGGATCTACGATAAACAGTAAAATACACTCCAACAGATCTAACAAATAAAGTAAAATAGATAAATGTCTACATGATCACATCGATCCAAACAAGTATTCAGCCTATTAGCCTACCATTATTAAAGGAATAACAAAGTCTGAAAAGATGAAAGACATTGTTTACCAACTGAAAGTAAATAGAAGCCGCAACCGCTTATTCAGCGAGAGGCTTAGTCTGAAAAAGATTTGAAAACGCAAATAACAGTAATAAAATTAAAATATTTGTTTGGCATCTCAGATCTCATGATACGACCAGATATCATTCTACCTACTTGCTAGACTGTTGGAAACTTAATCACGGCTCAGATTCTCGTTAGATTCATTGTTTAAGCTTTAATCACCTAAGTTTGTGTTACTAATTCATCTTTTAGTATACCCGGCTCTTAAGCCATGACCAGATATTAATTCCCTCCGGTGACCACAGTGCATGTTTCCATGTCACTGGATCGCGTCTGACATTGTTAAGCTTCATGTTCAATTTGTCCTAATTACTATGGTTCTGGATCCCTCAGTTATAAGTGAATCAACTTTTACATCTAGTTATAGACCGACTAGTGTTTTCCATCTTTATGTATTAATCCTAGTGTATGATTATAGACTGATCATCAGAATTAAATCAATACATGCAGATATAGAACCAATAATAATATGAAGAACTAGTAAAACATGGATCTACGATAAACAGTAAAATACACTCCAACAGATCTAACAAATAAAGTAAAATAGATAAATGTCTACATGATCACATCGATCCAAACAAGTATTCAGCCTATTAGCCTACCATTATTAAAGGAATAACAAAGTCTGAAAAGATGAAAGACATTGTTTACCAACTGAAAGTAAATAAAAAAGATAGATCTAGGTAGAAGATGAAGATCGGAAGGTGTTAGAAGCTCTAAAACCTCCTTGGAATCTGCAAAGTCGACCTAGGGTTTGTAGGTGGCAGCTAGGGCTGCTGAATCGGCTCTCTCTTAGGGTTTTGAGGGTTTCTTCGACTTAAATAGAGGCAAAAGTTGGTTTCTGATCTGGGCCGCCCAACGGCGCTAGGGGATGGGCCCAGCGGCGCTGGCAGCTCCTGCTGCTCTCCGATTTGCTTCGTTTGACTCCCGAATCACCTCCTTGTGTCTTGTAACTTCATAGGCCTCCATGTTGAGTTGCTTGATGCCATTTACCCTCACTCACATCTTCCGTGAACCTGCGTATATATCGAATCCATTAAGTACCAATAGTTCCGGAATATTAACTCATTTTAGACATTGAAACGTGGCCTTTTGATAGGGGAATTTATCACAAAATGAACGCTCATCATATACCCCCACACTTAAGTCTTTGCTTTTCCTCAAGCAAATAGTCTAAGAAAATAAAACATTGATGAGCGGACAAGTTAAGTGTACAAGTTAGTCTACTTTTTAAAACATTTGAAAGATTCGTCATGCAAAATGATTTGAGAAAGCTTTAAGACAAAATCAGTAAGCTATAGCTAGAGGTAAAGATAATCAGTCAATCAAAACTAAAAGTTAACCTTATATTCGTGTTAATACCTCTAAAACCGTTCTATAATTCCACATGTCCTACAGCTCAATCTTACTTCCTTCTGCTGACTAGTTAAGCACTTAATTAAAGTTTGTATAGCAATCAAATCTACTAGCTACTAGCAAGGCTTTTATATCTTATTATTTGTCGTACTTGTGATTCACTACTTAGACATACTCTCACACTAAAGTCATGCTCGCTAGCTAAACACTAAAACAGTTATACGATATTATCATCTTTAATAGTTGAGACAACGGTGACAGGTCGGTGGTTCCCCACGCGCAGAGCGACATAACTCAACTAATGGTTAGAGTTTATACCTTACATCAAGACAGCGATGACAGGTTGGTGGTTCCCCACGCGCAAAGCGACATATCTTGATGTGTATAAATTTTACTCGTTAATAGTTCTTTGAACTCTTTAATTAATCTACTGATTGCCTTTTCTTAAGATTACTACATTATTCATGCATAGACATTATCAGAGACCCCAGATGACTCATACACTTATTCAGCATGCAACTAGTTTACAATTAATAGTGCAAGAATTAAGGCGAACCATACATCTAAACTAGTTCCTACACAAGCACTTATATCATTTAAGTCCAATTAATACACCTATACTAATAACTAGACAGTTCTAATTGCTAGGCATATTAAAGTCCGGTTAAGTGTGCTATGGCAAACATAATCGCATACAGTTTCAGTCTAAGCTCTAATCCATTTGGAAAAATGAACAACCACAAATCTATAGTTAAACTAAAAGTCCTAACTAACCGTTCATCTACCAAAGATAATGTTGCTTAGTTATCATCATCTTTTGTCTACTTGCAAAGCTTATTTCTCAAAATGTTTTTCAGACACAAGAAAAATTTCAATTTTGCATGAATTAAGTAGTAGAAAACTTATGATTAATCAAACAATTAAACCACGGGTTTTTCCTATTCCATCCCCCCACACTTAAATTGTACAACGTCCTCGTTGTACTAAACATGACATAACAGATAGGGTAATAGGAAAAACACGATAAATAAAGGATTTACGAAACTTCCCGGGCTTAAATTGCATGAATTGTTGAAGATGGCATATGTGGAGCGAGAATCCTTTGAAGATCATTATAAGTCACGGCCGCTCCATTTGATGGCGATCCATTGTTGCTTCTCCATCTTCTTCTCTTTTTGGTATTTTCTGATTTTTTGATTTTGTTTTATTTTTGGGTTTTTCTGATTTTTTTTTGATTTTTCGCGATCTGGTGTGCGGGCTGGAGCTCTGAGTGGCGCTGGTGGTATAGGAGCGGCACTGGTCTCCAGGTGAGCGGCGATGGGCTGCCCAAATGCAGTCCTAGCAGCGTTGGATATCTAGTAGCGGCGCTGGTGCCTCCTGTACTTGCTTCGATGTCTGATTTTCCTCCACGGCTCGATGTCGGCATTCCCCCAAACTTAGCTTTTGACCAAGTGCATGGCTTATCCTTCATACTTCAAAACGAAATACTCCTGCACACTATCAAAATATAAAAATGGAAATAACAAGCTAAAACATAAAATTAAAAAAACGAAATACGATTGCAATAAGTTACTTGTTTCCTTGATCCATTGAAAGCTTGCATCTGTGATTCTAAAGATATATCTCATACAAAACAGGTCACAAATGATAATATTCAAAACAATTCACTTAATTGCAATTAGTCACATATCCCTAAAAAGATAAAAATAAAAATAAAAATACGGCTTGGGTTGCCTCCCAAGAAGCGCTAAGTTTAACGAGTCTTCAGCCGGACTCGGCCTAGGAACTAGGTTGGGGAAGAATACGGGGTCGGCCGGGGGCCGGTTCCCGTTGGGTTGTATCGAATATAAATGTCGGACCTATCTTCCAAATATGACTCGATATTCGTCCTTTCTCCTTGTCCTTGGCACAGCTTAGTCTTGCAGTAGAAACCATAGGGATTATGTACGTTTATATCCTGCTTTATAATTTTCATTACATTAATCCCTGACTGTAACATCAACTCTCCTAGCTCAACGTTAATATCGGTACATGCAGTCCTTAGAAAGGGTTGTCCTAAAATGAATTCATTCCTAGTGATCACATTTTCCTTGACTAGAAAGAACTCTGTCGGGAATCTTAAACCATCAATTGAGACTATAACGCTTTTAACGAATCCCCGAACCCTAATATTAACATTCTTAAAAATCCTAATCACCTTATCCTCCCAGATCACCTTACCTAATTCCTTCCTAGTGTACCTGGTATAAAATTCTAAAGGGAATATGTTCACCATTGCTCTGGCATCTATGAATACATGACTTCCTATACAATCCTGTATCGAACAATGAACTTGAAAGATTGTCGGGTCTCCTAGGGCAGTGGTTGGCAAATAAGGGTTATACTCAGATAACGGTCGGTCTTCTACGTTATTCCAACCTAGGTTGTCTAGAAACCTATTTACTCCGACTAACAACCTACTTCCCTTATCTATTCCCTTTTCTGTCTCTTCTAAAAACTCTTTCAATTCCTTAATGTTGGTTTCCCTATACAACACACACAATCCTCTCCTATGTGGTATGGATAAGTCTAGGCCTTCATGAAACGAGAAACTACGTGCCTCCCTAACGTAGTCATCTATATCTAAGGGTTCTCTGTCATACTTACTTTCAACATTCAGACACATTTCATCATAGTTAACATCCCTACAGTCTAAAACAGGCAAATTGACTCTTGTTTGACCATTAGCTAAAGAAATTTCTCTTTTAAGGACATGGATGATAGCATCCACAGCATGCAAAAATGGTTGGCCTAGAATTAGGGGTGTCACTACTTCACTTACCGAATCAAGCACAACAAACCCAGTCCAAATTTCTAATTCCTTAACCCTGACATGGACTCGTTCAACAATCCCCTTGGGATGTCTATAAGTCTGATCGGCTAACCGAATGCTCATGTTAACGGGTTTTAGCAAACAAAGGGTAAGTTTCTCATAAATCACAATAGGCATAACATTAATACTTGACCCTAAATCAGCTAATGCACATGAAAAATACTCATTATTAATAGTGCAAGGAATAAGAAAACTTCCTGGATCTTCAGATGCTTGCGGTAGCTGTGTCCCGTCATCCGGTGCTTCCGGATTTTGAACTTCATCCCTACTGTCTGAGTCGTCTCCGTCTTTTATTTTACACTTTGAAGCGAATTGGGTCTCGACATCTCCTTGAAAAACAGCTGAAAACGAAGTTTCGCGCGAATCTGGACTGTCGGAGCCTCCAGCGGCGCTGGACTGTGCAGCCAGCGGCGCTGGTGGAGTCCGGGCAGAATCCAGTTTTGCGTTTTTGCTTGTTTCTTCACCGCTTGGCTCCCGTACGAACTGTACCTGACTGGACACTTCACAAAAATCATTAGAAAGCTCAATAGTCATTAGCTTCAGTGAATACGGCGTTTACATTCTCATTTCGCCCCAATGGTGGTTGGTACTTTTGACTCGTTCCTTGATTTGAGCTTGAGCCGCCTTGGATGTTTGTCTTCGGATTTGAGCCATTCTCCCTCTTTGCACTCTGCTCAATCCATCTAAAGAAGAGGAGGTGCACCCCAACTTGGAAGTTTGGTCCCAATGGCCGTCCCACAATTGTTTCCTTTCCCGATGAAGATTTTTATGGGCCTAAATCTCCAGGAAAGAGTGAGAAAGCTGAGAATTCCGGAGGAAGAGATTCACAGGGAAAGAGTAGCAGGTTGGCTGCAAAAGGCGATAGTTCTGACAAAATCAGATCAGGAATGGAGATAAATGTGTCAGTAGCTGATGACAATGATCAAGAACTTGATATTTCTTCTGGGAATCAAAGTGATTGTTCCATTTCAAACGATCATGCCTTCCCTGAAACTGTGGTTGATTCATGGAAGTTGGCCATCACTGGCGTCGGTCAGAAATTTGATAGTGTAAATGAGTTCCGCGCTGCATTGAAAAAGTATGCCATAGCAAATCAGTTCGGGTATAGACTTAGAAAAAACGATACAACTCGTGCCATTGGAGGATGTGCTTCTGAAGGATGTAATTGGGAGATCTCTGCGAAGTGGGTCCCGACCTTCCAATCATTTATGATAGAAAAGCTAAACAATGTACATACATGTGACAAGGACTCCCAGATATCAGCTCACCCGGCTAGAAATTTGTTGGTAGGTACCATAAAAGATAAGCTGCGAGAATCACCGTATCTAAAACCAAAAGAGATTGCTAACAAACTTTCACAGGATTTCGTTGTCGAGGTTAATTCTTCACAAGTATGTCCTGTGATCGGGGATGCCCGGGAACTCCTTCACGGGTCACCTAAAGATTCATATAACAAGTTACCTTGGTTTTGTGGGATCCTTGTCAAGACAAATCCTGGTAGTATTGCTAACCTCGTGATTAGTAACAACAGATTCAAGTCCCTTTTCATTTCATTCTACGCATCAATCAATGGATTTCAGAAAGGGTGTCGACCTCTTATTTTCTTGGAAGCTGCTTCTCTGAAGTCTAGGTATGGAGAGATTCTTCTCACAGCTACTGCCATTGATGGAAATGATGGGTTTTTCATTATTGCATTTGCTATAGTAGATGTCGAGGATGTTGACAATTGGCATTGGTTTTTGGAGCAATTAAAAGCTTCAATCTTGAACACACGGTCCATCACTTTTGTGATTGATAGAGATAAGAACTTGAAGAATTCCGTGCGTGCAGTTTTTGAAAATGCGCATGTTGGTTACTCCATATACCATTTGTTGGCAAGTTTTAAGAGAGACATAAAGGGTCCATTTCATGGAGATGGGAAAGGATTCTTAACTGTTCATCTCTTAGCTGCAGCCCATGCGGCCCGTCCTGCTGGTTTTAAGAAGTCAACAGAACATATTAAGCTGATATCTTCTCAGGCATATGATTGGGTCATGCAAAGTCAAGGGTAGCAATGCAGATTCTAAAAAGGAAGATGGCTGTAAGTTGGATGCAGACAAAGTTGAGGGTGGTGATGTAGATTCTCAGAGAGATGAAGATGCTGCTGATCTAGATGTCAGAGAAGATGAGGGAATTAATGTACATGCAGAGAAAGATGGGGGTGGTAATGTGGATGCCGAAAAAGAAGGTGGTAAGATGGGAAAACTTCGAGAAGAACATGAGGATCCTTGTGCTTCCTCCCATATATTCCAGCAAAATTATCTTCTTCCTTCACGAAGACATAGTGTTAAAAAACTTGAAATAGAGGGCGAATTGATATAAATAAATAGCTACTTGTAGCAAGTGCAAGCAACCTGGGCATTATAAGAAATCTTGCACAAAAAAGTTGTATGTAGGTAAATTCAGCATCTATCTTCTTACTATTCTTTTTTATGCACCTTTGTAGACTTGGATCTTGGTCTTACTTTCGACTAACATTTGGTGAGTTCCGTAGGCTTGTAGCGTTCTAAGTGAGTTATTTTCTAAGCTCACATTAGTTTAGTTTCTCATTTTGTTCAAGTGAGAAACATTTTCAGAAAATGTGACTTTTTTTTTCAATATTGATTCAAATTATGAAATTAATAAAGTTTAACTACGAAAGAAACAGATCAAATGGGTAGATCAAAGTCAAATAGTATGCGGATTGTATATTTACAAGTTATATATATAACAAATCACAAAAGTTGGTGTGTAAGGAGAGTCACTGTAGCTACGGCTACCAATCATGTTTTTACACACTGTTTTTTTTATAATATAATTGCCCGCCGACTTTAGCATTCTCAATGCAA
Source organism: Erigeron breviscapus (assembly GCA_034093135.1). Classification (NCBI taxonomy): domain Eukaryota; kingdom Viridiplantae; phylum Streptophyta; class Magnoliopsida; order Asterales; family Asteraceae; genus Erigeron; species Erigeron breviscapus. The sequence goes on along the minus strand of CM067175.1, from coordinate 14,089,965 downwards.
CATCTTTTAGTAGTTTGAACAAAGTAAATAATTCACACTAAAAATGTGGTATTTTAAAAGTTCACAATTTTTAGTGCGGACTTTCATATTTAATTTGTCACAACACATTTGTCCACACCACATATCTAGTTAGTGTGGACAAATGTGGTGTAACAAATTAAATATGAAAGTTCACACTAAAAAATGTGAACTTTTAGAATATCATAATATTTAGTGTGGATTAATTTCTACTTCTATATAAAATTTACACACATAAAAGCGTGACGAATGTTACCTTCGTTGTCATAAGTTTATCCAAGAAATTTTTTTCACTGTTTGGGTATGTAAATGTGTACTACATTGATAGTGTAGCTGTTTGTGGAAAGATCATTTTCTTTCAAATTATTATATATATTTATCACAAACAACTAATTATAATAATCATAATAGTTATGTAGGAAAGATACATATACAAGCTAATTATTTCCTAAAAATTATCTTTTTTGGGTTTCTTGAATTATAATCGAATACGTTTTCATTTAATAAGACCTTATCCGACACGTGTGGTATTTATTTATTAAAAACAACAGGTATTTTTAAATATGATTGTTACACAGGTGTGGGAAACAAAATTCTTTTGAGTGATCATTTTCTATTCTCGAGCTAGGGCTTTTTTTTTTACAATCTCGGATACGATTCTTATAAGTATGATAAACAACTTTTAAAATTGCCCCCCCCAACAAAAAAAATTCTGGCTCCGTCTCTGATTATATATATACACAAAAAAGGTTATTTGTAAAATTAAAAGATGGTAATTTCTTTTTTTCGAACATTCAGTCGGTACACGGCATCTGGGAAACCTCATCGTATAATGGTGAAGCCTTGCACGTACCCTATACAACGAGATGTTGACCATGGGCCGTTACAAGTATTCGGAGGAAAAAACCCCAAGACTTGTCATCCATAAGAATCGAACTCAAGACCTTGGGTAAAACCTGGGAGTGCCTCTGACCAGTTGAACTAATCATCATTGGTTGGTTAATTTATTTAATATGTAAAACATGCATGTATGTAATAGCTCCATAAATACAGGTAGACTATAGTGAAAGAACCCGAACTCATTTTAGGAAAATAAGAGATTTTTTTTTTTTTTATAAGCCCCCACTGCGCCGCAGTGGAGGTGTACACCTCCCACTGCGCCGCAGTGGAGGTGTACACCTCCCACTGCGCCGCAGTGGGAAGTTACGGAAGCAGACGACCAAACTTCCCCACTGCGCCGCAGTGGGTGGAAACACTCCCACTGCGCCGCAGTGGGATATTTCGGACCTCAGCCTGCAGTTTTCCTGCAGGTCTAAAACTTTTAAAAATCATATCCCAAACTTCAATCTTGCACAATCTTTTACCAAACTTCAAAATGAGTTAAAGACACATGATTTAAAATTTCAAAAGCTTTCATTTGATCAAGTGTAACATTTACAACGAAACGGGTCATTTTACCCAAGTTGACACCTTTCAAAAGACGGCATTCAAAAGTGGAAATTTCGGCATGACCCATTCGTAAAATCATCATCCAAACCTGTTACGGATTATGAATTTCTCCAAAACACATTTAAACAAAATCAATATATTACAACTACTAAACGACCCATTTAGAATACCCAAAAACTCGAGTCTAACACTAGACATCATAATAATTTTCAAAAAGACAAAACAAGAGTACAAAGAGCCGATAGTTCAAAGGGGTCACTATGGGTCCTATTACCAATTCCATTATCCGCATTTAGCTAAAGCAATCAATATCCAAAAAGCATCTTTAACTTCAATCTTTACATTACTTAACTTTCTTCCGCATCCGGGACAACCTATAAAAAGGGTAAACAACTAAAAAGTAAGCAAAGCTTAGTGAATAATCTTGCATACGTTTATACCTACGAAGGAGGGCAACGCACAAAGGACTATTACATGTAACCCATGACACCGTCGTGCCATACCTACATGCTCACCTTTGCACAATAAACAACATATATGGATCCATTAGAGAATATCGGGGTTCTTAGGCCCCGAGAGGTTCTTAGGCCTTTTCTCAACAACAATAGGGGTTCTTAGGCCCCGGAGGTTCTTAGGCCTCATAACAATTGACCCCACCCGGGTCTAGCCAAATCAATTACCACACATGAATATCACATTTCAACATGATGTGGTCAATTGACCCAACGTAAACATAAAGGTATGCAAGAGTACTCACCTCCTCCGCGACAACCAAAATCATAAATCAACAAGACCGCAAGTACACAATACGTATGCCTCAACCTAGCAATAGTTCACAATTTACACATATAAGGTCATCAAGCTCAATTATCTCAAACACAAGGCTAACAAGCCATACATTACTACCTTTACTAGCATTTCAATGCCCAACCCAACTTTTACAATCTTATAATAATCTTGGGTTGGTTCACATAACATGTACTTCTTATATCATTTTCAATTGGCCAAGAGTTACTTTCGTATCAAAATCGTCATTTTCATATTTGACCTAGCAGACTTCAAACAAGCATAACTCAAGTTCTACTTACTCTTTTAACATGATTCCAGTGGCCAAATTTACATGACACATATACCTACATTTTATCTTTAGTGACCAATATGTGAATTGTCCTTCAAAGGTGACTTCTGGTCGTTTTAAAAACCAACACTGCTGCTGTTAAACAGCTTTGACCTTACTGACTTCAAATGACCATAACTTGAGTTCTACACAATATTTTGACCTCATTCCAGTGGCCACTTCTTCTTAACACATTTTAGCACATTTTACCTTCAGTGACCAACACAAGATTCGACTCATATACATGAGTTTTACTCGTTTTAAAAACTGACACAGAATCATTTTTGCTGAAAGATCAGCATGACGCTACTGAATTCAAAAATTCATAACTAGAGTTCTACTTCGTATTTTTAACCCATTCCAGTGGCAAAATTTGCTTAACACAATAAGCTACATTTTCTTTTTAGGACTCAACCAGTGAAAACTCTGTCATGAGGGTGTTTAACTCGTTTGAAGGTCGGGGTCAGAATCTGTCCAGTTTTTTGTTCACCCAAGTATTCATCAAAGTCTTCATGCAACCCAACTAAAACCCCAAATTGATTAAATTACCATAACCCTAACTTGTATTATAGCAATTTAACTCAATTCAATAAAACCCCCAATTTCAATACATCATGAACCCTAAATCAAAATTAATTCAATATAAAGAAAACCCCCAATTTTCCAATTCAAGAACCCTAATTTTATAAGATAATTTAGCAAGAATCAAAATTAGGTTAAAGTAATCTTACCTTCAAGGGAATAACTAAAATTGAGATTGAAATTACACTTTTCTTCTCCTCTTTTTCTTCTTGAAAATCAGTCCACACTACCCACACACTCAATTTCTCTTAATTTTGATGATTAATTCTTGAATGATATTATTATTTACTAGTAGGATTGTTGGATGAATTAAAAGTAGAATTTAGATTGAAAGGAATTTGAGTGAAAAGTTTGAGAAGAAGATGGGTGAAGAATGAGTCATAAGAAAAGAATTTGGCTGGCATCTCATCTTGATGCCACGCATCAAAGGAAATTAGGTGGGTAAAATACCCGCTATCCGTTAAAGCTCCAACTAAATTAACCCCGTATCCAAAAATAAAATACTAGGAAACTATTTTAATGTTAAAACTATAATAAATGTTTATTTTATTTGCCTTAAAATTTCGGGATGTTACAACTCTCCCCCACTTGGAACGGATCACGACCTCGTGATCCAAGCCGCATCTAGTGATGAAGTTGAAATAAAGCTTTTCCCTTAGTTTCTCATTAACACATACAACATTCTTCCATGCTTTTGCACTACCGTGTAGGTCTTGACTTATCTTCTTCTTACACGTTTCTTCATAAAATCCATCACTCTTCGACATCGTCTTATCTTAATTCATTATGAAGTTCGACTTCTTTTAAAAGTACACGTAGAATCTTTACGGTATAAAACTTTATAAAACAAGAAACGAGAAAGGTAGAATAAATTCCTGGAAGTTCTGCGGGAAATTCCAAACAAATAGTAACCTTGTTGATTTGAGCAAGTATTTTGGAAGAATCGAAAACTAAGATCTTAGATTTTCCTTATATGCAACTTGTAACGCGTCTCTCTAAAGATAACTTCTTCATATTACACAATTACCAAAATTGAACTTGATAAGTCTTTCTCATTTATCCGCATAAAATTCTTGCCGATCATGGCCCACTTTCAGTTGTTATTCATCGTTTCAATCTTCATGGACATCTTTATCACTATACCCGTGCCACACAACTCTTGGTGTCCCACTTTTCTAGCACGAGCAGGGAATCTACATTTTGATCAAACAACTTTCATACGGAGGCAACTCTGAATACTATAGCGATAGCTAGTGCTATACTGAGACTTCTAACGAGATCATGAGCAAATTCTATGATCCACTAAAGAGCAGCTATTCATGCTTACAAGATTCCGCTTCATTTGAGGTTACTAATAATCTCTCTTAAGATCTTGACACATCTTCGTCATACCGGTGAAGGGATTATTCAGATTATGTAGGTTTCATGGAGCAAAAAAAAAAACGCCTTGGCTTCGTTAAGGAGAGAATTTTAAGTTCTATCATGACATCTATTGAGTCGGTAAAGATTATTTAGAACATATATCGTGTGCTGGCTTTTCGCTTGCTTAGGTTCCCGTCGCAAATTTTCTCTTGAACCTCTTCTAAATGATTGGAGAAATCAATTGATTAGCCCGTACACCGGTGAAACACATAAAAGAAGGTGAAAACTTTTCAGGCTAACAACATCCGCCACTACATGGGCTTACCGGGACGGCACTTAAACTTCGTAGACATAATCTTTCGAGAGAGTTAACCAACTTCTTTGACAATGGTGAGATTTTCGTTGATTGATAAGAAAAGAAAGTTGATATGATTGAGTAAGACCGATATATTTGACGCTATAGAGAAAGAAAAACACCAAAATTTTAAAGTGAAAATGATTCCGGTGGACTTTAAACCGCGAATGGAACGATTCGTCTTGATTCCTTTTAGTACTTCGTTCGACTTCTCATTCTTTTCTTCAAGCTTGCTTCACATTCTTTCTAATTAATTTGGTCAACGGAGAGACTATCTTCGAAAGGGCCGAAAAATTAAAACAACACTTGTCACCCGTCGCCCACGAAACTTCTAATTTAGGTTGATCTTGTGAGTTGTCTCCATTTCGTCACAACACCAATCCAATCCGGGTCAACCACGTTCCCTCTCTTGGTGATCACCCGAACGAGATGATTGCACTTCTCCTAATCAGACTGATCATTTAACGAATTGACATGGAACTTTCACTTTCGTCGTATCTCCAAGACTTCACGTAAAAGAACTTTTCTGGTCGGATTGACTTTTAAGATAAACAAAACGTTGTCAATGAAAACAATACGGATTTATTTCGCAACAAACGACAAGTGTGATTCAAAAGACTCACGGGGGTTGGAAACCTTTAATACAATCGAAGGGTAAACTACGAATTTCAAAGTGCCCATACAAGTATAGATAACATTTTCGGGAACATCTCCATTGCGTGCTATAAGTTGATGGAAACTGAAATGAAAATTCGTCTTAAAGTGATAAGAAATTGCTTCTACTTGATCGAATAGGATATCAGATCTTGACCACGGGTACTCGTCTCCGATTGTTACTTTATTGAGCTCACAAGTGACTAAACGCACACGCCTCCTACTTTCTTTCATTTCGTTAAATTAGAAAATCGTACCTCTTGGAAACAAAAGAAATCACTTGAAACGGCTAGAACGAATATAATTTACGTGAAAGAAATTGGGAAAATCACGAATAACAAGAAGATTCTCCATAGACCGTGGTTTCCATTCGGCGTCGATGATTCTAATATAAGAGACTTGACTACCATACAAGGATTTATCAAAACGTATGAGCAAGATATCAACAGAAATCGACCGTTAGTCAATTGTTTTCTTTGTAATAGGAATATTCAACTAGAACGCCTTCTCCTCTCGCGGAATTAGGAATCATTCGCGCTTAGCCTAGCTGTTCTCAAACATTATACCACACGCTCCCGAAGGAAAAGAGAACAAATCGGTTCAAAGATTTTAGATTAGGTTTTAACTTTTATAACTACCATACTTATCATGTATTAGTCCCTTATAACTATATCATCCTCAGGTTCTCACTACGCAAATTTCATCTTAGTGTCTATCATCAGGCCTCAAGTAATCGTATACTCATTCAATAAAAGCATGTTAATCAAAATCAAAACACATTCGCCATACTCCGTATGGTCTTTTAACATACACTTAAATAACCATCTTCCACACAAGACATCACATTTCCCATGACTTTATACTATCACCTTAAACTACCATTTTAAACATATTACTATACAAATAGTTCTCATTGTCATATCTCGTATGATTTTTCAACATATCACTAACACAATCATAATTATCATAGGAATCTCCAATCCTAACATTTTATATTACTCATATCATAAGCATTCTTTTCATTAATCCATCAATTAAATCATATCAATACACAACTGATTCTCATCACCAAACTTTATATGATCTTTTATCCCAATAATGATGCCACGGGTCTCACTACCCAATGGTCTTACACCAGATAATAACGATGCCATGGGTCTCACTACCCAATGGTCTTACACAAAATAATAACGATGCCATGGGTCTCACTACCCAATGGTCTTACACAAAATAATAACGATGCCATGGGTCTCACTACCCAATGGTCTTACACAAAATAATGTCACACTTCATTCGCATACATTCAACATTCATCAACTATTCAACATACTTCCTCCTTATAAGTGACAACCATCTTTTAAACTTATAGATCAAATTCCACTTTTATGGCCTCATTGCCGATTATTCAAGCAAAACTTTTGCTCTATCGCATTCGCATATAAACAAGCAAATACACATTAGCATACATTTCCACGTTTACTATGTATTTATCATACCTTCTTCTTTACTATCACCAAGCAATATATTAAACTCATAAACCAATTAGCATGCAAAGCTCATATTCTATCATACTTAGATATCAACGAGTAAAATCATAAAACACTTCACATTGCCAAATAAGGTCTCCAACCTATGGCTTCACACTAACATACTTCCATATTTAACGGACTTAACTTGAGCTATTATAATATGTGATCATAATAACGCTGCAGTCATTATTATAATTACTTATTATGACACCTCAAGTGAACTTCGCTAAATACTTCCGTATGTCACTAGAAACCGAACTATACACATAAGGCCAAGTCACGTCTATGGTTTAAGTCTAGGTATCCGTGTAATAATAAAATACCTAAATCCCTTAAACCACGGCTTTGATACCACTTGAAAGAACCCGAACTCATTTTAGGAAAATAAGAGATTTTTTTTTTTTATAGCCCCCACTGCGCCGCAGTGGAGGTGTACACCTCCCACTGCGCCGCAGTGGGAAGTTACGGAAGCAGACGACCAAACTTCCCCACTGCGCCGCAGTGGGGTGGAAACACTCCCACTGCGCCGCAGTGGGATATTTCGGACCTCAGCCTGCAGTTTTCCTGCAGGTCTAAAACTTTTAAAAATCATATCCCAAACTTCAATCTTGCACAATCTTTTACCAAACTTCAAAATGAGTTAAAGACACATGATTTAAAATTTCAAAAGCTTTCATTTGATCAAGTGTAACATTTACAACGAAACGGGTCATTTTACCCAAGTTGACACCTTTCAAAAGACGGCATTCAAAAGTGGAAATTTCGGCATGACCCATTCGTAAAATCCTCATCCAAACCTGTTACGGATTATGAATTTCTCCAAAACACATTTAAACAAAATCAATATATTACAACTACTAAACGACCCATTTAGAATACCCAAAAACTCGAGTCTAACACTAGACATCATAATAATTTTCAAAAAGACAAAACAAGAGTACAAAGAGCCGATAGTTCAAAGGGGTCACTATGGGTCCTATTACCAATTCCATTATCCGCATTTAGCTAAAGCAATCAATATCCAAAAAGCATCTTTAACTTCAATTCAACAACCCCCAATTTCAATACATCATGAACCCTAAATCAAAATTAATTCAATATAAAGAAAACCCCCAATTTCAATACATCATGAACCCTAAATCAAAATTAATTCAATATAAAGAAAACCCCCAATTTCAATACATCATGAACCCTAAATCAAAATTAATTCAATATAAAGAAAACCCCCAATTTCAATACATCATGAACCCTAAATCAAAATTAATTCAATATAAAGAAAACCCCCAATTTCAATACATCATGAACCCTAAATCAAAATTAATTCAATATAAAGAAAACCCCCAATTTCAATACATCATGAACCCTAAATCAAAATTAATTCAATATAAAGAAAACCCCCAATTTCAATACATCATGAACCCTAAATCAAAATTAATTCAATATAAAGAAAACCCCCAATTTCAATACATCATGAACCCTAAATCAAAATTAATTCAATATAAAGAAAACCCCCAATTTCAATACATCATGAACCCTAAATCAAAATTAATTCAATATAAAGAAAACCCCCAATTTCAATACATCATGAACCCTAAATCAAAATTAATTCAATATAAAGAAAACCCCCAATTTCAATACATCATGAACCCTAAATCAAAATTAATTCAATATAAAGAAAACCCCCAATTTCAATACATCATGAACCCTAAATCAAAATTAATTCAATATAAAGAAAACCCCCAATTTCAATACATCATGAACCCTAAATCAAAATTAATTCAATATAAAGAAAACCCCCAATTTCAATACATCATGAACCCTAAATCAAAATTAATTCAATATAAAGAAAACCCCCAATTTCAATACATCATGAACCCTAAATCAAAATTAATTCAATATAAAGAAAACCCCCAATTTCAATACATCATGAACCCTAAATCAAAATTAATTCAATATAAAGAAAACCCCCAATTTCAATACATCATGAACCCTAAATCAAAATTAATTCAATATAAAGAAAACCCCCAATTTCAATACATCATGAACCCTAAATCAAAATTAATTCAATATAAAGAAAACCCCCAATTTCAATACATCATGAACCCTAAATCAAAATTAATTCAATATAAAGAAAACCCCCAATTTCAATACATCATGAACCCTAAATCAAAATTAATTCAATATAAAGAAAACCCCCAATTTCAATACATCATGAACCCTAAATCAAAATTAATTCAATATAAAGAAAACCCCCAATTTCAATACATCATGAACCCTAAATCAAAATTAATTCAATATAAAGAAAACCCCCAATTTCAATACATCATGAACCCTAAATCAAAATTAATTCAATATAAAGAAAACCCCCAATTTCAATACATCATGAACCCTAAATCAAAATTAATTCAATATAAAGAAAACCCCCAATTTCAATACATCATGAACCCTAAATCAAAATTAATTCAATATAAAGAAAACCCCCAATTTCAATACATCATGAACCCTAAATCAAAATTAATTCAATATAAAGAAAACCCCCAATTTCAATACATCATGAACCCTAAATCAAAATTAATTCAATATAAAGAAAACCCCCAATTTCAATACATCATGAACCCTAAATCAAAATTAATTCAATATAAAGAAAACCCCCAATTTCAATACATCATGAACCCTAAATCAAAATTAATTCAATATAAAGAAAACCCCCAATTTCAATACATCATGAACCCTAAATCAAAATTAATTCAATATAAAGAAAACCCCCAATTTCAATACATCATGAACCCTAAATCAAAATTAATTCAATATAAAGAAAACCCCCAATTTCAATACATCATGAACCCTAAATCAAAATTAATTCAATATAAAGAAAACCCCCAATTTCAATACATCATGAACCCTAAATCAAAATTAATTCAATATAAAGAAAACCCCCAATTTCAATACATCATGAACCCTAAATCAAAATTAATTCAATATAAAGAAAACCCCCAATTTCAATACATCATGAACCCTAAATCAAAATTAATTCAATATAAAGAAAACCCCCAATTTCAATACATCATGAACCCTAAATCAAAATTAATTCAATATAAAGAAAACCCCCAATTTCAATACATCATGAACCCTAAATCAAAATTAATTCAATATAAAGAAAACCCCCAATTTCAATACATCATGAACCCTAAATCAAAATTAATTCAATATAAAGAAAACCCCCAATTTCAATACATCATGAACCCTAAATCAAAATTAATTCAATATAAAGAAAACCCCCAATTTCAATACATCATGAACCCTAAATCAAAATTAATTCAATATAAAGAAAACCCCCAATTTCAATACATCATGAACCCTAAATCAAAATTAATTCAATATAAAGAAAACCCCCAATTTCAATACATCATGAACCCTAAATCAAAATTAATTCAATATAAAGAAAACCCCCAATTTCAATACATCATGAACCCTAAATCAAAATTAATTCAATATAAAGAAAACCCCCAATTTCAATACATCATGAACCCTAAATCAAAATTAATTCAATATAAAGAAAACCCCCAATTTCAATACATCATGAACCCTAAATCAAAATTAATTCAATATAAAGAAAACCCCCAATTTCAATACATCATGAACCCTAAATCAAAATTAATTCAATATAAAGAAAACCCCCAATTTCAATACATCATGAACCCTAAATCAAAATTAATTCAATATAAAGAAAACCCCCAATTTCAATACATCATGAACCCTAAATCAAAATTAATTCAATATAAAGAAAACCCCCAATTTCAATACATCATGAACCCTAAATCAAAATTAATTCAATATAAAGAAAACCCCCAATTTCAATACATCATGAACCCTAAATCAAAATTAATTCAATAAAACCCCCAATTTCAATACATCATGAACCCTAAATCAAAATTAATTCAATATAAAGAAAACCCCCAATTTTCCAATTCAAGAACCCTAATTTTATAAGATAATTTAGCAAGAATCAAAATTAGGTTAAAGTAATCTTACCTTCAAGGGAATAACTAAAATTGAGATTGAAATTACACTTTTCTTCTCCTCTTTTTCTTCTTGAAAATCAGCCCACACTACCCACACACTCAATTTCTCTTAATTTTGATGATTAATTCTTGAATGATATTATTATTTACTAGTAGGATTGTTGGATGAATTAAAAGTAGAATTTAGATTGAAAGGAATTTGAGTGAAAAGTTTGAGAAGAAGATGGGTGAAGAATGAGTCATAAGAAAAGAATTTGGCTGGCATCTCATCTTGATGCCACGCATCAAAGGAAATTAGGTGGGTAAAATACCCGCTATCCGTTAAAGCTCCAACTAAATTAACCCCGTATCCAAAAATAAAATACTAGGAAACTATTTTAATGTTAAAACTATAATAAATGTTTATTTTATTTGCCTTAAAATTTCGGGATGTTACACGATCCGGCGAAGCGGCGATGGTGGTAACGACGACGGTATAGGGACGACAACAGTGGTGGCGGCGATGTGTGAGGTGGCGATGGTGGTGATATGGTGGTGAATGTAAAATTAATTGATGTAAGAGGGGTTAAGAGAGTTATTTAAGGGTTAGAGGACCTAAGTTATAAGTTATTTCATTAAGAGTATTATAGGTATTTAGGTGGAGATGTTTAAATTTGTGAATAAATAAGAGAGATAATATGGTCATTTCAACGTCTTAATTGCCTAAAGGGGGAGGGGTAGTTTGTTTTATATAGTAGTATAGATTTATCATTTTCTATAATTTTATAAGAATTAACGGCTTAAAAATATATCAAATTATACACAAATATTTTTGGTATATATAACTATGTTGATTGTAAATATTTATATTTCAAACTTTTAACATTGTTATATCTAGGTATATGCGGCATCTATATATCTATATCTATATCTACCTATATTATAGAAAGACATCGATTTTTTACTTTGGGTTTCTCAAAAAATTGCCAGATGGCCTTAAATAGTTGGTCACTATTATGTTTTTTTTTAAACATTTTACCGGCTCCAAAAAATTGACAAAGACAAGTAGTCAATGACTGTTGCCTCAAGAAAATATGGGCATCCCATGCTCTATTGTCTGCTCTCCTTTTTTCATTCTATACTCATGTATTTCCACATACAAATCTCTCTCACTCTACATCTTTCTAATGCAGCCATGAACCCTGAAAAGTAAGCCTTTCTTTTAATCAATCTCAAAAAAAACTTATTTTGATCTCAATTTCCGTTTTTTATTTACATATCTATCTTGATTATGTTAGATTTATGTTATCTTATGCTCAATTTTGCTTTAATTTATTGATTTTCTAGATGGTGATGATCTAGGGTTTATTATTGTTTTTAATTTGGGGTTTTTTTAGCTGCATATAAAAATAAGTCATATGATATTGACTATGGTAAATATATGTTTTGTTGTAAAAGTTTAAATCCTTATTTTGAATTACAAGCATGCCTCTTCATTATGTTACTTTATTTTATAGTTTAATTGTGTTAAAGTAATGAAAGTTCAAAAAAAATTTTGTTACAGTAATGATTTTGCAATGATATATGTGTTACGGATATTTAATGCTTACAAAGAACTCTATATATCTTGCAAGAACTTGAATATATTATATAAGAAAGAAAGAAAAAAGTTTGAAATAATCAAAGTCACAGCTTGTGCTTTATATCATTCAAATGAAATACAACAACAACAACAAGGGTACCCAATCCCGGCATAAGCCGGGCTATGGAGGAGGTATGATGTAGACAGACCTTACCTCTACTCAAAGGTAGAGAGGCTGCTTCCAGATCCACCGAAGTGGAAGGGACCTCCGGCCCGGGTGAAAAAATAGGGTTAGATCCACCGGAGTGGAGGTCTAAACCGGATCTCTACTCCTCTCTGGGAAAGCCAGGGCTCTCAACCAGAGAGTCACAGCTTGTGCTTTATATCATTCGATAAAGTATAATATTGTTTATCACAGTTTATATTTTATTTATGTATATCTTTTAATATTTACAGGTTCTGGTATAGTGGCATGCCAAATATGATGATGAGAATAAGTTTAATCCAAGAGCGACATCAATGATACATACAACCATTACAACAAGATTTGTTTTTTTTTTGTTTCAAATTAAGCGGAATTTGTTTCCAACTAATCGTTTTTTGGTTTTGGAGCAAATATATAGGTTCTTGGCAACAAGTATCTGAACAAATTCTTGGAAGTTATAGATGCAAGGTTCAGTTCTATGATGAATCTACTTTAGCCCCGAAGTCAATTGTTTCTAAGGTGCGGTGTGAATACATTTTAGATAACTCAAAGTCATACATTTATCTTCATTTGGCTAACTTATGACACTCGACTTGCTGATTTAACAGAGCCCGCAAGCTGTAAAGTCTTCAGGGAGTTAATATCAAACATAGTGTTCAAAGAATCAAAGCTCACACTCCAAGAAGACCAATGTCTCTCTAGCTTAGGGTATGCATTTCTTGATTTCAATAAGCTGTTTGTCTAAAATTAGTGACATTGATAATGGTTTGTTTTAGGTTGTGTTTTATCTAACGGGCAATCTTGAGAAAATAGCTTGAAAGAGACATGCCAAAAGTTACCCAAAGTCCCAAAGCATACTACTAATAGATAAAAAAAAAAAAACACTCGTTAAGAGGTTAAAATTCTTGTATTGCTGTATTACATCTATCCATGTGGAATTATTATTTGGTGCCACCGCAAAACTTATTCCATCACAACCTTTGCATATTTGACTTATATATATATATGTGTGTGTGTGTGTATATGTATGTATATTTGTGTGTATATATATATATGTGTGTGTGTATATATATATGTGTGTGTGTGTATATGTATGTATATTTGACTGCTTTGATCGCCTAACAATCAAACTGCTAGCAAGTACTGTCGTACTAATGAACTTAGTGTATTTTACCTCAGGTGAAGCGAAAGAAGCTCCTTCTATCTTAGGGTCTGCAAGCATAAAAACTTATTCAAATAATCTGTTTCTAGAGTCTACACTTTAATTCAAGCATACCTTCCCTTCTCATAGTTCATTTCCTTTTTACTATAAAGAACTAAACGTTGAATGTAATTTGGTGATCTTCATAGGTTTGCTCCATATAATATTTGATTTTATGTTTTTCTTTTATTGTTTGGCAGTCCCGAGTCTGTCACCAAGCGTTTTGATAATGGGAATATGTAGTAGACAGTAAAGGTGTTGCGAAGTATATTCGAGCTCTTATAGCCACCAATGCTATTACTGAATGTCTTCCTGATGAACAAACTAGATAGCACTCCACTCTTTTTTCATTGGTTATATGGTCTCATTATTCGGATTTTGTAACATTTAGTAACTTGTTGACTTCTCCTTATTGATCTATCTGTAGATTTTTTAATTGGCCTCGATAAACTTTTGTACAATTTTCATGTTAATATTACGAAATAGGATTATACAAAACTTTGCTTTGATGATAACAATATACTGAATATAGTTATATAAATAAAGCTATTGAGGAGGTTGTCTGCATTGTAAAATACAATTCAGGTGAATTTTGACCTGATTGACCTGTTTGACCTACTTCCCTTTTAACTGGTTGTTTATCCATGTGACCCATTGGAGATCAAGGCCCATTTAAAGTGAGCCATTCATGGTATATAGATTGGAATTGCCACCTCTACGAGTATACTCTGCATGAAGGTAATTTGTGTGACATTGTCTTGATTGACCCATTTTACTTCATTCCCTTTTAACTATTATGTTTTACCCATGTGATCCCTTGGAGAAGCATAGTTTAAAGTGATCCATCCATGATAAATAGATCGAAAATGCCACCTCGACGGGTCTACTCTGCGTGAAGGTGATTGAATATGTGAGAGTTTGATCTCTGTATCTCTTATACTTCATAGGTTGATCAAAAAGCATCAAATTAGTCATCACATTTTGCGCAGGAACTCATCTCAACAATCTTATTTACTGTTACTGTAGATTTTATGTGGTATGAGTTTCTCGATTACAATTATTCATGTTCACTTCTGGTATTTTTTCGTCTAGGTAAAAAATGCAGGACATCAATATTGCTTTTTATGTTAAATTGCTTTTAGGCTCTCACATGTTTCTTTCATTAATTTCTTTTTTAAGGTAATGGCCTAATGGGTGCTGCTACACTCCACTGGTATATTAGTGGATTAGGCGGAAAAGGGACTCCAGGTGTTGGATCAAGCTCTTTACATTCCTCAAAAGATTTGAACCAAATAATAGCGTCCGACAAGGTAATGCTTCAGTTTTGGTTCCGCTTTTCTTTTCATCTAATGTGAACAATAAAATCTTTTGAGAATAAGTGAAACCAGAAGACTCTGTCAAATGGAAAATGGTCAAATGAGTAGACCGGGTCGCAATAATATGGTTGTGTATTAATAATGAAGGCATTAATTATTTGTGAACATTTTAGAAACAGACTTTTTTTGGGTCAAGCCAGCACCACCTGACTCATTTCAGCTCGGGCTATATGATAACTCGTTTTAAGCTGTTAGCTAACATGCTCATTTTGCCATCTTCAACAAAGACCAGGGTGTTTGAGAAGTCACTTTCCCATACCACCTCTTTAAGCTAAGAACTAATTATCTGTTTATTAACGAATTTGAGCATATAAATGACAGAAAATTCATTTGCATTGTTGATGAAGTAATGCGATGTATTCTACTAGAGTAAAATCACATTATGGTAAATCAGAAATTCAGAACTCGAAACAAGAATGATCTGTAAGAACTAAAACATGAAACATACTATGAATATTTTCTTATTTGGTTAAAATATGATAAATAATTTCACACATGTGTTTATATATATTACATTTCATTGTGCTATGATTGTGTGCAGAATATAAAGACATTTAAGGATGTTAAAGGTTGTGATGATGTTAAGCAAGAGCAAGGAAGTGGTAAAATATCAACAACAAAAAAAAAATCCAAAAAAAAATCACTCGTCCTAGTGGAAAGTTATCTAAGGTTTGTAATGGAGATATATCACTTGATTTAGTAATGACTTATGAGTTCACCACTTGTACGTCTAAAGGTAATTTCGGGATTATATGTCAAAGTTGTCATAGTCCACTTCTGTGAGCTTCTTTTCATTCCCATTCACATATTTGTATAGGATTTCGAGTTCGAAGAAAGGAAAAGTGTCAATCCACATGGACATCATGGGGTTCATAATGATGGAAGATCCGTATACATTAAGAGATTTGGTCAGGTTGATGCTACCAAGCGTTTGCAAGCTACAATCTCATGAGCGTTGTATCACGTAAAGGAGTTTGAAAGGACCTTTAGTGATATGCTTCCAGCCTGCTAAATTGCTACTGAAAAACATGTTGATCAATGGCTCCTGTTGACTGCACTCAGTAGAGATTGTAAAAGCCTTGTACTTTTCATCTTTGATGTGACCAATTTATATAGATCGCCCACATCATTATTGGCCTTTTTCGTATGTGTTTTGAGTCAATTTTGTATGCATTTGGCGCGTTTATGGTGTTTGTTAGTGCTTTCAGGTTTTTAGCAGGTTGTGCGTCCATTTGGTGCAATTTCTGACGACTTTAGGCCAAGATGTTGATCCGAGTGTTCGAGAGCTGTTAATAAAGAAGAACCAAAGATTTCAGCAAGTTTGAGTTGCGCCGCAGTGGGAGTGCACCAGCCCCACTGCGCCGCAGTCATTGGGTGCCAAAGCCACATGCTTTCCAGAGGTTATCAATGCGCCGCAGTGGGAGGGATGTTGCCCCACTGCGCCGCAGTCATTGGGTGCCAAAGCCACATGCTTTCCAGAGGTTTTCCATTGCGCCGCAGTGGGAGTGCACCAGCCTCACTGCGCCGCAGTCAAGGTCGAGAAAAATACCTCAATTTCCAGAAATATGTCACTGCGCCGCAGTGAAGGGTGCACCAGGCTCACTGCGCCGCAGTAAGTGCACGGGAACTCAGGGTTTCAGCCTTTTTGCATCAGATTTTGGGGAGGTATAAATAGAAAAATAAACCCTATTTCCCAAGTTATCAAATTCTCTTTCTAGGAGCTGTTCTACCACGAATTCATTCAAGGATCATCTCAGATTTCATCATTGGATTCATTGAAGATTCAAGAACACCCATCTAGATCGTATCTAATTTTCTGTCTTGCAATTTACATTCAAAAATCGTTGGTACAATATGTTCTATTTCTATTTCGTTTGCGAATTTCAATTTAGCATGAGTGGCTAGATACTTAATCATCCAATTTGATGAAACTTGACGAATGATATGATTGCAATATTTTAATTCAAGAGTTGATTTAATTATCGTTGTGTCGTGATCTTTATCAATTAATTCCTTGTGATTTATTTTTTTGATGTTGATGGTTTATGTGTTCATCGTTAGTGGTACTAGGTGAATATGTTTATCGTTTCAATTCGATTGTGTATGGTCGGTTGTCACTGGTTTATGGTATGACGGTGAATGTCAAATCTATAATAGAAAGTAATCGGTAAACGTGTTTAGAAACGGTTGGTGGTACCACGTTTTCATTCAAATAGGCATAATTGGTAATTGGATAATCAAGCAAACTAATTGTTGGGGAGATTTTCTAGGCATTGGTGGTACCGGCTTGGGTAATTAAACTAGCAACTTAGGTGTTTGGGTGATTTACGCGCGGTTGGTGGTACCACGCGAGCATTTTTATCCTTTCACGATTATCTTGTCAACTCTAAAGAATTTGATATTTAACGTGTGCAATCATAGCTGAAGTTAAGTGGATTCGAAGTGGATGATCTTTATTTATATTGTCTGAACTTTCTTTACTTTCAATTGTCTTGTCATTTCAATTTCTTTAATTTCAAATTGTCAAAGTTAGTTAGCAATTCGGCTACGGTTCCATCCTTTTTCTAAAACTACTTTTGCAAATAATTATTTCAAAACCAATCCCTGCGAACGATCTCGGACTTACTACTTACTATACTATATGCGATCAGGTCCACTGCCTGAAAGTGTGTAGTAGTCGGTTTTTAGTGGGTACTTGTTTATAAATTTTACAAACTCGATTTTGCACATCAAGTTTTTGGCGCCGCTGCCGGGGATTGTGTGCCGATTTAGTTGTTACTTTAGTGGTTTGATCCTTTCTCACGCGTGAGAAGTTACTTGTTTTATTAGTTTAGTTTTCTTTTCTTATCACAGGTGCATTTGACGTGTTTGTGTTAGTTGCGTGTTTGCAGGTATTATTTTAGTTGATGAACTTACGTTATTCGGGTCTACCTTTGAATAGTCCTTTGTCTACTCCGAGAAGACCAAGAGGGCGTCAGTTTAACTTCACTGATCCGACAACACCTATACCAACACCGTTCTCACCTATAGCTAAACTCACTCCTGATTCGGACGAGGAAGGGTTTTATTTAGACGAATTCTTCAATTTAGAAGTTAAGCAAGAGGAGATAGGTGACGAACAACCAAGGGGTCCAAATGACACTCGCTATGGCGACAGGGTTCGAACTATTCCAACCAGCCGTGGCTCTACCATTAGACCTCCGGCCATTGATCACACTTTCAATTTGAAAGGAAATCATCTCAAGAGCATAGAAGAGCAACAATTTGATGGAAAAAGGAAATGGGATCCTTACCAACACTTGGATAGGTTTGAAAAGTTGGCTCGGCTTTATCAATATGGTCAAAATCAAATGAATGCCGTGAAACTTGAGACATTTCCCATCTCAATCACCGGAGAAGCACTTGATTGGTTCAATGATCTTGCAGAGAATTCAATCACTACTTGGGACCAACTTAAGGAGGCTTTCATTGGTGAGTTTTATTCACTCAGAACTCAAAGAAGGTTGGAGAATATGATTAGGTCTTTGAACAAGATGATGGAGAAGATGTTGTGGATGCTTGGGTTCGTTTCAAGGAAATGTTGAGAAATTATCCAGGTCACAATTTGACTAGGGAACAATATGTGGAGCTTTTCTTTGATGGGTTAGATAAGAAGTCTAAACGAGAAATGGGATATGCTTTTGGGGGTAGCTTAATAACATTACACCCAATGAAGGTTATCAGATCTTGGAAGACATGGCAAAGGATAACTCAACTATGGATGATGAAAGGTTCTTGAAGAATGAAAGGAAGATGAAGAAGGGCACTAACCAAGGGAGAGTTGCTAAGGCTGAAGCTAGTAACGATTCGACGGTTATTGGAGAGATTAAGGCGCTATCTGAGCGCATGGATAGGAGCTTTACTGCTCAAGAGACTAGGTTTGGAGCACTTGAGAGGGATGTTAAGGTCTTAGCCGATGAGTGTGATCATTGTGGTGATATGCACCATTCTGATGAATGTCCAAATTGGGCACCGGAGGATGTGAACTATGTTCAGAATCAACCCCAAGGGAACTTTCCACCGCAACACCGGTTTCCAGAACCGGCCTTCAGGTAATCCTTCTTATAACTCTTCTTTTCAGGCTAATGCTCCTCGTTTTTCAGGTAACAGGTGGCAAAGAGATAATTATCAGAATCAGCCACAACAGCAGACTCAGCAAGGACAAGGATCAGGTTCTTCTTCTTTTAATGCCGATCCTAATGCCGAGTTGAGAGAGATGATGAAGCAGTTGGCTAGTAATCAAGTTAGAAACAAACACTAGCATTCAAATGATCAGGGATGATACTAAGGCTTTGAGTGAGAGGTTGGATCAGATAAACGGGAAGGTGGAGATCAACATGAAAAATCAGGGAGCTAATTTCAAGGATCTCAAAAGTAGGATGGCAACTCTTGCTAGGCCCACGGGGACTCTTCCTAGCAACACACAGCAGAATCCTAGACCTCAGTTTAATCAGGGACAGAAATACACTCCACCTCCAGTTCGTAATGAGTAAGCCAAAACCATCACCACTCGTACTGGTAGGTCTTATGACCCACCTCCTATGCCTAATGTTGTTGTTTCAGATGTGCAGGATAACAGGAGTGATGATGCTGATGTTGATGAAGAGATAGAGATGGAGGAAGATCCGACCGTGAAGACTCCGGTCACTCCACCAAAACCGGCTGTGGTTCCAGAGGTTAAACCATACAAGCCAAAGATACCATTCCCACAGAGATTCAGGAAAGCAAAGCTGAAGGAGCAATATAACAAGTTTGTGGACATGATCAAAAATGTTCATATTAATGTTCCTTTAGTTGATCTTATTCAGGGTATGCCCAATTATGCCAAGTTCATTAAGGAGCTTGTGACAGACAAAGGGAAATTTGATGAGGCAAAGGCTGCTTTTATTAATGCCGAGTGTTCTGCTATCTTGCAGAACCGCATTCCGTCAAAGCTAGAAGACCCAGGGAGTTTTCTTATCACTTGCTCCATTAGAACTCTTATTTGTAAAGCCTTAGCTGATTTAGGGGCTAGCATCAATTTGATGCCTTACTCGGTTTATGCCAAGTTGTCTTTGGGAGTCCTTCGCCCTACTCGCATGAGTATAAGACTTGCTGACCATTCATTTTAGTATCCCATCGGGATTGCTGAGAACATTAGCGTCAGAGTTGGCCACATTGTTTTTTTAGTTGACTTCGTTATCCTCGAGATGGAGGAAGATACGAAGGTCCCTCTTATTCTTGGACGCCCATTCCTTAATACCGCGGATGCTATTATCCGTGTGAAGGATAAGGAGATTTCCTTAGGCGTAGGAACTGATAGGATTGTGTTTAATGTTGAAAAGTCTATCAAGCATTCATATTCTAATGATGAGACTTGTTCAGGATTGATGTCATTGATGATGCATTAGATCAAGAATTTCAGGAATTCATGGATACAGATATTGGAGAGGAAGAGATCGCTAATTTAGGATCTGGAGAAATTACTGATGAAGCTTTGTTTGCAGAGGTCATGGCACTGAGCTTGGATGAATCACCTCCCGAGGATGAGACTTTTGAGGAGGTAGTTGTTGACGGGAGTTCAAGGGTACCTAACTCTGTTGATGTACCACCTACTAACTTGGAGCTTAAGCCGCTTCCAGGCCATCTAGAGTATGCATATCTGTCAGGTGAGTCTTCTCTTCCAGTGGTTATCTCGTCCTCACTCTCGAGTGACGAGAAAGACCGTCTCTTGTCTGTGCTTAAAGCCCATAAGCGGGCTTTTCCAAGTATTAGTCCTAATTTTCGCCAGCATAAAATTGATTTTCTTGATGATGTTAAGCCCGTTGTCCAGAGACAAAGGCGGCTGAATCCTAATATGAAGGAGGTAGTTAAGAAAGAGGTAATTAAGCTTCTTGATGCAGAATCATTTTTCCTATTGCTGATAGTTCATGGGTAAGTCCTGTCCACTGTGTGCCCAAAAAGGGGGGCATGACAGTCATTGAAAATGATAATAAGGAACTTTTGGCCACTAGGACTATTACGGGTTGGCGGGTTTGTATAGATTACCGTAAGCTTAATGATGCCACCCGTAAGGATCACTTTCCCCTTCCTTTTATTGATCAAATGTTGGAACGTCTTGCAGGGAATGAATATTTTTGTTTCTTGGATGTGTTTTCCGGGTACTTTCAAATACCCATTGATCCCAAGGACCAAGAGAAAACCACTTTCACTTGTCCCTTTGGCACTTTTGCTTATCGGCGAATGCCGTTTGGTTTGTGTAATGCCCCTGACACCTTTCAAAGGTGCATGATTGCTATTTTCCAGGACATGCTTGAAACTTCCATGGAAGTTTTCATGGATGATTTTTCAGTTTTTGGGGATTCTTTTCATTCTTGTTTGAGTAATTTGGATAGGATGTTGGAACGGTGTGAGAGGGCACACCTTGTTTTGAATTGGGAAAAGTGTCATTTTATGGTGACTGAGGGTATTGTGTTAGGGCATAAAGTGTCCAAGGCCGGGATTGAGGTTGATCGGGCTAAGATAGATGTAATTGCCAAATTACCCCCGCCTTCCAATGTGAAAGGGGTAAGGAGTTTTCTTGGACATGAAGGTTTTTATCGTCGATTTATTAAGGATTTCTCTAAGATTACTCGTCCTATGACCCACTTGTTGGAAAAGGACGTTCCTTTTGTTTTTGATGATGCTTGTTTGAGTGCTTTTCAGGTATTGAAGGAGAAGTTGACTGATTCTCCTATCATGGTAGCTCCAGATTGGGAATTTCCTTTCGAGTTGATGTGTGATGCCAGTGACTATGCTGTGGGAGCTGTGCTAGGGCAAAGGGTTGAGAAACATTTCAAACCCATTTACTTTGCTAGTAAAACTTTGAACCCCGCCCAACAAAATTACACCACTACAGAAAAGGAGTTGTTTGCAGTGGTCTTTGCATTTGATAAGTTTAGATCATATCTTGTTTTGAGTAAGACCATAGTTTTCACTGACCATTCAGCCCTTAAGTATCTGTTCTCGAAACAGGATGCTAAACCCAGGCTTATCCGTTGGATTCTTTTGTTGTAAGAATTTGACATTGAGATAAAGGATAAGAAAGAGGCTGAAAATTTGGCTGCCGACCATTTGAGTCGTTTGGAAGATCCTCACCGGGAGGAACTTCGTGATGGGGAGATCAATGATCACTTCCCCGATTAGTCTTTAATGTTTATCTCTAACTCTGATTAAGCTCCTTGGTTCGCAGATATAGCTAATTATTTGGTTGCAGGTGAGATACCTAATGATTTCACATCCCAGCAGAAAAGAAGCTTAAATCGGATGTTAAGTATTACTTTTGGGAGAACCCATACTTGTTTCGTGTTTGTGCAGATGGTATGGTTAGGAGATGTGTTGCAGGAGCTGAGACTAGATAGATTTTGGATGCGTGTCACTACGGGCCAACTGGGGGTCATTATGGTCCTTCAGTGGGTAAGAAAGTTTTTGATGTAGGTTTCTATTGGCCAACAATTTTTCAAGGAGGCCCAGACTTTGGTTGAGACTTGTGACATCTGTCAGCGACAAGGGAACATTACTAAACGGGATGAGATGCCTCAACAGAGCATTCAGGTATGTGAGGTTTTTGATGTCTGGGGTATAGACTTTATGGGACCATTCCCACCGTCTAATAAGTTCCTATATATTCTTGTCGCCGTTGACTACGTGTCTAAATGGGCCGAAGCCAAGGCTTTGCCCAAGAACGATGCGCGTGTAGTCATTGATTTCTTGAAACAGTTGTTCTGTCGTTTTGGTTGCCCTAGAGCTTTGATTAGTGACGTGGAACCCATTTTGCAAACCATCAGTTAGCCAAAGTGATGAAGAGGTACGGTGTTGTCCACTATTTTTCTACCTCGTACCATCCACAGACCAGTGGTCAAGTGGAAAGCACAAATAGGGCCTTGAAGAGGATTTTGGAGAAAACTGTTGGAGATAACCCCAAGGTGTGGTCAAAGAAGTTAGATGACGCCTTGTGGGCGTTTAGGACGGCTTATAAGACGCCGATTGGCACCACGCCATACCGGTTGCTCTATGGCAAAACTTGCCATCTTCCTATAGAGATAGAGCATAAAGCGTATTGGGCTTTGAGTAATTTGAATTTGGATTTGATGGAGGCAAGTGAACTTAGGATGTTGCAACTTCACGAGCTTGATGAGCTTAGGCTAGGTGCTTATGAGAATTCGAGGTATATAAGGAGAGGACCAAGATTTGGCATGATAAGAGGATTCGTAGGAAGGAGTTTAAGGTTGGGGCTAAAGGTATTGTTGTTCTTGTCAAAGTTTAAGATTAAGCAACCTTAACTAACTTCTAGGTGGATTGGACCGTTTGTGATTAAGGACGTATATCCCATCGGGTTGAGAGTTGTTTAAGCGAATGGTGAAGGATCGTTCATTGTCAATGGTCATCGACTTAAGCTATATTTGGAAGAAGAGCAGGTCGAGGGGATATTTGATGAGATCCTCGTGTTTGAGTTGAATACTTGAAAGTTGGTCGAGTCAAGCTAAAGACTCGTTAATAACTTAAGCGCTTCTCGGGAGGCAACCCGTGTTTATTTTATCGCATTTTACTTTCCTTGAATTAGTTAGTTCTAATCTTGTTTTAGTTAGTAAGTGCAGGTGTGGTTTCGATTTGATGCAGTCCCGGGTAAGTTTGTTTCATATTTGACATATTCAAAAAGTGTGAAGAAAATTTCCAGAGATTTCTCACTGAGCCGCAGTGAGGGGTGGAAAGTCTCACTGAGCCGCAGTGAGAATCCTCTGCCACTTGTGGAAAACCTCCCACTGCGCCGCAGTGGGAGTGAAGCATCTCCACTGCGCCGCAGTGGGAGGTCGGGTAGGTCAAGTACAAGTCAGGTAAATATGAGTTTTCTTTTACCTTTTCACTTTCACTCTTTCTTCTTTCTTTCTCTCATCTAAAAAACCAAAACACCCTTTTCTTCCATCAAGATCCTCCATTTTCTTCCATCTTTAATCACTCTTCCAGATTTTTATCTTCAAACATTGCATCATGGGAAGAGGAGTAAGTGTTTCTCTTTTGTTTCTTTGTATTTTTCTTTTATTTTGAATTTTCAATTTCTAGGGTTTATATGTTAGAATTAATTTAGGGGTTTTGATGTTTGTGGGCAATAGAAGCTAATTGGGTGTTAAATCTTTCATCTTGTTCATCCATTATTGATTTTAATTTTGAAATTAGGGTTTTGGAAAAATTGGGGATTTGTTATGAACAAGTGTGGGGGATGTATATGTTGGTTATTGTAGTTTTGAAAAACGGTTGGAGATTATTGTTTCATTATTCCCTGAATTTGCTTGTTTGATTACCCCTTTTTGTGCCAAGTCGTGATGAACCCTAACTTGTTGCCCAGATTTTGTGCCTCACTGCGCCGCAGTGAGGAGGTTAGTTGCTCACTGCGCCGCAGTGATAACCCTCTGCCGACTTGTCTTTTTACCCCACTGCGCCGCAGTGAGGGTTATTCATGCCCACTGCGCCGCAGTGGGGGGACTTTCCTGCCAAGATTTTCGTTTGTTTAATATGGTTCCAACTTTGCATTCTTATTACTCACGATTGGTCGCTTTCATGTTTGTGAATGCAGGGATCAACTGATAAGGCCGCGGGAAAACGAAAATGGTTGAGGGGCAATCTAGTGAGGTCGTTGATGTCCCGAGTCAAACTTCAAGAAACAGGTGGAGGTGACCGCTTACATTCATTGAAGGTGAACTGAACGAGAGGCATGCTTGGCTCTCATTTGGAAGTGTTAAGCAGCCACACAAGAACATATACAGGAACAAGTTGTATAAGCTTGCTAAGCATGCCGTCGGTAGGAGTACAGGAGGACATCCGAAGGTGGTTTTCTATGAGTTTGAGAGTTGGAGGTGAGTCAAGAGGGCATGACGTGAGTTGTGATATTTGGCGGCGGGTATTTGCTAACCGTGAAGCCGCCTACCGTGAGTTATGCTTAGAGTTTTATTCGACCTTGAAACTGAAGAAGGAGTTGGGGAAAGTTAAGGATATTTTTGAGGAAAGGATTGTCTGGTTTTATTGTGGGGGACAGCAGAGGAAGCTGTCGATTGCTGAGTTTGGTTATTATTGTGGGATGTATTCGAGAGAGGAGTTACAGAGTGCGGAACTTAAGGCTATTTTGAAGAAGGGCTATAGGACAGGAGCCGATTTGAGTGATGGAGAGTCTATTTTGGAGTATTTCACAAGGATTTCGGGTGGAGAAACTTGGACATACACTAGTGGTGTGTCAAAGATAAAGAATGTACGTTTGAGGTTACTCCACCGCATGATTGTGACATTCTTGGTGCAGCGATCTACTCATTGGGAAAAGGCTTACCAGAATGATTTATGGTTACTTAAGCTCTTTTCTGAAGGTGCTCCAACAAGGTTTGCTTTGCCTCCTCTTGTACTTCTTGACCGAATGTGTAACCATTCCGATTCAAATTTGGTTTTGGACATTTCATCACGGTTATTTATAAGAGGATGGGAGTCTTTGCTTCAGATGATTGCCAGACTTATCTTTCATTACCAGTGCATCAGGAGGGTTTTACATATAATGAGCTTTGGAGGGGAAAGATTTTGAAGAAGAAGAAAGCAAATGAGCAAGAGCAGTTGTTGGCTGATGAAGGTGAAGTTGAAGGACCACCTCCCGTACAGGAGGTTGATGTTGATGTTGATGTTGAGATGGCGGAGGGTCAACAGGAACCAACGAGGAGGGGTGCTCGTAACATTCCCATCCCTCGCTCGTTTGACTTTACACTCTTGGGGAACACTGTTCAGAGTATTTATGAGTCTCAGCAGAAGAGTCGGCAGGAGTTTGATGCATATCAGAGGAGGATGGATCAGGACTTTAACTGGGTTGGATCACAGCAGGCCCACACTAACTATTGCCTTGATTATTATCAGCCGATGTGGGATGCTCAGTATCACGGTCGGGAGTTTGTTCGACCTGACCCGATTCCTCAGTTCTCTCCACCGCCTATTTATGTCCCCGATTATCGTCAGGGGGGTCAGTCCTTTTCTCTCATACGACTGCCCCGGGGAACATGTCACCACCACCCCATGATTTAGGAGGTTCTCCTCGAGGTCCAGTGCAGTTTGGGGTCTTTCAGGGTGGCCATGTTGGCGGTGCTTCTTCATCTTTTGCAGATTTTGATGCAGGTGCTCATTCAGGATTTGATGCTGGTCAGTCGGGAGGAGATGCAGGTGGTTCGGGTGCAGCTCAGGAAGAGGAGTCCGATTGGGTGACGAGTATTTTTGGAACACCCGGATTACCATATGGTTACCATGGTCAGCAGCAGTGAGTGGATATGATTCCCATCCGGATCCGTGGGATGGAATCATAGTATGATTGGTTATTTTGGAACGTTATCTCTATTTTCATGTCGTTACTTTAGTTATCATTGTCTGGTACCCACCCTACGGGGTGATGAAACATTTGTAATCTCCTTTGTTTTCTTTTATTTTCTGCATGGTACTTTATTTTGTTTGAACTATTTTGGATATTTTGGATGTGTTCTTGTGATGTGTAATTGAGCAGGTTTGATCCGAATGGATGGCCATACCTATTGTACAACCCAAGTGTGGGGGAGGACCCGTTGGATTCTCATCCTCACCTACATTCTGTGGCATCGATTTGTTTGATTGTGTGATCGTGTTAGTAGCTCACTGTGATGTCCTGTGCATATGCTGGCAGTAAGTTCAGCGCAACATTTTTAATTGGCATCTTTACTGACATTGTTTCGCACACAGCTCTCGCACATTCCGTTTTGGACTAGTTGTTTCTCCCGTCAAGCAAATTGGACTTCCTTTTTAGGAAGAGCAATTTGTGGTGCGGGGTCGACTTACTTGTTTTGAAACGGAATGTGTCCATGATCCGGTATGTGTTCTCATTCTTTCTGCCTATTGCTTACCCCTATTTACCTTAGTTTTGACCGATTGTTGGACATTGAGGGCATTGTCCATCTTAAGTGTGGGGGGTGGCAAATAGGTTTAAGCAGCCGGGTATATCTCTTTTTGTTGTTTTGCCATTGAGAATTCTACCGGTCTTGTAAATGTGTCCCTCTCATAGACTTTTGGATTTATCCAAGAGTAAGGGTTCTATCTTAAACTCTGAACTATGATGTGCATGTTTGAGATTGGTGGTTCCGATTTGGTAGGATGACGGAAGATGATATGATTTGAAACTTGTGTTGAGCTTGTCCTTGTGGTAAATTGCTTTTGTCACTTAAATCATAATAACTTAATGAGCAATTTTACTACAAATTTTTTGGATTGGTACAAATTTAATCGGCGAAATGTGTTCTGAACGGTTATTGGGCTAATCCTTGTGGATTGATAACATTACTTGCATACTCAAAATTCCCAAACACCTAAAGTTGTGAGATTCATCATTCATTTATAGATGTGCTAGGTGTTTACGGTTTTGGTTTGATTGCCTTGTAATTTGTCCCTCTCTTAGGCTCTTGGATTTATCGGGAGTAAGGGTTCCATTTCGAACTTTGCACTAAGATGTGCAAATTTGAGGTTAATTTATTCCATTTCCGGGTTACTTTCTTTGATATGAGTGTGCCGGTGATGTGTTGAGCTAGAACTTGGCCTGGTGATCGTTACGAGACCGCAGTGAGATCACTTTTGTGATATAAGTACATTGGATGACGAATTGGCATATTAGGTTTGACCCGTATTTTCTTTCTATTCACCCCTTGCTTATGTATATTTTTACCTTTAGTATACATATTTTTATACATGTACATACATGTTTTGTGTAGCTGGCTACTCTGGTCAGTGTTATGACCCACGTGGGGGGGGCCCCCCCGGGGCGGGGGGGGGGGGGGGGGGGGGGTGGGGGGGGGCTAATAGATGACGCGCAAAGTGAGAAGTCATAAAAATAAGGTCATAATTTGTAAAATATGAAGGGTTTATGACACGCATTTTTTAGTGTCATAAAAAAAAGGTAGGGTAACACGGGCTACAGTGTCTTCTTATGTTCCCCATATAAAAGCTTATTTTTTTTTTTAATCAGAGAACGAAGCCTATATATTTTGTTTTTCAATCAGATCCAGGACGAAGCCCAAAACCCTATAATTTTCAATCAGATTCAAAATCGAAGACCCAAAATCGAACTACTGCATCTACACAAATCAAATCCCCAAAATCGAAGTCCCAAAATCGAAGCCCCAAAATCGAAACCCTAAGTGTAAAATCAAAGCCCCAAAATTGAACCCTAATTGAAGCAGAAAAAGTGTCGGATAGAGTAAAGGATAAATGAATAGCAGCGATTTGAATAGGGTAACACAAGGGCATAGATGTTTTATTTTTATAATTTTTATATATTTTTATTTTGTTTTGTGTTCAGAATTGGTAGAAAAGATGGGGTTCAGTTCAGTTTACAGGGTATTACAAGAGGTTTTTCCACAGGTATGATTTTTGATGTTTTTATATTATATAAATATTGCAATTTGTGTATTGAAATCCGGTTAATAGACAAATCGCTGATCGAGGGGTATGTATTGCGTCTTTGAGATATGCGTGTATGTTTTAGATTGTTTTTGTTGCAATAAACCTGGTTATTAGATTGTAATGTAAAACGTGTATAAATCGTTATTTTAGTTGAATTGTAATTATGTTTCGAGAAAAAAAATTAAAAAACTTGATACCATGAAAAGTGCTCGTTACAACATTAAGCTGCTGAAGCATATCTCAAGTCCAAACGGTATATCTAGGATACCAAAATGTTTTAAATGGTAATCTGATCAGGTGATCTGGGTGAGTACCCGTTTTAAATGTTGTCGGATTAATAATATGCATTGTTCTATATTTTTACAGGTTGATTCTCGTATAATAAGAGCTGTGGCTATTGAGCATTCTAAGGATGCCGATACAGCTGTAGAAGTTGTTCTTGTTGAGATTATCCCTACTCTCTCTGAACAATCTTTTGCAGTTAGGTCTTCCAATACGTTTTAAATAGTGTTTCTGTTTTTTTGGGAACTTTGTTGTTTTGGGATATCTATATAACAGGTTGTTTTGTATTGTTGTTCTGATTGTGGTAGATGGTGGCAAAACTGGGCAAGTTGAGTCAAGTATGAATCATGTAGTAATTAAACCAAGTCCTACTGAGCAATTAACTGAAGTTCGTCTCTCGAGCATTTATGGAAGTTCATCTGGTGCGATGGAAGGTATCATTATCTTGTAGATTTTAGTTCTTTCTATTTGTTTAAAGGGTGTGTTGTTGCATTATCAACCTGTTTTCGTTATTTACTTATTTGTGATATTGGATTAAATGGTTCTGATTATATGGCTTTTAGGGGTCAATTAGTCAGTTTTACATTACAAGTGTTTATGGGGGCTGTTCCTATAATAGTAAGCTAAAGTTACAACTTTGTTCTTGTTTCAAATGTCAAATATTTTCACCAATTATTATTCTTATTTATAATAATTGTATTACGATTGAAGGAGCTGATAAGCTATGATTGCCAATTTTATTTGAAAATCTGATCAATAAATACACATTCTTTTAGTATAAAATTGATACAAATTATTTGTTTTGCTAAATATTTAATTACGTCAATGAAGGTAAAGAATATATTTTGGTCATAACTCATAAGCTATGTTTTGGTTTCTGCAGTTTCATGTAACTATTATCATTTTGCATGGTGAAAGTTACAGATGATAAGATATCGATTATTGATACAGGCCCTGGCATGGACTCTACATCTACAGAGAGGTATGTCATTCAAGTGTAGATGGTTGATTTCAAAAAACTTATATCAGATGTGATAACTTCATTTGTGGCTATTTAATTAAAGGTACACTGAGGTTTCTTCCAAGACAAAGAACTGCAAAAATTATTTTTTAAAAAAAAAAAGGTTATGACGCAAAAACGCACGTCATAAAAAAGGGTCATAAATGCGTGTCATAAGTGCGCGTCATAAGTGCGCGTCATAGACGGATGACGCCCAAATGCGGGTCATGAAAATTTATGACCCCCTCCTTCCTTGACGCGCATTTGCGCGTCATCTGAGCCATTTATGACGCGCATTGCGGGTCATAAATAGCTGTTTTTCTAGTAGTGAATACATGTTTTGTGTAGCTGGCTACTCTGGTCAGTGATTTTCCTTTCTTTGTAAACCTTTGTTGCACTCATCTTTAGTGCAAGATACATTTAGACACCCTTTTTGAACTTAGCCTTTTCCTTTGTATAAATCCACTTAAATATGTAAACTTTACCTCGCCATACCGATAGTCTAATTTTGGGGGGGCCATTGATTGTCATTGGTTTGTTTGGACGGTTTGGGAGAGCTTCAGTGGGTTGTCAGTTGGAATATTCTTGGTCTATGAGAATACGTCGATTGGTCAAGTTATTGGGGAATGTATTGGATTGTTCAAAGGAAGTATATTGTTATAGACATTGTTCATCATTGTAAGAGGGTGCCTACTAGTAGAGTAAAAATGGTTCAAAAAAAGAAGAAAATGAAAAACAGAAAAATTAAAAAAAAAAAAGAAAAAAAATGAAATAAGAAAAAAAAGAAGAAAAGAACTTGGGCTACTAGTAGGTGCTTCTCATTTTTATATGTCAAAAGAATTGTTGTATCATGTGGTTCGTGAATAGAATGGAAGATTTGGTTGTTCCTAAGTTGTTTGAAGTTGATACACCACAATGGTGTCGGGTTTTGCTTGTTACTTTTGAAGTGTGTTCGTGGGATAGCATCTTATGGGTTGGTGGCAATCAATGGTAAGGGTTTGATTAGACTATTTTGTACATAACTTATACTTTTGTTATTTCCTGTTAAACACTAACCTAAATTTCCCAAATCCCATTGTAAATACCCTTAGCCTAACATTACAACCGATTTATATGCCATATTTTGATGATGTACTTGGTGCTCACGCCATGTCGGTGAAGCTATGATCCTAGTTCAAGCCCATGGTAAGATATGCATCACGACCGTGCAATGAGTGATTATTCATATATATTCAACCCCAATAGTAAGTTCGTTGGAGTAGGATGATTTTGATAGGCTCATTTGTTTCACTTTTGCTTAGTCGTGTTATTGAGGCTTGTGGATTGTTCAGATATTGTCAAACATTTCGGGTTTTCATTTAAGATTAAAACTGCTTCATCAAAGTCCTTGTCATCGACATACTTGGTTTGGCTTCTTTTTGATAATCGTAATGTGTTTATATAGCTTCATGCCAAGGAATGCTTTTGCTTAATTTCCAGATTTGCTTGAGGACAAGCAACGCTCAAGTGTGGGGGGATTTGATGTGACCAATTTATATAGATCGCCCGCATCATTATTGGCCTTTTTCGTATGTGTTTTGAGTCAATTTTGTATGCATTTGGCGCGTTTATGGTGTTTGTTAGTGCTTTCAGGTTCTTAGCAGGTTGTGCGTCCATTTGGTGCATTTTCTGACGATTTTAGGCCAAGATGTTGATCTGAGTGTTCGAGAGCTGTTAATAAAGAAGAACCAAAGATTTCAGCAAGTTTGAGTTGCGCCGCAGTGAGAGTGCACCAGCCCCACTGCGCCGCAGTCACCAAAAGAATTCCAGAAGATTATCAATGCGCCGCAGTGGGAGGGATGTTGCCCCACTGCGCCGCAGTCATTGGGTGCCAAAGACAAATGCTTTCCAGAGGATTATCATTGCGCCGCAGTGGGAGTGCACCAGCCCCACTGCGCCGCAGTCAAGGTCGAGAAAAATACCTCAATTTCCAGAAATATGTCACTGCGCCGCAGTAAAGGAGTGCACACCTCACTGCGCCACAGTGAGTGCACGGGGAAAGGGTTTCAGCCTTTTGCAGCAGATTTTTGGGGAGGTATAAATAGAAAAATAAACCCTATTTCCCAAGTTATCAAGTTTTCTTTCTAGGAGCTGTTCTACACGAATTCTTTCAAGGATCATCTCAGATTTTATCATTGGATTCATTGAAGATTCAAGAACACCCATCTAGATCGTATCTAATTTTCTGTCTTGCAATTTACATTCAAAAATCGTTGGTACAATATGTTCTATTTCTATTTCGTTTGCGAATTTCAATTTAGCATGAGTGGCTAGATACTTAATCATCCAATTTGATGAAACTTGACGAATGATATGATTGCAATATTTTAATTCAAGAGTTGATTTAATTATCGTTGTGTCGTGATCTTTATCAATTAATTCCTTGTGATTTATTCTTTTGATGTTGATGGTTTATGTGTTCATCTTTAGTGGTACTAGGTGAATATGTTTATCGTTTCAATTCGATTGTCTATGGTCGTTTGTCACCGGTTCATGGTATGACGGTGAATGTCAAATCTATAATAGGAGTTAATCGGTAAACGTGTTTAGAAACGGTTGGTGGTACCACGTTTTCATTCACATAGGCATAATTGGTAATTGGATAATCAAGCAAACTCATTGTTGGGGAGATTTTCTAGGCATTGGTGGTACCGGCTTGGGTAATTAAACTAGCAACTTAGGTGTTTGGGCGGTTGGTGGTACCACGCGAGCATTTTTATCCTTTCACGATTATCTTGTCAACTCTAAAGAATTTGATCTTTAACGTGTGCAATCATAGCTGAAGTCAAGTGGATTCGAAGTGGATGATCTTTATTATCTAACTTTCTTTAATTTTCAAATTGTCAAAGTTAGGTAGCAATTCGGCTACGGTTCCATCCTTTTTCTAAAACTACTTTAGCAAACAATTATTTCAAAACCAATCCCTGCGAACGATCTCGGACTTACTACTTACTATACTATATGCGATCAGGTCCACTGCCTGAAAGTGTGTAGTAGTCGGTTTTTAGTGGGTACTTGTTTATAAATTTTACAAACTCGATTTTGCACATCAATCTTTCAAAGGTCAAAGTTATGCAGTTTTACTCTTCAATATAAAATTGAGGATTCGGAACAACAGAGGTTCTTGATGAAAGCATTGTCATTTAAAAAGTACCTAATACGTAAAATTTTGGATCTTTTAAAGCTCAGTTTTTACATAATGACATGAGTGATAATTTATTTCTAAATGCAGGCATTTGTAGCTAATGAAATCGTGTTATTGAAGACATTAAACAATTCCAAGGAAGTAGAACTGCAGTTAATACAAGAAAGATGTTAGAATTAAGTCTGAAGTTTAGAAACTAATATTATATCAACTTTATATTCTTTATTAGATTACATAATACTTGCTTTTGGGTGGGCTGTGCAATGCACAACCGGATGAACACTAGTATATATATAGGAGAAGGGTAAAATAAAACAAATATATTTACATAAAACAAGTAAGACATAATATGAGCTTGACACATGTCCTTTACTAACTAATTATATTTTTAATAGACAAAGGGTAGTAAATATAGTAATGTAAATAGATATCCCAAATTTACGTTGGGTTTTTCCCAAAATATCAGTCCCACTTTCTCTCCCCCAAATAATAAACCAATTGCAGATCTAATAATTTTGAAAAAGAGTTCATTATAATGAACAACCATCAAATAAATCAATTAACAACCCAACATCGAACCTTTAGGAACCGCCCATGGCTGCCAAAGTGGGGGAGTAAGGTGGAGGTGCTAGCTGTCACACCCGGTTGTAGCGGAAATACAGGGTTGAACATTTAATTGTGTACTAACCAAAAGCTAATAGAAATTACATCCATTAATGCCAATACAAGTTTAATACAAGTACAATCGTTCAGATGTGGACCCCAAAATACGGATACAAGCCATCCTCATTTGGAACTGGGCCCACTAAATACGAGTTTAATATTTGGACAGTCTAATACAATTAGAACTAAAACATGATAGTCCTCAAATGTCTGATGCTAATTGTACGTCCAAAGTCAAAAGATGGCCCTATAATGCCAAATACGATCCAAGACTTACTGTTGGTTACCTGAAAAGCATGAAATTTAGAGAGGATCAACTATCAAAATAGTTGGTGAGTTTACAGTGTGTTTGACCAAAAGTCCAGTCGTCATTGGGAGCACACAATGAAATGTAGTTATTTAAGACAAGACAGCCGGGATTACATATCCGACAATATATAATGACAGTCCAGACCGAAGTCCGACAATAAGACCAATATGCCTCGCACAGGATTTCCCGTCTAAAGTGGGGTGCGGACCAGAACTATGACAGTCAGATACGAAAGCTGACCAGACAACCATTAGGATCTCTTAATGGTGATAACTACATATGGGCAACATTTTAGTCCTTCAAACACAAAGAACAATTTAGTCAGCCGACAACATGGCAAGTCAAAGTCATTTAGATCAATATTTCATAAGACACGTATACACATTTTTCGACAGCCGTCAACATGGCAAACATAAGACAAATGATTTAAATAACCAAATTTCATGGCATAGACAAAGACAAATCATTTATAAAGTAGTCGTGTATACAACAGTGCATGCTTTTCAGGCCCAAAGTAAAAGGAAAAAAGGGCGCCATAAACTCACCTTAGCGATCAACGAGCTAAAAGGGCGAGCAAACTTGAGAATGAGCAATCTAGTCTCCACGTCTATCCAAAACCTAGGATATGAGTACGAATGGTGAGTTTCAAGTCTCACGACGTCAAGTATCCTATGTAAAACTACTTAGCTATCGACCCTAGAATGTCCCGACGGAGAATGTGATTTTAACGTCCATTTTATTTGACTTTAGTTTCCAACGTTGTTGTCATTGACATTATAATGTAGTCTCAAGTACTAATCCATATAAACAAAGTTCAAGTGTACAAGTAAAAAAAAAAAAAAAAAAAAAAAAAAAAAAAAAAAAAAAAAAAAAAAAAAAAAAAAAAAAAAAAAAAAAAAAAAAAAAAAAAAAAAAAAAAAAAAAAAAAAAAAAAAAAAAAAAAAAAAAAAAAAAAAAAAAAAAAAAAAAAAAAAAAAAAAAAAAAAAAAAAAAAAAAAAAAAAAAAAAAAAAAAAAAAAAAAAAAAAAAAAAAAAAAAAAAAAAAAAAAAAAAAAAAAAAAAAAAAAAAAAAAAAAAAAAAAAAAAAAAAAAAAAAAAAAAAAAAAAAAAAAAAAAAAAAAAAAAAAAAAAAAAAAAAAAAAAAAAAAAAAAAAAAAAAAAAAAAAAAAAAAAAAAAAAAAAAAAAAAAAAAAAAAAAAAAAAAAAAAAAAAAAAAAAAAAAAAAAAAAAAAAAAAAAAAAAAAAAAAAAAAAAAAAAAAAAAAAAAAAAAAAAAAAAAAAAAAAAAAAAAAAAAAAAAAAAAAAAAAAAAAAAAAAAAAAAAAAAAAAAAAAAAAAAAAAAAAAAAAAAAAAAAAAAAAAAAAAAAAAAAAAAAAAAAAAAAAAAAAAAAAAAAAAAAAAAAAATTATCGTGAAGAATAAAAAAAAAAAAAAAAAAAAAAAAAAAAAAAAAAAAAAAAAAAAAAAAAAAAAAAAAAAAAAAAAAAAAAAAAAAAGGGCGCCATAAACTCACCTTAGCGATCAACGAGCTAAAAGGGCGAGCAAACTTGAGAATGAGCAATCTAGTCTCCACGTCTATCCAAAACCTAGGATATGAGTACGAATGGTGAGGTTCAAGTCTCACGACGTCAAGTATCCTATGTAAAACTACTTAGCTATCGACCCTAGAATGTCCCGACGGAGAATGTGATTTTAACGTCCATTTTATTTGACTTTAGTTTCCAACGTTGTTGTCATTGACATTATAATGTAGTCTCAAGTACTAATCCATATAAACAAAGTTCAAGTGTACAAGTTATCGTCTTTTGACATTATAATGGTGGTTGGTACTTTTGACTCGTTCCTTGATTTGAGCTTGAGCCGCCTTGGATGTTTGTCTTCGGATTTGAGCCATTCTCCCTCTTTGCACTCTGCTCAATCCATCTATCTATCCTCCTCTCCAAGTCCTTGATTGCGGCTTGTTGATTTCTTGCTCCTTCGTCAACCTTTTGATTGAGATTACTTATCTTCTCATTGAGCGACTTCGTATAGCTTGCTAAGGAGTCATGCCTCTTGTCGTTCATCTCCATGTACTTCTCCATCATGGTGGTGAGCTTGGCAATAGGATCCTCCTTGACTTCATTCTCGGCTCTTGGTTGCTCGGGTTGACCATTATTCCTTTGCCACCTATTTTGAAAAGAACCAAAGTTATGTCTAGCATAACTGGAATTAAAGTTAGAATTACCAGGGTTTCTTTGGAATAGTCCTCGTTGATAGCCTCCTCGGTATTGGTTCTGGACAAAATTGACTTGCTCGGTAGCCTCTTCTTCACAATCCTCGGTATAGTGCATTCCTCCGCAATTGTTGCATCAATGTACAATCACCTTGAGGTCCTTATCCATAATGTCCAACCTATCTTCAAAAGTAGAAAAACGGTTAGATAAAGCTTTAAGTTCATGAATTACCTCATTGTCGGAGCTGCTCTCAATGCTAGCCACAGTCCTTCTCGTCCTCCTTTCTCGATCCTTGTCATCCATATCACGAGCTAAGGGCGAGCAAACTTGAGAATGAGCAATCTAGTCTCCACGTCTATCCAAAACCTAGGATATGAGTACGAATGGTGAGGTTCAAGTCTCACGACGTCAAGTATCCTATGTAAAACTACTTAGCTATCGACCCTAGAATGTCCCGACGGAGAATGTGATTTTAACGTCCATTTTATTTGACTTTAGTTTCCAACGTTGTTGTCATTGACATTATAATGGTGGTTGGTACTTTTGACTCGTTCCTTGATTTGAGCTTGAGCCGCCTTGGATGTTTGTCTTCGGATTTGAGCCATTCTCCCTCTTTGCACTCTGCTCAATCCATCTATCTATCCTCCTCTCCAAGTCCTTGATTTGAGCTTGAGCCGCCTTGGATGTTTGTCTTCGGATTTGAGCCATTCTCCCTCTTTGCACTCTGCTCAATCCATCTATCTATCCTCCTCTCCAAGTCCTTGATTGCGGCTTGTTGATTTCTTGCTCCTTCGTCAACCTTTTGATTGAGATTACTTATCTTCTCATTGAGCGACTTCGTATAGCTTGCTAAGGAGTCATGCCTCTTGTCGTTCATCTCCATGTACTTCTCCATCATCGGTTGGTCAAAGGCGTCCATTTCTGATCTAGGTGAGTTCGGTTCAGACATAGTGTCGGATGAGGTGTCGGATGATCCTAACGGTGGGTCTTCGTCAAAGAGGGTTGCTAGGTTGAATACGGGTGGTGGAATCGGTGTGTTATTTCTCTTTTTCCTTCTAGGTTTACCTAGGCTTGAAGATGTGCGTTTTACAATCGTTCCCGATCTCAATCGCATCAACTACCTAAACAATCCTGCAAAACTCAAGAAAAAGATCAAACGCACCAATATAAAAGCAAAATGAAAAACTAAACTACACTACTTAAATTAAAAATGAAAATAAAAATACTACCTAATTACTAAATCCTAAAATGACTTAACCTAAAAACTGAAAAGTAACTACTTCGTGCCGAAACACAAAGTAGGATGTGCAGTTCGATCCTACTTTCGACACACTAACTAGACTAAGAATGCGACGCGTCCCCGGCAGCGGCGCCAAAACACTTGATGGTGGTTTTTATTTAGTGTTTAAATTTATAAAAATGTTGTACAAGTAATTATCTCAAACCAAACACACCTTACGGGCAGGGGACCCGATCAGATGTAGTATAGTAAGTGATAAGTACAGGATCGTTCGCAGGGACGCTTGCACTACCTAATCTAGTAATGTGTGTAATTCTAGCGGTTTGGGGTTGTCACGATTTCCTATTAAACTAATAAAAACTGAAGAGTAAATAGAAGCCGCAACCGCTTATTCAGCGAGAGGCTTAGTCTGAAAAAGATTTGAAAAAGCAAATAACAGTTAAAATACTTGTTTGGCATCTCAGATCTCATGATACGAATAGATATCATTCTACCTACTTGCTAGACTGTTGGAAACTTAATCACGGCTCAGATTCTCGTTAGATTCACTTTGCCTAAGTAACTAGTGATGTCCTAGACTCACACTACTCTTTAAACAAATTCTCGTTAGATTCATTGTTTAAGCTTTAATCACCTAAGTTTGTGTTACTAATTCATCTTTTAGTATACCTGGCTCTTAAGCCATGACCAGATATTAATTCCCTCCGGTGACCACAGTGCATGTTTCCATGTCACTGGATCGCGTCTGACATTGTTAAGCTTCATGTTCAATTTGTCCTAATTACTATGGTTCTGGATCCCTCAGTTATAAGTGAATCACCTTTTACATCCAGTTATAGACCGACTAATGTTTTCCATCTTTATGTATTAATCCTAGTGTATGATTATAGACCGATCATCAGAATTAAATCAATACATGCAGATATAGAACCGATAATGATATGAAGAACTAGTAAAACATGGATCTACAATAAACAGTAAAACACACTCCAATAGATCTAACAAATAAAGTAAAATAGATAAACGTCTACATGATCACATTGATCCAAACAAGTATTCAGCCTATTAGCCTACCATTATTAAAGGAATAACAAAGTCTGAAAAGATGAAAGACATTGTTTACCAACTGAAAGTAAATAAAAGAGATAGATCTAGGTAGAAGATGAAGATCGGAAGGTGTTAGAAGCTCCAAAACCTCCTTGGAATCTGTAAAGTCGACCTAGGGTTTGTAGGTGGCGGCTAGGGCTGCTGAATCGGCTCTCTCTTAGGGTTTTGAGGGTTTCTTTCACTTAAATAGAGGCGAAAGTCGGTTGCTGATCTGGGCCGCCCAACGGCGCTGGGGGATGGGCCCAGCGGCGCTGGCAGCTCCTGCTGCACTCCGATTTGCTTCGTTCGACTCCCGAATCACCTCCTTGTGTCTCGTAACTTCATAGGCCTCCATGTTGAGTTGCTTGATGCCATTTACCCTCACTCGCATCTTCCGTGAACCTGCGTATATATCGAATCCATTAAGTACCAATAGTTCCGGAATATTAACTCATTTTAGACATTGAAACGTGGCCTTTTGATAGGGGAATTTATCACAAAATGAACGCTCATCAGTCACCCTAATGGCACACAAGTCAAGGTTATTAAGATTGGGGACTTGAGGTTAACTCATAATATAATTCTGTTTAGTGTCTTTGTGGTTCCTTAATACTGCGTTAGTCTTTTGTCCATACATAATCTTGCTAGAGATAGTAAATTCTTCATAGGTTTTGATGAATATCATTGTTATATTCAGGACTTGAGTACAAGAACAACTGTGGGGATTGGTAATGAATGTGATGGTCTTTATTTGTTTGATGAAAGTGAAATTGGTAAGACCAATGTTGTTTGTCTTAATACTAGTCTTACTTGTTATATCTCTAAGCATACTTGGCATTCTAGACTTGGTCACCCAGCAGACCAAGTGCTCACTGTCTTAAAAGACAAACTCCAACAGATCTAACAAATAAAGTAAAATAGATAAACGTCTACATGATCACATTGATCCAAACAAGTATTCAGCCTATTAGCCTACCATTATTAAAGGAATAACAAAGTCTGAAAAGATGAAAGACATTGTTTACCAACTGAAAGTAAATAAAAGAGATAGATCTAGGTAGAAGATGAAGATCGGAAGGTGTTAGAAGCTCCAAAACCTCCTTGGAATCTGTAAAGTCGACCTAGGGTTTGTAGGTGGCGGCTAGGGCTGCTGAATCGGCTCTCTCTTAGGGTTTTGAGGGTTTCTTCTACTTAAATAGAGGCGAAAGTCGGTTGCTGATCTGGGCCGCCCAACGGCGCTGGGATGGGCCCAGCGGCGCTGGCAGCTCCTGCTGCACTCCGATTTGCTTCGTTCGACTCCCGAATCACCTCCTTGTGTCTCGTAACTTCATAGGCCTCCATGTTGAGTTGCTTGATGCCATTTACCCTCACTCGCATCTTCCGTGAACCTGCGTATATATCGAATCCATTAAGTACCAATAGTTCCGGAATATTAACTCATTTTAGACATTGAAACGTGGCCTTTTGATAGGGGAATTTATCACAAAATGAACGCTCATCAGTCACCCTAATGGCACACAAGTCAAGGTTATTAAGATTGGGGACTTGAGGTTAACTCATAATATAATTCTGTTTAGTGTCTTTGTGGTTCCTTAATACTGCGTTAGTCTTTTGTCCATACATAATCTTGCTAGAGATAGTAAATTCTTCATAGGTTTTGATGAATATCATT
The DNA here is from genome assembly GCA_034093135.1 of Erigeron breviscapus. Classification (NCBI taxonomy): domain Eukaryota; kingdom Viridiplantae; phylum Streptophyta; class Magnoliopsida; order Asterales; family Asteraceae; genus Erigeron; species Erigeron breviscapus. The sequence continues at coordinate 14,049,388 of CM067175.1, read as the reverse complement.
GTTATATTCAGGACTTGAGTACAAGAACAACTGTGGGGATTGGTAATGAATGTGATGGTCTTTATTTGTTTGATGAAAGTGAAATTGGTAAGACCAATGTTGCTTGTCTTAATACTAGTTTTACTTGTAATATCTCTAAGCATACTTGGCATTCTAGACTTGGTCACCCAGCAGACCAAGTGCTCACTGTCTTAAAAGACAAACTGAAACTTGATAATACTTCTCTTAACTCTCCTTGTGAAGTCTGCCATAAGGCAGAACAGACAAGGGAACCCTTCCCTTTAAGTGAGCACAAAATCACTGCTGTTGGAGACCTTGTCCATCTTGACCTCTGGGGACCATATAAAATACAAAGTAGGGAAGGATATAAGTACTTCCTTACTGTTGTAGATGATTATTCTAGAGCTGTGTGGGTGTTTTTATTAAAAGGAAAAGAAGAAACCTTTGAAAACATTGTTAACTTTTATAATCTCTTACAAACTCAATTTGACAAAAGGATTAAGATATTTAGAAGTGACAATGGGAGTGAATTTATCAATCAAAGGATGAACAGTTTTACTAAATAAAAGGGTATCATTCACCAAACTTCTTGTGTTTACACCCCACAGCAAAATGGAATAGTTGAAAGGAAACATAGACACTTGCTTAATGTTGCAAGATCTCTTATGTTTCAAGGGGGGATACCTTTAAATATGTGGAGTGAATGTGTTCTAACTGCTACTTACTTGATTAACAGGTTACCTTCTTCTGTTCTGTGTGGAAAATCTCCTTATGATCTTGTTTTTAAAAACTCTCCTAATCTGTCCCACCTAAGAGTATTTGGATGTCTTTGTTTTGCCACTGTTTTGATAAATTATGATAAGTTTAGTAGCAGATCTGAAAAATGTGTCCTCATTGGCTATGCTGATGCAAAAAAGGGATACAAACTGTTTAGTCTTGAGAATAAAACCATCCTTTATTCAAGGGATGTCATTTTCTATGAAAACATCTTTCCTTTTAAAATAAATCAACAAAATAAGACTTATTCTGAGAATGAAGTCACCCATTTAAACTTCTTTGAAAGTATCCTTTATGATAATAATGATCATCCAAATGTTCTCCTTCCCAATGATGAAATGACAGACCAAAATGGAAGTGATGGCAATTCTCCATCTCACCCTAGTAGTCCTTCTGGATCTACTGGTGAGCATGGGTCACTTTCTCACTCTGGCAGTCCCATTGGGACTACTAGTGAAGAAAGGACAAATGCAACACTTCATGATGATACTAATATTTCTGAGGGAATTCTTAATGCTAATGATTCTGTCCCTATAAATACTGAAAATCTAAGGAGACCCACAAGAATGACCAGACTTCCTAGGAACTTGAATGATTATGTGTTAGGAACCAAAACTAAACATTGTATTTCCAGTTTTGTGAATTATAGCAAGTTGAATTATGAAAATCCGTGCTTTGTGACTAATCTTAATAAACATGTTGAGCCTTCATCCTTTGATGAGGCTTGTAATAATCCTCTTTGGGTTGATGCCATGAATACTGAAATGGAAGCATTACATAATAATGGCACTTGGGATCTCACTGAGCTTCCACCCAATAGGCAACCCATTGGATGCAAATGGGTTTATGATGAGCGTTCATTTTGTGATAAATTCCCCCCATCATAAGGCCACATTTCAATGCTTAAATGAGTTAATATTCCGGAACTATTGGTACTTAATGGATTCGATATAAATGCAGGTTCACGGAAGATGCGAGTGAGGGTAAATGGCATCAATCAACTCAACATGGAGGCCTATGAAGTTACAAGACACAAGGAGGCAATTCGGGAGTCGAACGAAGCAAATCGGAGTGCAGCAGAAGCTGCCAGCACCGCTGGCACCGGCGCTGGCCCATCAGCAGCAAGGCCCAGTTCAGCAACCGACTTTCAGCCTATTTATATACGAAGAGACCCTCAAAATCCTAAGAGAGAGCCGATTCAGCAGCCCTAGCCGCCACATACAAACCCTAGGTCGACTTTGGAGATTCCAAGGAGGTTTTGGAGCTTCTAACACCTTCCGATCTTCATCTTCTACCTAGATCTATCTCTTTTATTTTACTTTCAGTTGGTAAACAATGTCTTTCATCTTTTCAGACTTTGTTATTCCTTTAATAATGTCAGGCTAGTAGGCTGAATACTTGTTTGGATCGATGTGATCATGTAGACGTTTATTTATTTTACTTTATTTGTTAGATCTATTGGATTGTGTTTACTGTTTATCGTAGATCCATGTTTTATGAGTTCTTCATATTGTTATAGGTTCTATATCTGCATGTATTAATTTAATTCTGATGATCGGTCTATAATCATACACTATGATTAATACATAAAGATGGAAAACACTAGTCGGTCTATAACTAGGAGTAAAAGGTGATTCACTTATAACTGAGGGATCCAGAACCATAATAATTAGAATAAATTGAACATGATGCTTAACAATGTCAGACGCGATCCAGTGACATGGAAACGTGCACTGTGGTCACCGAAGGGAATTATTATCTGGTCATGGCTTAAGAGCCGGGTATATTAAAAGATGGATTAGTAACACAGACTTAGGTGATTAAAGCTTAAACAATGAATCTAACGAGAATTTGTTTAAAGAGTAGTGTGAGTCTAGGGACAACACTAGTTACTTAGGCAAAGTGAATCTAACGAGAATCTGAGCTGTGATTAAATTTTCCAACAGTCTAGTAAATGGGTAGGGTAAGTAATCTGGTCGTACCATGAGATCGGAGATGCCAAACAAGTATTTTAATTTTTATTACTGTTATTTGCTTTTTCAACTCTATTTTCAGATTAAGCCTCTCGTTGAATAAGCGGTTGCGGCTTCTATTTACTTTTTATTTGCATTAGTTTAATAGGAAATCGTGACAACCCCCAACCGCTAGAATTACACACATTATTAGGCTAGGTAGTGCAAGCGTCCCTGCGAATGATCCTGTACTTACCACAACACTATCTACTTTCGATCGGGTCCACTGCTCGTTAGTTTGCGTTTTGTTGAGGTATTTACTTGTACAACTTTTTATAAATTTAAAACAGTGTTTTCATAATTAAAAATCATTTTGTTTTCCAAATTACGCAACACATCAGTTTACAAGGTTAAATACAAATCCAATGGTGACATTGATAGATATAAGGATAGGTTAGTTTCCAAGGGTTACAGTCAAAAGGCTGGTGTTGACTTTGATGAAACTTTCTCTCATGTGGTCAAAATGGTTACCATAAGATGCTTGATTACTATTGCCACTCAAAACTGTTGGCCTATTTTCCAGTTAGATGTGAATAATGCTTTTCTTTATGGTGAACTTGTTGAAGATCTTTATATGTTGCCACCACCTGGTTATCATTCCACCACTGATTCTAAAGTATGTAAGCTTGTTAAATCCCAATATGGGCTTAAACAAGCACAAAGAAAATGGAATGAAAAGTTGACTTCTGCTTTAGTTGAACATGGTTTTGTTCAAAGTAAAAATGACTACTCTCTCTATATTAAATCTGTGAATAGTGTGTTTGTTGCCCTTTGTTAGGTCCAGATTTACTGGACTCGCTCCAGACTCGACTACTGGAGCCTTACTGAAGATCTGTCCAGAAACGTGTTCTACTGGACCTACTCCAGACTTGGAATCTGGAGTCACTCTGAAGATTTGTCCAGAAATAATGGAAGACCAGTGAGCAAATACTTGTATAGAAAATCTGGAGTATTCTCCAGATTAGCTCACTGGACTTCACCCCAGTCCAGATCTACTCTACTGAAGACGTTCTCACTGAAGTCAAAGACTGAAGTCTGAAGAAAGAAGACTGACAAATGGCGGAGTCCACTGGAAGTCTTACCAGATCTGTACACTGGAGGATTGTCAGTGTTCTAGACCTTACAAGTCTGAACACTGATATCGAGGAATTGACTTTTGCCTTTACACACTTTCCAAAGAACAATCCACTTGTTCTTTACCAAAGTTTATACGTGTGTAAAGGTGGTTGGTTAAAAGAATAAAATCATATCAATATGACTTTATCCTTGTACCATTAACCAATGCATTTAATGTTCTTGTCGGATCATTAAATGCATGCAACCACATTTGTACGGCACAAAATTCACTGGTGAATTTTGTTGCCTATAAATACAAAGTCATTTCTTTGAGAAAATACTTTTAAGCATACATTTTGCATTAGAGTGAATTTGTCTAAATACTCTCGATCTTAAACAGGGATACTTCACAACTTTAAGTATCTCGATCCAAAAGAGTTATTTGACAAATATAGATCATTTGTAATTCATAGGTTGTTAGGATACATACTTATTTGTATTATCTTGATTCCGCACAACCTTGTATTTTATTTAACATCATAAATAAAATACACCATTGAAAAATACATAATGTTCCACTTTACTTGTTTATTGCTTTAAGTCTTGTATTACTTTGTTTATATATTCTTGCCTTTATTTACAATGTGAATAATGCTTTTCTTTATGGTGAACTTGTTGAAGATCTTTATATGTTGCCACCACCTGGTTATCATTCCACCACTGATTCTAAAGTATGTAAGCTTGTTAAATCCCAATATGGGCTTAAACAAGCACAAAGAAAATGGAATGAAAAGTTGACTTCTGCTTTAGTTGAACATGGTTTTGTTCAAAGTAAAAATGACTACTCTCTCTATATTAAATCTGTGAATAGTGTGTTTGTTGCCCTTTGTTAGGTCCAGATTTACTGGACTCGCTCCAGACTCGACTACTGGAGCCTTACTGAAGATCTGTCCAGAAACGTGTTCTACTGGACCTACTCCAGACTTGGAATCTGGAGTCACTCTGAAGATTTGTCCATAAATAATGGAAGACCAGTGAGCAAATACTTGTATAGAAAATCTGGAGTATTCTCCAGATTAGCTCACTGGACTTCACCCCAGTCCAGATCTACTCTACTGAAGACGTTCTCACTGAAGTCAAAGACTGAAGTCTGAAGAAAGAAGACTGACAAATGGCGGAGTCCACTGGAAGTCTTACCAGATCTGTACACTGGAGGATTGTCAGTGTTCTAGACCTTACAAGTCTGAACACTGATATCGAGGAATTGACTTTTGCCTTTACACACTTTCCAAAGAACAATCCACTTGTTCTTTACCAAAGTTTATACGTGTGTAAAGGTGGTTGGTTAAAAGAATAAAATCATATCAATATGACTTTATCCTTGTACCATTAACCAATGCATTTAATGTTCTTGTCGGATCATTAAATGCATGCAACCACATTTGTACGGCACAAAATTCACTGGTGAATTTTGTTGCCTATAAATACAAAGTCATTTCTTTGAGAAAATACTTTTAAGCATACATTTTGCATTAGAGTGAATTTGTCTAAATACTCTCGATCTTAAACAGGGATACTTCACAACTTTAAGTATCTCGATCCAAAAGAGTTATTTGACAAATATAGATCATTTGTAATTCATAGGTTGTTAGGATACATACTTATTTGTATTATCTTGATTCCGCACAACCTTGTATTTTATTTAACATCATAAATAAAATACACCATTGAAAAATACATAATGTTCCACTTTACTTGTTTATTGCTTTAAGTCTTGTATTACTTTGTTTATATATTCTTGCATTTATTTACAAGTAATACTAGTCCATTCTAGTGATTATTAGACTTGTTGTATTTTACACTTTCTAGGTTAACCATCGTATTTCAGGGACTCACATTTGGTATCAGAGCAGAAGGCTAAACATTGCCTAGATCTGTTTCTTTGATAGCCAACCTAGAAAATACACAAGGAAGCTTTAATTTTGGTCCCGATCCTAATGTTAATGTTAATGATCAAAATAATGAACCACCTATTGTTAATAACACTAATCCACCACCTCATCCTCCTCCTACTCCTGCTTCTCCACACGTGCATGTGCACTATTCAAATAATCTTGTTCCTAAATTCAGTGGGAACAGTGATGAGTTTGGTACGTGGAAGGCTAGGATGATATTGCATATCACTAGTATTGAGAGGAACATGATGAAAATCTTAAATGAAGGTCCTTATGTCCCTATATCACCTCTCAATCCCCTTCTTGATCCTTCTGGATCTAGAAGAGGAAGGGAAAAGAGGGAGGAACATTGGTCTGAAGAGGAGAGGAGACTGGTGAATCTAGACACCCTTCTCAAGAACATGATCTTCGGGGTCGTTCCAGAAACCCTAATTCCCACACTAGTTCTTTTTCCTAGTGCTAAAACCATGTGGGATGAACTTTTAAACCAGCATGAAGGAGAAGATGACACCATTATCACCAGAAAGGTCTCCTTAAACAAGAGGTATGAGTCATTTTTTGCTCAGCCTAATGAGTCTCTCACTGGTACTTACACCAGATTTATGAGTATCATAAACCAGTTGAGAGGTCTCGGGGTTGAGAAGGACAAGGATATACTTCTGGAGAAATTTTGTGATATTCTGCCCACCAAATGGTCTCACATGATCCTGGTCTTACGACAAGGTAAAACTCTGCACACACACACTCTCTCAACTCTTTATGGAGCTTTCAGGTACACTAAAGAAAATCAAGCTCAGAGAGTGGTGGCAGAACAAGATGCTTATAACCATGCCTCCAGTAGTCCTAATGTGGTTAGTCATACTGAACCACAAAGTACAGCACTGATATCTTTTAAGAATGTATTTTCTATGAAGAAGATGGTGTCTGAACTCATGGATTCTGGAGAGTCCAGTCAAATCTCTCCAGACTGTTGTGATGAAACTGATGATGATGACCTTATTGCAATGATTGCTAAAACGTTTAACCGTTTCAAAGCAAGAGCAAATAGGCCATCTGGACAATTTGCATCCAGTTCTTCAACTGATAAGACCAATTTGACATGCTTTAAGTGTGGCAAAAAGGGTCATTTCATGAAAGATTGCAGGTCTAGCCAGTTTGTATCCAAGCCTGGTCCATTTTCTTCAAATAATAAGCCTGATGATAGCTATAAATTGAAATATAAAAAGCTTAAGGCCCAGATTGCTCTCATGGCACAACAAATTGAAAACAATAATAAGTGCATGATCGCAACAACTGAGAGAAGTGGGTTCCTTCTGATGAATCATCTGCTGATGAAGAAGAAGAAAGAGATTGCTGTTACATGGCTCTGGCAGACGAAGAGCACTTGGTGAAGGAAGATGTCACATTTGGACGATGGGTGGACATTGTTATTAAAAAGGTTAGTGATTATGATACTGCAACTGACCAAGAATTAAAACTGGACATTGCTGAAGCTCTTAATTCTGATTTGGTATTTGTAGAAACTGTTAGATCTGATTGTGTAAATGGTCTAGAAACAGATTTTTCTGAAATAACTGTCTTAAAATCAAAATTAAAAGAACTTCAAGACATTGAACTGGCATTTCAAGCCCAGGTTCTGGTAACTGAACAATTGATTCAAGAAAAACAAGATCTTGAAGTCATTTTAGAGAAAGAAAAACTGGTGATTAAATCATGGCTAGAAACCAGAAAGCCATATGATGCTGGAGTAAATCAATTTCCTGATCAAAAACGTGCATATTTAGATGGAAATACTCATGTAGCATCATTAATACCAGTAATCGATCGATTACCAGAGGGGTTCAGGCCCACCACTGTTTATAATGAGCCTGTAACTCCCAAGGCCAATATTTTCCCAGTTCAATCCCCAAAGGTTAAGACTGGAGCATTCTAGATGACTGCTCCAGTTAAAGAGGTTTATCGGAATAAACCTTTGCCTCAGACCAATCCCCTACCTAAGCCTAGGACTGGAAAGGCTAAGGTATCATCTGATGAAAATGTTTTGTCCAGGTTAGAGAGCCAGATTCAAATACTGACTCGTCAATTTCAAAGTTTTAATGCAAGATTAAACTTTATTGAGGGTACTTCATCTGGCCCTAGACAAAATACAAAACCTTTTGCAAAGAAAGTTAAATCTATTTCTCCAGTTGAGAAAAAGAAAAAGGTTTCAAAACTATCAACCCCAATGGTCTTTTCAACTAAGACCACTGTTGAAGAAAGTGAACTAAACCAGATTGCCCCAGGGACCTATAAGGGAGGGTCCAGTGAACCCATCAGTCGATGGGTTCCCAAATCTAACTGATAATATCTGGTGGATGTGCAGGGCGATCGAAAGAAATATATCTGGTATCTTGACAGTGCTGCTGGCAGGACGATGACCGGATGTAAGACCCTGTTGGAGGAGTTCACCATTTCTGATGGACCCTCCATTACTTTTGGAAATGATGGTTGTGGAAAGACTGAGGGATACGGTGTTCTGAACAATGGACAAGTCAAGTTCAGACGTGTTGCATTTGTGAATGGTTTGAAATATAACCTGATCAGTGTAAGCCAACTGTGTGATGATGGCTATCAAGTTCAATTCAATATTGCTCAGGGTATCGTATTCAACAAGGACTGGAAGGTAGTGTTGATTGCTCCCAGAAAAGGGAATGTGTACGTGATGGATATGGAAAGCTCTCCTTCATAGCAGTGTTTCTATACTCAAGCTGATGAAGACACAAACTGGTTATGGCACAAAAGGTTATCCCATTTAAATTTCAAGAATATTAATAAGTTGTCCAGAAAACAACTTGCAGATGGGATACCTTCAGTTTCCTTCAAAAAAGGAAAGGCCATGTCCAGGATGTGAGATGGGTAAGCAGAAATGTACCAGTTTCAAGACCAGACAGAATTTCAGCATATCTGAACCTCTTCATATGCTTCATATGGACCTCTTAGGTCCAGTGAACGTTCAGACTCGTGCTGGTAAAAGATACACCCTGGTGATCGTAGATGAATTCTCCAGATATTGTTGGGTGATCTTTCTGAGGTCTAAAAGTGAAGCTGCTGCTGAAATCATCAGTCTTATCAAGCAAATTGAGTTCAAGTACAGTCGAAAGGTGTGTCAGTTAAGAAGTGACAATGGAACAGAATTCCAGAATGCAACTCTGGAGTCATTCTGTACTGACACTGGCATCTCCCAGAATTTCTCATCAGCCCGCTCTCCAGAACAGAATGAAGTGGTGGAAAGGAAGAATCGAACGCTGATAGAAGCTGCCAGGAGTATGCTTGCTGAATCTGGTCTGTCTACCAGTTTCTGGGCTGAAGCAATTGCTACTGCTTGCCACACCCAAAACCGGTCAGTGTATGTGAAACGACACAAAAAGACAGCCTATGAAGTCTTAAGAAATAGAAAACCAAATATTGGTTATTTTCATGTTTTTGGATGTCCAGTTTACATCCTGAACGACTCCAGTCAGTTAGGCAAATTTGATGCCAAAGCTGATGAAGGGTATTTCTAGGCTATTCAGCCATTCGCAAGGCCTTCAGAGTCAACAACAAGAGACTGGAGAAGGTCCATGAGTCAATTCATGTCACATTTGATGAATCAAATGCTGCAATCAACAAGAAGCCAGTCCTTGACACTCCCCCAGTAACTCCAATTGTCTTTTGTGAATCTGATCCTATCAACTACAATAAAGAAGATTCAGAAGACACAGTTTCCAGTCATCCTGATCTGGAACCTGTTCAGAAAAAGAAACGCTCCAGTAGTACTCCTTTCTATCCCTCTATTATTTTCAAACTACCCTCTGAAATTAATATTGGATCAGATGTTCGTACTACTCCCCAGTATCAGTGTCAGTTGAGAATATACCATAAATGTCTTCTTATGAAGAATTCCAAACTGAACCAGTACTTCAAGAAATGCCTTCAAATGAAGAATTTCATGATGCAAATCGTGATTTAAATGACTCAGATGAAGATGCTGAAGTAGTCTGGCAAGATCCTCTTCCTGAAGCAACTTCAGAGGAGACTCAACTGAATTCTTGCACTGATATTGTTGTCAGTAACAATCCTGGTCAGTACTCCAGATGGACAAAAGCTCATCCTATTGATCAGATCATAGGTGACTCCAGTAGAGGAGTTCAGACCATAAGAGCCTCCAGTAATCAATGCTTATATGTCAGTTTTCTATCATTGATGGAACCTAAGAAGATTGACGAGGCTATGGAAGATCCAAGCTGGGTGACTGCTATGCAAGAAAAGCTTCACCAGTTTGAAAGGAACAAGGTCTGGTATCTGGTTCCTTTCCCAGTTGGAAAGAAAGAACCAATTGGAACAAGATGGGTCTTCAGAAACAAGGTAGATGAAGATGGCCACGTAATCAGAAACAAGGCCAGACTGGTAGCACAAGTCTACTGCCAGTCAGATGTTGACTTTGATGAATCATTTGCTCCAGTGGCTAGACTTGAAGCGATCAGAATATTCTTAGCATTCGCTGTTTATCATCAGTTCAAAGTCTACCAGATGGATGTAAAGAGTGCTTTCTTGAATGGAAATCTTGAAGAAGAAGTTTATGTCAGACAACCATCAGGTTTCGTTGATGAAAAGCATCCACATTGGGTATATCGTCTGGACAAAGCGCTTTATGGCCTCAGACAAGCCCCACGTGCCTAGTATGACACTCTGACTAAACATTTATTGAAAAATGGTTTCAAAAGAGGTGCAATTGACAATACCTTATTTATTCTTCATGAAAAAGGTAATATGTTAATGGTACAAATTTATGTTGATGATATTATTTTTGGTCTACTGATGAAAACATGTGCAAGAAATTTTCGAAAATAATGTCAACTGAATATGAAATGAGTTTGATGGGTGAATTAACATATTTTCTTGGACTCCAGATTAAACAAAACAAAGATGGCATTTTATTAATCAGGAAAAATATGTTAGAGATCTTTTAAAGAAATATGATATGAACTCTTCACCATCTAAACCAACTCCAATTCTGCACCACTGACACTGGACTCCGATCCAGATGGTAAACCAGTGAACACCACTGTCTACAGAGGCATGGTTGGTTCACTGATGTATTTAACTGCTAGTAGACCAGATATTATGTTTTCAACATGTTTATGTGTCAGATATCAGTCTAATCCAAAGGAATCTCATATGCTTGCTGTAAAGCGCATACTGGTATCCCAAAGGCTCAGGCATGGATCTAATGGGTTATTCAGATTCAGATCATGCAGGTTGTAAGATAGACAGGTTATTTCAGACTTTAAATCTTTATTATCAAATAACCTTGCATCTGAGATGAATCTGTTTACTGGGAATGAGAAGCTTGTTTTTGAGAAGCTTGATGAACTGGTACTGGCCACAAACAACAATACTGAAAATTTCAAAGTGGCAGTCCAGGGATTGGAGACAAGGCTGGTGAACTCTGTTCAGACTGCAGTGAAAGGTGAACTTGTTCAACCACTGGCTGGTCTGAATGAAGAGGTTCAGAAGTTGGTTACCAGGATAAGTTCTCTGGAGAATAGGTCCACACTTGATCAAGATGCTGTTGTTAGCACGATTAGTGATGAATGCACAAAGAAGTTCAGAATCAGTATGCTGAAAGAATTATCTGAAGAAATTTCTGAGACTGTTCTTCGAACTCTTCAAGATGGGCTGTTACCCCAAGTGGAGAGGTTGATGGAAGAAAAATTGCCAAAGCACTTGCCTAAAGAAGTTGAAACTGTTAAAAGGAAGTGCAGGCACTTAAGAAAGTTGTGACTGATACAACTCCAGTGGCAGGAAGAACTTTTGGTGCACTGGACAGACATATGCTAGAACAATTATGGAATGATCTCAAGTCCAGAACTGGTGATCATTCCAAGGGGGAAAAGTCGTCTGGTGACCAAAAACAAGTGAAACTGAAGCATTTGGCACAAAGAGCATTTGGCACTGAAGCCACTATGCTGACTGAAGAAGCTGCTGGTACTGAAGCCAGTGAGCCCCAGTTTGAATCCTTCCCAGATATACCAACTACTTTGAAGTCTGTTAAAGGAAAAGCACAAATGGTATCTGGTAAAGAAGAACAAACTGTTGAAGAATCATCAGAGTATCCTACTGCTGATGATGAAACCTCCAAGAAGCTAGAACAAGAATGCATAATGATAGAGATCTTTAAGAGAAATCAAAAAGATGAACTGCTGGCCCATCAAAGGGAGATGGAATCTATGGGGACTCTGGACTCTTACAATGCTGGCAGGTTAGGCATAAATATTGATGTGTATAAAAAGATGAAGGAAGACCCTAGAGTTCATCAATGTCTGAATGCATTGAATGATGTTCATGTACGCTCCTTTTACGCCGAAGAAGAACAAATCTATGATTCAATAATTTATGGCGTTAGTGTACCAGAACTCATCAGGCAGAGGAAGGAGGAACTGGTGATGCTCCAGAAGAAGATAAGGAAAAACGCTGGTGCTCTGGAGATAGTGTACAGAAAGAAACTGACTGGCTTACCAAAACTGACTGCCAAACAGATCAAAGCTATTAAAGATGATGATGTAAGCAGATTCATTCCCCTGGACACTTCTCTGAAAATTAATCGTCAACAACTCCAGTCTGCTGTTGAGCAAAAGAGAGTGTCAAAGGAAACTGAAGCATTGATCCAGACAGCCAAATTGAAAGACAAGTATAATGAAATGTTAAATTTCAGGGCTGATGCTAGACGGATCACTGGTGCAGAAATCAAGCTTGCTGGTAATCATGAAGGTATGTCCAAGTTTGAAGTAAAGTTGACCAGGGAAGGTAACTTTACTGATGAAAGAAAGAGTACTTCAGTCCAAGCATTTGGATGGAGTGAACTGAAAGAGATTGCTTTAACGTTCAGGGGGAAGACAAATGTGTCGACTGATGTTAAAGCATTTCTGAAAAGGATTGAGAAGGTATGGAGAAGAAAGCAACAGATGGAAGTTGCAATGGGCATGAAATCACCAGAATCAGTACCATCTTCTCCATCACCAAAGAGAAAGGCTTCTGAAGATGCTCCAGGACAGACATCGAAGAGAAGGGTCTGACTCTTATCATTTACTTGTTGTAATTTATTGTTTGATGAAAATTGTAAACTATTTATCAGTTGATGTATGTAATATTAGTTGCAATTTTTTATTCATAAAAGTAAATGATCAGATTTAGTCTAAGTTAGAACTTAAAAGATGAAACTGAAAACACTCATGATCTATAAAGTGTTTTCCAGTAACTTAGATTTTTTAGACTAAAATCAAAACTTGTGTTTTTCAAGCATACAAAATTGTATAGATTTAAGCTTGAAAATACTTGCATTATTTCTAAACAAATAGGGGGAATTTGTTACGTCCAGATTTACTGGACTCGCTCCAGACTCGACTACTGGAGCCTTACTGAAGATCTGTCCAGAAACATCTTCTACTGGACCTACTCCAGACTTGGAATCTGGAGTCCCTCTGAAGATTTATCCAGAAATAATGGAAGACCAGTGAGCAAATACTTGTATAGAAAATCTGGAGTATTCTCCAGATTAGCTCACTGGACTTCACCCCAGTCCAGATCTACTCTACTGAAGACGTTCTCACTGAAGTCAGAATAAAGAAGACTGACAAATGGCGGAGTCCACTGGAAGTCTTACCAGATCTGTACACTGGAGGATTGTCAGTGTTCTAGACCTTACAAGTCTGAACACTGATATCGAGGAATTGACTTTTGCCTTTACACACTTTCCAAAGAACAATCCACTTGTTCTTTACCAAAGTTTATACGTGTGTAAAGGTGGTTGGTTAAAAGAATAAAATCATATCAATATGACTTTATCCTTGTACCATTAACCAATGCATTTAATGTTCTTGTCGGATCATTAAATGCATGCAACCACATTTGTAATACAAAGTCATTTCTTTGAGAAAATACTTTTAAGCATACATTTTGCATTAGAGTGAATTTGTCTAAATACTCTCGATCTTAAACAGGGATACTTCACAACTTTAAGTATCTCGATCCAAAAGAGTTATTTGACAAATATAGATCATTTGTAATTCATAGGTTGTTAGGATACATACTTATTTGTATTATCTTGATTCCGCACAACCTTGTATTTTATTTAATATCATAAATAAAATACACCATTGAAAAATACATAATGTTCCACTTTACTTGTTTATTGCTTTAAGTCTTGTATTACTTTGTTTATATATTCTTGCATTTATTTACAAGTAATACTAGTCCATTCTAGTGATTATTAGACTTGTTGTATTTTACACTTTCTAGGTTAACCATCGTATTTCAGGGACTCACACCCTTCTTGTTTATGTGGATGATATTATCATCACTGGTAATTGCATTGATGAAATTAACAAGTGTAAAGACTTTCTTAGTAAGAAATTCTCTATAAAGGATCTTGGTAAGTTAAGATACTTTCTTGGAATAGAAGTCTTAGACAATAAGGAAGGAGTTTGTCTAACCCAAAGAAAATATTGTCTTGAAGTAATCTCTGAATTTGGCATGCTAGGCTGTAAACCTTCTCAAACTCCTATAGAATCAAATTTGAGTTCTTGTGTTGATAACAATTCGTTCAAAATCGCTGCTATGTTGAGTGTCTATTTTACATATATATCTATACTTTTCTTCACTTACTTGTCCTAATCGTTTGTTGTCTTTGTATTCTCAAAGAATGTTTAAGTTTGTTCGTAGTCTTAAATCCTAACGTTAGTTTTTTTTTCTCTTTCCAGTTAGACATATGTAACAAGTCAATCAATTTTTGACTGATAAACCACCTATGACAATGACCATCATCATATATAAATCATCTACAACAATCACCATCATAAATTATCAGACAATGCAGCCATTAGTAATTAAGTAAGTTATTAAAGAAAAAAATTGGGTTTGTTAGACACTGGGCTTTACTTAGATCAAATTATCAGTTCTTACTAATGGATTGGATTGCCAAAGTGATATAGTTGAGTCAAGGGGAGCCTGTACTTTATACATTGGGCCAAACTGAAAGTCTTATATATGGGACTATGGGAGCCTATACAAAAAAAAGGGTAAATCTTAATCCCGTGTACCAAATTTGGTACCTACACTACCACCCTGCAAGGCTATGTGTACCGGGTTAGTTCCGCTAGGTGGCGAAGAAATTCACCACATGGGATCGATTTTTTGAACCAGGGCCATTATTGATTGGCACCTCCACATATGGGGACCCACCATAACACAGGCAAGTAGCCAACTTCTCAAAGAAAAGTTGGTTAATAAATCCACCCCCACAAATGTGGGAAGTAGGATTCGAACCCAAGTGGATCCTCCCAAGGTCAAAGACCTTACCAATGGGCCACCAACTCCATTGGCCCCAAGAGTATATAATAACGAGGGTAAAATTGATAGTGTCAAGGTAAGTTCGTATGAGTTACATATTTTAGAATGTCTTATTAAGTACTCTCTCCGTCTCATTTTAATTGTTTTATTTTGACTGCCAAATCTTTTCTTTCCGACTTTGACCGTAAATATCTTTGTTTGTGTTATATATTAGTTGATGAAAGTTATATCAATGAAAAGTACATTTAAAACTCAATCAATTCATATATGTTATATCAAGTGTTATATAACACAAACAAAATATTTATGATCAAAGTTTAAAGAAAAAGACTTAAAAAATCAAGCTAGGACACTTAATATGGGACGGAGGGAATATGTTTTTTGCATATTCGCATGTCATAAAGATTCTAAGTATCTATTTGGCAAGGGGCTTTTAGGAGCTTAAAAGCCCCAAGTTTTTAAATATAAGTCATTTCCAAAATAGTAGCCTTGTTTGGACATGCACTTGGATTTAAAAGCTCAAGCCCCAAAAGCTCCTAAAAGCCCCGAAAGGTCTTTAAAATAAAAGTTTGTGTAAGAAGGTTGAAATAGAAGCCTCAGCTCCTAGCCCCATTTCCAAGCTCCAGCTCCAAGCCTAACCATAGCCCCAGCTCGAAGCTTTTGTGCCAAACATACCCTAAATGGTAAATTACTATTTTATTATTAGTAAAATATATTTCTAAACTATCTTATAAAGCATTTACCCCCTCCAAATTTTTCAAAATTGAACTTGACAAACCTAAATTGACCCTCTCGTTTAGTCATTTATTTAAATATTTCAACCTAACATACCTATAATACCTCTAATGAAATTATTTATATCATACATCCTTCAACTATAAAAATAACTACATTACCTCTTTTATATCAATTACTTATAGATTAATAACCACACGGCCACCGCCAACGCCGGTGCCACCGCCATCACACGTCACCGCCACCACCGACCGTCGCTGTAACACCCCAAGCCGAGGCTCGGAATATCACGGAAAATCACATAGCACCAGGTGGAATTACAATAGAACAAACTAAATGCAATTATAGATTCGGTGAATCCAAAACATAACGAAGCAAGTATCAAAATACAACAGGAGCAAAAGTCATCAAGTTACATAATAACATCTAAAGATGGCAAACGATCCTAAGTATAATGCAAAAGGCAGGCCAATGAATCCTTGATCCATGAAGTCCATAGTCCGGGTTTACAGCAAGCAAAGCAACTAAACTCCACGCCCTGGGAGAACCTGATTACCTGAAAAGTGTACTAAGCATAGTCAACACAAGGTTGGTGAGTTCGTAGTAATGGCCCACAAGTAACCATAGACAAAATCATAAGCACGAAAGGAGGCTAAACCTGACATACAGTGAGCCTCTACAAAACATGATAATGTCCAACAACAAGATTACACAAGCGCAACGCGTGAAATGAGAAATGCATAAATGATATGAGTATCAATGCAATGCCGGAATGCATGAATAAGCCAATATGCCTATCCTATGCGTGAGCTCAAGTCACCAATGCAACGATACCCTTCTGTCATCGCAATGAACAAGGCTGTATCTCAAAATCATCGAGATATATATGTCTATATACTCGGAGTCAGGTCTACATCCAAAATGGGTGCATACATTTATGCACCAGGATGTCGGCAATCCCCTGCCGAGGGTCATCAACAATGTATGCAATGCTTACAATCGAATGTAAATGCATAAATCGTGAACCAACAATCAATATACGATAAACCTGCGCCAACAATCAATATTCAACTAACATAACCCAACAACCAATATCCAACCATCATACGCCAACAATCAATAATCAACAACATAAGCCACTAATCACAATTTACCGACTATACGTACATATACTTCAGAGGATTCTACTTTCTTCAAGTCCCAGATGCTTATATATAGGGTCACCCGCAGCCTTCCCACCACACTTAGAACCCAATGAAGGCATAACCGACTTCCATGTATGTACGTCTATCCTAATATAAAAGTAATACTTAACTAAAACATAACCCAAGTCAATTAACGAAACGAACTATCCCATCAATCCAACAATCAAGTCAACCAATCAATAAATCAATAAATGCAAGTAAACACGCCAGGTTTACACTTTTCAGCCCGAATCTCTAGCGAGTAGGGAGGTACGAAACTCACCTTGCCCGACAAAGAAGCTAGAATAAGGTTACAAGTGAGTAATAGGGTCCACACGTCCACAACCTATAATTATACATCATAATACCATAACGTCAACTCTTCAA
Source organism: Erigeron breviscapus (assembly GCA_034093135.1). Classification (NCBI taxonomy): domain Eukaryota; kingdom Viridiplantae; phylum Streptophyta; class Magnoliopsida; order Asterales; family Asteraceae; genus Erigeron; species Erigeron breviscapus. The sequence goes on along the minus strand of CM067175.1, from coordinate 14,031,916 downwards.
TCATAAACAAGTTGGTTTATCACAATTAGGTCGAATCACAAACCCTAAATGCCTTTACAATTTAAACGAGTAGGAACAAAACGCATTTGACTCGACCTTTTTAGAAATGAGAAGGGATTCATGCAAAAAGAGTGTTACTACAAGAAAATAGACTCTCTTACGATTCCAACGACAGGTCATACGACTTATTTGGACTTACGGATCAAAAGTTATTAACGTTTGAAAATTGACGTGCGAACATTCCCAGTAACTATACACTGCGTCGCAGTGAGCCAAAACCAAGCTCACTGCGCCGCAGTGGCTAAGTCAGACCAGAACCAGAAATATGGCACTGCGCCGCAGTGAGCAAGGGTAGGGCTCACTGCGCCGCAGTGGGCTAACCCAAAACATGACCAGGCCCTAGCCACTGCGCCGCAGTGGGCTAGGCCTAAGCCACTGCGCCGCAGTGGCCCAGTTCTGGCCAGAAGCAGCAGCAGCAGCAGCAGCCCGAACCAAAACCCCCCAAAAACAACCATAATACATCCAAAACGATTTGTAAAGCCTTTTAACTTGATTTGAAGCATAAATAAGTACCATTAACCATAAATAAACATAACCCAATCCACAAATTCGACCCAAAACATCAAAATCATAACAAATCGTTCCAACCCTAATCGAAACCCTAGTTTGACCTAAATCGTCTTTTGACTCGATTCAAGACTTGCAATTGTTCAAGATGACTAGAAAATGCAATAACAAACATAAGTAGGTGTAAATGGGATGAATTTGACTTACCAAAACTTCTCCTTGAGCTAGAACCCGAAATTAGGTCAAATGGATAAAATGCAAGACTTCCACCTTTTGATTCTTCGATACGACGATAATGTGGTATAGATGGCGATGAATCTAGTGTTATAATCTTTCTAAACACTAAGTAGATGGTAGAGAGGAGGGAGGAAATGGTCTTGCTTGTTCTTGAGAGAAAGAGAGAAAGAGATAGATAGATAGAATGAAAATGAGAGGGGGGAAAGGATAAGGGGGGAGAAAAATGGGTCATGGGTGGCTGGTGGGTCTTGGACTACCCACGGGCCGACCCGTTTCTCCCACAAGCCATAAAACAATCGGTTGCACAACTAAATGCCAACAAACTAAATAACGACTCGACTAACACACATGTCATTTAATTCACCAAACGACCCACTTATTTCATTAAACAAGATTGTTAGTCAAATTACACATAAAGTCAACGGGTCAAAATTCACGGATGTTACATTATTCCCCCGTTGAAAGAATCGCCGCCACCGCCGCATCCCGCGGGTATTTGGCTAGTCTTTAGTAACTTAAGAGTAATTACTTTCGAATAACGTCTCCCGGTACGACATAGTTTCATCCCCATGAAAAAGTCTTGTAATTGGTCAGTTACTAAAATCATAAAACACGCAATTTGTAAAAAATTAGAGTAGAAATATGTAATTCCTTCTCACAAATATGAGGTGGCAGTTTCATGATGTTTGATGTTCATGAAAAAAAAAATAATTTTAAAAAAAAAAAAAACCTAAACGAATTCAGCTTATTAATAAAGAGTTTTAATTCCACCACTTTATTTTTTTTCCTTTTCATTCTCATATGTTCGATTTCTTTAATGGTTATTGTGTTTGCTAAAGGGTTACTTGTGAAGTGTGTTTTTTTTGTTGAATCTATATTTGTTTCTAAGGGTTTGTTAATAACCTTGGAATATACAAATATGACAATAATTATCTTTGTTTTATGTCATTTAAATTCTCACAAGTTTCCAACACTACTCAATCAATTAGGAGGTTGATAGTGTACCACTTCTATAATAGCTCGGGAGAGTAACATGAGCTTGACTCAAGACCAAGCATGGGAGAGCCCACTAGCCAAATCATCATACCTAAAACTTTAGTCTTCAATAGATACCAAACAAGGTTACCAAATGAATTGAAAGACTTCTCTTTCTTTTTCTCCTTTTTCTCTCTCTCTAGCGTACTTCGGTCTAAAATAGTGACGTAAATAAGCCAGCTTGTGGTCACCAATTGAGAATCACCACCTAACGTAGCAACAACATCATCTTCTCCATTACATCTTCTAGGTTCCATCTAAATGACAGAGAAGGACCCCGGCCTTTGCATGGGGTGAAACACACATAAAAGATGTGATCATGTGATGATGTGAATGTGTATACAATATTAGTCATATGCTTGCGCGATGCAGCGGTGTAGTGGGTGGCGGCAGTGGTGGCGATGACGGGTGGTGGCAGCAGCGGTAACGGCGGTAGCGTTGTGGTTATTAATGTATATATAATTGATGTAAAAAGAGGTAGTGTTTAATTTTAAGGGTTGAGAGATGTATGTTGTAAATAATTTTATTAAGAGTAATGGGTTGGTGGCCCATTGGTAAGGTGTAAGACCTTGGAAAAATCCACCAGCGTTTGAATCCCACTTCCTACATTTGTAGGAGTGAATTATTTGGGGGGGTTTTCGAGAGTCTTGGGTTTCATCCCAGGCATGCGTGGTTCGAGCTCTGCATACTGCCCAATTGGATGTCACTGTGGTGTCTCGAATGCTAACTACTAACTACTAATTCAACTCGTTCGAAAAAAAAAAAAAGATATTCAAAATATAATTAATAGAAAAAGTAGCATTTTGGGGTTATTAACTACTTAAAAAAAATGAAAGGAAGTATACTATAGTTGTATAGATATAGATAAACAATTAAACACTTGCCTATTAGAGTTCTTAAATTCAAGGAAGCACTAATTATAACGGTCCCTGTGATGACTTTCTCATTTTCTTCTTTGTATAACCGTTGTTAACAAAGAGCTCTTTTGGTCCTTGTTATCACGATCTTTGCCATGACTAAATACTCATAAAGCGTTATACGTTGTTATCGTGATCTCTGTCATGATCAAATGTTAATAAAGCACGACTATAATGCTTATAAGTTGTTATCGCGATTTCTGTCATGACTTAATGCTAATTAAGTGTTATTACGACTATAATGCTAATAAGTTGTTATCGTGATCTCTGTCATGACTAAATGCTAATTAAGTGTTATTACGACTATAATGCTAATAAGTTGTTATCGTGATCTCTGTCATTACTAAATGCTAATAAAGAGTTATCACGACTATAATGCTAACATAGTGTTATCACGATGTCTGTCATGACTCGCTCATTTCTCATTTAGGAACCTTAAAGAGTGGTCTCCATGGTGACTTTCTGATTTCCTTCTTTTCGTCGTTGACCCTAACGACTAGAATTGGTCATTTGGTCCTGATTTGTGACTCTCATTTTCCATGTTAGTCTTGCAACAAGACTCGATCATCTGCAAGTCGAATAATCTTCCAAATTACTTCAATGTTAACTAAAACAACCCCCACTTGACACAAGCTGAGTAGAATAATGGACAAAGAATAAATATGACATATATTTTCTTTGAAATAGCAACCATTATACAAATACAATGAAATATTCCGTATAGTGTTCCATATGCATAATACAACTCAACTTAACTCTTGAAAGCATATAACTTAATCCTTCCTCTTGGAAGTTGTATAAAACAATTTTACACGATACTTTTAGGGTACATCCTATTCAGAGGATGAAGTTCTCGAATCCAAAACAATGTGCGATATTCATAACGTCGTCACATTATCTTTGTATTCAACTGGTGGACTTCAGCCATGGAGAGAAAGGAATTAACTTATTTTATTGCGTCTCGTATATTATTGTTTCTTTCACTTTCAGAAGTTTGGACCGGCAGCCAAGATTTCATCGGTCAGCTTGCCATCCGTTCCAATCTTGTAGTCCAAGAACACCTCAAAGTTCTTCTTGAATAATCCTCCCAACTTCATTAGTGTCTCCTGGTGAGCTGCCTTGTCGGGCCACTAAAAAAACGAAACATGAATATCTCAGACATATAAATACTAGTACATAATGGTGTAGTTATAATAAACAGTAATGTATGACTTACAGTGTTTGCTGGATCAAGAATCTCTGAAGGAACACCTTCGACTGCAGTTGGGATTTCAAGCCCAAATATCTCGGTCTTGGTGTATTCTGCTTCCAAAAGGCTCCCCGAATGGATTGCATCAATAATTTTCCTTGTATATGCCAACTTTATACGCTTACCTGACCCATACCTATATAAACAAAAACATTATATATAAAAATTCCAAAAATAGTACAATATGATTTACATTAGTTTCTTAATGGGTGATTTACCTTCCACCTGACCAGCCAGTGTTAACGAGCCATCCGGTTGCACCATGCTTTTGCATCTTTTCGGCTAACATGGCTGCATACTTGGTTGGATGAAGCATTATAAATGCTGCTCCAAAACAAGCTGAAAATGTTGCCTGAGGCTCTTTTATTCCATCTTCTGTTCCAGCCACCTGTCGGTTAAGATAATATATTTTAAGAAAAAGATTGAAAACTTATAGACTTAAACGAAAAATTGGGGAAAACGAAAGCAAAGGAATAGTTCTATTAGCCATACCAGAGCAGTGTAGCCACTGATGAAATGGTACATAGTTTGGGCCAAGTTTAGCTTGCTCACAGGTGGGAGCACCCCAAAAGCATCACAAGCTAATAGGATGACGTTTTTTGGATGAGGCCCGACACATGGTATCTTAGCATTTGGTATGTATTCTATAGGATATGCAGCGCGAGTGTTCTCTGCAATTTGATCTCAAAAGTTAATACAAGTTTTTTACTTCTTTAAACTTATGGTGACCACAAACCATTTCTGTTTACCTGTAACAGAATTGTCTGAATAGTCGACCTCCCGGGTATGCTCATCAAACACAACGTTTTCCATCACTGTTATAAAAAAAGACAAGTTATAACCTCCATTTTATTAGTTATACGAAGAAAAAAAGGGAAGTTTAAAATGGTTAATTAACCTGTTCCGAATTTAATGGCATTGAAGATATCGGGTTCCTTCTCTCTTGATAGATCAATGCACTTCGCATAGCAACCACCTTCAATGTTTGATACACCGTTCTCACTCCAACAATGCTCGTCATCTCCAATTAGATATCTGTTGTGATCAGTTGACAGTGTGGTCTTTCCAGTACCTAGTTGCAGACATATTCATAAGAGAATGAGGCACAAAATGGATGGGTTGGGTAACAGGTAATTGTTTGGTCCTTGTCGTCAGGGTTGACCAGACACATTTTTTATTCAGTTTTTTTACTTCTTATATTAACTAGTATCTCAAATTAGTTGCATAAAATGATTCAGATGGTTTATACAATAATAATACACTCCGAGTGGCCTTTGACCCGTTGGAGATCAAGCACAGCCTGGATCAACTTATTATTAGTCTAAGCTGCTCCCTGCCAGTGATGGCAAATGACATGTAACCAGTTAAGCTAAGCACTTGATGTATCGTGTATGTACCTGATAGTCCAAAAAAGAGGGCCACATCACCGTCTTTGCCCATATTGCAACCTGAGTGAAGAGAGAGGATTTGGCGCTTAGGCATGAGATAATGCATAACACCAAAAAGACCTTTCTTCATTTCACCGGCATATTGGGTACCAAGGATGACCATCTCCCTCCTAGCAAGATTGAGATCTACGCTAGTGGATGAAGTCATATAATGGGTGTAACGGTTACATGGGAACATCCCAGCATTGTATATTGTGAAGTCTGGAGTACCAAAGTCTTCAAGCTCTTCAGCAGTGGGTCGGATGCACCTGATATTTCTCGAGTTACTTTTATGTTCATAAGGTATTATCAAAAATACTCTTATCTTTCTACTTACATGTTATGCATGAATAATGAATGATAGGCTCTGGCTGACACAATACGGACTTTGATACGATGAACTGGATCCCAGTTGAGAAACTGATCGTTCACATAAACCTGACAAACAGAAGGCAGATAGCACATTTGTCAGTAATTTTTATCAAGTCCTCTATAAGGTCTCTGCTAATCTAAGAAGTCAGAAATTTGGCTATTAACAGATTCATCCTGTTATAGATATTTTAAACCGACCATCTTTAAATATTAGTGCAGAATAGCTGCATTTTAAGCTTGTTCATGTAGTTGATATTTTTTCAAAATTCTATAATTAACTTGCATACTTGTATGTTGAAAAACTCTCTAGACTTTAAGATTTGACAATCAATTAGTTTACATAAGTATATGCTAACTATCAAATATATTACTTAAACTGATATATAAAACTGGATCACTTGATTAGTTTAAGAAAGTCAACTATCATGAAAACTACATTATGATAACACCATAAAAAGTATTTGATTAATAAGTCATATGTCACACATTTAATACTAACCAAAAAGTCATATAAAAATTTTTAAAGTTCTTTGACACTAAAATAAATCTAATAAAGATCAACTTATGTAATTTAAACGACTCATTAAGTGCTTAAAGGAGGAATCTGCTTGACTGCTAGTCATATACCTAAACCAGTGAAGACATCTTAAGGAGGTTTTTGGTTTTAAACTGTCAATTTTAAAAAAGCATTCAGATTATCTAAATTGTTGTTGGTTGTGTTCGCTCTCGATCCAAAAAGCAAGGGATCGAATCGCAGAACACGTTGTTTTCAACTCATACTATCTCGCGTTCACAAAAAATAAAATCTAGTTTAAATTGTAACATGTACTTATGAATATGTTAAATCTATATGTCTTGAGTAAGTCACACAGCAAGCACCTACAATTGGGGAAAGATAGTGAAAGCACATGAGCATGACCCGAGATTGATGAAACTGACATACCAAATATATAAATTATATTGACTTTTGTGGATGAATATATAATAAATTATGGAAATTGACAACTTATCCAGTAGCAGGATGCCTAGTTTCTCTTTGGGTCAATGGCTCTTTAAATAAATTGGAGCCCATGTCAACCTTTGTTATTGATATGTAAATAGATATAATGACATCAAGAGATTGAGACCCAATTATATATAAAAAAAACTTGGACAAATTTTGCTAAGGCATCCTTCCGAGTTTGCAGAGCGTCGATATAAGTGGATATGCAACGAGTTTTAAATCCAGACGGTTAGCTATCCTAATTGGCTTTGTATGTAACTTATCTATCTTATAGGTTACAATACAACTTACGATCTCGCAAATTATAGACTTTAAAACAACAATTTGGACACATGATGTACTCTAAAAGGTCACAATTTCTTATGTGAATGGGCTAGCATATAAATATGGGCATGTTTGGCTTAGAAAAGAGAATACAAAGAAATGGTTTCGTCAGAAATATATATAGCTCCGTAATATTATTAGATTAAAGAGAGGATGAAAATAACCTTATCAAGTGAGCACAAGTAATCCACAGCTCTTTCTCTATTGACCAAGAAAGTGTGTTCATCCATCTCAATATTTGGAGACCCCCTAATTTTAAGTGCACATTTCAAATTTTATCATCATTGTCATCATTTCATCTACTTAAAATTTGAATAAGTTGCAGAAAGTAAAAAACCAAAGAACGGCAATCGAATTAGACCAGCTGAACTTACTTTCCCCACCAAAGTTCATCTTCAGTTGTTTCGTCTCTGACAACACGTTTGTCCCTAGGTGATCTCCCGGTTTTTGCACCAGAGAGCGTGGCCAAAGCACCGCTAGATGTTATAAATGATCCTTTCTCATACTTAATTGCCTGCTCGTAAAGTTCTGTACAATCAACAATAATTCATCATCATTTATATAGCTGGCCAAATTACGAGTCAAATACTTTGTTAACGTTTTTAAAACCCCACCAAATTAAACCAGACAACAGATATCTATCCACAGACAACAGATAATTGTGTTATGAAATATTATCCATAATTTATTACAAAAGATTTTGCTAATTATGGCCCTTGGAGCTATGAATAATTAATAATACTTCATACATGCATAAAGTATAATATTTATTTTTAGGAAACGGATATTTTTAATTAGAAAATTTTATAAATGTTTGAAAAAAAGTCTACTATTATAAAAGACAGGAAAAAGTAATACTCGTACTAAATTATAGTCAAGGATAACTTTGTCTAAGTGCAATTAGATATCTATTGTGTAATGGTCAACTTTTATTGATTACATATCAAGTTTCTTAATTATATAGTGTTAATAGATGTCTATTCAAACTTTTGTCAAATATTTCCCGGATATGATGGTCATAAATATAATTAATTTTTCATACTTGGTACAAATCTTCTTATCTTGCCATTTCTATACTTCTTAGAAAGAATTATGTCATTATTCGGTTGTGAATTTATAACATGACATAAAGATATATCGCGATAAATATATACCAGCGGGAGATAAGTTGTAGAGGATGTGAGTGAACTTGAGAGAACTATCACTGGTACTAAAACTAGGAGCATGCACGTGACGCTCTTGGTGCGTCACGTGAGCTCTCGGAGTTTCGGCTTTCCTGTCTGGATCTCCTTTCACCACCTTTGGCCCCGATTCTCTTGTCAATGATGCTAGCGATGCGCTAAAAAAAACACACAAAAATCAACACATAATTTCAATTTCACCTCAAACTTTTTTCATAGTCCACTTACGATAACGATAATTAAGTATATATGTTCCCTCTGCACTTATGATATTATTTGTCTAGGAACATTGAATATGTTAAATAAATGAATTCCTCTAATAATAAAATACAAATCAAATTAATTTCTTTTTAATAAATGAATAACTATTTTGAAACAAATATAAAATACAAATAAATTAATTTCTTTTTAATAAATGAATAACTATTTTGAAACAAATATAAAATACAAATAATATATTCAAAGAATCAATTAAGAAGCTAAATAATATAGGTAACATAAATATCACATCTGTCACCTATATATA
>CM067175.1:14010578-14015578 GCA_034093135.1 Erigeron breviscapus | reverse complement strand
CATGTGTTAATATTCAAGAATGATAGAGTAAACTTTCATAAACAAAAAGATATATAGATACATAAATTATAGCTCAGTGGTTGAGCACTAGCTTTACGGGCTGGAAGTCTCGAGTTCGAGACATGGGAAAGACATTTAAAGGAATTTCACAAATAAAGTCCTCCGGTGAAGCAGGTTTGAGTCCTGCAGAGGGGGCAAAGTTTTACCCCAATTAAATGTCGTGCCTTCGGGCGGTTTAGTTGGGGGTTTCTCCTCCTACTAGGTATTGAGGGTAAGGGGACTCTCTAGCGCGGACCCGGTTAAGAAAACGTAATCTAGATCCTCTGTTGCGAGCAAATGATTCACACCTTTAAAAAAAATACTCCCTACGTTCCATCATATGCGTCCTATTTTGAATTTTCAAAGTCTTCGTTTTGTAACTTTGACCATAAATATTTCTAATTGAGTTATATAATATTCGATTAAAGTTATATCAATGGAAGCACATCTAAAACTAAATCAATTCATATAACTTTCATCAAGTATCATTTAACACAAACAAATATCTTTAAGGTCAAAGTTACACAAAAAAGACTTTAAAAATTCAAAACTGGACACTTCTAATGGGACGGATGGAGTACATAAATTACAGATCATGTGATATTAAGATCTAGTAATTAATTATGTGATAGTATAATAATAGTAAGGCTTAATGAAATAAAGCCTAATGTTGTTAAGCCAAACACAAGCGCAACAGCTGTTTTTAAGTCAAACAGCCTTCATGTGTGTAAGGTCCACGTCATTCACCTTCATCTAACTTATCCATTATCAACTTTCTAATTAAGATTAAAAGAATTGTACGCTATTATATTTGAGAGAAATTGTCGCAAATCGTCCCCGTGGTTTGCTCGATTCGCATTTTCATCCCTGTGTTTTTTTTTATCATTAGGTGTCCCTGTACTTTTCATTTTCATTGCCAACCGTCCCTAACACTAACAGCCGTTAGTTTTGCTCCGTTAAACCCCTCATGTGCAATGCACATGATCGTAAAGTTCGTAACCACAGGGACTATTTGTAATAAAAAATTGGATTAAAAAAAAATCTTTGGATTCCTTCTCCCACACAACTCCGACCACCACTTCTGACCGACCGGCCACCACCTGCCACCGCCGGAAAAGTTCGCCGGAAACCGAGAACCACCACCCCACTATGGTTACCAAAACATTGACAAAACAGTGATGGTTCACGGTGGTGATAAAAGGTGGTGAAAAGTGGTGGTCTATGGCGGTTTCGAACCGAAACTGAAAAGAAAAACATAATAATCGAGCATGGTCAGATCTATAACGACCTGTGTTGAAGCTTGAACGTCTCTTCTTCTTTCTAGACCGTCGTGAGGTGGTGGTAGTCCGGTGGTGCGTGGCTGCGAGAGAGAGAAATAGAAGAAAAAAAAGAAAAGATTAGGGTTTTTAGAGAGAGGGACGAAATGGGTTTGTTTAGAAGATCGTTACTTACATTTCATACTTTTCTCGGATGTTATGGAGTCGTGTAGTGGTGGCTGGAAAACGAAACAGCAACAACAGCGGCAGTAGAGTGGCGGAGCAGCAGTGGCGACGATTCTGTGGTTGTGATTAAAGATGAAACCCTAATTGTTGTTGGGGATGATGGCCGGAGTTTTTTATGGTGAAAAAGAGCGGCGGCAGGAGGCTGTGAGGGTGGCCGGAAGTTTGGCTGGTGGTGGGAGTGAGAGAGGGAGGAAGATGATGAGTTTTTGTCTTTTATTACAAATAGTCCATCAAAGATGTTTTATCAAAAATAGTCCCTATGGTTACAAACTGGACGAAAATATGCACATGAGGGGTTTAACGGATGAAAACTAACGGTTGTTAGTGGCAGGGACGACTAGCAATGAAAATGAAAAGTACAGGGACACCTAATGATAAAAAAAACACAGGGATAAAAATGCGAATCGAGCAAACCACAGGGACGATTAGTGACAATTTCTCTATATTTGATTATCTACCAATACACTAAAACAGGATTGTGTATTCTTTTGATCGACACTTGGCGCATTCCTTGCACGACATGTGTCACTTTTGATGTAATTAAAAAAAGAATTCCTAATTCATAATTACCTTAATTGTAATCAAGTACTAATCTTTCTTTAGATTTAATATAAAAATATATTATATATTTTATTATTATTATACTAAGTTTTCATATATATGAATTTATAAAAAATTAATAATATATATATATAACAATATATCAATAGGGAATATAATATATATATATAATATATATATATAATATATATATATATATATATATATATATATATATATAATATATATATATATATATATATAATATATATATATAATATATATATATAATATATATATATAATATATATATATATATAAAGATAAGATATATGTTAAGTTTTAAACATCTAATTAAACATATATATTATACAATTCATGGGTTTTCATATAATATGTGAAATGATCTGTATCCAAACTTAGGTATCTAACAGCCACATATTCTCTATTCTCTATATAAATATAATTGTATCATCAAACATTATATAATCCGTACATCATACGTATATTAAGACTAGTTTATTATATTTATAAACTACTCGTAAGTCGCAAGTAACAGCCGTACCAATGCACGGAAAAGTTAGGTAGATCGTTTAGAAACCGCTGAATAAGTAATTCAACAAAGTTATATATATTTTTCTCTTTATTGTAGTAGCATATTCACGACCATGTATACATCATAATTTCATGATTAAATATATTGGTTTACATTTAAATGTTTTTAGCTCATGCTACACCAAATTCAATTGTCAACGTGTTATTAGTTTATTACAGATTGATATACATGAATTGAGGGATACAAAACAGTGAAAACACCATCATCTGTATTCTTCATGGACTCATGGCATGAATCCATTGAACTTGTGCAGTTGTGCACGCACATGATATTGGTTATCATCATATTAATAAAAGAAATAAAGCAAAATACTAATTAACTATTTAATTGAAAATGTCACCAACTAATTAAGTAACATTTATAGAATCAGTAAAACTTCGATCTTGATATACCACATTTGAGGTGTAAAATCTATTATATAAACAAAGCAAAATTGTGATAACATAAGATTTTTTAAAAATTGTGTATTCTCACATATCATTTTAATTTAATTATGACATCATCATACTTATTAATTTAAAATTCAAAATATCCTTTTTTTAATATATATCATTAATATAGATTTTTATTAAATGCTCACATTATTATGTAAGATTTTAATCACCTTAATTTTCGTAATAATAGGCCAAAAACTATGGTCAGGTTTTACTTTTTTGTTTTTACTAACCGTATGTGTTCAACATGTGTACACAACTACACAAGTTTTGTTTCCGTTTAGTTTCATTTTTTTACATAATAACTTATCACAACTTATCAGCTTATTTAAGATTGTTATTATACATTTTAACATGATAACGTATTTTAAAGCTACCCGAGTATAATTCGGTTTATTTGTAAAGCGGTTATAAGTTAACCCGGGTTAGCGGGTTGATTAGCTAGTCTAATTAACATGAAAAATTGTTTGGTAAGCTTTCTAGTTGATCTTTATTATTGTAGGTATTGTGTTATATTCCTCTAGACAAGGCGACGTAATTGATCTTTATTAACATATCCGTATCAATCTCGTGTCATTTCACACTTTGTTTGATGGTTCCACATTCCATCGTTAATATATTTTCAAGATATCTAATGACACCCATATATATACTTGTATTATTTATGGAAAATGATAGATCAACCTAATAATCAACTTAAAGACTTCATCACATGACAAATGTATTCTACTCATTCTCTCTCTCAATCTTTTTCTTTGATGATAATACTTGGTATAATCATTAGCACAAGGAGTGGGAGGGATTGAATTTATCAACCCTCTCAAATTCCGCCAATAACAACCTTACAGCTCAATTTAACCTTTAAACCCTCCCAACCATTTTTACTGGCGCTTCATAAATTTTCAACCCTCCTAAATTATTATTTTTTCTTTTTTAAAATAAAAAATTTAATATTAAAACATAACATTTTATTTAAATATAACATTACATTAAAAACTAAAAAAAAGAAAAATACATTACACCATTATTTTTAAAATTAAAAAAACTACATAATACTAAATTAATCCTCGATTGGTGGTGGTTGAGCTGCTGGATCATTGAGGTATGCCAAATCCAAAGTCGCTACATGCTCCGTAAGTTCATACCGCAAACGATGATGGACGTTTTCGTCATGTAACTCCCGTAGAACTCTAGGGTTTGATCGAGTTATTCTAGTTGTTTGATCGCGTTTTCAAAAAACTGAAACGTACTACCGGTGGATAACTCGGGAAACGGAGGTGGGATGAGAAGTTCATCGGAAGAACTTGAAGACATTTTTGGGTGAAAAGGTTTTGGGTTGAAAAAGATGTATGTTTTTTATTGAGTTTTGTAATTGAAATAGTGTAACACCCGCGAGTTTTGACTTATTTGACTATGTGATTAATTGTGAATTAATGATGAATATCGATACTTGAGAACTTATGTGATTAATAAAAGTCAGATTAATTTTACGAGACTTGGTGTAATTTTGTGATATTTAACATTTACGTGTTTGGTCGGGATACCCGGATAATGGTAACTAGTTAGTGTATGGGTGGTGGGTGAGAGACAGTAGAACCAAGATGAACAAATCAGAACCAAGATGAACAAATCAGAACCAAGATGAACAAATCAGAACCAAGATGAACAAATCAGAACCAAGATGAACAAATCAGAACCAAGATGAACAAATCAGAACCAAGATGAACAAATCAGAACCAAGATGAACAAATCAGAACCAAGATGAACAAATCAGAACCAAGATGAACAAATCAGAACCAAGATGAACAAATCAGAACCAAGATGAACAAATCAGAACCAAGATGAACAAATCAGAACCAAGATGAACAA
>CM067175.1:13903078-14003078 GCA_034093135.1 Erigeron breviscapus | reverse complement strand
ATGATTATCAGGCGATCATTTATTGTGATTGCGAGATTAAGGATCTTTATATTTGGTGGTGTATACAACTGAAGGGGAGATCTGATAGGAAAGACTTCGGGTGGTTGGTGGAATTGTGAAGGTACAAGACAAAGTCAGATGCTGCTAGTTGAGACAGGATTTTTGGTACTGCAGTTTGTGATTCAAGCTACAGAGTTTCTTATTTTTGTGAGAGCTGATTGATTTGATGCTGATTGTTGGAAATTCAACTTCTCTATTATATGCCGGTTAAGCAAGTCGAGGAATGTCTCGAGCAAAGTTCCAAGCAGGAAGAAGATTGCATATGTTTAATTCGGAGATGGCTACTGTTGAGGGGGAGAACTACAATGAGATGTGTTAGGTTAGTTGGTTGTAACAGAGATACAGAGATTTTGGAGTTTGAAGATCAGAGTGTTGTGTCAGAAGATCGAGTCTCAACAAAAGAAGACCCGATATCATTAGTTAAGGGGGAGTTTGCTTTTGCAGGTTTTCGATTGCTAATGATTATCGGTGAATGAATTGAGTGCATCGGTCAAGGGGGAGACTGTAAGTGCACGTTTTGGTGCACAATTTGTGTCCGATGCATCTCAATTAAAGGGCTGTTACTTTACAGAGATTATCCAGACAACTGGACAAACTCGTGTGAACAGTACCACGAGTTTGGACAAACTCGTGTGAACAGTAACACGAGTTTCACTAAACACGTGTTACTGTAGCACGCGTTTGGAGGCCCACGAGTTTGAAGCCCAGCCCATTTGTAGCCTATATATATTGTTCTTAGGTTTCGATTTTAGTTGATGATTTTAGTTGCAACAGATTTCATTCACTAGGTTCTCGAGGTAGAGATCTATACCTCGAGATGCCGCCCAAAGAATCAGATGTCTACTCGTTTTATGTATTGTAATCTTATGATTAATACAAGATATGAGTTTTTTACATCTGAATTTTATCTCCTGTTCTTATATATGTGATTCATTCAATTTCCTCAATAACGATTATGTTTGGATTCCGCACTTACATAGTCGTAGGAATCGCGAATCGATCGATCACCTTGCACTTTCACTACCACCAACAGTCGTCCCCACCACCACATCATCGCCGTCACGACCACCGCCGCATTGCACGGGTAACGTGCTAGTAATTATTGATAATTAAATATAAAAAAATATAAATATGGAGGTAAAAACAAGATCCTAATCATATCCGATATATTGTATTGCCTGGTCATATAAATGTATCTATCTTTTTTTTTAAAAACATTGCAAGTGGAATTGACCAGGTTTTTTAACAACATCCCATGACATGGTATGATAAACGGCAATATATTCAGCCATCATGGTGGACGTTGTAGTCAGTTTCTATTTATAACTCCGTCAAGAGGTAGGTCCGCCAACTAATCATAAATATATATTAAGAAGTAGATTTCTTATCTGAATCAGAACATCCCACTACTTCTAAGTTGTCACATCTTCTATAAGTTAATGTGTAGTCTTTGGTCCCTCGCAGATATCGATGAACCTTTTAGCCGGCGATGTAAACAATATCTGGACGAGTACAGACCTAAGCGTACATAATGCTCCCAACTACTTATGAGTAAGGTATCACCTCATTTACTCCTTTTCAATCTCAATGCTCGGACTCTGGAAACAATCACATACGTCTCCTTTTACTATTAGAGCTATAGTGGGTGTGTAGTGCTGCACGTTATAGCGTTCTAAGATGTGTTCAATATAAGCCTTTTGAGAAAGACCCAGAACATCATTACGCCTGTCCCGATATAATTTCGATACCTATGACATAAGAGGCATCACCGAGATCTTTCATGTCGAAATTATGCGAAAGTATATGCTTCGACTAATCCAACATATCCAAGTTGTTACTTGTAAGTAGAATATCATCCACGTACAAAACAAGGATTGTAAAGTTACTCCCACTGATCTTGAGATAGGTGCATTGATCCACTTGATTCTTTAAGAAATCTTATCCTTTTATGACTTCATCAAATTTACGGTACCATTATCATGATGCTTGCTTCAACCCATATATGGACTAATTCAACTTGCAGACCATGTGCTCTTTACCTTCTGGAATGAATCCTTCAGGTTGCCGCATGTATACATCTTATTGCAAGCTTTCATTCAGATAAGTGGTCTTGACATCCATCTGATGTAACTCTAAATCATAATGAGCTACGAATGCCATGATGATCCTTAAGGAATCTTTATGAGAGACATAAGAAAAGGTCTCTTGATAATCGATTCCTTCCTTTTGAGTAAAGCCCTTCGCAACCAGTTTAGCCTTATAGCGCTTGGCGTTTCCATTCGGGTCTAATTTGGTTTTGAAGAATCATTTAAAACCTATAGGTTTGGATTCTTCAGGAAATTCAACCAAGTCCCAAACGTCATAATGCTACATGAAATTAAGCTATTAAATCATGGCTTCATTCCATTAAGTGGCCCGATCACTATTAATGGCTTCTCAATAAGAGGTAGGATCAGTAAGGTTTCCAATGTCCTCAACTTCAGTGAAATATCAAAATTTATGGCCATGCGTGACCTAGATGATCTCTTGAGTTGATTTTCAGGTTTAGTAAGGAAGATGCTTCAACATTAGTAGTATCCTGATTTGGAGGATTTTTGATTAGGAGAAGGTGGATCAGTGATATTAGGAGCAGCGTTGGGTACAAGAGGAATTATCGGAGGAGTAATAATAACCGACGAGTGGTTCCCCCCGCTTCTTGTACTTCTTGCAAATCTTAAGTTATGATTTGTCGTGCTCCCACTGATCTCTTAGTTCTTAAGAAACGTGGCATGCTACGTGTCAATAATGCTAGTAATGGTGGGAAAGACAGTAAAACTGATAACCGATAAAGAAACATGTAAGAGTTTTAGGATATAGTTTCTTTAAGTTAGGGTTATAGACTTATGCTTTGGCAGGACAACTTCATACTTTCATATATTTTAGACTCAGTTTCCTACATGTCCAGCTCTAATGAGGAGTTTTAAGGACAGATTTTGATGAAACTCTATTGAGTATATGAACGATTGTTTTTAAGGCCTCGGTCCAAAGGAAAGTAGGTATGTTAGTGTTGGCAAGCATATTTTTCACCATGTTCATTAAGGTTTTATTTCTCCTTTTAGCAACACCATTATGTTGAGGAGAACCAGGCATGGTGTAATGGTTAATTATGCCATGTTCCTTGCAAAAGTTATGAAAAGGACCAGGAGCTTGACCAATATCAGTATGTCTACCATAATACTTACTTCCTCTATGGCTCTATCTGATCTCACAACTTTTATTTTACGATCAATTTTGTTTTAAACCAAAGTTTTAAGGTCAATAAAAGTTTGTAAGGATTCAGATTAGACATAGGTGCATATAACGCAAATAATCATCAATGAATGTAATAAATGATGTATGTCCTATAATGGATGCAGGATAGGGACCACTAATATCAGTGTGAATTATTTCCAACAAGTTGGAACTTCTAGTGGCTCCTTTCTTATTCCCTTTAGCCATTTCGCCTTTGAGGCACCGAATACATGTTTCAAAATCACTAAAGTCAAGAGAATGTAATATTCCATCCTTTATGAGTCGTGTCATGCGAACTCGTAAGATGTAGCCAAGACATTATGCCACAATATGGAGAAATTCTCTAATTGTTTATGTGATTGTGTCTTTGTTTTAATAATGTCATCAATATTAGGAGACAACAAAGACCCGTGAGAAATTATGACCCAGAGTTACCCCATACATGTATTAATAGGTACATCAGACGTAAAAAAATCAAATATTACATAAAGTAAGTTACCTTTCTTAGCTAGCCACTCCTTGAATTTAGGACAATCTTTCTGATTGTTCCCTTTGGCATAACAGAATTTGCAGTTAGGATTGCTCGTTAAGGACTTGGAGCTAGAGGCAACAACACCATGATTAGCCTTTTGAACTTTATTTGCAGTCATATTACTGTTATTACCCTTCCACTTATTGGAATTAGCAGTGGTAGTAAAGTGAACAACTTCAGGTTGGCACAACTGAGGCGACCCTTTTTTTCTTGCACACACGTTGCGATTGATTCACTCATCGACGGTTTATCCTTCAAAGCTTTATAGTTAATTTTGAAGGTGTCAAAACGAGCAAGCGATGTGGTCATTATAAAGTGCACAAGAAAATTGTCAGAGACTTCCATTTTAGGACTCTTAAGCTTATGAGTCATGTCAGTCATCTACACTATGTGTTCACAAACACTGTTATTTCCTTTGTATTTAAGCTACTCGCATGCGCCTTAGACACATTTACTTGAAGTGATAGCTCCTCGGATACTGAGATTAATGGAGTTCTTGACCATTATTAGTGACAAACGATTTGCCTTATCCCACTTTTCGAAATTCTTTTGTGAGTTGCGGAAAAGTTTTTAGTAATAGCAGTGGGTTCATTATGGCGAATGACATAGTCAAGATCTAGCATCTCCAGAGTTAGAGGTAATTAATCTTTTCATGAAGCAAAGTTTGCACCGGTAAGTTGTTCAATGCCTAAGTTAGGTACTACAATGGAGATAATGAGGATATAAATTTATGATACAAGCAATAGAAGATTATTATAGTAATGCCTAAAATAAGTAGGTCTAATAGTAATGTTCTTATAGTGACATGATTAGCTATCTAAGGCAGACTAAGTAATGTCTCTTAATAGTATTGGAACTAAAGTAATGCCTAAAATAAGTAGGCCTAATAGTAATGTTCCTTATAGTAATGAGACTATGACCATTATTATTATAGTAATGAAGCTAGTGATAGGTAAGCCTATTGTAAACACCAAAACAATAAGCTAAATTAAGGCTCAACTTAGATGTTACATCACCTTTGGGCAGAAATAACTAATATCTAAGTAAATACGAGCATTAGGGTCATGCAACACAACGCTTATCTTTTGACCTTTGGGCACAAAATTAAGAATCGTGTATATTATGCATGCAAATAGTCCTTTTGGCACACAAAACATATTAAATCACCTTTGGGCAGAATTAATATACTTAGTGTTCATTATGCAAAAGGAAAAAGAGCGCAACATGAGAATCATGATGATATACCCTATACGGAGCCCTACATCCGTATGTAAATCTGCTATTACGAAGGCTGCTTAAGGATGTTTCCTGGCAGAAATACGGAGCTCACCTCCGTCAGAACGGAGTTCACCTCAGAATGTCCAAGATCCTATTACGGAGCTCACCCATCAGAACGGAGCACTCCGTCAGAACGGAGCTCCGCCAAATATGGAGGAAATCTCTTATTTCTTCTTCCTAAAGAAAAGGGATATACCCAAATCCCTTCCTAAACTCTAGGGTAAAACCACAATGACCTAACTTATTCCCCAAGATGAGTTCCCCTTATAAATAGAGGTTCTCATCATTGGATGGAGACATGTTCTCTTCACCCCCAAAACACCTAAGGTGGCCGGCTTCTCTACCATAGGAAGTCTCCACCGCCAAATACAAACACCTCCGATACAATGGCGTTAAGCTTCTCAAAGCTTTACACCGGTAGGGAATCGCCAATAAATCGAAGAAAACATCTCCTTGTTCCCGATCGAAGGTCCACGCGATTCTTGGATCAAACAAATTGGCGCCATCCGTGGGACCAAACACTACACGTTCCCACCTCTACCACTAGGTTTAGATCCCCAACCTGGTCACAAAAATCATAAAACCCTAGATAATTTTATCAAAATCCATATCAAATTCCTCCAGTATATACCCGACCAACTACTTTTGCCAAAACCCCAAAATCTCTGTTGTTAAAAATTTGTTTCAAAGCCTCTTGAAAGGCAAGAATAAAAAAAAAAAAAACCACAGCAAAACCCCTTTTTTAGATCCCGTACAATCCAATATATATATCATTATACTTGTGTCTCGTGTTTCGATAACTGGGCATGATCTGATTATTTGCGGTCAGATCCACAAGTACTTTTTCAATTCGTTATTTACATCTGCATCACATGCAGGCGGAGTATTATTTTTTACTACATGGGGTGCTAATAATTTTATAAAAATAAAGAGGGGGAAGCTAAAAAGAATTAATTGTCGCCATCTTTATCCAAAAGAAATTATGGCACATGAAGACTTTAAAATCCCAGCAAATCAACTTGCACTAATCAAGAAGATGAGAATAGTCGTTCGAAAGATTTGCTGTTGAAAATTCCAAGATCTACTGCTTGCGCATAACATCATCAGTCAGAGCTGAGACCAAGTCATGGGACGAAATAACATAAAGCTACTACGGGATGTATGGAAGTCCCGAGCCCCGAGTTCTGATCTTGACTAGAAAAAGATTTAGGCGATTCGAACACAATTTTCCAACCGCGACCTCACAAGCTATACTGATGACATATCCCTCCTGCGGTACGAAGAGGGAAAGTAGCACAGTACAATACGAAGACTCTCTGTAACGAAGGATTGCGCTGAAGATGGAAAAGATCAGAATTGTTCCTCTATAAAGTCGGGTTTATTCTTATCAAAGGGCCAGCAGTTACGGAAATTAGACCCCTGGCCTTTTATTATGGAAACCCTAGATCTTGGCTTGCTCTCCAAGTCGAGCCTCTCTTATAAAAAGAGAGGCATAAGATATATCGAGATATTCTTCTCTTCTCAGAAAAAAAACACACACATACGACACTCATCAATTCAACAAAATAGACGATCACACATAGATCGCATAAAAACTCAATTGGCGTAAAGAGATTAACTCTACCTTTTGAGAATCGCCAATAAACAATCAAAAACACCCATCATCCCCTTTTCTAAACCTAATCTCGGTTTGGTGTACAATCATTTGGCGCCATCCGTGGGACCAAACTCAAAATCAAAGACCCGCGACAAAGATTTTTGTGCATTCACACCGCAAGAAATGGTGAAGAAAAACAAAAACAGACCTCTGAAAAACAGGAGATCCGCTCTAGCGATCAATCAGATGACAACCGATCACTCAGATCTGACTAAGGTTGAACCAGAAGGTTTTTATTTCCCTCCTCTGGGGAAAAATAAGCCTTCCAACCACCCCATCATTATCCAAGCCACGATATTGTACGAAGAGTCTACCTAGATAGCGGAAGCGAATGCGACGTCATCTTCGAACATTGCTTCCTCAAATTACCAGATGCCCTACGAGCTCGAAAATTGGACTCCCGGGGTCCATTAGTTGGCTTTTCGGGGGAGCATGCATGGCCGCTGGGGGAAATTGACCTAGACGTCACTATCAGTGATGGGATACACGAGAGGACCGAAACACTGGACCTCTCGATAGTACGATCTCCTTCACCCTACAACATTCTTTTGGGAAGAGCTGCGATGCAGCGGATGGAGATAGTACCTTCGGTGATCCATAGGCTCATCAAGTTTCGATCCGAAACAGGGGTAGGCACGATCTGCTCATCCTATGAGCCAACGAAGCAAATCAACGATGTGAAAAGAATAGAAGACGGAGGTTCCTCCGCTCCGAAGGAACCACAGGGAGAAGAAGATACGACGAAGATCGTGGTCAACCCAGACTTTCCGGACCAGACGGTCTCTATAGGTATCCATCTCTCAGACGAATGTAAATATAAGCTCCGGAAGCTACTACAGTCAAATATGGATATTTTCGCATGGGAGTACAAGGACATGATTGGGGTCCCTAGGATCCTCACACTGGAAGGAAAACCCTTCGTTACGGAACACCGTTTGAATGAACGAAAGCATATAGAGCCGGTTCACCAGAAAAAACGCAGCCTCTCCGCTGATAGAGACGAGGCTGCTAGGAAGGAAGTAGAGGAACTACTGAAAGCCGGGATAATAAGAGAATCCGCCTACCCGATTTGGATTGCTAACCCGGTGATGGTAAAGAAAGGAGATGGGGGGTGGCGGATGTGTGTCGACTTCACAAATATAAATAAGGCATGTCCAAAAGACTGCTACCCCCTACCTGAGATTGATTGGAAGGTGGAATCACTAACGGAACACAAACTGAAGTGTTTCTTAGACGCATACAAAGGGTACCATCAAATACAGATGGCGGAAGAGGACGAAGATAAGACAGCATTTTATACAAGCAACGGAACTTACTGCTACCGGAAAATGCCGTTCGGCCTGAAGAACGCAGGGGCTACGTACCAAAGGTTGATTGACAAGGCGTTCGCCACGCAAATAGGAAGAAACCTGGAGGCATATGTCGATGACATGGTCATCAAAAGTAGAGACGAGGAAGGCATAGAAGACATTCGTGAAACCTTCGGAAATCTCCGAAGATAAACATGAAGCTCAATCCTAAAAAATGCTCCTTTGGTGTAGAAGAAGGAAAATTCTTGGGATATTATATCAGCAATAAAGGTATACATGCGAATCCCTCTAAGGTGAACAAGTTGAAACAAATCTCAGCACCAAAGACGATCAAAGAAGCCCAAAGCTTGAATGGAAAACTTGCCGCACTTAGCCGTTTTCTTTCTCGAGGAGCTGACAAACAACTCCCTTTCTTTAAAATATTGAAAGGCTGCACCAAGAATAAGAATTTTGCATGGACGGATGAAGCGAATAAAGCTCTGGAGCAAATGAAGGAATGCATCGCAGA
Organism: Erigeron breviscapus; assembly: GCA_034093135.1. NCBI lineage: Eukaryota > Viridiplantae > Streptophyta > Magnoliopsida > Asterales > Asteraceae > Erigeron > Erigeron breviscapus. The sequence continues at coordinate 13,994,463 of CM067175.1, read as the reverse complement.
CCTACCAACACTAACAGCCCCAAAACCAAAAGAAACACTTTTCGTATATCTGGCAGCTTCGCCCGAATGCGTCAGCGCAGTGTTGGTGGCCGAAAGGGACAGGAAGCAAATACCAATCTACTTCGTAAGCAGAGTTTTGCAGGGCGCAGAAGCCAACTATCCAGAACTAGAAAAACTCACCCTAGCATTGGTTCACGCAGCACGAAGGTACTTCCAAGCACACCCTATTGTCGTGCTATCTGATAAACCAATAAGACAAATACTGTTGAAACCAGAAAAGTCAGGAAGGGTGGCTAAATGGGCCATCGAACTAGGGGAGCACGACATAGAGTTCAGAGCCAGACATGCAATTAAAGGACAGGTGTTGGCCGATTTCATTAGTGAAGTCCACGAAGGAAAGAATTCGATGACACATTCTGTGTCACTGGAAGTAATAGGGAATGTTGAAAGCAACACCTGGAAATTGTATACAGACGGAGCCGCCAGCTCCGATGGCTGTGGGGCCGACCTCATGCTAATTAGCCCAGAAGACAAAGAATTCACCTATGCATTAAGGTTCGAATTCGAAGTAACAAACAACGAGGCTGAATATGAAGCACTACTAGCGGGGCTGCGGATCGCAAGGAATATGAAGATCCGAAATATCCAAGTATACGTCGATTCTCAATTGGTAGCACGCCAAGTAAAAGGGGAATATGAGGCAAAACAAGACACAACGAAGTCCTACCTGCGGAAGGTACAGGAATTGATAGAATGTTTCAGCCGTTTTGAAATAGAACACATTCGAAGAAACCAAAACAAAAAAGCGGATGCCCTGAGCAAATTAGCTTCCCTCACGTTCGGACATCTGGGGAAACAGGTACTAGTGGAAGTTTTAAAAGAAAGGTCAATCGAAGAAAAACAAGTATCGGACCTTGTTGAGGAGGAAGGAAAAAACTGGATGACTCCCATTTATGAATTCCTAATAAGTGGGATACTCCCAGCAGATAAAGACGAAGCCCGGAAGATAAGGGTTAAGGCTCCGCAATATAAAATCCTCGACAAAAAATTATACAAAAAAGGGTTCGTCACGCCGTGGCTCCGTTGCGCAGGGCCCAAGCAAGCAGAAATGATTATCCGAGAGATACATGAAGGAATCTGCGGAGCTCATTCGGGAGCAAGGTCTGTCGCTACGAAGGCAATGAGGTTAGGATATTTCTGGCCAACCATGCATCAGGACTCCGCAACACTGCTAAAGAATTGTGAAGCATGTCAGCTACGTGCTAACGTCCCGAGACAGCCAAAAAATGATATGACTTTTGTAATTTCAGCATGGCCCTTCATAAAGTGGGGAATTTATCTCGTAGGGCCACTCCCCGAAACCCAAAACAAGAAAAAGTTCTTGGTAGTAGCCATTGACTATTTCACTAAGTGGGTAGAAGCAAAACCGCTCGCTACGACGAACGGAGATCAAATGAAGAAATTCGTATGGGAACACATCATATGCAGATTTGGGATACCACACACAATAGTATCCGATAACGGACCACAATTCGCAAAAGGAGTCTTCCCCGAATTTTGTAAACAATTACAAATCAAGCAATCATTCACATCTGTTTACCACCCTCAAGGAAACGGACAGGTGGAGGTAACCAACAGAGAAATAATCAAGGGGATAGAAAAACGACTGGGGCGAAGTCACAAAGGGTGGATAGATGAGTTACCATTGGTCCTTTGGGCTAACAGAACAACACCAAAGAGGAGCAACGGAGAAACCCCATTCAGCTTAGCATTTGGAACGGAGGCCGTCGCCCCAGCAGAATTCCAAGTTTCCACCTACAGGATGCTAAATACAGAAGGAAATTCTGAGGAATTAAGAATAGACTTGGACTTACTAGAAGAACGAAGAGAGATAGCAGCCATCAGAGAAGCTGCCTTTAAAAAGAAAATTGAGGGATACTACAATAAAAGAGTAAATCCCACGAATTTTAAAACCGGAGACTATGTGTTGCGGCTAAACAGCGCAAGTGAAAAAGAGTACACGGGGAAGTTGGGACCAACATGGGAAGGCCCGTACCGAGTACAGGCATCCTTCGGGAACGGAGCGTATAAGCTTGAAACACCCGAAGGGGCTCCGGTCGACAGGACTTGGAATAGCTCGAACTTGCGAAGATTCTACTGCTAAGTTTTCTCTCTTCCAATAATAAGCTAAGATACGTTTTTGAAATAAAAAACCCTTATGGGGAATATCGCATTAGACCAATAGTCTCAAAAGACCAATAGTCTTCAAGCTTTAATATAAGGCTAAATAGTCTTACAAATATAAGGCTACGAGCCTCAGTTGTCAAAAAATAAGCAACAGCCCCTTGAGGGACAATGAATTAATTAAAAGACTTATCGTCTTAATACAGAGGGTCGCAACCTCAATAAGGGAACAAACTGACGGGGACGCCTGGACAGATAACCCAACATACGCAAAAATATGCACAAAAAACATGGAATAAAACAAGGACGATAAAGTCTGATACATGAAGTTCCATAAAAATAAAAACTAATCAAAACGAGGCTTTACGACTAAAAAGTCGTAGGCCCCGGAGTTGCGAAGATGCGTAATATCATAAATATAATTACTGTGATAACTTGCCAGTTTCAAGATAGCTTGGTCAAACACTTCCTTTGCCTCCATATACTCGGGAGAATGCTCGGAATGGGTAGCAGACAGTTTACCCTTTTTCTTGGAAGAATTCACAACAGCATCAATCAAACCGAAAACCTGTGGACCTGTAGCAAGAGTCTCGCACAAATGAGGTATCACCTTCTTCACAAAAACCCTTACCTCTTCCCGGAGCTCCACATTCTCGAGATCCTTCTGCAAAAGCTTATCATGACGCCTTTCCAAGCCTGTGCGAAGAGCCTTCACCTCCACATCCTGCTCCGTCAACCGCTTTTCCAGAGCAGCAATCCTGTCCAGTAAATCCCCAACCACAAGGTTGGACTCCTTCAACATGTCCTGAGAATATTCATATTCTCGACATAACCCCTTGACCAAGAGGTTCTTCCGCTCGCTCATATCCTCTGAAAGCAACTCTTCCTCCATAAATTTACGAGCGGTGTTGCCGGAAAAAGAAACAGGGGGCACATCAGCAAGACCTTTTCCCTTCTTTACGGCCAAATTATCCAGGGGGCGGCAGAGGAACCAATATCAGCAATATTTCTTTTTGATGACATTCTTTGATGGAAGCAATGGAGGATCTGGGAAAACGACAAGATATATGAAACGAGAAAAGTAGATAACGGCGGAAAAAGAAGACTTACAATAAGTAGATGGAAAAGTTGCAGAAATATAATGATGAAATTAAAAGGCGGAGAGAAATTTTATATATCGGTGGAGGAATAAAAACCTAACCGTTGATAAGAATGCTTCGAGATACGCGTACTGACAAACGAAGACTTTTTGATTCCATTTTTCACAACACGTCCTCAAGAATTAGTAAAGTCACAAGAATAGTCCAAGACAATGCTTATTTGGCAAAAAACATTCCCTTGGACTGGGGGGCTTGATGACATATCCCTCCTGCGGTACGAAGAGGGAACAGTAGCACAGTACAATACGAAGACTCTCTGTAACGAAGGATTGCGCTGAAGATGGAAAAGATAAGAATTGTTCCTCTATAAAGTCGGGGTTTATTCTTATCAAGAAGGGCCGGCAGTTACGGAAATTAGACCCCTGGCCTTTTATTATGGAAACCCTAGATCTTGGCTTGCTCTCCAAGTCGAGCCTCTCTTATAAAAAGAGAGGCATAAGATATATCGAGATATTCTTCTCTTCTCAGAAAAAAAACACACACATACGACACTCATCAATTCAACAAAATAGACGATCACACATAGATCGCATAAAAACTCAATTGGCGTAAAGAGATTAACTCTACCTTTTGAGAATCGCCAATAAACAATCAAAAACACCCATCATCCCCTTTTCTAAACCTAATCTCGGTTTGGTGTACAATCATTTGGCGCCATCCGTGGGACCAAACTCAAAATCAAAGACCCGCGACAAAGATTTTTGTGCATTCACACCGCAAGAAATGGTGAAGAAAAACAAAAACAGACCTCTGAAAAACAAGAGATCCGCTCTAGCGATCAATCAGATGACAACCGATCACTCAGATCTGACTAAGGTTGAACCAGAAGGTTTTTATTTCCCTCCTCTGGGGAAAAATAAGCCTTCCAACCACCCCATCATTATCCAAGCCACGATATTGTACGAAGAGTCTACCTAGATAGCGGAAGCGAATGCGACGTCATCTTCGAACATTGCTTCCTCAAATTACCAGATGCCCTACGAGCTCGAAAATTGGACTCCCGGGGTCCATTAGTTGGCTTTTCGGTGGAGCATCCATGGCCGCTGGGGGAAATTGACCTAGACGTCACTATCAGTGATGGGATACACGAGAGGACCGAAACACTGGACCTCTCGATAGTACGATCTCCTTCACCCTACAACATTCTTTTGGGAAAAGCTGCGATGCAGCGGATGGAGATAGTACCTTCGGTGATCCATAGGCTCATCAAGTTTCGATCCGAAACAGGGGTAGGCACGATCTGCTCATCCTATGAGCCAACGAAGCAAATCAACGATGTGAAAAGAATAGAAGACGGAGGTTCCTCCGCTCCGAAGGAACCACAGGGAGAAGAAGATACGACGAAGATCGCGGTCAACCCAGACTTTCCGGACCAGACGGTCTCTATAGGTATCCATCTCTCAGACGAATGTAAATATAAGCTCCGGAAGCTACTACAGTCAAATATGGATATTTTCGCATGGGAGTACAAGGACATGATTGGGGTCCCTAGGATCCTCACACTGGAAGGAAAACCCTTCGTTACGGAACACCGCTTGAATGAACGAAAGCATATAGAGCCGGTTCACCAGAAAAAACGCAGCCTCTCCGCTGATAGAGACGAGGCTGCTAGGAAGGAAGTAGAGGAACTACTGAAAGCCGGGATAATAAGAGAATCCGCCTACCCGATTTGGATTGCTAACCCGGTGATGGTAAAGAAAGGAGATGGGGGGTGGCGGATGTGTGTCGACTTCACAAATATAAATAAGGCATGTCCAAAAGACTGCTACCCCCTACCTGAGATTGATTGGAAGGTGGAATCACTAACGGAACACAAACTGAAGTTGTTTCTTAGACGCATACAAAGGGTACCATCAAATACAGATGGCGGAAGAGGACGAAGATAAGACAGCATTTTATACAAGCAACGGAACTTACTGCTACCGGAAAATGCCGTTCGGCCTGAAGAACGCAGGGGCTACGTACCAAAGGTTGATTGACAAGGCGTTCGCCACGCAAATAGGAAGAAACCTGGAGGCATATGTTGATGACATGGTCATCAAAAGTAGAGACGAGGAAGGACTCATAGAAGACATTCGTGAAACCTTCGGAAATCTCCGAAGATAAACATGAAGCTCAATCCTAAAAAATGCTCCTTTGGTGTAGAAGAAGGAAAATTCTTGGGATATTATATCAGCAATAAAGGTATACATGCGAATCCCTCTAAGGTGAACAAGTTGAAACAAATCTCAGCACCAAAGACGATCAAAGAAGCCCAAAGCTTGAATGGAAAACTTGCCGCACTTAGCCGTTTTCTTTCTCGAGGAGCTGACAAACAACTCCCTTTCTTCAAAATATTGAAAGGCTGCACCAAGAATAAGAATTTTGCATGGACGGATGAAGCGAATAAAGCTCTGGAGCAAATGAAGGAATGCATCGCAGACCTACCAACACTAACAGCCCCAAAACCAAAAGAAACACTTTTCGTATATCTGGCAGCATCGCCCGAATGCGTCAGTGCAGTGTTGGTGGCCGAAAGGGACAGGCAGCAAATACCAATCTACTTCGTAAGCAGAGTTTTGCAGGGTGCAGAAGCCAACTATCCAGAACTAGAAAAACTTACCCTAGCATTGGTTCACGCAGCACGAAGGTACTTCCAAGCACACCCTATTGTCGTGCTATCTGATAAACCAATAAGACAAATACTGTTGAAACCAGAAAAGTCAGGAAGGGTGGCTAAATGGGCCGTCGAACTAGGGGAGCACGACATAGAGTTCAGAGCCAGACATGCAATTAAAGGACAGGTGTTGGCCGATTTCATTAGTGAAGTCCACGAAGGAAAGAATTCGATGACACATTCTGTGTCACTGGAAGTAATAGGGAATGTTGAAAGCAACACCTGGAAATTGTATACAGACGGAGCCGCCAGCTCCGATGGCTGTGGGGCCGACCTCATGCTAATTAGCCCAGAAGACAAAGAATTCACCTATGCATTAAGGTTCGAATTCGAAGTAACAAATAACGAGGCCGAATATGAAGCACTACTAGCGGGGCTGCGGATCGCAAGGGATATGAAGATCCGAAATATCCAAGTATACGTCGATTCCCAATTGGTAGCACGCCAAGTAAAAGGGGAATATGAGGCAAAACAAGACACAACGAAGTCCTACCTGCGGAAGGTACAGGAATTGATAGAATGTTTCAGCCGTTTCGAAATAGAACACATTCGAAGAAACCAAAACAAAAAAGCGGATGCCCTGAGCAAATTAACTTCCCTCACGTTCGGACATCTGGGGAAACAGGTACTAGTGGAAGTTTTAAAAGAAAGGTCAATCGAAGAAAAACAAGTATCGGACCTTGTTGAGGAGGAAGGAAAAAACTGGATGACTCCCATTTATGAATTCCTAATAAGTGGGATACTCCCAGCAGATAAAGACGAAGCCCGGAAGATAAGGGTTAAGGCTCCGCAATATAAAATCCTCGACAAAAAATTATATAAAAAAGGGTTCGTCACACCGTGGCTCCGTTGCGCAGGGCCTAAGCAGGCAGAAATGATTATCCGGGAGATACACGAAGGAATCTGCGGAGCTCATTCGGGAGCAAGGTCTGTCGCTACGAAGGCAATGAGGTTAGGATATTTCTGGCCAACCATGCATCAGGACTCCGCAACACTGCTAAAGAATTGTGAAGCATGTCAGCTACGTGCTAACGTCCCAAGACAACCAAAGAATGATATGACTTCAGTTATTTCAGCATGGCCCTTCATACAGTGGGGAATTGATCTTGTAGGGCCACTTCCCGAGGCTCAAAACAAGAAAAAATTCTTGGTGGTAGCCATTGATTATTTCACTAAGTGGGTTGAAGCAAAGCCGCTCGCTGCGACGAATGGAGATCAAATGAAGAAATTCGTATGGGAACACATCATATGCAGATTTGGGATACCACACACAATAGTATCCGATAACGGACCACAATTCGCAAAAGGAGTCTTCCCCGAATTTTGTAAACAATTACAAATCAAGCAATCATTCACATCTGTCTACCACCCTCAAGGAAACGGACAGGTGGAGGTAACCAACAGAGAAATAATCAAGGGGATAGAAAAACGACTGGGGCGAAGTCACAAAGGGTGGATAGATGAGTTACCATTGGTCCTTTGGGCTAACAGAACAACACCAAAGAGGAGCAACGGAGAAACCCCATTCAGCTTAGCATTTGGGAACGGAGGCCGTCGCCCCAGCAGAATTCCAAGTTTCCACCTACAGGATGCTAAATACAGAAGGAAATTCTGAGGAATTAAGAATAGACTTGGACTTACTAGAAGAACGAAGGGAGATAGCAGCCATCAGAGAAGCTGCCTTTAAAAAGAAAATTGAGGGATACTACAATAAAAGAGTAAATCCCACGAACTTTTAAAACCGGAGACTATGTGTTGCGGTTAAATAGCGCAAGTGAAAAGAGTACACGGGGAAGTTGGGACCAACATGGGAAGGCCCGTACTGAGTACAGGCATCCTTCGGGAACGGAGCGTATAAGCTTGAAACACCCGAAGGGGCTCCGGTCGACAGGACTTGGAATAGCTCGAACTTGCGAAGATTCTACTGCTAAGTTTTCTCTCTTCCAATAATAAGCTAAGATACGTTTTTGAAATAAAAAACCCTTATGGGGAATATCGCATTAGACCAATAGTCTCAAAAGACCAATAGTCTTCAAGCTTTAATATAAGGCTAAATAGTCTTACAAATATAAGGCTACGAGCCTCAGTTGTCAAAAAATAAGCAACAGCCCCTTGAGGGACAATGCATTAATTAAAAGACTTATCGTCTTAATACAGAGGGTCGCAACCTCAATAAGGGAACAAACTGACGGGGACGCCTGGACAGATAACCCAACATACGCAAAAATATGCACAAAAAACATGGAATAAAACAAGGACGATAAAGTCTGATACATGAAGTTCCATAAAAATAAAAACTAATCAAAACGAGGCTTTACGACTAAAAAGTCGTAGGCCCCGGAGTTGCGAAGATGCGTAATATCATAAATATAATTACTGTGATAACTTGCCAGTTTCAAGATAGCTTGGTCAAACACTTCCTTTGCCTCCATATACTCGGGAGAATGCTCGGAATGGGTAGCAGACAGTTTACCCTTTTTCTTGGAAGAATTCACAACAGCATCAATCAAACCGAAAACCTGTGGACCTGTAGCAAGAGTCTCGCACAAATGAGGTATCACCTTCTTCACAAAAACCCTTACCTCTTCCCGGAGCTCCACATTCTCGAGATCCTTCTGCAAAAGCTTATCATGACGCCTTTCCAAGCCTGTGCGAAGAGCCTTCACCTCCACATCCTGCTCCGTCAACCGCTTTTCCAGAGCAGCAATCCTGTCCAGTAAATCCCCAACCACAAGGTTGGACTCCTTCAACATGTCCTGAGAATATTCATATTCTCGACATAACCCCTTGACCAAGAGGTTCTTCCGCTCACTCATATCCTCTGAAAGAAACTCCTCCTCCATAAATTTACGAGCGGTGTTGCCGGAAAAAGAAACAGGGGGCACATCAGCAAACCCTTTTCCCTTCTTTACGGCCACATTATCCAGGGGGCGGCAGAGGAACCAATATCAGCAATATTTCTTTTTGATGACATTCTTTGATGGAAGCAATGGAGGATCTGGGGAAACGACAAGATATATGAAACGAGAAAAGTAGATAACGGCGGAAAAAGAAGACTTACAATAAGTAGATGGAAAAGTTGCAGAAATATAATGATGAAATTAAAAGGCGGAGAGAAATTTTATATATCGGTGGAGGAATAAAAACCTAACCGTTGATAAGAATGCTTCGAGATATGCGTACTGACAAACAAGACTTTTTGATTCCATTTATCACAACACGTCCTCAAGAATTAGTAAAGTCACAAGAATAGTCCAAGACAATGCTTATTTGGCAAAAAACATTCCCTTGGACTGGGGGCTTGATGACATATCCCTCCTGCGGTACGAAGAGGGAACAGTAGCACAGTAAAATACGAAGACTCTCTGTAACGAAGGATTGCGCTGAAGATGGAAAAGATAAGAATTGTTCCCCTATAAAGTCGGGATTTATTCTTATCAAGAAGGGCCGGCAGTTACGGAAATTAGACCCCTGGCCTTTTATTATGGAAACCCTAGATCTTGGCTTGCTCTCCAAGTCGAGCCTCTCTTATAAAAAGAGAGGCATAAGATATATCGAGATATTCTTCTCTTCTCAGAAAAAAAACACACACATACGACACTCATCAATTCAACAAAATAGACGATCACACATAGATCGCATAAAAACTCAATTGGCGTAAAGAGATTAACTCTACCTTTTGGGAATCGCCAATAAAAAATCAAAAACACCCATCATCCCCTTTTCTAAACCTAATCTCGGTTTGGTGTACAATCATTTGGCGCCATCCGTGGGACCAAACTCAAAATCAAAGACCCGCGACAAAGATTTTTGTGCATTCACACCGCAAGAAATGGTGAAGAAAAACAAAAACAGACCTCTGAAAAATAGGAGATCCGCTCTGGCGATCAATCAGATGACAACCGATCACTCAGATCTGACTAAGGTTGAACCAGAAGGTTTTTATTTCCCTCCTCTGGGGAAAAATAAGCCTTCCAACCACCCCATCATTATCCAAGCCACGATATTGTACGAAGAGTCTACCTAGATAGCGGAAGCGAATGCGACGTCATCTTCGAACATTGCTTCCTCAAATTACCAGATGCCCTACGAGCTCGAAAATTGGACTCCCGGGGTCCATTAGTTGGCTTTTCGGGGGAGCATCCACCAGAAAAAGCGCTTCAGCAAGGATGAATAATTTTCCGCAAAGATATATACTCCAATATATATGTATCGAAAACTAACAAACAACCAACGTTGTGGCGCCAACACCGGCGATCAATGCAAGACAATGAAAGCTTTATCAACCTCAAAATAGAATGAAGAACCCCTGGTTAACACCCAAGAGTTGAACGCTAAAAGTCACAGGATGTGAGAAGTCACAAAAACCCGAAAAAAGGAACAAAACCTACGCTGCAAGCCACCATTATAGAGCTGACCTTATCCGTGAAAATAGACCCTTTGGAGCGATCAAGACATGGGGAGTAGCCACAGGTTCTGTCCTTGGCCAGAAAATACGATTAGAAAGCTCGAAAACGGTTTTTCGGGTGTGTCACCACAAGTCGAAATTCCACCGACAATTGTAGCCGCTTTCAAGATCAACCCCATAGTGAAAAACCATGAGCAAGATTTGATTCATAACCAGGAATGAAGTAATCAAAGCTTTGGTTCGTGAAAGATCAAGGAAGAAGGGCGAAAAACCAAAAAACGAGCACCGTAATTGTAACGTCGGCACGCATCCGCCGTCTAACCACCACTGGCCACCACTGCTTTGATTTTGGACCACCAAGGGACACCTAACGAAACAATTAAGGATACCCTTCATCAGTTGTTGGCACCGCTTTAGCTCGGAGAGAAGATGTCCGGAATGGAAGCTTACCCGAAGAAAGGCAAAAAATCAGCCGAGCTTGTAAAAACGATGTCGCCACATAATGTGTCGTTTGTGTATAATGAAACGCGGTCAAGTTTTAAATTTATAAAATCAAGGAAATACCAAACTAAACACACACTCACGGACAGTGGATCCGTTCGTTTGTAATATAGCTATTAGGTAAGACCAGGTTCGTTCGCAGGGACTATGTTCAAGAACTAAGCGAGATCAAGTAATACTAAGATTGGTTGGGGGTTTTGTGACCGAGTTGTCACGTTGCTTAAACTAATAATAATAAAAGACAGTGGAATCCGGTATTACCGGGGCAGGCTGTTTCGGAAGAAACAACGAAAAGATTTTAATTTAAAACAATAAAATTAAGAGCACCATCTACTTCGAATCAGATCCATAACATGTTTCGGTTGCATAGATTAATACAGCAGTAATTTTGTCTACTAGTTTACCAAACTATTAACACGTTGATTCCTATTAGTATTATCTTGTACTTTATCATACCATGAATTAAGCAATCGTTTACCAAACAATTGAAATCATATAATCATGCAAGTAATACCATTAAAAGCATAATCATACAATCAACAAGACAATAATTAGTAATAAGAAATCAATACATTAAGATCACGACAAAACACTAGCTGCAGTCACAATAATAAACACAACCATCACATAATCATGTCACTCCATCTTAGTAGATGATTAAATATCTAGCTACACATAGTAAAAGAACAATCACATTCAATAATATATGAATTCATAATGTACCGACAATGAAATAGAGAATTGATTGATGATTATGTTGTAGAGAATCGATGCTTGATCTTCCGGATGATATGGAGGTGTTACGAAGGTTTAGATCGGATGAAAATACCCTAGAACAGCCCCCAAAGTCGTCTGGAGGAAGTGTGTTCCGTAACTTAGGGCTTAGGGTTGGTATTTATAGGTTTAAGGCAAAACCCTAGCTGGCCGACCTACTCCCAGCGGCGCTGGCTTTTCTCCCAGCGGCGCTGGTGAAGTCCCAGAGGCGCTCATGGAGTCCCAGCGGCGCTGGTGGACATCAGGATCACTTCCAGCGGTGCTAGAGGCTTGGGAGCGGCGCTGGAGGCTTCAGGTTCAACACGAAAGTTGTAGATCTTTCTCTCGCCTTTCCGTGGACAGCTTATACGTCAGAAACGAAGTCTGTATGAAGAAGTTATGCCCAAAATACTAACACGTGGTCATAGGCTTCATGTCGACACAAGTTTCTTCGTCTTAAGTATTGAATCTCGACCCGAATCTTCATCGAACCATCATTTATCTTCCTTTATTTTCTTATCACCATTTGTTGACGTTTTCCTTCATTCCATGAGCAATGAACCTAGAATCACATATCCAAGCTATTAAGTATCATAAGTTCACTCAAATGACTATAAAATGGCCAAAACTAGTGCCAGAAAAGTCTATATAATTATCGCTCATCAAATACCCCCACACTTAAGCTTTTGTTTGTCCTCAAGCAAAGTGTCCAAAAGAATAACATTTAAAGATGAGCGGACAACTTAAGTGACAAAACTTTTCTACTTTTCAAAACATTCAAAGGTTAGTCATGAAAATTGTGTTTGAGAAAGCTTAAGACAAAATCAGTAAGCTATAGCTAGAGGTAAAGATAATCAGTCAATCAAAACTTAAAGTTAACCTTATATTCGTGTTAATACCTCTAAAACCGTTCTATAATTCCACATGTCCTACAGCTCAATCTTACTTCTTTCTGCTGACTAGTTAAGCACTTAATTAAGGTTTGTATAGCAATTAGATCTACTAGCTACTAGCAAAGCATTTATATCTTATCGTTTGTGTACTTGTGAGTCACTACTTAGACATACTCTCACACTACAGTCATGCTCGCTAGCTAAACACTAAAGCAGTTATACGATATTATCATCTTTAATAGTTGAGACAGCGGTGACAGGTCGGTGGTTCCCCACTCGCAGAGCGACAAACTCAACTAATGGTTAGAGTTTATACCTTACATCAAGACAGCGGTGACAGGTCGGTGGTTCCCCACGCGCAAAGCGACATAACTTGATGCATATAGATTTTACTGTTATTAGTTCTTTGAACTCTTTTTAATTAATCTACTGATTGCCTTTTCTTGATATTACTACATTATTCATGCAATAGACATTATCAGAGATCCCAGATGACTCATACACTTACTCCGCATGCAACTAGTTCACAATCAATAGTGTAAGAATTAAGGCGAACCATACGTCTAAACTAGTTCCTACACAAGCACTTATATAATTAAGTCCAATTAATACACCTATACTAATAACTAGATAGCTCTAATTGCTAGGCATATTAAAGTCCGGTTAAGTGTGCTATGACAAACATAATCGCATACAGTTTCAGTCTAAGCTCTAATCCATTTGGAAAAATGAACAGCCACAAATCTATAGTTAAACTAAAAGTCCTAACTATCCGTTCATCTACCAAAGCTAATGTTGCTTAATTATCATCATCTTTTGTCTACTTGCAAAGCTTATTTCTCAAAATGTTTTTGATTTTTTTATTTTTTTGGATTTTTGGGTTTTTCTGATTTTTTTGGATTTTTGGGTTTTTCTGATTTTTTTGGATTTTTGGGTTTTTCTGATTTTTTTGGATTTTTGGGTTTTTCTGATTTTTTTGGATTTTTGGGTTTTTCTGATTTTTTTGGATTTTTGGGTTTTTCTGATTTTTTTGGATTTTTGGGTTTTTCTGATTTTTTTGGATTTTTGGGTTTTTCTGATTTTTTTGGATTTTTGGGTTTTTCTGATTTTTTTGGATTTTTGGGTTTTTCTGATTTTTTTGGATTTTTGGGTTTTTCTGATTTTTTTGGATTTTTGGGTTTTTCTGATTTTTTTGGATTTTTGGGTTTTTCTGATTTTTTTGGATTTTTGGGTTTTTCTGATTTTTTTGGATTTTTGGGTTTTTCTGATTTTTTTGGATTTTTGGGTTTTTCTGATTTTTTTGGATTTTTGGGTTTTTCTGATTTTTTTGGATTTTTGGGTTTTTCTGATTTTTTTGGATTTTTGGGTTTTTCTGATTTTTTTGGATTTTTGGGTTTTTCTGATTTTTTTGGATTTTTGGGTTTTTCTGATTTTTTTGGATTTTTGGGTTTTTCTGATTTTTTTGGATTTTTGGGTTTTTCTGATTTTTTTGGATTTTTGGGTTTTTCTGATTTTTTTGGATTTTTGGGTTTTTCTGATTTTTTTGGATTTTTGGGTTTTTCTGATTTTTTTGGATTTTTGGGTTTTTCTGATTTTTTTGGATTTTTGGGTTTTTCTGATTTTTTTGGATTTTTGGGTTTTTCTGATTTTTTTGGATTTTTGGGTTTTTCTGATTTTTTTGGATTTTTGGGTTTTTCTGATTTTTTTGGATTTTTGGGTTTTTCTGATTTTTTTGGATTTTTGGGTTTTTCTGATTTTTTTGGATTTTTGGGTTTTTCTGATTTTTTTGGATTTTTGGGTTTTTCTGATTTTTTTGGATTTTTGGGTTTTTCTGATTTTTTTGGATTTTTGGGTTTTTCTGATTTTTTTGGATTTTTGGGTTTTTCTGATTTTTTTGGATTTTTGGGTTTTTCTGATTTTTTTGGATTTTTGGGTTTTTCTGATTTTTTTGGATTTTTGGGTTTTTCTGATTTTTTTGGATTTTTTCGCGATCTGGTGCAGAGGACTTGGGAGCGGCGCTGGAGGCTTCAGGTTCAACACGAAAGTTGTAGATCTTTCTCTCGCCTTTCCGTGGACAGCTTATACGTCAGAAACGAAGTCTGTATGAAGAAGTTATGCCCAAAATACTAACACGTGGTCATAGGCTTCATGTCGACACAAGTTTCTTCGTCTTAAGTATTGAATCTCGACCCGAATCTTCATCGAACCATCATTTATCTTCCTTTATTTTCTTATCACCATTTGTTGACGTTTTCCTTCATTCCATGAGCAATGAACCTAGAATCACATATCCAAGCTATTAAGTATCATAAGTTCACTCAAATGACTATAAAATGGCCAAAACTAGTACCAGAAAAGTCTATATAATTATCGCTCATCAAATACCCCCACACTTAAATTGTACAACGCCCTCGTTGTACTAATCATTAACAACACAAGGGAAATTAGGAAAAACAAAATTAAAAAGATAAGAGTTACGAAACTTCCCGGGTTTAAGTAATTGGAGATGGCAAATGTGGAGTCACTGTGAATGATGATCTTCAAAGCTTGAGTCGACTCCATTTGATGGCGATCCATTGAAGTTCCTCCATCTCCTTTTCTTTTTGGTATTTTTGATTTTTTTATTTTTTTGGATTTTTGGGTTTTTCTGATTTTTTTGGATTTTTGGGTTTTTCTGATTTTTTTGGATTTTTTCGCGATCTGGTGCAGACTGGACTTGGGAGCGGCGCTGGCTAAGCAGGTAGCGGCGCTGGACGTGTCAGAGCGGTGCTGGCTTGGCTGGGAGCGGCGCTGGACTGCACAGATGCAGGTCCAGCGGCGCTGGGCTTTAGTGAGCGGCGTTGGGATGCCCAGATGCATTCCCATCGGCGCTGGAGCTCTTCTAGCGGCGCTTACGAGTCCTGTACATGCTTCGATGTCTGATTTTCCTTCACAATTTGCTTCGGGCATTCCCCCACACTTAGCTTTTGACCAAGTGCATGGTTTCCTCAGAATACAAAGCTAAATACTCATGCACACTTCAATCAAAATATCAAAATGGAAATAACAAGCTAAAACATAAAAATAAAAAACGAAATACGATTGCAATAAGTTACTTGTTTCCTTGATCCATTGAAAGCTTGCATCTATGATTCTAAAGATATAACTCATATAAAACAGATCACAAATGATTATATTCAAAATAATTCACTTAATTGCAATTAGTCACATATTCCTAAAAAGATAAAAATAAAAATAAAAATAAAAATAAAAATACGGCTTGGGTTGCCTCCCAAGAAGCGCTAAGTTTACCGAGTCTTCAGCCAGACTTTTACCTATATGGTCTATTTGTCACTTTCAAAAATATGGGAGTTCATCTATGATAACTCCCGCCACACTTTCCTCATCATGATACAACTTCACCCTATGACCATTTACAATAAACGACCCTCCGTTCGACTTAAAAAGTTCTACATGACCTGATGGGAACACATGTTTAATCACATACGGTCCCGTCCATCTAGAAGTTAACTTGGGTTGCTTCAATTTGAACTTAGAAATATCAGAAGAACCTTATCTCCAACCTTGAAATCTTTCATGCGAATCCTACGGTCATGCCAAGCCTTAGTCCTTTCTTTGTAAAGCCTAGAGTTGTCATATGCATGTTGTCTAAGTTCTTCTACTTCATTTAGTTGTAACAATCTATGTTCCCCAGCTGCATCTAAGTCCATGTTACAATTCTTAACTGCCCAAATAGACTTATTAACTATCTCTAATGGTAAATGACAAGTTTTCCCAAAAACTAAACGATACGGAGTGGTCCCTATAGGTGTCTTAAAGGCTGTCCTAAATGCCCATAGAGCATCATCAAGCTTCTTTGCCCAATTCTTCGGATTACTTTCTACCGTTTTCTCTAAAATCTGTTTTATTGCTCTATTAGTGTTCTCTACTTGGCCACTAGTTTGGGGATGGTAAGAAGTGGAAAACCTATGTGTTACACCATATCTTTTTAACACCTTCTCTAATTGGGAGTTTGCAAAATGGGTTCCTCTATCACTAATAAGGGCCTTTGGCATGCCATATCTACTAAACAAATTCTTAAGAAAATCTACCACTACCTTAGCATCGTTAGTGGGTAAAGCTTTGGCTTCAACCCATTTTGATACATAATCTACAGCAACTAAAATGTATTTGAATTTGTGAGACGGTGGGAATGGTCCCATAAAGTCTATCCCCCAAACATCAAATATTTCACAAACCTGGATACCCTGCTGTGGCATTTCGTCCCGCTTCGTTATGTTCCCTTGGCGCTGGCATGCATCGCAGTTTCTGACTAAAGTTTGTGCCTCGTGATATATCGTCGGCCAATAGAAACCTGCATCATAAACCTTTTTGGTAGTCACAGATGGTCCATAGTGTCCACCAGTCGGCCCTGAGTGACAACCATCAAGGATTTCCCTCGTTTCCTCCTCGGGCACACACCTCCTCACAATGCCATCTGCACACATTCTAAAAACAAACGGGTCGTCCCAATAGTAATACTTTAAATCAGAAAAGAATTTCTTCCTTTGCTGATAAGTAAAATCTTTTGGCACAACATTATCAGCAAGGTAATTAGCAATATCAGCATACCATGGTGTCCTATCAAGTTGTTCAACTAGTCTAACATTCATTTAATATTCATCTGGGAATGCATCATCTATGTCTGACTCTCTTAATTCCTCTAAGTGGGGGTTTTCTAGTCTACTAAGGTGGTCAGCAGCTAAATTCTCAGCACCTTTCTTGTCTCTAATTTCTACATCAAACTCTTGCAACAATAGTACCCACCTAATCAACCTAGGCTTGGCATCCTGTTTACTTAATAAGTATTTGATGGCAGAATGATCGGTGAAGATTACAGTCTTACTCAACAATAAATAGGACCTAAATTTTTCTAAAGCAAACACTACAGCTAATAACTCTTTCTCAGTTGTGGTGTAATTCCTCTGGGCTTCATTCAGTGTTCTGCTAGCATAGTAAATAGGCCTAAAATGTTTCTCTATCCTTTGTCCTAACACTGCTCCTACTGCATAGTCACTGGCATCACATATTATTTCAAAGGGTAACTCATAATTGGGTGAAACTACTATAGGTGACTTAACTAAGTGGTCCTTAAGTGTTTCAAAAGCTTTCTCACATTCTGAGTCAAAATCAAATTTCACATCTTTTTCTAAAAGCTTAGTCAATGGCCTAGCTATCTTTGAAAAGTCTTTAAGGAATCTTCTATAAAATCCTGCATGTCCTAAGAAAATCCTTATTCCCTTAGCATTAGTAGGTGGTGGTAATCTTTCTATCACATCTATCTTAGCTTTGTCTACTTCTATCCCTGCCTTAGATACCTTATGTCCTAAAACTATTCCTTCTTTTACCATAAAATGACATTTCTCCCAATTTAACACAAGATTCCCCTGTTCACATCTTCCTAACATCTTATCTAGGTTATCCAAGCATACATCAAATGAATTACCATATACAGAAAAATCATCCATAAAAACTTCCATCGATGTTTCTAACAAGTCCTAAAAAATTGCGGTCATGCACCTTTGAAAGGTGCCAGGGGCATTACATAATCCAAAAGGCATTCTACGGTAGGCATATGTTCCATATGGACAGGTAAAGGTGGTCTTTTCTTGATCATCGATTGCAACGGGTATTTGTAAGTACCCGGAGAATCCATCAAGAAAACAGAAATACTCGTTACCGGCTAGCCGTTCGAGCATTTGGTCAATAAAGGGTAGAGGGTAATGGTCTTTTCGGGTGGCATCATTTAATTTCCTATAATCAATGCAAACTCTCCAACCCGTGACTGTTCTAGTTGGGACAAGCTCACCATGGTCATTGGTTACTACAGTCATACCCCCCTTCTTAGGTACACAATGTATAGGACTGACCCACTCACTATCAGAAATAGGATAAATTATACCTGCGTCTAACAATTTGATTATTTCTTTCTTGACAACATCTTTCATATTAGGATTCAACCGTCTCTGCCGTTGGACGACAGGTTTTACATTACCTTCAAAATGAATTATGTGTTTGCAAAAAGACGGGTCTAATCCTGGTATGTCGGATAGACGCCAAGCAAAAGCCTTTTTATGATTTTTCAAAACTTTCAAAAGACGCGATTTCTCTATTCCTCTTACTTCCTCGGACCTCCTCCTGCTTTTTAACATCTCCTTCAAAACCTTCGAGTAAGATGGTGTACCTGCAAATTAGTTCCAATATCATGTTCAATCAACTCATTTGTGCTTTCTATTTCAAGTACTTCGTTAATTGACATGTCTAAATACTCATCTAGTTCATCAACCTCTAAACAATCCTCTTCACTACAAGGGTATTCTAATCCTTTACCAATAGTAAATCTAAGTCTGTCTTTTCCATTACCTAGGGAAATTTCTTTATCCTTAACCCTAATGACTACATCTGTTGTATGTAAAAATGGTCTACCTAATATTATGGGTACCTTAGCATCTTCTATCATCTCTAGAATAACAAAATCTACCAGAAAGGTTAATTTCCCTACTCTTACTCGCATGTCCCTAGCTATTCCTATTGGGTGATCATATGATTGGTTTGCTAGCCTAAGGTTCATAAAAGTCTTTTCTAAATTCTTAGAGCAAATTTTACGATAAAGTGAATGCGGCATTACATAATCCAAAAGGCATTCTACGGTAGGCATATGTTCCATATGGACAGGTAAAGGTGGTCTTTTCTTGATCATCGATTGCAACGGGTATTTGTAAGTACCCGGAGAATCCATCAAGAAAACAGAAATACTCGTTACCGGCTAGCCGTTCGAGCATTTGGTCAATAAAGGGTAGAGGGTAATGGTCTTTTCGGGTGGCATCATTTAATTTCCTATAATCAATGCAAACTCTCCAACCCGTGACTGTTCTAGTTGGGACAAGCTCACCATGGTCATTGGTTACTACAGTCATACCCCCCTTCTTAGGTACACAATGTATAGGACTGACCCACTCACTATCAGAAATAGGATAAATTATACCTGCGTCTAACAATTTGATTATTTCTTTCTTGACAACATCTTTCATATTAGGATTCAACCGTCTCTGCCGTTGGACGACAGGTTTTACATTACCTTCAAAATGAATTATGTGTTTGCAAAAAGACGGGTCTAATCCTGGTATGTCGGATAGACGCCAAGCAAAAGCCTTTTTATGATTTTTCAAAACTTTCAAAAGACGCGATTTCTCTATTCCTCTTGCTTCCTCGGACTCCTCCTGCTTTTTAACATCTCCTTCAAGAACCTTCGAGTAAGAGGGTGTACCTGCAAATTAGTTCCAATATCATGTTCAATCAACTCATTTGTGCTTTCTATTTCAAGTACTTCGTTAATTGACATGTCTAAATACTCATCTAGTTCATCAACCTCTAAACAATCCTCTTCACTACAAGGGTATTCTAATCCTTTACCGATAGTAAATCTAAGTCTGTCTTTTCCATTACCTAGGGAAATTTCTTTATCCTTAACCCTAATGACTACATCTGTTGTATGTAAAAATGGTCTACCTAATATTATGGGTACCTTAGCATCTTCTATCATTTCTAGAATAACAAAATCTACCAGAAAGGTTAATTTCCCTACTCTTACTCGCATGTCCCTAGCTATTCCTATTGGGTGATCATATGATTGGTTTGCTAGCCTAAGGTTCATAAAAGTCTTTTCTAAATTCTTAGAGCAAATTTTACGATAAAGTGAATGCGGCATTACATTAATACTAGCTCCTAGGTCAGCTAAAGCATCACAAGTTACATTATTATCTAAAGTACAAGTAACAAGAAAACTCCCTGTGTCCCCCAACTTTGGTGGGAATTCATCTGCTAATGGTGTAGAGCACTCCTCATCCACCTCTATTCCTCTTGCTTCCTCGGAGCTCCTCCTGCTTTTTAACATCTCCTTCAAGACCTTCGAGTAAGATGGTGTACCTGCAAGATATTCAAGTAATGGTATGGTTACGAGAGTCTCTTTTAATACATTACGGAGTGTTTTAGTCCTCGCTTCCATCTTCTCTTTTCACATGCGTTGAGGGAAGGGCACAATTTTACTGTAAGGTGTGTTTTTCGGTATCGAAACCTGGTTCGGGGTTGTGAGCGGCGCTGGTGGAGGTTCCAGCGGCGCTGGGTGTGTTCCTGGGTAGCCAGCGGCGCTGGTGTCTGGCCAGCGGCGCTGGCCCTGCCGAAAAGGTTCTGATTTTTCCTTGTTTATGTTTCCAGCCTCGTTTCCAGTTCCCGCTTCTGCCTCATTCTCAACATTACTCCTTTCCTCATCCTCCAGTGGGTTTGGTGGTGATTTTGTCTCCTTCCCTGATCGAGTTGTTATTCCTTTTAACTCGTCTTGCTTATCCGACTCTCCCCAACTTCTTTCTACTTCTCTTTCCGCCAAATCTTTCAAGATCTTCTTAGCCTTTCCTACTGATAGATACTCGAACATACCTCCTCCTAAGATATCTAAATCCTTTCTTGATTGATCATCCACTCCATCATAAAAGATTTCTAGAACTTCCTTGTCATCCATCCCTTTGCCATAACATTTCCTGTTCATCCTACTTAATCTTTTCCATGATTCACCCATTGTCTCTTTTTCTTTCTGTTTGAAATCCCTAACTTCCTTCTTCAACCTCTTCACCAGTTCTCTAGGGAAATACCTATTAACAAACTTCTCCTCCATTTCTTTCCAAGTCCTAATACTTTGCTCCTCTAATTCGTTAAACCATTCCAAAGCTCCTCCCGCCAATGAGTACTTAAAAAGAATTAGTTTAACGTTGTCCTGATCAACACCCTTGTATTTAAACATCCTAAAGTGATTAGAGAAATCCAATATATGCCTATTCGGGTCCCGCTTCTCCTTACCATCAAATCAGTCATCCATTACCAGCTCCAAATGATGCTTGTTCGGGGCGAACTCGTCTGGTAGGTCAGGAGTACAAATGGGAGATTCGGGACTAGATGGAACTACCCTAGTCTCCATAATCGAGCGATCAAAATCCTTCTGAACTTTCATGTTGCTACTATCCTCTGTAAAACAAACACTAAAGCAACCCGTGAAAAGCAACAATTTTATGATAAGAAAAAGAAAAACAAAGCACTATTAAACTAAACAAGAAATCAAAAAGACACAAAGTAAATTACTTTTTTTTTTTTGGATTTTCAAAATTTTTCAATTTTTTTGGGTTTTTTAGAATAATGAAAACAAAATCTAAACTAAATTAAACTAGACAGAAAATAAAGAAAAACAGAAAAGTAACTTTCTCGTGAGTAAACACGAAAAAGGATCGAATCACAAAATCTCACTAAATTCCTAGTTAAATAGTCCCCGACAGCTGCGCCAAAAACTTGATGTGTCGTTTGTGTATAAGGAAAAGCGGTCAAGTTTTATATTTATAAAATCAAGGAAATACCAAACTAAACACACACTCACGGACAGTGGATCCGTTCGTTTGTAATATAGCTATTAGGTAAGACCAGGTTCGTTCGCAGGGACTATGTTCAAGAACTAAGCGAGATCAAGTAATACTAAGATTGGTTGGGGGTTTTGTGACCGAGTTGTCACGTTGCTTAAACTAATAATAATAAAAGACAGTGGAATCCGGTATTACCGGGGCAGGCTGTTTCGGAAGAAACAACGAAAAGATTTTAATTTAAAACAATAAAATTAAGAGCACCATCTACTTCGAATCAGATCCATAACATGTTTCGGTTGCATAGATTAATACAGCAGTAATTTTGTCTACTAGTTTACCAAACTATTAACACGTTGATTCCTATTAGTATTATCTTGTACTTTATCATACCATGAATTAAGCAATCGTTTACCAAACAATTGAAATCATATAATCATGCAAGTAATACCATTAAAAGCATAATCATACAATCAACAAGACAATAATTAGTAATAAGAAATCAATACATTAAGATCACGACAAAACACTAGCTGCAGTCACAATAATAAACACAACCGTCACATAATCATGTCACTTCATCTTAGTAGATGATTAAATATCTAGCTACACATAGTAAAAGAACAATCACATTCAATAATATATGAATTCATAATGTACCGACAATGAAATAGAGAATTGATTGATGATTATGTTGTAGAGAATCGATGCTTGATCTTCCAGATGATATGGAGGTGTTACGAAGGTTTAGATCTGATGAAAATACCCTAGAACAGCCCCCAAAGTCGTCTGGAGGAAGTGTGTTCCGTAACTTAGGGTTTAGGGTTGGTATTTATAGGTTTAAGGCAAAACCCTAGCTGGCCGACCTACTCCCAGCGACGCTGGCTGTTCTCCAGCGGCGCTGATCCCAGCGGCGCTGGTGAAGTCCCAGAGGCGCTCATGGAGTCCCAGCGGCGCTGGTGAAGTCCCAGCGGTGCTGGTGGACTTCAGGATCACTTCCAGCGGCGCTAGAGGCTTGGGAGCGGCGCTGGAGGCTTCAGGTTCAACACGAAAGTTGTAGATCTTTCTCTCGCCTTTCCGTGGACAGCTTATACGTCAGAAACGGAGTCCGTATGAAGAAGTTATGCCCAAAATACTAACACGTGGTCATAGGCTTCATGTCGACACAAGTTTCTTCGTCTTAAGTCTTGAATCTCAACCCGAATCTTCATCGAACCATCATTTATCTTCCTTTATGTCCTTTATCACCATTTCTTGACGTTTTCCTTCATTCCATGAGCAATGAACCTAGAATCACATATCCAAGCTATTAAGTATCATAAGTTCACTCAAATGACTATAAAATGGCCAAAACTAATGTCAGAAAAGTCTCTATAATTATCGCTCATCACCACAACCTGCCATTATAAGGGTTGTTCTTTGACAATTACGAGACCCTCATGGCACAACTAATGCTAGGAAAGGAGCCATAGCCCGAGTTAGCAATGGAAGAAAACGAAGTGCATGCATGAGATATGCACGTAAAGGTGGTGACAAAATTACATCACAGACACGATTATGTCCATGCAAAAAAATCTAAAGGTGCTCGAACAAGCAAGCAAGTCGACCAAAAATCGTTTATCTACAACGCCACTGTCAGCCATAATCCAACCACCATTAGCAGCCACCGCTATGCCACCAATCGCAAACATCGCGACGCCTAATCTTGTGACTCGGCACACTATATAGCCAGAAGTTTCTATGATTCGGCTAAAGAAGATCACTCGGACGGAGAGTATCCGAGCCAAAGTAAAAATATGATAAATTCACCGGTACCTCCTGTACCTATTGATTCGACACCAATGCCTATATATACTTCGCCCCAAGCCATGCAATAATCAGGAGCTCCACGAGCTACAAAGGATATGCAAAGTCGAAGACGGTTCGAGTTTGAGCACCATAGAGGAAGTGCATGGAAGTGGTGATTATATAACAAAAGACCATATGCATGCATGCTACTGCCAAGACACGATGTGCATGAGATTTCAATAATTAAAAATTGAAGGCAATGTTGAATTCATAAAAAAAAAAATAAAAAAAAGTCGATGTATAGTCTAATACAAGGAAGAATTGAAAAGCTTATTGATTGTGCACCAAACCACATAGTTGATGATGACACCAGCAAGGGGCTTCGTCCATGGAGAGGAGGTTGAGGTTTAAGAGTTTGTTGGCGATTCCCCGAAGGTAGGAGCGGTGCTCCTTTACGCCAACTATGTGTGTTTTGTAATTGTCGAAGGTTTTCAACTAATGTTAGTGACGATGTACCCCTTCGAATCACTATACGAAGGACATTCATAACAAAACACGATCACGAAGGGTGTAAGCACGAAGGTGCCTAGCTTCGACGAATAACAAAAGGATTTATATAAATCCTTTCCAAAGATAAATACAATCGTTGCCTAGTCCGGAATATTCTAGGATATCCCCCTAAGGAAACTAGATAGGATAAACATGGCAATAAGAGTTTGTTCAAAGAAGGAATAGGGAAAACTCTAACCTTCTCTTCCAAGGAACCTCCTCCTATAAAAGGAGGAGGACTCCTTCACATTATCTATCATCACCATTCGGTATACAATATCGACACACACATACCATACGATCATCGATCGAAACCCTAACTAAACCCCAAAGTCGAATACAATTTGACTATCACTCAAATCCACTTTCGTTGGCGTAAAGGAACACCGTTCCTACCTTCGGGAAATCGCCAACAAAACCTAAAAACCCTTTAGGGTTTGCCACTTATCTCACAAAGCCACTCGACGCGATTTGGTGCACAATCATTTGGCGCCATCCGTGGGACCTATATCATAAAAAGAAAACCCACTATCAAACCACCGCACCGATTCACCACAATCATGTCGAACGCAAGCCAGGAAACCCCAATCAGTGCAGCCGCATCCCAGGCGGCTGGAGTCTCCTCGCCAACATTCAACACTCCACTTAATGGGACTCAAAGCCAACCCGAGTTTGCGGCAACTTACCGCCCAGAACCCTCTTTACAATATCAAAGGCGAAACAACAGAGCAGAATCTTCAAGGCAAGTAGAGCCAATTAACGAAGAACAACTCTTGGGGAATCAAGCCTTGATTGAAGAAGCCCTAAGATTCATTAACAGGCAGCGAACGGCGGGAAGAGCACTAAACTTTGGAAGCGATACTGACGAAGAATGGGAGGTGGAGGACCGAGACGGAAGACCAACAGGGAACAATGCACGCAACCCCCGAAGCCCAGAGGTTACTCCTCAACCACAGCGAAGGGCTCAGGAATTTGCAGATGATGCAAACTTTAACTTCCCTGATTTGACAAGGATCCCTAGATCTAGGGCAAGAACCAGTAATGTTCCCGGAGCTCCCATTATTACGGATTCGACGGTAACAACCCCTCAAGGAGTCCCCCATCCATACGATTACTACTCGTATTGGGGAATGCCACCTCCGAGGCCTCCAAGGTACGGACCAAGACCTCCGGGATATCCTCAAAGCTATCCAATGACTCAACCTCAACTCTCCAAGCCCCAACCTTCACATGCAATGGCTGGATTGGGACATCACCCGTTCTACCCTCCGTGGTATCCCCGTTATGGAAGGTATCCTTGGGGAGCCAGCACTACCCCAGCAGCAACCTTCAACACCGAAGGAGTAGGCATCAATCAAGAAAAGCTTTTCCCTCTCGAAGATGAATCCAGTATCTCACCCTTAGTCGAATGGATACAAAAGTACCCACTACCTAAGAATATGAAGTGTCCATCCCACCTAGGGACATACGAAGGGAAAACTGATCCCGATGACTTCCTACAATTATTCAGAGGAGCAGCAGCTATGCAACAATGGAACGACCCAGTAGCCTGCAGAGCCTTCGGTTGGGTACTCAAGAGTGATGCTAGAGAATGGTTCAACAATCTCCCCAAGGGATCAATAACTGGTTTCACAGATCTGAAAGATAAATTCCGAGCACACTTCAGCCAACAAAAGAAACACAAGAAGACCCATATCGCAGCTCATAATATCAAACAGGGAGCAGAGGAAGGTACTCGGGCTTTCATAAACAGGTATACCAATGAAACTCAAGAAATACCCACCTTGCCAGAATCCCAAAGGATATCAGGTCTCATTCATGGGTGCCGAAGCAGAGCCCTTATCGAACACCTAGTAGAAAAGCTCCCAGAGACTTTTAAAGATACGAAGGCTAAGGCATACGCATGGTTAGACGCTAGAGATACTGCTGCCAATAGCATCGGAGGACCAACACAAGATGGGGAGTCCTCCGGAGGCAAAAGAAAGCAAAATTTGTTCAGCAACAAAGATAGCCGAGTTAAGTACTCTCCGTATAGCAAGGAAGACAAAGGTAAGGAAAGGGCAATCCTCCCAGAGCTTACCAAGACCCCAAGGGCGATCCTAGCAACAGAAAAGGTAGCGAAAACCTTCGCACCCCCTCCGAAGCTCAGCAACAAAAATAAGAAGAATTATGATGAGTATTGCGAGTTTCACTGTGATCACGGTCATGACACTAATGACTGCATCAACCTAAGGAAAGCCATAAGCAAAGCTATAAAAGAAGGAGAGCTAGGTCACCTACTAGTGGAAATTCGGCAAAACACTAAAGTAAAGGATGAAGAAGGAAGCCAAGAGAGGAACAAAGCTCCGGAGCAAACAATCTTCATGATTTATAAAGAAGACAAAGAATTGTCAGAAATCGAAGGCGCCCAGAGCGAAGAATCAACCTCAGGCCCAGTAAAGCTTCCAAAGACCTTTGACCCAGAGGAATCCACTGGATCCTTTGAGACAAAGGAGGACCAAGACTGAAGGCACAATGTGCCTAGATTGCTTCGTAACCTTTATTTTTCTCACAAAAGTGATAAATGTAATAGGTTACGCCCTTAAGGCAAATAATAGCAATCCTATTAGGAATTTATGTAATCACACAGTGATTAATGAAACTTTTCATTTTTTAGGTCACACAGTGATCTCTTAACTACACATATGAAGGGTCGCTCCCTATCGTATTACTACTTTTACCATGTACGTACAAATCAATCAACTAAAGACATGCTACTAAGGCTAAAAATGTATGTTCAAAGGGACGCCTACATAACATAAAAGCCGAATCGTAAGTAAGATTCTTACTGCGAAGCATGCACGAAAACAAATATAAGACATGGAAATTACGAAAGAAAACACCTTCGTAACCATGCACAGAACGTGAGACACAGAAAAATCGAACGGGAATACCCTCGAACCTGTGCAAATAAAATATAAAGGTCACATAAACCTTTAGTAAAATTCGACCTTCGTAAAGGTCATATACTTTTAGATATCAAAGCACCATAGCTAACATGAACCATGACAATATAGCCTGCATACAATATCAAAAACAGCAAAGCTATCCAAACCACGAAGTTTACAGTACAGACACAAATAAAGATTGTCTTAGGGCCAGAGGCCAAATATAACAGTTTCACAAAGGAATCAAGTAGGAGCAGCCACATTAGTATTTGAGGTTTCCTGGCAAGATGATGAAACAGGAGCTATCACAGGAGGAACGGATGATTCCATATTTGCAGAAGCAGGTGTTAGGACATGATCAATCTCGTCAGGAACAATGTGCATCAAAGTTTTATACGAAGCAGCAGGATCGGAGGTCATCTTCTCAACAAATGGGAAATCAGCATTCTTGTACTCAGCCACAACTCGATCGATGACCTCAACTGTATTGGCTTTGAAGTCAGAACAAGAAGCCAAATCCACCTTCCCATCATCGCTCAATTTCTTAGAAAGAATAAGTGACCTCCCATCATCCCTGTTCGCCATAATCACTACTACCACAAGTTTCCCAAACTCGTCACTGTCTACCAAGGCCCTTCAAGCATAAGGAATTACATCGGTTATCAGATCAGCACGCTCCGAAATATGCTCCTGCACTTGCTTAGCCAGCCCAGCAGACACCTCCTTCTCCAAATTGAGGTTCAAGACAGAGTTGGTCAACTTTTGCTTCAATTCAGCAATCTCATCCTCTCGAATCTTGAAACCAACCTCAGCCTCCTTTAGCTTTCTCTCCAATGCTGAAACTTCACTTGATCGACTCTTGACATCCTCAGCAGACTTCTTCAAATTTTCACACTCCTGATTCTTCTTACCCAGCTGTTCCATCAAATCTTCAATACGAGAACAAGCAGCCTGCAAGCGCTCCTCCACAACCACATTCATCTTGCTCTGACACTGGGCATGCCTGTGATATGATTGGACGAAGCCTAGGTCACTCATATTACGAAGGGAATCAAGAGAAACATCGTCTTCATCATCATAAGACTTCGGGGGAGTATCATCTGTACGATCAAAAACGGCATACACTGCACATAAGCAAGCAAGAGCAAAGAGAAAATAAAGGAAAAGAAGAATCAAGATACCAAAAAAAAAGAAAAAGAAAAGGACATATACTTTTCAGCTTAGTCTTCTTCTTTAATGAAGGACTCGAAGGTGAAGGAGCCTCCTTCCTCTTCCGGAGACGTGAACCAATACCTTCCTCAGGAACCTTCCAATCACTCGCCTTCACACCAGTTATTTGCACATCATCATCTTCTTCAACAACAACGGGAGGAGACCCTCCACTAGAAGGACCAACCCCCCTAGAAGGAGATGATTCAAGCCCTTCAGCATGGCTCACACTTGGTACAACAGAAGGAATGGGTAGGGACCCAGCAACAGCCTCATCAGAAGGTTGCACAACATCTTGACCACCTTTCCTCACAAAGTCCATAAAACTCATATCTACAAATAAAGAAAGGAGAAAGGAGTCAAGGTAAAGCGGAAATACAAGAGGTAGATACAATAAAACAAATCATGTGCTTACCATCCATCTCTTCTTCACCAGTAGGCAAAACATCTATGACCTTCGCTTTGAAAAGAACACTATCAGGGTATGACAATGCAACTACATGATTCTCACTAATCTCCTTAAACAAAGGGCTCAAGTCTTCATCAAGAGGGATAGGATCAACACACTTCTTTACATCCTCCAACCTCACCCTATCTACCAAAATACTAAAGACATCGGGGATTAAAGTATCATTCATAAAAACAAATCGATCCTTCCAATCTCTGATAGTCACCCCACCCCTCTCAAAACAACCAGCATTGTTTGGCCTATTTTGAATGGTAACCCAATCACCTGTATCACAAATATTCGCAAATCTCCTAAAAAGATCAACATTGGGCTCACCGCCGTAAGCACGACACATACCTCAAAAGCCATTATCTTCGCATGACCTTGAGGATGCCATCGTGATAAATGGTTCCCATAATGACTAAGTACACCAAGGAAGAAAGGGGAAAATGGGTACCTAACATTACCATGAACGAAGGAGTCTAGATATATACCAACATAACCATCTGGGGGAGACACTATACTCTGCTTTTTTCCAGGCAATCGGAAAGCCCTAATTCTACCCGGAAAAAATTTGTCCACAAAATCCCTAAGTTAATCAACGGTGATGGAAGAAAAGGTTGACTTAATACCCACCTTCGCCATCGTAATAAAAAACAACAAGGAAGAAAGTAGAAAAATACCTGGATTAATGGATGGATTACCCGAATGAAGAAGCAGAGAACACGATGAACAGTGGAGGGAAAAGAGAAAAATTAAGCGAGACAAAGAGGTATTTATGGCTATATAGGGAGCGATTTTCAAAGAAGGCCACGAACCGTCCACTTGTTGCAATAAAAGCACATGCAACTACCTACTTATGCCAAATTTTACAACTTCACCCCTTGAAGAAATAGTCACCGCCCTTTGCCCCCGCACAATTAAATAAGCTGCAGATATGGTCCTTCGACATAATTTTGTTCAAAATCCAAGTAAAACGAAGGACATAACTCGGAGGCAACCTATCCAACGTGCAAGAATGAATTTTTTAGCACTCAATACTTCAAAACACAAGGTTCACGAGAAAAGGCACAGAGACAGTCTAAAATCATATCCCTAGCAGTCTATCATATTAGACTGGGGGCTTGACGATGTACCCCTTCGAATCACTATACGAAGGACATTCATAACAAAACACGATCACGAAGGGTGTAAGCACGAAGGTGCCTAGCTTCGACGAATAACAAAAGGATTTATATAAATCCTTTCCAAAGATAAATACAATCGTTGCCTAGTCCGGAATATTCTAGGATATCCCCCTAAGGAAACTAGATAGGATAAACATGGCAATAAGAGTTTGATTCAAAGAAGGAATAGGGAAAACCCTAACCTTCTCTTCCAAGGAACCTCCTCCTATAAAAGGAGGAGGACTCCTTCACATTATCTATCATCACCATTCGGTATACAATATCGACAAACACATACCATACGATCATCGATCAAAACCCTAACTAAACCCCAAAGTCGAATACAATTTGACTATCACTCAAATCCACTTTCGTTGGCGTAAAGGAACACCGTTCCTACCTTCTGGGAATCACCAACAAAACCTAAAAACCCTTTAGGGTTTGCCACTTATCTCACAAAGCCTCTCGACGCGATTTGGTGCATAATCAGTTAGGGCTTTCGTTCGATTCGTGATCGTGCCTTTGAGGGAGAATTCTCTCTCCTTATATAGGAGAGGGTAACTTGGAGGGAAAGCTAGGGTTTTAGCCTCCTTTAGGGTTTCGGATATCATTTCCATGTTTATCCGATTTGCTTGCCATCATTATCCCTTTATAATTGGGATATGATTTGCTATATTTTAGGAAAGGATTTAGGCTTATCCCCAACCATTTATTTATTATTAACATCTTCGGGCTTCGTGCTAGGTGGCCTTCGTATCATGGTTCGGAGGGGTACATCGTCAAGCCCCTCAGTCTAATATTAGAGGTGCCAAGGCTGTGATTTTAGACTTCACTTCTTCATCTTCTAACGCTCTGGTCTTCATACAATTTTGTCCTTCCAAGCTTTGCTAAAAGTTTTGCTCGGAGAACTAAAGGATGCTTAATTTTGATAGATCGCAGGGACCGAAGGCGAATTTTCTATTTCTTGATGCTGTAAGTGGTAATTTGTAATAGTTGATGAGGCTTCGTTATTCGCGCTATTATACCTCTAAAGATTTTTCGCCATTGTTGATCGCTACTTGCCCAAGTAACTTTTCTTTCTTTGCACAAAAGTGATTTACGAATGGTGACTTTTGTCAAATGAGATAAGGTAGTGGCGATCTTTGTAAGGTACTTTCACGAAGGCTCTTGATATGGTCTTTACTAGGAATCAGTTGTTTCTTTTTTGTGGACCTTTGATCTTTGAATCTCACTTTTTGCGATGAATTTTTAAACAGTCGTGGATTTACGGAGAGCAGTGAGTCTTGTAACGGAGGAAATTGAGAACATTCTTATGGTATGAATAATCATGAAGTGTTATGCTTCTGTTTTGGTGATGTCACGATGTCCTTAGTAAGATAATGTGCTTGTTTTATAGGGTATATTCCCAAAGGCTATCATCAGACGGGGTCGTCTGCCATTATCTTTTTTGGATAAGTTGGTGGCGAATGAAACTAGGCGTGGTAATGTTGGATATGTAGAGTGGTATGAAGGTTAACTATTTGTTATGAGAGAGTTTCTTCTTATCGGTCTTCCTCATAATGGGGTAAATTTGGATGTATCTCCGCATAATGTTAACAACCGGTGATGTATTTTTTAAGAGGTCGTGTTTCCGTTACGTCAGGTTGTTCCTCTTCGATGAGACTTTTACATGTGTCGCTTTGTTGAGTGACTGCTTGTCTTGATATTACCTTTGCTTCTCATGTGATTGTGTCCTTTTTTGTCCTTGTTTCGTGAACCACATGGCCATCTTCTTATGAACTATCTTTCACGATTCTTTCCTTTGTTAGATGTAGGGCAGGTATTGAGATTTTTTGAATTCTTGATTCTTGTTATATATGGGGAACGTATCTCAGAGTAGTGCTTCATGTTTGCTACCATATTTGATTGCGTGTATCTTCGATTCTGTAGGCTTTTGATGATTATTCTCTTCTTGTAATTATCTACGAAGGTACTAGAAGTATCTTCTTGGAGGTTTCTTCGAACTTCCCGAGGGATCCTCAGCTTCTATTTTTTGATTTTGGTAGCGGTTTATGTAGGCCACTATCCTTTGTTGACTCTTTCAAGCTTTTTTATGGGCTTCAGGTGATGAACTATTCTTTATATTACTCGTAAGTCCTTTCTTTAGGCTTCTAGTATATATTATGAAGGGATCATCATTCCGAGCTGCCTTTTTATTGCTTTGAAGTTGTCTCTAGACCTTCGGGGGCGCATATATGGCCTCCGTGTGGTCGTGTAGAAGCTTGCTGGAAATTTGAAGGTCCATCCAGCGTATATGCACGGTATCGAGGGTACCACCATTCGATTATTCCGTGTCTCACATTTGCTTACTGCATGGTATCGAAGGCGATCACCTTCGTATTTTCCATGTCTTTTCGTTGGTGCATGCTTCGTTATGGAAGTTTTGTTCTTCCAGTTACGATTTGGCTATATGTTATGTAGGCGTCCCTATCATACATTGAGCCTTAGTAGCATGTCTTTTATTGGTAAATGGATACGTACGTGGTAAGATAGGTAATACGATAGGGAGCGACCCTTCGTAATGATTAAAGATGAGGGTGTGTTCACCACTTTCTGACCTTATTCGGGCCATGAGTTTTACGACGTAGGCCATGTAGGTCTCTTTGTCGTGTACAAAATAATTCAAACCTTTGTTAGGTCGTATATTCGTGATTTTTGTGGAATGGTCCCTTCGAGGGTGGAAACTTGTCTAAACTTTGTAGTTAAGCCATTACGTCATTTAAACATCTGTCAAATGTGAGCTGAGATCAAAGAGTTAGCATAATATCTAATAAAGACTTATATGGTTGCTAGGTTGCACCATTTTTTCAGTTCAGGAATAATATAAAACGTTGTGGTCTTAATAGGACCAATGTTTGGCCAATTGCGGAGGGCACTGCCTTCCGATTTTTCGTTGGCCTCTTTATTTATTATTATTTATGAGGCATTCTCCGTATTAAGTGAAGGGTACATTTTTGTGTTGAATATAATATTCCTTTGAAGTGTTTAATTTTGTTTTCTCGAAGGGGTATCCCCTTCGTTTTATGACTCTGAAGTTTGTTCTTTTTCGGTGTTCTACGTTCCTATAGTTTTAGGAATATTAATGCATGGTTCCGAATGCAACCACCCGCGGGGTTCCATGTCTCACATTTTTGTTGCCCACAGGGCTGCATGGTTTCGAAGGCAACCACCTTTGATGTTCCATGCCTCATATTTTCTGCGTGTTATAACCTCAGGATTGTATCCTTGTGGCTCTAATTATATGCTATTTGAGCGTTCTTTATTATACTTGGATTTCTTTAAGTTTTTGGGAGTGGAGTTTAATTGATGTTTAGTTACGAGGCTAAGGCCTAGGTAACGATTTTGAGTAAGCTTTTCTAGTAAAAGGCGTTGGAGGATATTGTCTGAGTCGCTAGTTGTGTCAACAAGAGTGAGATGAGGACTTCTTTGACTTATGCAGTGTAGAAAGGATTGTTGGTAATGGGTAAAACTTTGGATATTCGGATGTTGTAAGGAAATTATCGCGGCAGGCTATGTATGACCTTCCGGATTTACGGGGAGGTGGATTGTCAAGCCTCTCAGGCTTAAGGGTAGTGATGAAACGTGTATTTGTTGACCTTCGTGCTTGCGGAGGGGGGTTATTTAAAAGGTTTATGGGATAGAAGTATGAGTGATAGTAGTCTCAACCTTCTTAGGCTTAAATAAGACTTTTTATACAAGATCGTAGGCTCGTGGCCTCTGATATATTTTGGTTTCGGGTTTTCCCCAGAGTATATGAGTTTTATGCGCTTGGCATTTATCTAGGTTGTATGGGTATATATTAGGTATGCTATTCTAGGATGCATAGATTGATTTTTGGGTAATAAACCGTGTAGGGGGTAACCTACTTTCGGAGTTTTACTCTATGGAAGCGTTATGAAGGGAAAGTATTATACCCGATGATTTTGCTCTACGGAGGTTGTATGATCTACGAAGAGTAGGAAACCATGTCCGTGGCTTTATCTTGACGGGAATATTTCAGTATGTCAATACTTTTAGGGGTTGGTAATTTATGAGGCTTATGCCTTACGAATTGAGCCGTGGGTGAGCTGTGGTATATGGTTTAAACTATCACGTAGGTGACCATTATACAAGCTATATACACCTTTAGGCAAAATGTAAAAGATCATGGTTTTAGTGCATACCTTGGGATTTTAATGCCCATATAGTTTGGTTGGAGAGTTTTTACCTCACGTCTTGAGCTTTGTAGAGGAAGATTGCAGGTGTGACCTTTTTGAGTGGAGAAAGTGTCAGAAAGTTCGAAGGCAACCACCCGCGGGGTTCCATGTCTCACATTTTTGTTGCCCAAGGGCTGCATGGTTTCGAAGGCAACCACCCGCGGGGTTCCATGTCTCACATTTTTGTTGCCCAAGGGCTGCATGGTTTCGAAGGCAACCACCCGCGGGGTTCCATGTCTCACATTTTTGTTGCCCAAGGGCTGCATGGTTCCGAATGCAACCACCCGCGGGGTTCCATGTCTCACATTTTTGTTGCCCACAGGGCTGCATGGTTTCGAAGGCAACCACCCGCGGGGTTCCATGTCTCACATTTTTGTTGCCCATAGGGCTGCATGGTTTCGAAGGCAACCACCCGCGGGGTTCCATGTCTCACATTTTTGTTGCCCAAGGGCTGCATGGTTTCGAAGGCAACCACCCGCGGGGTTCCATGTCTCACATTTTTGTTGCCCAAGGGCTGCATGGTTTCGAAGGCAACCACCCGCGGGGTTCCATGTCTCACATTTTTGTTGCCCAAGGGCTGCATGGTTCCGAATGCAACCACCCGCGGGGTTCCATGTCTCACATTTTTGTTGCCCACAGGGCTGCATGGTTTCGAAGGCAACCACCCGCGGGGTTCCATGTCTCACATTTTTGTTGCCCATAGGGCTGCATGGTTTCGAAGGCAACCACCCGCGGGGTTCCATGTCTCACATTTTTGTTGCCCAAGGGCTGCATGGTTTCGAAGGCAACCACCCGCGGGGTTCCATGTCTCACATTTTTGTTGCCCAAGGGCTGCATGGTTTCGAAGGCAACCACCCGCGGGGTTCCATGTCTCACATTTTTGTTGCCCAAGGGCTGCATGGTTCCGAATGCAACCACCCGCGGGGTTCCATGTCTCACATTTTTGTTGCCCACAGGGCTGCATGGTTTCGAAGGCAACCACCTTTGATGTTCCATGCCTCATATTTTCTGCGTGTTATAACCTCAGGATTGTATCCTTGTGGCTCTAATTATATGCTATTTGAGCGTTCTTTATTATACTTGGATTTCTTTAAGTTTTTGGGAGTGGAGTTTAATTGATGTTTAGTTACGAGGCTAAGGCCTAGGTAACGATTTTGAGTAAGCTTTTCTAGTAAAAGGCGTTGGAGGATATTGTCTGAGTCGCTAGTTGTGTCAACAAGAGTGAGATGAGGACTTCTTTGACTTATGCAGTGTAGAAAGGATTGTTGGTAATGGGTAAAACTTTGGATATTCGGATGTTGTAAGGAAATTATCGCGGCAGGCTATGTATGACCTTCCGGATTTACGGGGAGGTGGATTGTCAAGCCTCTCAGGCTTAAGGGTAGTGATGAAACGTGTATTTGTTGACCTTCGTGCTTGCGGAGGGGGGTTATTTAAAAGGTTTATGGGATAGAAGTATGAGTGATAGTAGTCTCAACCTTCTTAGGCTTAAATAAGACTTTTTATACAAGATCGTAGGCTCGTGGCCTCTGATATATTTTGGTTTCGGGTTTTCCCCAGAGTATATGAGTTTTATGCGCTTGGCATTTATCTAGGTTGTATGGGTATATATTAGGTATGCTATTCTAGGATGCATAGATTGATTTTTGGGTAATAAACTGTGTAGGGGGTAACTTACTTTTGGAGTTTTACTCTATGGAAGCGTTATGAAGGGAAAGTATTATACCCAATGATTTTGCTCTACGGAGGTTGTATGATCTACGAAGAGTAGGAAACCATGTCCGTGGCTTTATCTTGACGGGAATATTTCAGTATGTCAATACTTTTAGGGGTTGGTAATTTATGAGGCTTATGCCTTACGAATTGAGCCGTGGGTGAGCTGTGGTATATGGTTTAAACTATCACGTAGGTGACCATTATACAAGCTATATACACCTTTAGGCAAAATGTAAAAGATCATGGTTTTAGTGCATACCTTGGGATTTTAATGCCCATATAGTTTGGTTGGAGAGTTTTTACCTCACGTCTTGAGCTTTGTAGAGGAAGATTGCAGGTGTGACCTTTTTGAGCAGCATCACCGACCACCATCAGAACCTTCTCAAAGTGACGCAACTAAGGAAAACATTGAGTTCACATATGAGATTAAAAGCTTCTTCATCACCTACGGATATGGCATACAACAGACACTTGGGCGACATAAAGAAGCATCCTATTTGATCCCAACGAGTTACAAATAAAATAGCTTTATAACCGGCTTAGACCCACTATAAGAGAAATAAGTTTGGAAATAGCTATAAAAGGGATACAGAGATTTTGAAGTGACCTAGGAAGCTCCGGAGAAGTACAGTAGAAGGAACCTCAGAGTATCACGAGTTTAAAGACACAAGCCGACGATGACAAACATCAACTCCGATGGACATGAAAGTCTCACCTGAAGATCATCATGCCGACAGAAGTTTCTAGCATCCAACCATGACGTCAAGGTAATTCCCCTAACTATTAGAAAGGAAAAAGGCGGATATTTTCTTGGAGTCTAATACGAAAGCCTCTTGCCAGTCTCTCCTATTAGACTGGGGGGCTTGATGATATACCCTATACGGAGCCCTACCTCCGTATGTAAATCTGCTATTACGAAGGCTGCTTAAGGATGTTTCCTGGCAGAAATACGGAGCTCACCTCCGTCAGAACGGAGCTCACCTCAGAATGTCCAAGATCCTATTACGGAGCTCACCCATCAGAACGGAGCACTCCGTCAGAACGGAGCTCCGCCAAATATGGAGGAAATCTCTTATTTCTTCCTCCTAAAGAAAAGGGATCTACCAAATTGTAACATCCCAAAACTTAAACGTATATGTTGACTAACGTCGTTAGGTCAAATTCTAAGTCCGTGATATGGTTACGTGGAAATACGTGTTTATATGTTTATGTGCCCTATATGTAAGATTTAATTATCTTTAATGAGTGACAATAAAGTGGATTAAATGATGTGTAAAAGGCCTATGTAGTGTGCGAAAGTGCGTCCATGTGTTATGTATATCCCCAATAGGTGTTTAAATGTGAAATAAAGCTAATATGAAGTTCAGGGACTAAAATTGACATATGTGAAACTTGAAAAACGGGATTAGGGATTAGGTTAAGCCTAATCTCATTGTTTTGCAGCCTAATTGCATTCCTAAGCACAAACATACTGTTCCATCAATTCCATATCGATTTCTTAAGGAATCTCCAAGTTTTTGGTCAATCAATTGAGTATTTTGGGTTACTTTCAATTGGCTATCAAAGCAATCAGGTAATCAATGGGTTATTAATTGTATTTTCAGATCAAAGATGTTTTAATATGGATTCAAAACTGGTTTAAAAGGGTTTTGGCAAATTATTAGAGTTTAAAAGATGTTTTGGTCAATTGATGTTCCTAATGGTGTTTAATGGGTTTATAATTGATCTTGATGATCAAAAGATGTTCAATTATGTCAAAAACGTGTTTTGGAAGAAGCCATTGTCGATCAATTTCTGGAAAAAATTAAGAACAGAGTCGTTTTTGAATTCTGGACGAAATTAAGGTTAAGTTCGTTTTCTGGGATTAAATTCGTTGCTGATGATAAATTCGTTTTCTGAACGAAGTTAAGCTTAAGTTCGTTTGAGCCATCTTCGTTGAGCCTAAATTCGTTTTCTGGAAAACTAACTTCGTTTGACAAAACGAAGATGATCTTCGTTTAAAACATTCTAAGTTCGTTTGATGAAGTTAAATTCGTTTTAAGAAGCTAAGTTCGTAAGAACAAAACTAAGTTCGTTTTCAAGTTAATTAAGGTCCCAAATGACTTATATTTCACATGTTAATGTACGTTAGGTGTCGGGGGATTACTATTAAGCACTACTAGCTGTTGTTACGCGCATACACTACTACGAGGTAAGATACACTACTTTTGTCACGCTGAGGGTGCAACAAAAATGGTTTCATAAACTATAACCTCCATAACGGTAATGTATAACCCATAATGTGGTTGGGTTGATATGGGAGGTAATCGGGAATAATGATGACGGTGGTTAATGTTATGTTTATGATATGTTATGATTGAACGGTGGTTAATGATATGTTTATGATATGTTATGATTGAACGGTGGTTAATGATATGTTTATGATATGATATGATTGAACGGTGGTTAATGATATGTTTATGATATGTTATGATTGAACGGTGGTTAATGATATGTTGTAATGTTGTTATGTGCATGTATATGTGGCTTGTTCATCTAGAACACTAGACCTTTCTAGGTTGCCATGACACGTGCACGTTTTAAGGGCCCTAACGTGAAAAGATGATAGTATGGATTAGTTTAGGTTTAAGGTGGAAATCTAAACTAAATACGATGAATGCTCGAGCTAATTAGATGTTAAGTGTTATGCATAACCTGTGCCTTACGGTGGTGATAGGTACATCGTGCCTTACGGTGGTGATAGGTACATAGTGCCTTACGGTGGTGATAGGTACATAGTGCCTTACGGTGGTGATAGGTACATAGTGCCTTACGGTGGTGATAGGTACATAGTGCCTTACGGTGGTGATAGGTACATCGTGCCTTACGGTGGTTATAGGTATGTAAAATAAGATGACATAGTCACAACTTAATGAAATGAGATGAAACGGTGGTAACGGTAACTTCGGTTACAACTTAACGGTGACCTAGTCACAACCTAATGAGATGAAACGGTGAAATTGATTAGGCACGCTTAGGGTCATGAACTCTATGCTTATATGTGATGTGGATACGTGATGTGGATATGTTTATGATATGTTATGATGAACGGTGGTTAATGATATGTTTATGATATGTTATGATTGAACGGTGGTTAATGATATGTTTATGATATGTTATGATTGAACGGTGGTTAATGATATGTTTATGATATGTTATGATTGAACGGTGGTTAATGATATGTTTATGATATGATATGATTGAACGGTGGTTAATGATATGTTTATGATATGATATGATTGAACGGTGGTTAATGATATGTTTATGATATGTTATGATTGAACGGTGGTTAATGATATGTTTATGATATGTTATGATTGAACGGTGGTTAATGATATGTTTATGATATGTTATGATGAACGGTGGTTAATGATATGTTTGATATGTTATGATTGCTTTATGTTGGGCAATCTTATGGATTTCTTTTATTACTGATTTGATGCTATTAGTAACACCACTTATGTTTCTCAACTGTTTTCCTTAGTTGAGTATTTTCCTAAATCGTTTCCGCATGATTAATAATGAAATAAGGTCGAATTCAATAAAGACTAAATCAAAATCAATAATTAAGGTCGAATTCAATAAAGACTAAATCAAAATCTTAAAATAAGGTCGAATTCAATAAAGACTAAATCAAAATCTTAAAATAAGGTCGAATTCAATAAAGACTAAATCAAAATCTTAAAATAAGGTCGAATTCAATAAAGACTAAATCAAAATCTTAAAATAAGGTCGAATTCAATAAAGACTAAATCAAAATCTTAAAATAAGGTCGAATTCAATAAAGACTAAATCAAAATCTTAAAATAAGGTCGAATTCAATAAAGACTAAATCAAAATCTTAAAATAAGGTCGAATTCAATAAAGACTAAATCAAAATCTTAAAATAAGGTCGAATTCAATAAAGACTAAATCAAAATCTTAAAATAAGGTCGAATTCAATAAAGACTAAATCAAAATCTTAAAATAAGGTCGAATTCAATAAAGACTAAATCAAAATCTTAAAATAAGGTCGAATTCAATAAGACTAAATCAAAATCATTAATTAAGGTCGAATTCAATAAAGACTAAATCAAAATCTTAAAATAAGGTCGAATTCAATAAAGACTAAATCAAAATCTTAAAATAAGGTCGAATTCAATAAAGACTAAATCAAAATCTTAAAATAAGGTCGAATTCAATAAGACTAAATCAAAATCATTAATTAAGGTCGAATTCAATAAAGACTAAATCAAAATCTTAAAATAAGGTCGAATTCAATAAAGACTAAATCAAAATCTTAAAATAAGGTCGAATTCAATAAAGACTAAATCAAAATCTTAAAATAAGGTCGAATTCAATAAAGACTAAATCAAAATCTTAAAATAAGGTCGAATTCAATAAAGACTAAATCAAAATCTTAAAATAAGGTCGAATTCAATAAAGACTAAATCAAAATCTTAAAATAAGGTCGAATTCAATAAGACTAAATCAAAATTCAACTTAAAATAAGGTCGAATTCAATAAAGACTAAATCAAAATCTTAAAATAAGGTCGAATTCAATAAAGACTAAATCAAAATCTTAAAATAAGGTCGAATTCAATAAAGACTAAATCAAAATCTTAAAATAAGGTCGAATTCAATAAAGACTAAATCAAATTCAACTTAAAATAAGGTCGAATTCAATAAAGACTAAATCAAAATCTTAAAATAAGGTCGAATTCAATAAAGACTAAATCAAATTCGTAAAATAATGAGGTCAAAATCAATAATGAAATAAGGTCGAATTCAATAAAGACTAAATCAAAATCAATAATTAAGGTCGAATTCAATAAAGACTAAATCAAAATCTTAAAATAAGGTCGAATTCAATAAAGACTAAATCAAAATCTTAAAATAAGGTCGAATTCAATAAAGACTAAATCAAAATCTTAAAATAAGGTCGAATTCAATAAAGACTAAATCAAAATCTTAAAATAAGGTCGAATTCAATAAAGACTAAATCAAAATCTTAAAATAAGGTCGAATTCAATAAAGACTAAATCAAAATCTTAAAATAAGGTCGAATTCAATAAGACTAAATCAAAATCATTAATTAAGGTCGAATTCAATAAAGACTAAATCAAAATCTTAAAATAAGGTCGAATTCAATAAAGACTAAATCAAAATCTTAAAATAAGGTCGAATTCAATAAAGACTAAATCAAAATCTTAAAATAAGGTCGAATTCAATAAAGACTAAATCAAAATCTTAAAATAAGGTCGAATTCAATAAAGACTAAATCAAAATC
Source organism: Erigeron breviscapus (assembly GCA_034093135.1). Classification (NCBI taxonomy): domain Eukaryota; kingdom Viridiplantae; phylum Streptophyta; class Magnoliopsida; order Asterales; family Asteraceae; genus Erigeron; species Erigeron breviscapus. The sequence goes on along the minus strand of CM067175.1, from coordinate 13,953,124 downwards.
TTAAAATAAGGTCGAATTCAATAAAGACTAAATCAAAATCTTAAAATAAGGTCGAATTCAATAAAGACTAAATCAAAATCTTAAAATAAGGTCGAATTCAATAAAGACTAAATCAAAATCTTAAAATAAGGTCGAATTCAATAAAGACTAAATCAAAATCTTAAAATAAGGTCGAATTCAATAAAGACTAAATCAAAATCTTAAAATAAGGTCGAATTCAATAAAGACTAAATCAAAATCTTAAAATAAGGTCGAATTCAATAAAGACTAAATCAAAATCTTAAAATAAGGTCGAATTCAATAAAGACTAAATCAAAATCTTAAAATAAGGTCGAATTCAATAAAGACTAAATCAAAATTCAACTTAAAATAAGGTCGAATTCAATAAAGACTAAATCAAAATCTTAAAATAAGGTCGAATTCAATAAAGACTAAATCAAAATCTTAAAATAAGGTCGAATTCAATAAAGACTAAATCAAAATCGACAATTAAGGTCGAATTCAATAATAAAATAAGGTCGAATTCAATAAAGACTAAATCAAAATCGACTTAAAATAATGTCGAATTCAATAAAGACTAAATCAAAATCGACTTAAAATAATGTCGAATTCAATAAAGACTAAATCAAAATCGACTTAAAATAATGTCGAATTCAATAAAGATTAAATTAAATTCAACAAAAAATAAGGTCGAATTCAATAAGACTAAATCAAAATCTTAAAATAAGGTCGAATTCAATAAAGACTAAATCAAAATCGACTTAAAATAATGTCGAATTCAATAAAGACTAAATCAAAATCGACTTAAAATAATGTCGAATTCAATAATAAAATAAGGTCGAATTCAATAAAGACTAAATCAAAATCGACTTAAAATAATGTCGAATTCAATAAAGACTAAATCAAAATCGACTTAAATAAGGTCGATTCAATAATGAAATAAGGTCGAATTCAATAAAGACTAAATCAAAATCGACTTAAAATAATGTCGAATTCAATAAAGACTAAATCAAAATCGACTTAAAATAATGTCGAATTCAATAAAGACTAAATCAAAATCGACTTGAAATAATTTCGAATTCAATAATGACTAAATCAAAATCGACTTAAAATAATGTCGAATTCAATAAAGACTAAATCAAAATCGACGTGAAATAATGTCGAATTCAATAAAGACTAAATCAAAATCATCTTAAAATAATGTCGAATTCAATAAAGACTAAATCAAAATCAACAATTAAAAAATAAGATTAAGATCTAAACCCGACTATTAGAGGTCGACATAAAATGAGGTCGAGAAAAGTAATGTAATAATATTTACGGCGGCTTCAATCTTTATGCGCCGACTTGTTTTTGGTTTCTTTTATGTCGGTCGACCATAACCAAAAACAATTAAAGTTTTTCTTGTCTTGTAAACAAGACTAACAATAGTTTCCTTAACCTTTTGATTACGTCAGATTCAAAGCAAAAATCAAAACAGTTTGTTTATATTTCATTCGGGTTTTTTTTTCTTTTTTAAGATGAGCCGAATACAATAAACCATTAATGATCAAAATAAGATTGAAATTAAGATCAAAAGGTATTTGTTAATTTTGAAATCATATTTTCGTATTAGAACAACACAAATCATTACATCAGTTGAGAACCATTGGATCTGATACCACATGTTAAAATGTATTGCAAATATAATGAAAACATGATAATAATAATATGTACCTGACAATCCAGAGAACCCTGTGAGAGCAAGAATGTTTGCCATTGATTATCAGGTTCTCAAAACGAGATGATTGTTTGATGATGGGATTGAGAATATAGGAGAGAAAATACACACACAAAGAGAGCGAAAGATTAGGGTTAGAAATGTTGTACATGGCTCCCTATTTATAGAGAGAACATTTACAACTTTAGCCCCTGGTGTTTAGTATGTGCAATATAAGTCCCCGTAGTTCCAATCATCTAATGGAAAACCCTATAATATGTATTTAAGAGTAAATATGCCCATCGTATATTTACTAGACATAGGAATTTCAGTTATCGTCAATTATCATATCACGAAAGATAAACGATCAGTGACGGTCACATTAACGTGGTTCCAACACAGCAACCTTTTTTGATGGACTTGTTATGGATATTGGTGTCATAATTTGTTTATGAATATGCTTTGATGAAAACATATGAAGAATGTGAGAGTGAAGAAGATATAGAGATAGATTTGGTGGTGTTTGAGTGTGGAAGAAGGAGATGGTGTTTTGCCTCTCACTTAACGGCCAAATGGGCGGCCTTTGGTGGCGGAGTGTCAATTGCACAAATTCGTCAACTTTGGGGGCTAAAATGTAATTTCACGACTTTAGGATGATAACAGTAGAACGTGTCAAGTTGAGGGACAAAAATATAATTTTTTCTAAATTTTATTTGCATAATGCAGCCTTTTTAAATTCGATATTAATACTGCCTTTTCTAGATGATGGTTACAAAATCAAAGTTAAGACATAAGATCTTCTAAAGTTGAAATCAATTTTATAAGTAAGTTATGGGATCTTAACCTTTAGATTTAAATCAAAGGTCAAGATTTAAAAGTGTTTTTTGAATCTTAACAATTGATTTTGATCCAAAGTTAAAATTCTTCAACTTTACTTATAAAGCTGTTTTCAACTTTAGAGAATCTCAATTCAAGAAAAACTGAGTGTTTTATGTAGCATTTATGTTTTAGTTTGTTATTTTCATTTTCCAAGAAGAAAGTGAAAAACATTTTTTGTATTGCAAATATAATGAAAACATGATAATAATAATATGTACCTGACAATCCAGAGAACCCTGTGAGAGCAAGAATGTTTGCCATTGATTATCAGGTTCTCAAAACGAGATGATTGTTTGATGATGGGATTGAGAATATAGGAGAGAAAATACACACACAAAGAGAGCGAAAGATTAGGGTTAGAAATGTTGTACATGGCTCCCTATTTATAGAGAGAACATTTACAACTTTAGCCCCTGGTGTTTAGTATGTGCAATATAAGTCCCCGTAGTTCCAATCATCTAATGGAAAACCCTATAATATGTATTTAAGAGTAAATATGCCCATCGTATATTTACTAGACATAGGAATTTCAGTTATCGTCAATTATCATATCACGAAAGATAAACGATCAGTGACGGTCACATTAACGTGGTTCCAACACAGCAACCTTTTTTGATGGACTTGTTATGGATATTGGTGTCATAATTTGTTTATGAATATGCTTTGATGAAAACATATGAAGAATGTGAGAGTGAAGAAGATATAGAGATAGATTTGGTGGTGTTTGAGTGTGGAAGAAGGAGATGGTGTTTTGCCTCTCACTTAACGGCCAAATGGGCGGCCTTTGGTGGCGGAGTGTCAATTGCACAAATTCGTCAACTTTGGGGGCTAAAATGTAATTTCACGACTTTAGGATGATAACAGTAGAACGTGTCAAGTTGAGGGACAAAAATATAATTTTTTCTAAATTTTATTTGCATAATGCAGCCTTTTTAAATTCGATATTAATACTGCCTTTTCTAGATGATGGTTACAAAATCAAAGTTAAGACATAAGATCTTCTAAAGTTGAAATCAATTTTATAAGTAAGTTATGGGATCTTAACCTTTAGATTTAAATCAAAGGTCAAGATTTAAAAGTGTTTTTTGAATCTTAACAATTGATTTTGATCCAAAGTTTTTTTTTTTTTTTTTTTTTTTTTTTTTTTTTTTTTTTTTTTTTTTTTTTTTTTTTTTTTTTTTTTTTTTTTTTTTTTTTTTTTTTTTTTTTTTTTTTTTTTTTTTTTTTTTTTTTTTTTTTTTTTTTTTTTTTTTTTTTTTTTTTTTTTTTTTTTTTTTTTTTTTTTTTTTTTTTTTTTTTTTTTTTTTTTTTTTTTTTTTTTTTTTTTTTTTTTTTTTTTTTTTTTTTTTTTTTTTTTTTTTTTTTTTTTTTTTTTTTTTTTTTTTTTTTTTTTTTTTTTTTTTTTTTTTTTTTTTTTTTTTTTTTTTTTTTTTTTTTTTTTTTTTTTTTTTTTTTTTTTTTTTTTTTTTTTTTTTTTTTTTTTTTTTTTTTTTTTTTTTTTTTTTTTTTTTTTTTTTTTTTTTTTTTTTTTTTTTTTTTTTTTTTTTTTTTTTTTTTTTTTTTTTTTTTTTTTTTTTTTTTTTTTTTTTTTTTTTTTTTTTTTTTTTTTTTTTTTTTTTTTTTTTTTTTTTTTTTTTTTTTTTTTTTTTTTTTTTTTTTTTTTTTTTTTTTTTTTTTTTTTTTTTTTTTTTTTTTTTTTTTTTTTTTTTTTTTTTTTTTTTTTTTTTTTTTTTTTTTTTTTTTTTTTTTTTTTTTTTTTTTTTTTTTTTTTTTTTTTTTTTTTTTTTTTTTTTTTTTTTTTTTTTTTTTTTTTTTTTTTTTTTTTTTTTTTTTTTTTTTTTTTTTTTTTTTTTTTTTTTTTTTTTTTTTTTTTTTTTTTTTTTTTTTTTTTTTTTTTTTTTTTTTTTTTTTTTTTTTTTTTTTTTTTTTTTTTTTTTTTTTTTTTTTTTTTTTTTTTTTTTTTTTTTTTTTTTTTTTTTTTTTTTTTTTTTTTTTTTTTTTTTTTTTTTTTTTTTTTTTTTTTTTTTTTTTTTTTTTTTTTTTTTTTTTTTTTTTTTTTTTTTTTCTTATTAAATCATATTCTCAATGTTCTTTTTGAACAGAGAATAATGAAAGCATGTTTGGCTTGAATCTTCGAGAATTGATGAATCATGAATCAGAGTTGTCTTTTGAAATGCAGAAGAGATGAATCTTGGTTTTGAGTGTATCAATCTTCGATTCTTGAATGAAATTCAACTTTTCGATTCTTCGGTTTTAATTCTTGAATGAATCTCATGAATATGAACTCTCCCCCTTGATGTATGCATTGGAGTTTCTTGACAAAATGTTGTTGTATGACTTGAAGATCTTGAATGAAGTATGTTTGATGAAGACTCGTTTGAAGCTTTACTTCTTTGACTTGAATCTTCTAACAAATCTTTCAACCTTTTTGAAGCTTTGATCTTTGTCGCATCAACTCCTACACTTTGGAGAGTAAGTATTTGAATGAAATTTGGATGAAATTCTTATGAAGTAATCATGCTCCCCCTCAATCCATGAGTATACACATTTTGGAGCATTTTTGAACTTTTGAAGCATCTTGAGTGAAAATCTTTTATCTTCGATTTCATTCTTATCTCTGAAGTCAATTCAAATTCTCCCACTTTAAAACAAAAGTCTCAATCAACTAAAATCTAGAGAAAATCTGAAACTATTGACATATCTTTAAGAATTTTCTCCTCCTATACACAAACTTTTCTTCTTGTTTCCTTATCAAACAGTAAATCAATCAATCATAATATTTTCTCCCCCTCATAATGACAAAATTGGGAATCAATGTCATTATGCACATGAGATTGATTAAGTGTCAACAGGAATAACATGATCACATGAAGAAACGTCAACCATCAAAACATCAATCCAAACCATTAGCCCAACCCAAGAAATCCTAGGAGTGACTAAAATGTAAGATTGAAGTTGGTGAAACAAACGTTATATCATGGTGTTGGTGTTTTCTGTGTTTGTGTGAAGAGAAATGAAACCGGATAAGAATGATCCGTTAGCATGTTCAAAAATTGAAAGGATTAATGAAATGACCGATTGAAATGTATAACATTTTTCGGATTTCCTATGTATCATTGAGATATGCACAAAACAAGTCTCTAACATAGTTCGGTCTGCGGCTTTTCAACCACTAAATTGCTTCAAAGAATATAAATCATGGTTAACACTACCGAAGCATTTGATAACCACAATTTTATCCTTAAAGACTTTTTGGGAAATAACATCCGAGGTCACATAGACTTCTTGTTAACTCAACAAATTCATAAATGAAAATGTGAGACCTACGTTCAATGTTGGAAAGGATGTTAGCATTGGTAGGATTTCCATTCGATCATCGTGGAATATCAATTAAGATATCACTACAAATGTTCCGGCTATATCACAAAGATAAGCAATTATATCACAAAGATATGACTCGAATGTGTTCTAAGAAGAATAAACAATGATCAATTTAATGATCAATCAATATAGCTCTAGACACATCGTGATCAAATGAAGTCGGGGACTGGAGCAGAATGTCGCCCTTTTTCAATATCAACATCTTCCAAATGAAGAGTCAATAGAAATGTGAAAATCTCCGTGAGGAATGAAACAAGTATTTGTTAAGAAACACTTGAGTGGTTAGGTAAAGATGTGCATTGCTTCACTGGGTCCATGAAGACTTCTTCAATATCAAGAAATCAACAAATGAAATCTGATAGGAGCGTGTTTTACCCGGCTTAGACAGCAAGAGAGTACACAAAGGCGTTCGATCCCTCACTTTCTCATATCAATAATTGAGAGTTTGAAAAACTTTATTTGGAAAAACTTGATTGCTACTACACATACATATTCATATAAGAACACTTGGAAGTACACAAAGGCGTTCGATTCCTTGTACTCTTATATCAATCTATATGTATAACAAGATCTTAGAATGTATAAACACTCTATTTAAATAAAAACATTGAAGAACGGGTTGCATACATAGTATATACAAGCCACTAAAAATCTTTTTGTTTATTTTTGTAATTTTTCAATTTTGTATTTTTGTTTTCTGAAATGTGTCAAGAATTCCTTCAAATGAAAAAGATTAAGGTTTAAGATTTAACATACCAAGCTTGGAGATCAGAAAATTAAACCTCTTTTCGTCCAATGGTTTTGTGAACAAATCTGCGAGTTGAAATTCAGTTCCCACAAAGTAGAGTTCGATGTCACCTTTCTCAATATGATCTTTGAGAAAATGATATCTAACATCAATATGCTTTGATCGAGAGTGGTTTACTGAGTTGACTGCAATGGCAATGGCACTCTGAGAATCACAATAGATAGGAATATGATCATATTTCAGACCATAATCAGTTAGTTGTGTCTTCATCCATAAAACTTGAGCACAACAACTAGCCGCAGCCACATATTCTGCTTCAGCCGTTGATAGTGAAACACAGTTCTGTTTCTTGGAAGACCAACTCACAATTTTATCTCCTAAAAAATTGTAAAGTACCGGAAGTGCTCTTGCGATCTAGTTTACAACCTGCATGATCTGCATCTGAATAAGCAATTAGATTGAATCCAGTATCCCTTGGATACCAGAGACCTAAATCGGGTGTACCCTTCAGATAACGAAAGATTCGTTTCACAGCTTGATAATGTAAATCAGTTGGAGCAGCTTGATATCTAGCACACATACATGTTGCAAACATTATATCTGGGCGAGATGCTGTTAGGTACAACAATGAACCAATCATACTTCTATATCTCTTTTGGTCAAATGGTTTCCCATTTGTATCAGTATTAATGGTTGTTCGAGCAGCCATTGGGTAGAAATTGAAGAACATGAAGTCATATCAAACTTTTTCAACATGTCATTTATGTATTTACCTTGTGATATAAAAATACCAGTTGGTAATTGTTTGATTTGAAGACCCAAAAAGTAATTCATTTCCCCAATCATGCTCATTTCAAAATGATTGACCATTAGAGATGAAAAGTTTCGGCAAAATGTTTGACTGGTCGACCCAAATATAATGTCATCAACATATATTTGAACAAGTAAAACATGCTTACCTTGTTTGCGAATGAACAAGGTAGGGTCAATTATGCCTTTGGTAAATCCACCTTTAAGTAAGAAAGTAGTTAAAGAATCATACCATGCTCGGGGTGCTTGCTTAAGACCGTAGAGAGCCTTGTCTAACCTGTAGACATGGTTTGGTCTTTGAGGATCAACAAAACCTTCTGGTTGATCAACGTAAACTTCTTCTTTGAGGTCACCATTCAGGAAAGCAGTCTTCACATCCATTTGAAACACAGTGAAGTTTCGGAATGCGGCATAAGCTAAGAAGATTCGAATGGCCTCCATTCTTGCAACTGGAGCAAAAGTTTCGTCAAAATCAACACCAGGTTGTTGGCAATAACCCTTTGCAACAAGTCGAGCTTTATTTCTTACTACCACTCCATTCTCATCCTTTTTGTTTTTGAAAATCCACTTAGTTCCAATTGGATCATCTTTTCTGGGATTTGGAACTAATCTCCATACCTTCAGTCTTTCAAATTGTGCGAGTTCATCTTGCATTGCCTTAACCCATTCTGGATCACGAAGAGCTTCAGAAACTGTTTTGGGTTCGACATTGCTAAGAGAAAGTGCAACAAGACATTCATTCACTGAAGTACGAGTAGTTACTCCTGCTTGTGGATCTCCAATTATTTGATCAGTAGGATGATTTTTCTGCATGCGAATCCACTTGTGAGCATGAGGAAGAGGATCTTGTTGTTGAAGATCAACATCACCATCATTGAAACTTGAAGTTTGTTGAGAGATGGAATCATAACTTGGTATAACCCTTTCCTCATATGCTGGATGATCAAAGTCAAGTGGTACATACACATTTGGAGTGTTCAGGGGAGTTGTTGTCTGAGTGAATTGAGAAGGTTGTTCTTGAACATTCAATTGAGTAGGATTCTCAGGAGAGGATGGTGGAATAGAATCATTTGAAGATGATTTTTGCTCAGAAGAACTTGATGACGATTCATGAGTGTTGTTAGGAACTGGATCGTTGTTATGAAGAGGTTCATTGCTTTGAATTGGTTCAACGATGTCTGGAGGTTCTTGATCATGAATCGGTTTTGACTTATAGAATTCTTCAAAAAGAATATCTAATTCATCACTGGTTGGAGTTGGAAACTTCTTGAATTTAGAAGCTAAGGTAGAGTTCCTTGTAGAATTACTTGAAGCACTTGAATCCATACTTGTTGGTAGCAAGCTTTCTTGCTCAAAAATCATGCCTGACATCTCATCGAACCACACATTCATCGTCTCTTGAATTATGTTTGTTCGACGATTATAGATTCGGTAGGCAATAGATGTTTTGGAATAACCAACAAAATATCCTTCATCACCTTTCTTCTCGAATTTTCCAAGATTCTCCCGATCATTCAACGTGTAACAAACACACCCAAATATATGGAAGTAGTTGATGTTGGGTTTCCGTTTGTTAATAACCTCATAAGGAGTCTTTTCGAAACGCTGATTGATAATGGACCGATTCTGAGTGTGACAGGCAGTGTCAACAGCTTCAGCCCACATATTGGATGGTAATTTGGAATAAGCAAGCATTGTCCTTGCTGCTTCCACCAGCGATCGATTTCTCCTTTCAACAACACCGTTTTGTTGTGGGGTGCGAACTGCTGAGAATTGATGAGTAATACCTTTGGATTTGCAGAATTCATCAAAAACAGCATTCTTGAATTCAGTACCGTTATCCGAACGGATGTAACGAACTGGAAGTTGAAGATTTACTTGAGTATTGGTGATGAAATCTATCAACATCTGAGTTGTTTCATCTTTGGATGCTAGGAACTTAACCCAAGTATATCTTGAATAATCATCAACAATAACCAGGATGTATTTCTTCCCATTTCGGCTTTGAACTTTCATCGGCCCACAAAGATCCATGTGAAGCAAATGAAGAGGTGCTAAAGAATTTGGAGATTTCTTCGGTTTATGAGAAACTCTCTTAATCTTCCCAACAGCACAAGAAGGACAGACATGCTCACTTTCATACTTATAGTCAGGTAAGCCTTCAACAAGATGCTTATTGACTAAAGTATTGATTGTTTGGAAATTCAGATGAGAGAGCCTTCTATGCCATAACCAAGAATTCTTTGAAGTAGCCTTTGAAATGAGACAAATATTATCGGTTGGTTGGTTATCATCGAGATTGACGGTAAAAAGGTTATCGTCACGATCGCCACAAAGAATATCAACTCCATCTAAGGTTTGGACTTTGCAAAGAGATTTTCGAAAAAGAACTTGAAGATTGTTATCACAGAATTGTCCAACACTGAACAAGTTGTGACTTAAACCTTCAACATAGTGAACTTTCTTGATTATAATCCCATTTCGTTCAATGTCCCCATAACCTAAGATAGGAGCGAAATTGTTGTTTCCAAAGCGAACCGTTCCCATGAATCGTTCAACAAAGTTCTTCAGCAAAGACTTATTTCCAGTCATGTGCTTCGAACACCCGGAATCGAGTATCCAAACACAGATGGTTATTTCCTGCAATCAAAGAAATTTAACCGTTTTTAGGTACCCACTTGAAAACGGGTCCTTTTTGGTTAGATAAAACAGGCAGGGTATATAACTTAGGATGCGCATTCAAACATGTTATTGAATCAACATAAGCATCAACAAGCATATTATCAACAAACATATTTGAATAAAATGTACGAACATTCACACGAGAATTAAAGGTAACATGTCTACAAGCATTCATATCAATCACACAAGAATTAAAATTGTTTACAAGCTCACAAGGCCTTGCCTTGGCACATTCAACATTTATTAACAAAGATGAATTGTTTTGATTAACAGAAGCACTTTTCTTCTTATTAACAGCATTTCTCCTCCTTCTTTTCTTCATTTTCTCAACATTCTTTTGATTACTAGTGATCTTAGGTACTAAAGTTTTAGCAACCCATTTAGCACCACTAGTTAAGCTCTTTCCACCTGTTGAATTGAAACTTTAAAAATTAGAACTAGGAGTTTTAAACACTTTCATCTTTTTGGAATCTTTTGAAGGTGAGGAAACTTCTTGCTTCTTTGGTTTATCATGAGAAAACCATCCATATCTATCCTTATATCTAGTTGTACCATTTGATGCATCTTTAGTTAGCGAAATTGAGCTAAACTTAGACACCTTAGGTATAAAGCTAGATTGAGAGCTAGATTTAGAAGCATTTGAACAGTCTTTTGGAAGTTTCACTTTGGTGTACTTTGTTTTGTGTGGGATCTCAGCTTGTTCTTCTATGACATGTTTCACAGGTGTAGCCACAAAGGTTTCTAACTTAATGGTCTTTGGTTCATTCTTGACGAGTTTGGTCTTAACTCGTTTCCTTGAGTAATATGAAGTTGGAGCTTTGGACAATGGTTTTTGAAATTCCAGAGATTCCTCTTTTGTTTCAACTTTGATTTTGGTAGATTCAATCTTTTTCTCAGTTTCTGAATTAAAAACATATTCTCCCTCCATGAATTTATCAAAATCATCCTTTGTGAAATCTTTATCAAAAGAAAATTGCAATGGAGATTGATTAGTTTCAAATTCATTTGAAAGTTTTGAAAAATTAGGAATCTTGTTGTCCAACTTCATCTCTTGGGTAGGTTTGGAAAGTAGGTCAACTTGAACTGACACAGCTTTGGTTTCACAAGAAAATTGAGAAGATGTATCAACACCTATACTAGCACTAGGTTTAGGGTGAACAACTAACTCATCAACAGTGTTGCATGTGAAAAACCTATAAAAATACCATATCAAAACTAAACTATGTGCAAGTTCGTCATTAGATAAATCAGATTGCACATAATTATCAGTATGACAAGTACATTGAAGAGAATCAGTCAAGGTCTGAGTGAAGGTATTGGTAGATGAATCACAGGTAGTTTGGGTAGAATTTTCTACTAAAGCACTTTGGTCAGTTTGAGTAGAAACATTCTCACAAACTTTCTTAGTATTAACAACAATACATTTATCCTCTAGATTCGGACTTTGAGACTTGAGATGATTAATAACTGTTTGTTGAGATTCCACCTTTTGTTGTAAACTTTCTATTTGCTTTTCCAAAAATGTGGTTGGAAAATACATTTTAGTTGGTTTAGGTGAAGTACAAACAGATTCTTGGTTTTGAAAATTTGATTCAATTTCTTCCAATTTGAAAATTGAAGATTGTTTAGTTTTGTATGAATCATTGATTGTATCATAATTAACCAAAAAATCTTGATTAGGTATTCTCTCAACTTCATCAGTCTCAAATTCGTCATCCAATGGACGAATAAATTGTTGTATCATACCAAGGCGAAGAAATTTTTCATCATACAGGGGTTCGATTTCCTCTTTGGCCTTTTGTAATGGTGTGATATTCTCAAATCCCAACCCGAGAAGAAGATCTGTTTTGTCAATCTTGACTTGTTAAAATAGGCAGTGAAATTCAAGAGAGGATTTTGTTCAACTTTATATAACTTTTCTTGATAGAAAAGTATATTCTTTTTAAATTCCTCAACTTGTTTTCAAGATTCTCTATCTCAATGTCTTTTAAAAAACAATTATGATTTAAATCAGAAATCTTCCTTTCGAATTCAACATTGTTTGGTTTAGCTTCTTGGAGCTTCTTATTGAGAATATCAACATCCATTTGTCTTGCATTTGCCCGAAGCCATTCATTGGTCTTTTGAATTTCAAGATCTTGATTGGCTTTTTCAAGATCATGAATGGTCTTTTCAAGATTTAGACATCTTTGTAATAACTTAGAATCAGGAGTGACATTCATCTCACATTCTTTAACCAACATTTTGTCTTTAACTGTTTGTTTCTCATATGCTTCCTTCTTTTCACCATACCTTGAACCAGTAGCTTCACTTTGCTCATTGCTCCTTGGATGATAGTGTTCCTTCTTTGGAAATGCACTTGTAGAAGAAGTGCGGAGATTGTTGTTTGTTGGCCTCGCTTTGTAATATTTCCTTTTGAAATGCTTTGTTACCGCGGCAAGAGCTTGATATAGTTCATCCGAAACACCATCTCTTGTAGCCATCAGATCATCTCCCTCCTCATCAGACGAAGAAACAACTACCATTTGCCTTTTGAGAGCTTCAGAAATCTTTTTCTCAACTATCAATGCCAAAGGATCAGAAGATACAACTTCTGGCATTTTGTTTGATGAAGCTTTGCTTAGGACTTGGTTTTCATTGAGTTTGAAGGATTCATATAGAGTATGAATGGTGAACTTGGTCAGGTGTTCCAAAATCTTCCCATTCTTGACCAAGTGCTTTGATGAACTTGATGTTTAACTCAATCTCAGTTTTCTTGACATTGTTCTTCCTTAGTTCATTTATGACATTGCAGAATCTGTAGTAAACTGCCTCAAGAGATTCATTTGGCATTTTGGAGAAGTTGTCAAACTCAGTCAAAATGTTGGTCAATCTGATTGTCGAAGTCACGTCAGCTCCTTCCATCTGTCTAGCCACCTCATCCCATATCTCTTTTGCTGTATCATAAGAATCAACAGACCCATAGATTTCATCCGGTAGAGCTCTGTATAAACATGACCTTGCTCTGTTATCTGCAGCTGTTCGATCCTTTTGCTCAGCATTCAAAAGTTCATGAGTTAGAATAACTGCATTAGTAGTGGGATGGCGATGAACAGCAAGTCCATTCAGAATGGAATCTTTCATCATATGACCATTTGTTTGACTTTCCACATAGTCCATGAATCTTTTCTTCCATAGTCCGTATGAACCACGGTAGAGAACTGGAGGTCTTGTATCAGAACCTAATGCCAATGCTTCACGAGAAGCCATTTGAGATTGATTTGAATTGAAAGATTGAATTGAATTTACAATGGCAAATGAAACGATCTTGATAAGATCTGGAAATAAAACGACCTTGAAGTAACCAGTAATTGAAACGATCTTGAGTTAACAAGGAAATGAAACGATCTTCGTGAAAATCGTTCTGAGCAAGATCGTCTTAGAACTCTTGATGAAAATTTGGTTAAGTCTTGGATTTGAAACGATCTTGGTGAAGATCGTCTTAGGTTTTGATGAAATGAAACGATCTTGTTAAAATCGTTCTGAGTAAGATCGTCTTAGAACTCTTGATGAAAATTTGGTTAAGTCTTGGATTTGAAACGATCTTGGTGAAGATCGTCTTAGGTTTTGATGAAATGAAACGATCTTGTTAAAATCGTTCTGAGTAAGATCGTCTTGGAAACTTGATGAAAATTTGGTTAAGTATAAGAAATGAAACGATCTTGAAAATCTGGTTAAGTTTGGAAATTGAAACGATCTTGAACTGGAATGGTTTTTTTTTTTTTTAAAAAAATGAAACGATCTTGGTGAAGATCGTCTTAGGTTTTGATGAAATGAAACGATCTTGTTAAAATCGTTCTGAGTAAGATCGTCTTGGAAACTTGATGAAAGATCTTGGTTTAAGATCGTCTTAACTTCAGAAGGAATGAGACAATCTTTTAGAAGATCGTCTTGGGTTTCGAAGGTATGAAACGATCTTGGTAGAAGATCGTTTTGGGTTCTAAGAAATGAAACGATCTTGGTTTGAAGATCGTTTTGTTTAGAAATGAAACGATCTTGTTAAAATCTTGGTAAGATCGTCTTAGGTTTTGATGAAATGAAACGATCTTGTTAAAATCGTTCTGAGTAAGATCGTCTTAGGTTTTGATGAAATGAAACGATCTTGTTAAAATCGTTCTGAGTAAGATCGTCTTAGGTTTTGATGAAATGAAACGATCTTCGTGAAAATCGTTCTGAGCAAGATCGTCTTAGAACTCTTGATGAAAATTTGGTTAAGTCTTGGATTTGAAACGATCTTGGTGAAGATCGTCTTGATCATCTTCTTCATCTCAACAGTTTTCCAGAAAAACTCCATTAACAACTTTTTAAAACTTCAATATCTTTTGAATTACTAGGAGTTAGATCACTAATTCACTGGCAAACTGTTTGAATTCATGTCCGCAACAAGATTATGAACAAAATTCAACACAAACACAAACAGATTCAAATCCCTCAAAAATCGCGCCAAAACTCAAAATTCAATCTCGAGATTTAGATTGAATTGGAACTTGAAACTTGACAGGATTATGTTTTCAACTATCACAAATCTATTGATGAACAAACAATTGTGATTTTATGTGATTTAATGTGTGAATTTTGATGAACCAGACGGTGAATAGTTCGAACAGAATTTGAAAATTAATTTGATTTTGATGAAATTTTGAATGAATTCATGTATGGATCGTCATCAGATTGATGTTTTTCTCTGATACCACTTGTTATAACACGATTTCTACCACTGAATTCGATTCAACAATGGCGGTTTGATAGTGTGTGTTCTTGGTGTGTGTGTGTGTTTTGAGAGAGAATAATTGATTCAACTGAAAGATTGGGATTAATGTGTGTTAAAAATGAAGTGTTGTTTTTGATTTCTAAGGTATGAGGGCTATATATAGTCTAACAATACAACTATGCTAATTATCACAATTAGCCCCTCAACCTTAGAAATCATTTATCTATGACTTAACAAGGTATGAAACGATCTTGGTAGAAGATCGTTTTGGGTTCTAAGAAATGAAACGATCTTGGTTTGAAGATCGTTTTAGATTTCTTTCTCAAAATTTCTAAGTATTTGAAATGACCCAACCAATCCTTTCGGATTAATTAGCCAGAATCAAACACTACCACAACACACTCTTGTTTAGAACGATCTTAAGAAGATCGTCTTATTCAAGAAATGAAACGATCTTGGTAGAAGATCGTTTTGGGTTTTAAGAAATGAAACGATCTTGGTGAAGATCGTTTTGGGTTTAAGAAATGAAACGATCTTGGTGAAGATCGTTTTAGGGTTTAAGAAATGAAACGATCTTGGTGAAGATCGTCTTTAGGTTTAAGAAATGAAACGATCTTGGTGAAGATCGTCTTTAGGTTTCGAAGGTATGAAACGATCTTGGTAGAAGATCGTTTTGGGTTCTAAGAAATGAAACGATCTTGGTTTGAAGATCGTTTTAGATTTCTTTCTCAAAATTTCTAAGTATTTGAAATGACCCAACCAATCCTTTCGGATTAATTAGCCAGAATCAAACACTACCACAACACACTCTTGTTTAGAACGATCTTAAGAAGATCGTCTTACAAGACACAATAATGAAAAACAAATTTTCTCCAACTAAACGCACCCTATAGGTTTTTGGCATTATGAATGCTCTAATAAAATTTGAATCCATGTCTCTTTGATAATTGTTACGTTGTACTTATCACTAGGTCACCTTGAAGATAGGTTTAGTTATATTTTCATAATTTAATTTACACTGTCTTTTTTTTAACTGACTGATACATATCCAGTGATGCTTCAAATCATTATTTAAAATGAAATTAAAAGTTGACAAAGATCCATAATGATATACTAGAGTTGTATTCATGCAAAACCTACAAATTTGGTGAGATCCAAGGGCTAAATCTCAGTCCTTGGATCAAAACAGATCGACGGTTCCATTAAAAAACAAAAAAACACGCAGAGGGGTACTTTGGTAATTTTGCACATTATCTCACACCCCAATTATTTCTTTCCAGTTTCAAACACACACACACACAAACACACACAGATCTCTCTCTCTCTCTCTCCCCACTAGTAGCAGCACCATAACCACCACCACCACCACCACCACTACCACTACCACCACCGTGCTCAGGTCACCATCGCGTTTCAATTGATATGGTACAGCCATCGTTGCCTCTGTCGTCATCATCTCCATCATTCATCATCAATTGATCTTGAAGATGACTTTTTGTTATGTAAATTCGAAATATTCAAATGTAATTAGATAACATGTGATTAGATCTTTCCAACATTTGAATTTGTTAAATTTTATTAGTTATTTAATTGACTTTGTTGTTTGGTATAATATTGCCTACAAGGTGTTTGATGAAATGTCTAAACCAAAGTTTCTTATATGATTTAGTATCAAATCACATCTGATTGAGTATTGCATATAAGGTGTTTGATGAAATGTCTAAACCAAAGTTTGATAATACCTTTATGATTTTAAATCAAATTTGATTGTGTATAGGTTTATTGATATAAACCCCATTTGCTTGTGTAAATGTATGAATAAAATCAAATTTGATTTTGTATAGTTTTTTGAAGCTTTATGTATACAATCAAATTTGATTGTGTATAGGTTTTTTGATATGGACTCCATTTGGTTTTCTAAATGTATGCATAAAATCAAATTTGATTTTCTATAGCTTTTTGACACAGTACGTATCAAATATGGGTAAAATCAAATATGATTTCGTATGGGTATTTCACAATGTATGCTTAAAATCATTTTTGATTTTAAATGGGTTTCTTGGTATGTAACTCATTTTGTTTTTGTCTCAATGTGCTATACAAAATCATATATGATTTTGTACATTTTCTTGACAATGTATGTGTAAAATCATATATGATTTTGTACAGGTTTTCCCCAATGTATGCGTAAAATCATTTTTGATTTTGAATAGTTGATTTTGAATAGGTTTTCATACTTTATGAGTAAAATCAAAAATGATTTTGAATAAATTTCTTTATATGGAAGCCATTTGGTTTGACTCAATGTGCTACACAAAATCATAAATGATTTTGTACATTTTCTTGACAATGTATGCGTAAAATCATATATGATTTTCTATAAGTTTTTCACACTGTATGCGTAAAATCAAAATTGATTTTAAATAGGTTTATTTGTATAGAACTCATTTGCCTTGTCTCAATTTTATACGTAAAATCATATATGATTTTGAATAAATTTTTTACAGTGTATTCTTAAAATCAATTTTGATTTTAAATAAGTTTATTTGTATGGAAGCCTATACAAAATCATATATGATTTTGAATGGGTTTAATGATATCGAACTCACTTTTTTTGTCTAGATGTATGAATAAAATCATATATGATTTTGTATATAGCTTTTTCACACTCTATTCTTAAAATCATTTTTGATTTTAAATGGTTTTCTTTGTATGGAACTCATTTGGTTTTGTCTCAATGTGCTATAAAAAATCATATATGATTTTGTACAGGTTTTCCCCAATGTATGCGTAAAATCATTTTTATTTTGAATAGTTGATTTTGTATATGTTTTTCACAATGTATGCGTAAAATCATTTTTGATTTTGAATAGTTCATTATGTATAGGATTTTCACACTGTATGTTGAGTCAAGGATTCGCTGACCAGACTTGGTCGCTGACGTGGGTCGTCAGCGAGTCAATGACTCTTGTCAGCGGGTGGTTTACTTTCCAAGTTGTGTGTCAAGGCGGGAAGTTTTCAAACCACAAGAAGACAAGAAGTCACATGGTGGTTCCTCCAACTGAACATTACCTTATATGGCAAAGGTACAGTTGGGACCAAAACAAGGGTTTCTCTCTTTCATACCCGTTTTGGTAAAGAAGACAAAGGCTCCTGGATCAAAGTACAACGAGCCTATGAGAAGTCGACAACCACCATTCTATCACTATCATTGTAAGGCTGTGTTGCCCTAATTCCTCCCCTATATAAAGCAACACAGCCGCATCATTTATACGGTGTGTTTTATCACCTAATTGCTTAAAGTTTATAGTGTGTCTAGACTTGGCAATTATTTAGTTCATTTGTATTCTTGTAAGACAAGTTGTAATATCGACCATGTATTCATCGTTTAATCAATGAAACATATGATTATACTTGCTTAGATATTTGCATTTGAACTTATTCTTGTTCATGTTCTTTACTTTCTGTTCTTAACTTTCTTGTCTAAGATAAAACAAATATAAGTGTGCAAATTGTGGACTGTCAAGTGGTATCAGAGCCAACGTTTCTAAATTATTGAAACAAAGATCCGTTTGCATACTTATTTTTCTTAAAATCTCTGTTCTTTCTTATCTTTCTTAATCTTTTCTTAAAACAAGAACATGACTGCTGTTCCCACCCTAGTTAACACACGTGACTTCGGTTACGTATCTGTCCCTCCAAGATTCGAGCTCGATGACTTTGGGTCTTGGAAGGAAAGGATGTTACTTCACATAGTGGGTGTGGAACCCTACCTTATGTCAATTCTGACCGTTGGTCCATATATTCCCACTCTGGTGCAAAGAACACCAGG
Source organism: Erigeron breviscapus (assembly GCA_034093135.1). NCBI lineage: Eukaryota > Viridiplantae > Streptophyta > Magnoliopsida > Asterales > Asteraceae > Erigeron > Erigeron breviscapus. The sequence goes on along the minus strand of CM067175.1, from coordinate 13,934,343 downwards.
AGCAACTGTTGATGCTCCTGAGATTGTGATTGACATCGTCATACCAGAAGTTCAATGGACTGACGATGAGAGGAGACTTGTAAATCTTGATGCTAGACTTAAGAACATGATTATCAGCATTCTTCCTTCTGATATCATGAAAGTCGTCATCAGATATCCTTCTTCTAAAGAAGTGTGGGATAGGCTATGTAGCATGTATGAAGGCTCTGCTGCTACCATTGCCACTAAAAGAATAGACCTTAAAAGAGCCTATGAAAAATTCTTTTCTCTCCCCAACGAAGGTCTTAACGGCACTTATACCCGATTTAAAGGGTTGCTGAACGACATGACCACTGTTGGCATCACTCATGACAACTTTGAGGTATGCCACAAATTTCTTGATAGTTTACCTATCAAGTGGCAAGGTCTAAGACAAATCCTTAGGACCACAGAGCGTCTTAATGGGCTTGATCTTGAGTCTCTCTTTGGCATTCTTCAATTTGAAGAGAGAGCTCTTGCTCAAACTTTAAGAGCCGCTGCTGACGCACAACATCGTGTTGGTCCCTCCTCTTCCTCTTCTTCATCCTCTTCTGCTTACACCGCTACTGACCCCCTTGCCCTTGTCTCTGCTGAGCCCATTAATTTTAATAATGGTGCCAGCTCTTCTCATCTCCCACCTTCTATTCAGTCTCTTGTTAATGATCTCGACGCTGATGAGAAACAAGAGATGTTCAGCGACTTTATGGACTTTGCCTTAGTCGCTGGTAAGAGGTACTCTCGAAAATGGAACAACCGTAAGTCGGTTGCCCCATACAAGCCTCCTGTTGACAAATCTCAAGAGGAGTGCTGGAGATGTGGTAGAAAGGGACACTACCAAAAGGAGTGCAGAGTTGCTTTACCAACTCCAGTTGCTCCTAAAACTAACTCTTCCAAACCTGCTGATGAGTACAGGAACAAATACTATCAGCTAAAAGCCAAGGTTGCTGAAATGGAAGATGCAAAAATTCCAGCAAAAGGGTTGGTAGCTGAAGAGCACGACTGGGCTGAATCAGATGATTCAGACAGTGAAGAATACGTCGATGCCATGTGTCTTATGGCACTCGCTGATGGTGATGCTCTGACTAAAGACCAAGTTTCTTCCAGTCAATGGGTAAACGTCACCATTAAAAAGGTATGTGCTCACTCTTCTGCCTCTGACGAAGATAAACCTAAGATCTTCGAATCTCTTCTTTGTGATATCCAGTTCGTTGAATCTATACGAGCTGAAATCCAATCCAAACTCGACTCTGTCTGTTCAGAGTTGAGTGAAAAATCTGAAAAACTCAATGAGTTGAGAAATGTTCACGTTGAACTCCAATCTCATGAGTTGTTGGCACAAAAGGTTCAACTTGAGAATGAAAAACTCAATGAGTTGAGAAATGTTCACGTTGAACTCCAATCTCATGAGTTGTTGGCACAAAAGGTTCAACTTGAGAATGAAAAACTCAAGCTTGAAGTTGCCAACCTTAAGAAGATTGTGACCTCCTAGTCAAAAGCTTCCAGGTTTCACCACCAGTGCCTAAACGAACAAGTCCCTGCCCAAGTACAGGCAGTAATAGGCGGTGACTTTAATGTCGCTGCCTCTCTCTCTGACTTGTTTAATGATGAGGTGAAGCCTGAAATTTCTATTCCTCCATCTACTGTCATCTCTCCTGAAGAGATGAAGAAATGGTATTTTGTTAGGGGTCTTAACAATTACCACAATGAAATGGAAGCTGGTACTACCACTTCTACTACCAGCGACCCATCTAATCCTGCTGAGGAAAATGGTGCTGGCTCCTCAGCAAGCACCAGCAACCCCTATCCTCATCTTCCCATTATTGGCATGATGCCAAACGAAGGAAGAGTTCAATACTCTTCTGGGGAATCCTTTGAAGAGGATATTGGTACTGACGGTTTTAAACCCATCGCTCCTCAGCAACTCAACATCAGACCTTCTGAACCCTTCAGAAGAAGTAAGGTTGTTGTTCCCTATGACTATAGCACGCCTCAGTGAGCTAATCATATCAGTCAGCAACCTCAACCTGTTGCTCAACCCTCTTCTTCTGCATCTTCTCAGCAAGCTCCTACCCTTGCTGACTGCAAAACTGTGCAGGATGATTGTGTCATGCAGAGACGCGTCAGGTTTGGTGACGCTAGATTTCAGCAAGTTGGACCATCTAAGGTCCGACCTGCTGATAGACAAATCCACCAGCATGTACCACAATCGATTCCTACTCCTATTTTGAGGCATAAAACTCCTCAAAAAGTGAGAATATCTAATACCCAAAATAGGTCTGTTACTCCTCAAAGAGGATACTTGCCCCATCAGCAAGTAAGACCTATCACTCCTCAAAGAGGACACTTGCCTCATCAGCAAGTGAGATCTACTACCCCTAATAGGCAATACTTACCTCATAGGAAAATGAGGTCTGTAACACCTAATCAGCAACCTAGATCGATCACTCCCAAAAGAGTGCATCCATCTCAGCAGGGTCCTTCCTCTTCTTCTCACCCTGCTGTTAATCTAGCATGGAGTGTAGTCAAGGGATCAAAAATCCCCTCTACCTCTCAAACTGAGGATCCAAAAGGAAAATCCATTTTGGGTCCTGCTCCTAAGATGCCTCAGCTTACACTTAAGCATAAGCAAAAGTCTAAGCAAAAGAAAAAGGCATCTTCCTCCGTTGACCCTAAAATTAACGAGCTGGCTCAGCAAGTTAATGATCTTTCCTTTCAACTGAAGGAATTCTTCCTTCAAAATCAAAAAGGCAGCACCTCTGTTAAAAAATGCTACATATGTGGCAGCAGAGGTCATGTTGCTTCTGATTGTGACAACTCCAGGGATGCTCTTGAAGTTGACATTCAACCTAATCCTTCTTCTTCAGCGGCTGTTCCCTCCTCCACTATAGTCAGTGAAAGTTCTTCTTCTGCTGATCATATAAATAGTGTAGGAGAGTCAACCAATCTCACTGAAGAGAACATCGCTGACTTCATTGCTGCTCAGCGAATCTCCTTTCCCCTCTCTCAAGAGATAATTACTAATGGTCGTGGTAGCATTCTGGTTGAGTATGGGAACAACAATCAAGTCAGCAACTTGACTGTTCTAGATACTGGAGCAACTGTCACCTCTGCTGATCAATATCACACCTATGTGATTGATCGTGACATGCCTCCTGCTCATCAACTTGTTAATAACTCTCCAAGTAACGAGAATACTAACCTTAGTGCTCCTCTTCCTCTCTCTACTGATGACACTGTCAGCAGAGAAGAATCCGCTGAGTCTCCCATCTTTAATCCCGCTGACATGTCCGTCAGTGAGTTCAACAGTGAACCCATCTAAATCCTTCTGTTAAATCCATGCAGGGCTCGCTGGGAAAAGGTGTGTAGTACTTGGACAGTGGCTGTTCAAAACACATGACCGGCTCAAAGACCCTGCTGGATAACTACGTAGAGGCTGCTGGCCCTACTGTAGTGTTTGGTGATAACTCCACTGGGCAAACTGAAGGTTATGGTCTTCTCTCCAATGGACTCATTAAGTTCAACAAGGTCGCTTATGTCAATGGATTAAAACATAATCTCATCAGCATAAGTCAACTTTGTGATGCTGACTACAAAGTGATTCTTGATAAACATCAAGGCACTGTGGTAAATGTAAACAAGGAAGTAGTCTTGGTTGCTCCAAGAAAACGAGATGTATATCTGGTTGACTTCACTCCTATCAAGACTGATAGTGAGACTTGTTTCTTTGCCAAGTCGGCTGCTGAACTAAATTGGTTATGGCACAAGCGTGTGTCGCATGTGAATTTCAAAACCATTAACTCTCTGGCCAAAAAGAACCTTGTTCGTGGCCTCCCTCATCTTTCATTTGAAAAGGACAGACTCTGTGGTGCTTGTGAAAAAGGTAAAAGCCACAGAGCAACCTTCAAAACCAAGCAGGCCAATTCTATCTCTGGCTGCTTTCATCTTCTTCACATGGACCTTTTTGGTCCAGTGAATGTCCAAAGTCTAAAGGGTAGCAGATACACTTTAGTAATCGTGGATGAATACTCACGATACACTTGGACTATCTTTCTTCATTCTAAGAGTGATGCTGCTGAAGAGATCATCAATTTCATCAAGAAAATGGAAAATCTCAATAGCATAAGGGTGAAAGAACTCAGGAGCGATCATGGTACTGAGTTCAGAAACCACACTCTTGAAGCCTTTTGTGCTGATCAAGGGATCTCACAAAATTTCTCTTCCACTAGAACTCCTGAGCAAAATGGTGTCGCTGAAAGGAGAAATAGAACTCTCATTGAAGCTGCACGCACCATGCTCAGTGAGTCCTCTTTGCCTAGTAAATTCTGGGCTGAAGCTGTCAACACTGCTTGTCATACTCAAAATAGATGTCTAATAGTTAAAAGACATGACAAGACAGCGTATGAGGTGTTGAAAGGTAAGAAACCTCAAATCAAATACTTTCATGTATTTGGATGTCCTGTCTTCATCTTAAACAACAAGGATCACCTAGGAAAATTTGATCCTAAAGCTGATGATGGATACTTTCTTGGGTATTCGTCCATCAGCAAGGCGTTCAGAGTATTCAATACTCGCCTTCAGAAGGTTGATGAATCCATTCATGTTACTTTTGATGAAAGTTCATCAGCACTAAAGGACATTCAATCTTCTTCATCTGAGGTCATTTTTAATGAGCTAGCTGACCCTCTTACTGAGGAAGCTGACTTATTTGTTGATGCTTCTTGCTCGCTGCCTGATACTATTCAGCATATCACAAAGGATAGTTCAGCTGATGCTGAACTAGAGCAAGTTGCTGCTCATATCTACTCGATTGAGCCAGTTGAGCCTATCTTAAGATCAATCCATGCAGCATCAGCCAAACCTAGATCACTGGCTGATGACGTGCATGCTGATGACTCTACTGAGGAGGAGTTTCATGATGCTTCAGCAAATGCTGAAGAAATGGAGTCTGCTGAAGACTCCACCATCAATGATAACTCAAATCAGTCGAATGGCTCCGCTGATCATTCTCATGAACCCATTCTTACCATCGACCTCTCTACTTATAATACTCCTGCTGATCCCATCGCTCCAATTTCCGCTGCCACTCAACTTGGTGTCTCAAGTGCTCCTGCACTTAAGTGGACGTCTAGTCATCCAGCTCACCAAATCATCGGTGATCCTCAGCAGGGGATTATTACTCGATCAGCGACAAGAAATACATGTCTGTATGTAAACTTCTTATCTATGATCACTCCCAAAAATATAGGAGAAGCAATGGTTGATCCCTCATGGGTTGCTGCCATGCAAGAGGAACTCACCCAATTCAAAAGACAGAATGTCTGGTTTTTGGTTCCTCTACCTCCTGGAAAAGAACCCATTGGAACTAAATGGGTTTATAGGAATAAAATGGACGAAGATGGTGTTGTCACTCGTAACAAGGCTAGGCTGGTTGCACAAGGATACCTTCAAGAAGAAGGTGTTGATTATGATGAAACCTTTGCACCAGTGGCCCGATTAGAAGCAATTCGCTTATTCTTGGCACATGCTGCTTACAGAAACTTCATAGTATATCAAATGGATGTAAAGAGTGCTTTCCTAAATGGAAAACTCGATGAGGAAGTTTATGTTGAGCAGCCACCTGGTTTGAAGATCCAGCCAAGCCACACCATGTCTATCGCCTCTATAAGGCACTCTATGGTCTTAAACAAGCTCCCGGAGCTTGGTATGACACTCTCTCTGAATTTCTTCTTTCTAATAAGTTTCAGCGAGGATCCATTGACAGCACCCTCTTCATTTATAGAAAGGATGCTGATGTCCTATATGTTCAGATATATGTAGATGACATCATTTTTGGGTCCTCCAGCAAGAAACTATTGTACCAAGTTCAGCTCACTGATGTCCTCTCATTTTGAGATGAGCATGATGGGTGAGCTGACCTTCTTTCTTGGTCTTCAAATTCGTCAACTTCCAAATGGGATTTTCCTTAATCAGGAAAAGTACATTCGAGACATGCTGGCCAAGTTTGACATGTCTAATGTCACTACTAAGGCCACTCCCATGTCTCCTCCCAATAATCTTCATGCTGATCCTGATGGCAAGCATGTGAACCCCACTCTTTATCGGGGAATGATTGGCTCGCTGATGTATCTCACAGCGAGTCGTCCTGATATCATGTTTGCTACTTGCTTATGTGCAAGATATCAAGCCTCACCTAGAGAATCCCATCTTCTCGCTGTTAAGCGAATTTTCAAGTACCTAAAAGGTTCTTCAACATTGGGTCTCTGGTATCCCAAAGACTCCAATTTTGACCTAGTGGCATATTCTGACTCTGACTATGCTGGCTGCATGTTAGATAGGAAAAGTACCAGTGGTGGATGTCAACTGTTGGGGGGGAAGCTGACTAGTTGGTCTAGTAAGAAACAGCATACAGTATCCATCTCCACTGCTGAAGCAGAATATGTATCAGCAGCGAGTTGTTGTGCACAAGTCCTATGGATGAAAAACCAACTCGCTGACTATGACTTAGAATTCTCTAAGATCCCTATTATGTGTGACAATACAAGTGCAATTGCAATCACACATAATCCTGTTCAGCATTCTAAGACCAAACACATTGACATTAGGTACCACTTCATACGTGACCATGTCATGAAAGGGGATGTTGAAATCTACTTCATTCCCACTGATGAACAACTTGCTGATATTTTCACTAAACCTTTAGATGAAACCAGATTTAAATATCTGGTCAGCAAGTTGGGAATGCTGAATGGTGAATCAGCGACATGACTTGTCATGCCTGCTAATACCTCAACTTACATCTCCCTTATAAGTTGAAAAGTGACCTTATTTCTCTCAGCAAGTTCAAGTGTCTTACTTGCTGACCAAAACAAAAGCAATAGAGAGCTATAAGTCTCTATCTAGTCCAGCAGCAAACGGCTGCTGGTAAAGACTTTTCAAAACCGTTGATCCCTGTTGCTTTGGGAAAAAGCAAAACAAAAGCAATAGAGAGCTAAAAGTCTCTATCTAGTCCAGCAGCAAACGGCTGCTGGTAAAGACTTTTCAAAACCGTTGATCCCTGTTGCTTTGGGAAAAAGCAAAACAAAAGCAATAGAGAGCTAAAAGTCTCTATCTAGTCCAGCAGCAAACGGCTGCTGGTAAAGACTTATCAAAACCGTTGATCCCTGTTGCTTTGGGAAAAAGCAAAACAAAAGCAATAGAGAGCTAAAAGTCTCTATCTAGTCCAGCAGCAAACGGCTGCTGGTAAAGACATATCAAATCCGTTTATGGCTGACAATTTGCCAAAAATTGTATAAAGTTGGTCAGCAGCAAATGTTTTTTTTTGGAGTCGCTGACTAATACATGTTTTCTAAATGGGGTAATCAAATTTTCTAACTTGGTCAGTGGAATATATTTCAATCTCAACTACTTTCTCGTGTGAATATATCCACCAAGTATTTTTATCAATATTTTATTGAAATCTAAAAACGGTTACCTCGATTTTCGCCCTAATGGACAACTTGTACACTGTACCAGCCGTAAAACTCGAGTACTTTTGAAATAATGGTACAAGTTGTCACATCAATATTTTATTGAAATCTAAAAACGGTTACCTCGATTTTCGCCCTAATGGACAACTTGTACACTGTACCAGCCGTAAAACTCGAGTACTTTTGAAATAATGGTACAAGTTGTCACATCAATCTTTTATACGTTACTCAAATACGTATATATATGTATATATTACGTATGAGAGAGAGTATTGGTGACGGTTCACTATCATAAGTTATAGGGCCCATATCCATGCTATATATTTTCAAATCTTTTTCAATCACCATTCTTCATACTCTCAAAATTCATCTTCTCAATTCTTCTCTCCTATTCACAAAATCTTCAAATCCCTATATATCTTTTCTATTTTCTCTCAATCCTTTCATCTTCTTCCTCCTCATCTTATATCAAAATGACTTCTTCCTCATCTCAACATCAAGAAACCTTGGAAATTGTTCCTCTCTATCTCACGTCCAAGGAGTTCGATCCTGAAGGCATTGTTCCATCAAAACATGTAGCCTTTCAAGCCCATAAGTTGGTTATTAAACCAAATAACTATCTTGGATCTCTTGAAATTCCTTCCCAAGTTAAAGGTTACTATCAGATGCTTGATTTTATAAGAGCATGTCCGGCTAGAAGAGCCATCTATAAAGATCCAAAAGAAATGTGTGTCCATCTGTTAAGGGAATTCTGGTGGACATGTGACTACAACCTCGTGAGCAGCACCATTTCCGGTACTGTCATGAAAGGAAAACACACCATCTCCATCTCTGTTGATTTGTTAAGAGATGTTCTTCGTCTTCCTTCACAATCTGAAGAAAGACAATTTGCTGACCTGGTATCTACTAATGTATGGAAAGATTGGTTGCTTTCCATAGGCTATGGAACAAACATGGAACCAATTCAACCGGTTCACAGCAACCCTCAGAAAAAGTTCCTGCCTGGAGTATGGAGGTTACTTTTTTCTCATGTCATTCAATGCCTTGGTGGGAACAGTGGATCATTTGATCAGGCCACTGCTGCCCAGATGCAGATGATATATGCACTGGCAAATGGTCGTTCCATTGACTTTGCCAGTGTCATCTTTGAAGATCTAAAGGCAAAAGTTCTTGTCAAAAATAGATCGAGCTCAGTTCCCTTCACTCGATTTCTCTCGCTAATTTTTAAGCATGAACTGAAGGAAGAATATCTTCCTAATGGTGCTACTGTCCTCTTCGCACCAAGGATTGCCAGCACAGTGTACAAGGTACCTGCTTGTGACACTGAAGTGTTTGATGCTAAATATGTTGTGCTTCCTCCGGCAATGAAACAGGTACTTTACTCCACCTATCCTGATGTTTACAAAAAACGATCCTCTGGAGCTGGCTCGCTGGAAAACCCCCCAGCAGCCTCCAAAGCTCCCAAAAAGACCAACATAACACAAACTACTTTCACTTCACCTCCTGCTGATCTCCCAAAAAGACCAACATAACACAAACTACTTTCACTTCACCTCCTGCTGATGTCCCAAAACAGAAGCAGCGAGTACCAAAGGGCTTAACCACAAAGGCTAAGACGTCCTCACTGCCCAAGGACATTAGAAACCCAGCCGGCCCATCAGCAGCCTCAAAAAAGGTTGCTGACGAGAAAAAGGGTAACCGCAAGCAGCCACCCCAATCTTCTGTAGGAGGGGTTGGTGAAGTACAAGGGTCACCCCAGCCCACTAGAGTTGAGTCTACCACTAAAATAATTCCTTCCTCCTCTCAACCCTCTGAGTCGTTGTCAGCAGCCAGATCACAGGTGATGCTAGAGACAACACATTCTACGGCCGATGACGTTTCAGTGGTACAACACACTGAGACAGAGGCACCAAATTCCCCAACCCCTTTAAATTTTTCTCTGGATGAAAGACAGGTGCTGGTTGGTGAAATTGAAAAGGTTGTTTTAAGTGAGCATGCTGAGGTGGATGCCAGCATTGATGAAAGAGAAATTGTTGAAAGAAATGTTGATTTGGCTGATGCTGAAGGTGCTAGTGATGGGGATGACGAAGTTAATGATGTAATAACTATTGATGATGAAAGTGATTTTGAGTTTGGTGATATTGTGGCAGATGACTTTCAACTAGATTCTTACAGTCATGCTGATGAAATAGAAGCAAGTGACATGGAGGAAGATGCAAATGATGATGCTGCTGTTGCTGGTGAAAATGCAGCAGCCACTAATGAAAATATTGTTGTTGATGCTGCAGTGACTGGTGAAAGTATAGTAAGACCCAAAACTCCTCCAATGCGACCAGTGAACACTATGCTGTCTCTTGACATGCCTTCTTCCTTCTTAAGTGTTCCTGGCTGCTCATCCTCAGTTCCCCATGGAATTGAACCTCAAACAGCTAAAGATTTGGGCATTTCTTACTCCACCTACTCTGCTGATAGATTGGAAAGGGTGGAGCATCAATTGAATGATCTCACCAAGTATGCAGAAATTGCTGTAGAAGTGAAGGAAAATGAGTCTGAAAGACTAATCTCTACTTTGACCAGCTGGTACAATAAGCAAATTGAAAACTGCTCAGAAGTAGAGATGCTTAAACAAAAATTCATCTCCATGGCTGCTGATCAACACAAAATCAATGAATCCACCAAAGTTATCAAGCATGATCAGCAGATCCTTCGATCTAGTGGCTTGTCGCTGCTGAAATGTGCCAACTCCACCAGCTACTCAGCGAAAAAGGCAGCCTCTACCAGCAAGTCTGCTGCTGCTGAGGTAAAGAAGTTGAGTAACCTCATCTCCCCACTGACTACTCAAGTAGAAAGTAACACTAAGGCAATTCATGCCTTAGAAAAACAAGTGGCTGATCTTCCTCTTCCTCAAGTTTCTTTCACTGAGGAGGATCGCCAGCGACAAGTGAAGCTGGAGAAGGAGGTTGATGAAATCAAGAATTTATTGGCCCAGCTTGTTAAGCAACAATCTAAACAGCCAGCGACTATGGAAGTTGTCATTAACACTACAACTTCCAAGGGGGAGAAAGTCGACGCTGCTGTTTTAGATATGGTAAATGAAGCAGTGAACAAGGCAGTTGCCCAAATTTATGAAGACTCTGCTGAAGAAATAATAGAAATGGATGACACTGCCAAAGCTGATGACGTTCCCCCTGCTGGTGTTGAGGGGGAGCAACAAATTGAGAAAGATGGAAATGATGAAGCTCCCCCAGCTGGTATTGAGGGGGAGCAACAAATTGTTGTGTTCAATGCACCCCCTGCTGCTGTTGAGGGTCACATTGAAGCTTTTGGTGATATGGAAGAACAGTTTGACCCTGAAACTGTCAAAGCTTCATGGGAAGCTGGGTTTGCTGAAGAGATGGCCAGGGATAGGTCAAGTGAAATATTGCCAGTCTTTCATAGAAGATATTTGGCAAATGCTGAAATTACCCCACTCTCTGATGAACGAAGAAGACAGCTCACCGAGTCTGGGTTCTTCAAGAAATCTTCCACTGATCAGCAATCTATCCAACCTTCAGCAGGTCATCAACATCAAATGATTGACATTTTGGCACTGACTGCTGATGGAAAAACTGAAGAAGAAGCTATCAAAGAATTGGATAGAATCAAGGAGAATCAAGAAAATGAAAGAAAGAATCTTGAATATATCAAGCAGCTACCTCTCCTTGAAAAAGATCAGCTGGATGGTGAGCAAAGGATGCTGCTGAAAACGGGTGGTGCTGAAGCTCTTTACAGGCAGAAGCATAAAGAAGTTGAGAAGCAACTCAGCGAGAAAAGAGCCAAGTTTGAAGAAGAAAAGGCCAAGTGGTTGAAGCTTATGAAGGACAGAAAGAGGCCCCAAAAGATTATTGCTGCTGAAGCCTTTCGTGCTGAAATGGGTCTTAAGACAAACTTGAAAATCTTAAGACAAGGTGCTGACAATCCCATCAAACTGGAAGGTGTCAAGCCAACCTCCTTGGGTGCCTCTGAATGGGCTGAAGTATACATGCTGGTGAAGGACAAAAAGGCTGCCAGTTATGAACAACTCCAAAATATGCTCAAAGATTATTTTGAAAAGGCCAGGGAGTTTGAAACCAAGTTCAAAGTAGATTTGCCCATGCTGAGGCAAGTGTTTGGTACTCCAGCAGCTATCTCCACCTCAGCAGGAAGAAAAGTTCAAAGGAAAAGAAAGATAGAGCATCGAACAGTGGGTGTTGAACTTCCTCCTATCACTGGTGATGCCTCGCTGAACACCAGACTTCCTCCTAGAAGCTTATTTGAGGAAGGGAGAGTGATAGAAAGTCCTGCTGGCATCTTCTTCACAAACTTCCAGAACAATCAACTGTTCTTTCGCTTGGATGAACTTGAAAAAGCTTCCACTGGGTTCATCTTAAGCATAAGAAGGAGGTGTGCTGAAACATCCAACAACAGATGGTTCATCAGCAAGTTGGATGAAGAATTGATAAAGCCTCATAGAAGGGATGACCCAGCGATCAGAATGGCTAAGCAAGAGGAAGCTTGGGAATTTGAAGCTGACAACTTATAGATGTCTTAAAATGTAAATGCTGAATATGTCAGCTTGTAATATTTAAAGATGATATATAAGACATCTTTTCATCATTCCTTATTCTTATCAAGTCTAGTCTACTCAGCAAGTCTTCTCAGCGAATAGGGGGAGATTGTTGAGTCAAGGATTCGCTGACCAGACTTGGTCGCTGACGTGGGTCGTCAGCGAGTCATCAGCGAGTCAATGACTCTTGTCAGCAGGTGGTTTACTTTCCAAGTTGTGTGTCAAGGCGGGAAGTTTTCAAACCACAAGAAGACAAGAAGTCACATGGTGGTTCCTCCAACTGAACATTACCTTATATGGCAAAGGTACAGTTGGGACCAAAACAAGGGTTTCTCTCTTTCATACCCGTTTTGGTAAAGAAGACAAAGGCTCCTGGATCAAAGTACAACGAGCCTATGAGAAGTCGACAACCTCCATTCTATCACTATCATTGTAAGGCTGTGTTGCCCTAATTCCTCCCCTATATAAAGCAACACAGCCGCATCATTTATACGGTGTGTTTTATCACCTAATTGCTTAAAGTTTATAGTGTGTCTAGACTTGGCAATTATTTAGTTCATTTGTATTCTTGTAAGACAAGTTGTAATATCGACCATGTATTCATCGTTTAATCAATGAAACATATGATTATACTTGCTTAGATATTTGCATTTGAACTTATTCTTGTTCATGTTCTTTACTTTCTGTTCTTAACTTTCTTGTCTAAGATAAAACAAATATAAGTGTGCAAATTGTGGACTGTCACTGTATGAGTAAAATCAAATATGATTCTAGGCATAAGAACACAGGTAACTAAAACCTCAATACAAAATCAAATTTGATTGTACAAAACAAAGTTACAAAACACAAATCTATAGAATCTATATACAAAATCAAATATGATTTTACACATACAGTTTCAAAAACAGAAATCTCTATAATCTCTATACATAAATCAAATATGATTTTACACATACAGTTTCAAAAACAGAAATCTCTATAATCTCTATACATAATCAAATATGATTATGAACATAAAAGTATGGGTATTTCACGGCTAACCCTACAACTTCAAACCCTAAACTAAAGCTTTATCACGGGGGCCTTCAAACCCTAAACTAAAGCTTAATTGCTAATCAAAATTGATTTCACATGTATAATGTTAAAAATCAATGCAAAATCATTTTTGATTTTATGCATACATTTTAGAAAAGTTGCATTCTAAAACCCTAAAATCTAAACCCTTGGGGGCTAAAAGCTAATCCGAGGGGAAGTGTGATTACAGGGGCCTGCGGCCCGCGCTTTAGTTTAGGGTTTGAAGTCGTAGGGTTAGCCTAACGGCTAACCCTACCACTTCAAACCCTAAACTAAAGCTTTATCACGGGGGCCTTCAAACCCTAAACTAAAGCTTAATTGCTAATCAAAATTGATTTCACATGTATAATGTTAAAAATCAATGCAAAATCATTTTTGATTTTATGCATACATTTTAGAAAAGTTGCATTCTAAAACCCTAAAATCTAAACTTTATTTCACGGCTTCAAACCCTAAACTAAAGCTTTATCACGGGGGCCTTCAAACCCTAAACTAAAGCTTAATTGCAGAAAAGTTGCATTCTAAAACCCTAAAATCTAAACCCTTGGGGGCTAAAAGCTAATCCGAGGGGAAGTGTGATTACGGGGGCCTGCGGCCCGCGCTTTAGTTTAGGGTTTGAAGTCGTAGGGTTAGCCGGCTAACCCTACCACTTCAAACCCTAAACTAAAGCTTAATTGCTAATCAAAATTGATTTCACATGTCTCAATGTGCTATACAAAATCATATTTTGTATAAGTTTTTCACACTGTATGCGTAAAATCAAAATTGATTTCACATGTCTCAATGTGCTATACAAAATCATATTTTGTATAGATTTTCCTCAATGTATGCGTAAAATCATTTTTGATTTTGAATAGTTAATTTTGAATAGGTTTTCATACTTTATGAGTAAAATCAAAAATGATTTTGAATAAATTTCTAATATTTTCATACTTTATGAGTAAAATCAAAATTGATTTGACTTCTCAATGTGCTACACAAAATCATATATGATTTTCTATAAGTTTTTCACACTGTATGCGTAAAATCATATATGATTTTGAATAAATTTTTCACAATGTATTCTTAAAATCAATTTTGATTTTGAATAAGTTTATTTGTATGGAAGCCTATACAAAATCATATTTTTGATTTTTAATGATATCGAAAATCATATATGATTTTGTAATTTTTTCACAGTATATTCTTAAAATCAATTTTGATTTTGAATAAGTTTATTTGTATGGAAGCCTATACAAAATCATATATGATTTTGAATGGGTTTAATGATACCGAACTCACTTTTTTTTGTCTAGATGTATGAATAAAATCATATATGATTTTGTATAGCTTTTTCACACTCTATTCTTAAAATCATTTTTGATTTTAAATGGTTTTCTTTGTATGGAACTCATTTGTTTTGTCTCAATATGTGCACAAAATCAAATTTGATTTTGTATAGGTTTTTGACACCGTATGCATAAAATCAAATTTGATGTTCCACGAGACTCAAATAACTACAAAAAAGGTTATGCTATGCACAATCTAAGTATGATTGGATGTATAATTAGCAAATATGTATATAATCAAATTTGATTTAGTACATACACTTTGGTTTAGACATTTTATCAAACACTTTGTGGGCAAAATTCTTTAAACAACAACAACCAAGGATACAACTTCTTATCATATGAAAAAACAAAAATAATTGAAAATAACTACAAACACAGTTTTAAATTTACATAAATGTCCCTCCGTGTTTTTTTTTAATTAAGACATAAGTTTAAATCCTAGCCATTGATTGAGATGATCAAATGGCTAGGATTTGGTCTTTGGGTTTCATGAAAAATTAAGGATTCAAATGAACATTTATCTGATATACTATAACTTTTTTAATGTAATTACGTATGAAACTAGATGACTTATCTTTTACAAAGGCCCAATACTTTATTGCTCACCATAAATAAAAACCGTAATAAATCGATCTTTTTAAAACTCAACAGTCAACATTTAAGGCCCAATACTTTATTAAAGCTCCGAAGTCCATATGCTTAAGAAAAGCCCAACTGTATAGTACCAGTACAGCAGTACTACACTACTACCTACATGCTAGTGTGCTACACCAATCCTAAAATGGAAACCAAGATGAAGTATTTAATTTTTTTTAAATCTTCAAATGCACAAATATTGAAGGTTTTGTATCATCCATTGACGATTTAACTTCATCTTTTAGCTGTTTTAAACTATAATACAAATCACTACATACACTTTTTGGATATTGTAAACAATCTTTAACTTTTAGTTCATAAACATAACAAGAAAGTATCAGATCTAGAAAAAACTATAAACAAAAATCAAATTGACGAAAACGTAAGAGCTACTGTAATTCATAACAATCGGTCGTTTCAATGTCGAGATCATAAGAGAAATCTAACGTAGTTTTTACATGATGATACTCCAAGTTGTGATAATATTATTTGAAAACCAATAAACCATGATAATGCTTTATGGTATATACTTAAATAGAACAATTTGCAAATAATATATGAGTAGTGAGTACAAATGTTTGAGTTCATCGGACTTCTCAAAGATATCCTTGTACATAAAGGCAAGAGTGTCGGAAAGTTTAAGGTTTCTTTCTGGTTTTCAAATCTCTTAAAAGGAGGGGCTTTGCTTTGAATTGGGATATTAGCATTTTATTATCACTCCATTAGGTTTGCAATTAGTATATTTTAAATGATTTTTTGGTATTTAGTTTAGTTAACAAAATTCTTATACTATTCTTTAAAACTATATCATACTTTGGTGATCGATATAAATAGTATGGTAACCTAATTGATAAAAAGAAAAGTAGATTATATAAAGTGATATTTTTTAAAATTAGGTTATATTTTATGATTGATATAAAGCGGGTTATGCATGATGACTCTACCCAAAACCTTTTTTAATAGTCAAATTTAACGTTTAAAACTTCTTTTACATAACCGAGATTAAAGTAGACGGAGCCAGATATCGTCATTCTTAGTTTTGTCTCTACGTTGAAACTATACAACTCTACAAATAGTAAATAACTAAATTTACATGTTAATCTTCATCGTATTCATAGCATAAACTACATTATCAAAATTTTATCAACATAATACATACTAAAGTTATCATATATTCTTCTCAAATTTTAAGGTGATTATTATCATATATTTAGGGATGTGAAAATCAAAAGGAACTTTGATGGGCCAGATTCAATTATGAGTGCAAACATTTGCCACGAGTTATGCAAAAAATAGTGGTGGAAAATGAAGTTGGCAGATCTTCATGAGCAAATCCCCATCACTACTTCACCAAAACCCCATCTCTTTCTTTCTTTCTTTCTACTTCTTATCCTTGTCCTTTTAATTTGATTTTATTTAAGTTCATTGAAAACAAATTCGTTCATTGAAAACAAATTCGTTCATTTAATAATTATATTATATATATATACACACACATACATATTCATGATATTTTATTTTTATTTCCAAAATACATGTTTTTGATTGTATTCAGAATTTCCACATCGCATATTAATTACACGATTCGTTGCATAAGTGATGAAGCATGAGTCGATCTTCATATGAGCAATTGAGCATGTTAAATCATTACATTTTCATAAAAAAAAATAATAACACTTGGTCCTTTTAAAAGAGAAATATTACATGCGATTGCTTTAGAAAGAAAGATATTCTATCCTTATAACAATGAAAACTCAGCTTATAAATTCATGAAAGTGAGTAAATGCCTTCTAAACTTAACTGAATGAACGAAATGAACAAACATTTGATAGACGGGTGCTCTTTTCCTATTAGGATTATCCAATTGACGACTCTTTAACTCTTATAAAAATATTAAACATCTCTCCGACTCTCCCAATCGTGTTGGCTTGATTTATCCAGTATAAACACTTAAATAAACCAATGGACATCATCAACCAATCTCTCCCAATCATGTTGCTTTGATCCTCACTTGTAGGGCTGTAAACAAACATGAACTATTTGGCGGGAAGTTCGTTCGAGCTCGTTAGTTTAGTTAAATGAACGAACATAAACACAAAAATCTGTTCATTTAGTTAAATGAACGAACATAAACACAAAAATCTGTTTATTTAGTTAAATGAACGAACCTAAACAAAGCTCTTGTTCTTTCATTTATGTTTGTGAGCATTTGTTCGTATGTTCGTTTATAATGTAAATATAATCTTTTATATATAATATATTAAATATCTTAATTAATAGCTAATTATTTATACTTTAAAAACAAAAATTTAATATAAATACTTCTTAAACACAAACTCTGGACATCTTTATTTTGAAAATGAACTTTTTAATATTAACCTCTTTTTGGTTAAATGAATATTTAATATTAGAATAATATTAACCTTTTTTTGTCAGATATCTAAAAGGAAGGGTAAAGGAGGGGCCCGAAACCATATTGTATACCCATCATCCCCTGTAAGGTTATGATGCTGATAAAATACTTTCACTTAATACTCACATGATTTAGGCATCCCTAACGATTGAACTCGCGTCTCTCAACTTCACATGTGGGCCCAACATTTAGTAGATATCTAATTAGAGTCATATTTTGTAATATTGAATTTATATTTTAATACTTTTGAGTATATATTTGTTTATTAGTATTCGTTTGTTTGTATTTTTTTGTTTGTGTTCGTGAACATTTGTTTATGAAAACAGACAAATGAATATATATGAACAAATCAATATCTTTGATGACTGAAAATGAACATAACTTTATGTCCGTTTATTCGTAACCGTTCGTTAAGTTAAACGAACAAACATAAACAAGGTATCATTTGTGTACGTTCGAGTCGTTTACCGCTCTACTTACTGTCGTAGTTTGATCGAAGGACAACCTCATTACTGTGAATATAAGAATAGGGTAAAGATATCTCACCTCTTCCCTATCTCATAGACGGAAGGATTGTTAGTTGAACAAAAAATACAATTGTCAATAGTACTAATGTAGGACCCGGAATAAAAAGAAAGCAAAAAAATGTTTTGCATCCAAGTGGAAAAAACAATGGGGATGAGGAGTGTGGATAAAACGTGGACATCATCAACCAATCAAAACACATTGAAATCCCATCCAAAATTTATTTCTCTCTATATTTTTCATCGCCTTAACTACTCAAAACCGCCTAAAAAACAAACAATAAAAAAAAACCCATATTTCATCATATCCTCCTCATTTCAGGGCCATTGAAACACACCCATTGGCGAATTCATTTTTGCCATTTATTGGATTTTAAAAAAAATAAAAATGGCAGTTTCAAGTGCATTTGCAGGTGCAAAAATTGAATCACTTTTTATAAGCAATGCAAATGTTACACCTGCCGCATGTTCTGTGACATCTTTGTCACAAATTTGTGTTCCTCGTAAAACATCCTTAATTCACAGAGCCAATGTCAGGTGTGACTCTTCTTCATCAGATGTTGTTGTTGCTGTTGAAAATTCATCTGGGGATGGAAATGCTTCTAGTATTTCTGCTCTTGAACAGCTCAAAACCTCTGCAGCTTCCAGTAAGCTCTTAATCCTTTATATATATATATATATATATATATATATATATAGAATTTGTTTCATTTGATACCTTTTTGTTAGTATAAATATTACTATACTTTATGGATTGCCAGCTAAGCGGGCTGGGCGATTCTGTTAGTTGGCCGTTTAAAAAAAAGAAAAAACTTTATGGACATATTGGCTTAAACTTAATACTCCCTCCGTCTCAAAATAAATTGTGGACTACAACTAGGGGTTTCGGGACAAAACAAAAATAGTAAGTTCGATATTTATTATGGGACGGAGGGAGTATTGAATTATGACTGTTCATGATACATACTAAAAAAGCAATGAAAAAATGAAGCGGTATGCATTGATGAAAATGAAATGAACCTATATAATTGTAGTACATATTAGCTGGGCGTTAGAGGGTCGATTATCCATTTTTAGTATATGTTAGCCTAAAATGTGCTTAAATGGGCACGTATGTCGTTTAGCCTAAAAGGGTCTCAAAAAAAAGTATTAGAGCATTTTAATTTGTGTAAAAGAGCCGGAAAAGTATGATGTAGATAGATTAGTAATTATATGTTGTGTATGGTGCAATCAGGGTATACAAAGGAGAAGAGTAGCATTATTGTGATTGGGCTAAGTATCCACACTTGCCCTGTTGAAATGAGGGAAAAGCTTGCAATTCCGGAAGCAGAGTGGCCTAGAGCTATCAAAGAGTTATGCGCTTTGAACCACATCGAGGAAGCTGCTGTTTTGTGTACCTGCAACCGTATGGAGATTTATGTTGTAGCTTTGTCTCAGCATAGAGGAGTTAAAGAAGTCACTGAATGGATGTCAAAGGTAGACTTCCTTTCGTTTTATTTGTGTATCTAAACGTCATTTGGATGTGCGTTTTTATATCTGGTTATGTGATATTTACACGTAGTGCTGTAAATAGTGTTTGGATGTGCTGATGCTCTCGAAATAGTAATGACCAGTGTTTCTGTTTTTGAGTGTTTTGATATTTGGGCATTGATAGCTTAAAACGTTTATAAGTAATGCGGTTTATTGCTGCAAGTATGAAGCTGATTTTAACTAATCAAATGTAGATTACTTAAAAATTAGATACTGATACTTGCTTCTTGAAAACGCAATAACTCTAGTATATTCACTTTCAAGCACAGCCAAATCCCCTAAAAAGTACTTCCAAAGAATCGTTCTTTTGTGCTATGTTTGTTACATACGTAATATTTAGAAGTTTTGCTAATTTGAACTTCTTTTTTCTTTGTTACTACAGACTGGAGGGATCCCAGTTTCTGAAATTTCTGATCATCGTTTTCTTCTATACAACAAAGACGCAACACGCCACATCTTTGAAGTGTCTGCTGGACTCGACTCATTAGTTCTTGGAGAAGGCCAAATTCTTGCTCAGGTCAAACAAGTTGCTAAAGTCAGTCAAGGAGTCGCAGGCTTTGGGAGGAACATTAGTGGGCTGTTCAAGCACGCCATCATGGTTGGGAAACGGGTCAGAACCGAGACAAAGATTGCAGAAGGTGCCGTTTCTGTAAGCTCAGCAGCTGTGGAATTAGCATTGATGAAGCTTCCACCTTCGGCCCATTCTACTGCTCGGGTTTTACTCATTGGAGCAGGCAAAATGGGAAAGCTGGTGATTAAACACTTGGTGTCAAAAGGGTGCACAAAGATAGTGGTTGTGAATAGATCTGTAGAAAAAGTGGACGCACTTCGTGAGGAGTTTAAGGATATTGAGATCATATACAGACCAGTCGATGATATGATGACCTGTGCTGCTGAAGCCGATGTAATTTTTACAAGCACATCTTCAGAAACACCTCTGTTTATCAAAGAAAACGTGATTGATCTTCCTCCCGTGAGTCCTGAAGTTGGTGGAAAACGTCTATTCGTTGATATATCTGTCCCAAGAAACGTGGGATCTTGTGTTAAAGATCTGGAGACTACAAAAGCATACAATGTGGATGATTTGAAAGAAGTTGTGGCTGCTAACAGAGAAGACAGGCTAAGAAAAGCAAGGGAAGCTCAAGCAATCATCGATGAAGAATTAAAACTGTTTGAAGCATGGAGAGATTCACTGGAAACGGTTCCTACAATCAGGAAACTAAGGGCTTATGCAGAAAGAATCAGAACTAGTGATTTAGAGAAATGTCTGCAAAAAATAGGGGATGTTAACAATAATACAAGAAAAGCTGTTGAAACTCTTAGCCGTGGAATAGTCAACAAGCTTCTTCATGGCCCGTTAATGCATTTGAGATACGATGGAAGTGATGATCGGACTTTGGACGAGACTCTAGAGAATATGCATGCTCTTAACAGAATGTTCAGTCTTGAGACAGAAATTTCTGTTTTGGAAGAAAAGATCCGGGCTAAAGTTGAACAACAAAAGTAAGCTTTATATGGATTCTTTTATTTTTTGGCTTCCATAACACACTTGTTTTTCACTTGTGCAAGTCTGAATAAGAGGAAATTTTCCTCATACTGTGATTCAGATAGTTTGATTTGGAGTACTTCTCTAGTGAGGAATGTGTTTCAACTGTGTTTATTGATGAAATCTTGTTCATCCTTGTAATTACATTTACTGATTGATGAATATAAATATAAAATTTCTTATATATATTTTGTTTGATTTTTTTTTATCATTAGATCTTTCTTCCTTGTGAACTCATGTTTTTGACACTCTTTTTATAATTATACATTAACAAATTAACACCCAAATTTAATACCTTTGGCGGCCTTTGTCGTTCATCAGACTGCATCTTGATAGTATTGCTTCCGATACTTGATCATTAAAAGCTTAAGTTTTAAGTTAGGATCAAATGATCTTATGGTTGCACCGGGTACTGTGTATTAGATAGAGTATCGACATTAATGCTTTGCTTTATCTAGTTTTCTTTGAAGCGTAAACCAAACTGTTTCTACCCAGATCAAGTTATGTCAAATTGAACCCGATGAGAAACTTAAAACAGAGAACTGAAGAATACGTCTTAAATAGCAGACAACCAAGAATTAAAAGTAGTGAGAATTCAACTCGTGGAAAATCCTGACTGTTTTAATTCTCAAGTGAACAGCCATTTGGCCCAGAGTATCAAGGAACTGAGTATCAAATAAGAAATATGTAAAAGTTACATAATTCTTCAACGAACGAGCAAGGGATTATGTAGGTACATAAGGTAATACTAGCATGGTACCCGCACAATGCGGCGGTGGTGGTCGTGACGGCGGTTTGGTGGTATCAGGGACAGGTGATGATGGCGCGACTATTGGTGGTGATGGTGGTGTCGAGTGGTGTCGGACGATGTAGAGGTAATTGATTTAAAGGGTAGTGAAAATATTTTAAAAGTTAAGGGACTAATGATATAAATTAACTCATTAAGGGTATAATGGTCATTTCGCATCTCTCCTTTTTCTAACTTTTCAACATGGGTGTATAACCTTTATATAGTAGTATAGAAGTATAGAAGTGTTTATGTTGACCCCAAAATGTTTTGTCTGTCAGAGGACATGACCAATGACAGATTATTTTAAGAACTAGGATTAGTTTAGTGAATTTGAGAGTTATGTGAGACGGCTAAGATTTTATTTTAGCTTGGCGGCATAAGTTAATTGGTTTCATAAGTTTTTTAGCACCCGCTATCTTTCTTGGGCTCATTGGGCCCTAGAAAATTTTAGTTAATTCCTATTTATCTTTATGTATGCATGGTTGTTTTCATATCACATGTTGAGTTTCTTGGAGGAGGCTATGTTTATTATGTTTTTACTATTTTATGTTGTTCACTATGTCCAATATGGTTGCTATTGTATATGTATTGTCGAAACTATTCTAAAGTGTTGTTAGGTCTCATGTTTGTTACTCTTCCCTACGCTTAATGTAGTCGGGTGATACTCAGCAGACAGATATATATCTTCTTATGCTATTTTCCATCGACATGTATGGTACTAAACCCTTCACACTTTCCGACTTTTATCTCTGTGGCCGGAGGTCCTTATGGAAGTAGTCTATCTACCTTTGGGTAGAGGCAAGACTGTCTACAGCTCACCTCCTCATACCCCGCTCAGAGATTGGGTCTTGTTGTTGTTGTTGTTGTTCTACTTATGATCAAAACAATTCATCAATATAGGTTAGATTGCATAAAAGATCTATATTTGTAGTTCGAGTTGATACTGAACATTAGAAATTGCATTGCACATTTAAGTCATTCAGTGCACAGTTTTTGAATTCCATAAAGGCAAATACTTTTTATATGCAGCAAAAACAATACAAAATCTCATCAAAAATGGGATATGAGAATGTTAGATGTATACAAGCATACAACTATACTTTTATCCAAGGGTAAAAAAACTATTTCTAGAAAGACATCTCAGAAAGTACATGTTATAAGAAAACAGGGATACAAATGTTAGCGCATTTTTATGTATGGATATAAGAAAATACTCAAAATTTAAATTAGTGTAATTTAAATTAGACTTACATGCTAATTAGCTATCTAGACATCTAGTTGAGTCTATAGGCTACACTTTAGCAAGGGTTGGGCCAATCCTTTTGGTTGGTCTAATAGGCTTGGGCTAAGAATGTTCCACTTCCACCTCTAGAAACTCTCAACCTTCCCTACCAGAGGTCTAGAGTACTAGCCTACTATGTTTATTGGATATATATACACGAGTCGTAAACTCGTAATTTTGAAACATGTAGAAACGCTAAGCATGCAAATGAGCTAGTATGTTACTTCTTCTATTTTCGTATGATCTTGGATAGAATCCCATTGAGCTTATATACGGGCTTTGTAGGAGTTGGGTTGAAAACGATTCTAACATATGATATAAGTGTCAAGTTGATCCTAAACCCAAGTCTCACATTGGTAAAATGAAACAGTGAAAACTAAAAAGTCTAAACTTATATGTTTGTGGGCTACTCCTCCTACTCTCATATGATATCCATACACCATTTTCTTAGTTGTACATATCAAATATATTTCATAATATTTTACAATACAACACCTCAATGCACGTTTAATAATGGCTATACAAAAATAATGGGGAGAATTTCATATATGTCCCATATTAAGACCCTAATTACATATTTATCCATTTTAAATTAATAATTTCATATATATCCTAATTTTGTCTACATTATATCATATTTATCCATTTAGCTATTAAATGATTTACAATGGGATTTACATCAAAAACTTCGGTACTTTTTAAAACTAAACCACCGAACTAATCCCCAACCAACAACCCATGCATGTTAACAAAATTGATACATAAAAAGTTTGATCAATATATTCAACGTGATAATCAAAGTCAATCATACACCCAAAACTTAATCAACACTATATCTACTTACGCCAAATATAGATGTAATAAAAAACAACAAAAATCATTAGAATTTTATGGGTGCCTAAGAATGGTGCAATGTAAAGAATCAAGAATGACATTATTAGTCAAAAAAAAAATGACAAATATTTATGAGGTCCTCTGAAAATTGTATTGATTTTTTATTGGTAAACTCTAAACCTAAAATATTACTTTCTAAATCTTCATAAACTATGTTCAGAAGACATTGTAACAATCAAAGTCTCGAACTAAATAATACTTCAGCTATATAAATAATACCACAAAAGAAACAGAATACAAGAGGATTTGTTACACATCATCGCAAAGAAGAAAACACAAACCTTAATGATTGTATGTTTATGGGGGATCGTTGAGATATAAACGGGATGGGATTGATATGACGGGAGTGTGTTTCTCTTTGCGGCTCTCAAAAATGTATATTGGTGAATGGGTATATAATTTATGATTTGGATAGATCTGATATAATCTAAGCAAATTTTGGGTATATATGAAGTTATTAATTTAAGTTGGATATATATGTAATTAAGGTATGAATATGGGATATATATGAAATTATTAATTTAAGTTGGATATATATGTAATTAAGGTATTAATATAGGACATATATGATATTATCCCAAAATAATGTATGGATCATCACACCTTATCGGGCTTATAAATGGGCCGGGTTTTGTATGTATTTGGCAGAAATGATAGTAACAAACCTTTTTACGGTTTTACCATTCAAAAACCTATAGTTAGTTTGTTACTATTACACTCACATGAAATTCAATTTGCTACGTGGGCTTCGTTTTTACTCTTGAGCTTTTGTGTAATTGTGTTATACATAGTGAAGCGTGGTATCAAAGAATATCACATGATGACATTTACTACATTATTGTCTCTATCCTTCCATACGTAGAACCTTGAAATTGACATGTACAAACATAGCCGGCTTTGATGGTGGACAAAGCGGTCGATCGGCCGAGGTCCGTTTTTTTAAAGGACCCGATTTTTATTTTTTTAATGTTTTATATATAAAAAAAGTTATTTATGTAATCAACTAAATTCATTACAAATCGTAACAATCATCAAAAGTATAATATCGCAGACACAAAAAAACCCACTTACATATCTTTTATGGATTAATTATTTATTGTTATGTATGTTATCCTTTGATTTTATATTTATAAATATTTTTTATTTGAATTTCAAGTTCTGTTTTTTCTTTATTTAATTTAATTTTCAATGTTTTTTATTTATTATTCGACTAATAACTTTTGTCGTGTTTATTATTAAAACATTTATTGTTGTTTTAAAAAACAGTTTGTATAATATATTATATTGCGCTTAACATAGGAGCCCTTTTTTTTTTGCTCGGCCTAGGTCCATAAATCCTCAGAGACGGCCTTGTGTACAAATGTAATATTGTTGAACCATGTTTCATAAATACCCATCATTTTATATGCCCATTTCTTGATAGAACCCATTTCAAAAAACATGTTAGCAACTTGCAAGGTTAATTTCCACATTGCTAATCAAACACCATAAAGACCATCTAAAATGGACTACGCTTGTCATGCAATTTCAGGAACATGAATGTGACCGGAATAGCCATTGATTTAACATATACAAGAGTAAGCATGTGTACTGCATAGATATGACAAATCACTTGACAATTCAAGAACAAATTGAAATTTTTAACATAATTAGCACATTATCAGCTGCACAGCGGAGGATTTTAGCAAGTGCATCAGGTGAACATACAGAGCCACCCGAAAAATCCTTTCACAAAATAATCCATCTTTTTCTGGTTTATTGGTTTTGTAATGCAAAGGATCTGAATAAATAGGCATTTAGATGTTGTACAAATAAAAAATTCCGATTTCTTTTGAGTTATTTGTATTTTCTTTTCTATTTCATTTAATTTCCTCTTACATTACATGACTTTCTATATTTCCCTAAGTGATGTGGGGAGTCCAAAATTGATGTTGCAGAATTCATTTAGTTCTTCCTATCGGCTCGGATGAGGGAGAATTATATGCATCTGAAAGATCTTTCATATTGTGCCTAATCCCAAAATTAGTTCTATATATATGCCAAGCAATGAGAAAAATAAAGAGGTTTTAAGGCCTCAATATTTTAAAGTCACATTATTTAATCACAACTCAAAGTAAAAGAGAAGGCTACAGTGAATTGCAAAACCAACATTAAATGGGGTCTAAAGAAAGAAAACTGAGGTGACTTGTGAAACTTTTGTTGATTAATTTCAAAATTATGACAACATATTGTGATGAAAGCTTTTCTAGACTTAAGTTAGAATTATTACTTACGCTCCACGATGTCACAAGATGTACTTAAGGGCTAATATTCTAGTAACGATATCAACTGAAATCAATATATTAGAGGATATGGATTTAAAAACTTTGGTTAACAAACAATTTGTTTTATGGGCTTATTTTGTAATACCGCATAGGGTCTCCGAAATTCATTTGTTGCACCAAGCCACCAACAATATACCAGATAACTCGTTCACAGCTTGTCCTGACGGTATCACTAGTCACTTCAATTCAATACCAGATAAATCCTTCCTGTTGTTGTTTTATGCTCGTCATATATCTCGGTCTAAATAACTTTGCATCACTATGTCTCAACTGTCAACAATCTTTTTCTATTTTCATTATGCCAATAGTTAGGTCACGTACTCCAGTAATCCACATGATTACATGCATTGGCGGATCCAACAATAAAAATCACGTGTGTCTATTCATCCATTTCAAATGCTTCAAAATACTTACTTTATAATTTACATATATAAGTCTTCGATATATCTACTAAAAAATTTCAAATCTAACTTAAGTCCATGTATCTATTTTAGATAGGGATTAGTATCTTGGAATGTAATAAACTTTGGACGAATGTCTATAGTGGAAAATAACTAAAGTCGTGTGTATTGTATGTAAACAACTCAAAATTATGTTTATTGTATGTAAGAAAACATACGTGGCAACCATATATAGCTGCCACTTGTTAGATTTTAATTGGTTGGATACATTTTCTTACATACAATAAACATAATTTCGAGTTGTTTACATATAATACACACGACTTTAGTTATTTCCTACTATAAACATTCGTCCAAAGTTTGTAACATTACAGGATACTTATCCCTTTTTAGATATATATAGAATATTGCCTCTGATTAGGTGACAGTTTGTAATGTAGATATATATAGAATATTGCCTCTGATTAGGTGACAGTTTGTAATGAGTGTTAGGGGGAAAAAAACTTTGTGTACGTATAATATAAACCATGTTAATTATGTGACAAATTGTGCTCTCTTTGTTAAACTTACTTACCATCTCATCATCTCATAAGTAACTTACATACATCGAAGTTGATCATTATTTTTAGAAGAATGGTTATTTTTCATGTAAAGATTGGTTATTATTATGTACCAACATCATTTAATGCATTAACTATAAACCTAAAGGGGATGATTGGTACGATGGAATAGAAAGTTGAAAAAGAGAATGAGAAACACTTCTCTTGTTTGGTTACACCGGAGGATGGATAAGTGTGAATGGTTTCCATTCTCTTCATTCTCTACAAATGGGTGGGAACGGCAAAAAAAAAAAAAATTTTGTTTGATGATACTATATGTGTTAATATAGATTGTTAATTAAAATTTTGTATTTCTCTTATATCTATTCTCTATTTGTACCAAACGATAGAATCCATTCTTTTTCCAAAATACTCATTCTTTTTCTCCTTATTTTCATTCTCTGTTACATTTTCATTTCTTATGATTCTCTCAATATCAAACAGCCCATAAAGAGTTATAGACTTATAGCTAAGACTTTCAAAACTTTTACACGTTAATTATAATCTTCAAAACCTATGGTGATTGGTGAGTAAAATCCATTAAGTATATTGTTTAAAAAAGAAAACCCTGTCATTGCCTCCTAAGTAGAGGTGCAAGAAAAAACCGATTAACCGAACCGACTCGATTTGTAACCGGTAACCGAAACCGGTTAATAACCGAAATAGTAAAAACCGATTATAGGTTACCAGAAACCGTAGGTTACTAACCGATTACTCTTTTCAAAACCAAAACCGATTATTAACCGGTTAACCTATAACCAGTTAATTATTCCAAATATATATATATACATAATACATATTATATATATATACATATTATATATATATATATATATCAATATCAATCATATTATATACATACACTGATATATAACCGGAAAGATCGCACCATCAGATGATTTCGTAAGCTTTTAATATATCTATACTATATATAGATTAATGCTTCTTTCATCAGATCCAACATCAATTTTTGGTTGTTTTTGAGATTTGGGATGATGAATTTTGTTTTGTGTTTAGAAAATGATGTTTATTTGGAATATGAGTTTTTTGGAATATGAGTTCGTCGCTCAGACTTGTCGGAAATGATTGTTTTCCCCATTGTTCACCACTTTCTCAATATTATAATGGGCGGTTAAAAAAAACCGAATAGGTTAACCGATATCGGTTAACCGGTTATTATTAATCGAAATCGGTTAGATAGGTTCCAGTTTTAAAACCTAGAAACCGGTTATTAACCGGTACAAGTTAACCGTAACCGGTTATTACTGTTTCAAAAAATAACCGAAATCGATTATTAAAATTAATAACCGAAATCGGTTAACCGCTTCTTGCACCTCTACTCCTAAGTCCTAATAATCGTCAAACTATTCGAGTGAATATGGGCTACAAGGCCCAATTCGGTTGGTCGCAAAGGTTTGGACCAAGCCTTTTAATTCCATATTTCCATGATTCTTTTCTCTCAACTAAATAACCTACTACAGTACTAGATATATAAATACTTTTTAACGGTCGGTTATGATTCGACATCAAAGAATATTTCACCACACAATGGTGAAACTGTGTATGTATTCTAAACTACGAGATGTAGATCATGAGCCGTTACATATGTTCAAAGGAAAAACCCCAGGACATGTCAATCTGAAGAGTCGAACTCATGTCATAAGATAAATGATAGAAGACTCTAGCTAGTTGATATACTTATGTAAAATCTTCAAATACAACTTATAACGATTATAACAATCTTAAAAGGAAAGCTAGCTCACCCTCTCATACTCACCTGCAGATTTGGCGATTTGGGTAATTTGATATGTAGCATAGAAAAACAATGTTTGAAGAAAAGGATTTCCTTAACAACAAAGTTTTTAACTATACCCAATATTCTTTTCTTTTCTAAGTATTTTCTAAAAAAATATTCTTTTTTTCTAGTGACGAAGCCACGTGAGCAGAAGGATGGTTATGGCTCACCTCTAATGTTTATACTTTCTAGTATTTTTTTAGAACGACAGAGATTTTATTGAAAAAACAACTAACAAGACGCTAGTATCTAGTATTGTTTTTATGTATTAGTGTATTTCAAATTTAATTGGCTTACCAACAATATACTCCGTATAAATTTATGTTCGGCCCCCTTTGACCTCAATTTCTGGCTACACCACTAGTTTTATGAGAGAAAGATATTTTATTTCTCATAATTTACTCTCTAGAAATCACTTTCACACATTAAAGATATTTTTTATTTCTACTCGAAAATTAACGTTCTACATTGTGAAGCGTGGTGCCGAAGGAAATCACACAGATTACATTTACTACATAATTGTCCCTATCCTCTCCCATATATAGATGTTTGAATTCTTAAAGTTGACATGTAACAATGTACATTTGTCGAACCATGTTTCATTAAAACCCATCCCTTTTGTAGACCCATGATTTCTTAAACACATGCTACAAGAGGTTTCCAAGTTGCCCCTATAAAACACCTTATATAAAGAGCTACTAAAAAGTACTCCGTACTATGATTTTACTGCAATTTGAGGAACAAGAATATGATGGAAATGGACATTGATTGACATATGAAGAATTATGGTGGATGTCAACATTATGTATATCATAAACTTTGTGCATTGCATGTTATTACTTGTCATTTTAAAAACAAAGTGAGTCTTTTAATGTAACTTTTTTCAAACTAGGTTGTAGTTCATCACGAGCTTTTTAAACGGCGAGTTACTGAGATAGATCGAGAATCCATAGTAACATCCAAACGGACAGGATCTGGACACTCGTTACCCCTCTCAAGGGATACCCTTGGTATCACTTTTTGAAAATTGTATAAATTAAAATAATTAATTTTTGAAACTTTAGGGTAAATCATTTATTTTTTTGAACAGTTAGTCGGAATTCGACATCAAGGAACACCTCACCGTATAATGGTAAAGCCATGCACGTACTCTAGACTACGAGATGTAGACCATAAGCCGTTACAAGTGATTCAAGGAAAAAACTCACATACTTGTCACTCCTAAGAGTCGAACCCAATACCTGTGGGAAAAACCAGGGATGCATCTGCCAGTTGAGCTAGCTTCTTTGCAAGTGTAAATCATCTATATGTCGATTAATACATTTAATAAATGTTTTCTTTGCTGTTCAAAAAAATAGATAAATAAATAAATGTTTTTTTTAACGTAAGTTCTAATGCTATTGAAAGTTACACTTAATTTTACTTCAAAAAAAAAAATTAAAAATTGAGTATATATTAAGTTTGAAAATTTTGTTAATATTATATCACCCACATGGCCACATTGTGCTTGTAAGTGTACGGGCTATGAGGCCCAATCAGATTGATCTAAGATTGGCCCATCAAATTTAACATGCTACGTGGGATTTATTTCATCTTTTGAAATATTTGTGTTTGTACATAGGGAAGCATGGTGTCAAAGAAGATCACATGATGACATTTAGGCCTCTCCCTAAGCTAGAACACCCAACACCTCTTCCACACCTCTTCCACACTGCCACATCAGCTTTTCTCTCTCTTCATCCACCCTCTTCCACACTCACTCCCTAACACTCTTCCACAGCTTTTATCTCTCTTCATCCACCTCTTCCACAATCACTCCCTATAACCCCTCTTCCACACCTCTTCCACAACTCTTCCACAACTCACAAAAACCCACATCTGACCCCACCTCTTCTCTCTTTTTCTCGTCATTCCTCATCGATGGAACGAAGCAAGCGGACGAAGAACATGGTCGACGAAGATGCTACCTAAGGTGTCTTTGTCGAAGAGAATAGATCTAAATAATAGATCTAAATAATAGATCTAAATAATAGATCTAAATAATAGATCTAAATAAT
>CM067175.1:13890578-13895578 GCA_034093135.1 Erigeron breviscapus | reverse complement strand
CTTCCTCCGCGGACGCTTCTGGTATCGGGACAATCCCGGTACCACAAGCCCTCGGAGTTTTTAGAGGTTCGTCATCATTATATGGTTTCGGCTTTATATAAGTCTCTCGAGGCCAAAATTGTGATTGCGATTGAGATCTTGGTGTTGTTGACGTCACATTTTCTTTTTTGTCATCAATTATTTTTGGCTTAAATTTGTCAATTGTGAGAAATGACCCGTCTCTCCACACGGATTTACATACCGGACAAATTAGCGTTTTTTCCTCATTCACGTGTTTTGAAATACACGGAAAATGAAATGTGTGTGAACATTCCGCGGTGAATATCGCGGTTTTGTGACCCGTTTTCACACTTTGTAAACATAGCCCACAATTACTCTGCACATATACCAAATATTCATTTCCATCAGTACTCAACATTATTTTAAAAATATAAAATACAGAAATATATATGTATATGTATATATAATGTAGAAATGGAGGACTTACTCTAGAAAAGCCTAAGGAATTCTTGAAGATGGAAAAAGGAGATCTGGGAGAAGAAGGATTTGAAGAAAGTAAAGAAGATTTAAGATTTTTTGTTTTACATCTTAATCTTGGAGTAATATTAAGGTTGTCAATAACAGAAGAATGAAACTTAGTATCATCATTAGTAGCTTCATTAACATTGTTTTTTGTTTTAGGACGAGGTTTTAAACGCAATCTTGGTGTGGAAGAATTCGAATTAGTATTAGTATTAGAATCAATAATAATATCATTATTATTATTAATGTCACCGGTGTTGTTACTATTGCTACTTTTGGAACGTAGGCTCCAAGTAGAATGTAACCGAGGTGTGGATGGGTTCGAGCCCGAAGTAGAACTACTTTTGAAAAAACCAAGTTTAGAGGGTGTTTTTGGGCTAGGATTTGGGGGATTTTGTTGGTTTTCGACAAGTATAGGTGAATCTGATGAGTTTCGAGGAATTGTGGTGCAAAAAGCTCTTCGCCATCCGGTTCCCATTTGGAGGGATTTGAAAGGAAATGGAAAGAAGAATATGAAGAGAAATGGGAGAAGAAGGTGTGGTATTTGAAAGAAAAAGAAGAAGAATATGAAGATGAATAATAAGAAGAAGGAGAAGGAGAACATGGGGGTCAGTTTGGAATCAGGAAGATAATATTGGATTTATATAACCACTAGTAGTAGTAATGACAAAATAATATTTTTATTTTTGTATATGGTGTGTGGGTCGTGTGTAAGATGAAAATATTAAAATGTAGTGTGGAATTGTACCTATCAATCATCCTATTTTCATTTCTGTTAAAACTTAAAAGAGGCTTTTCTTTGGGGTAAAAACATATTTTTGAGGTTGAATTTTGTTGCTTGTGTTTTGTGGCATGTATTTACGGGAGAGGATTCCCTCAAGTTACTCTTAACATGATTAGTCATGTTAAGATAATCTTGACCCTAAGATGAAAATCAAGGGTCAAGATTCAAAGATGATATTTGAATCTTAGCCCTTAATTTTTATTCATGGGTCAAGATTTTTCCAACTTGACTTAAGTTGAGGAATTAACCTGAGGGAATCCCCTCCCTGTATTTACATGGTGTAAAATGACATTTCATGACATGATGGTACACACATTCAACTACTTTATGTAAAATAGATTGTCTTTAGAGTAAAAATTCATATGAAATATATTCGTAATAACGTTACTACTTCGTTTCTCCAAGAATAGAAAAGCGAAATTAGTTGATATTCAATACCTTTACATGAGTATCTATATAATCTTTTCTTTATTTCAATATGTGTTTGTTTTCAAACATGAAGTTTTTATAAATTGTCTAGATAAAATAGTCTTTTTTTATGCGATGACCTAATGCTAAATCATTTGTACATAACTTAATAGATAAAATAACATATAATCAACTTTAAGTTAGGTCATTTGAATTACATACCTGAGTAGTTTATTTGAACATAAACCTATATGACTTTATTAGTTATTAAATTTGATCGAGAATAAGAGTCTAGTGTATAATCGGTTCTTTTTATAAGATTTTTCATCGGTTCATTTTGGTATATCGGTTCTTTTACATCCCATTTTTTTGACACTTTTTGCAAGTTGTCTATCTGTCTAGTGGAGCCGATTGTAGCTCTTTTTGGTTTCGCTTTTCACAATACCAATATTTTTGTTTTTATGTGTGTGTTTTGGCAACTTTTGCTAACTTTTGGCCTTTTGGTTTCCTTACCCCTCACAATATGACATTTTTTGATAAATTTTGGTAAAAATTTTTAATACCACATAACATGTTTCTATCGATCCATTTTCTTGTCAAAACTTGTCAATTTTCAAAAATTGCCACTAAACACCTAAACTATCACACATACACACCTGACAATATTAGTGGTATTTGAGGATAAAGAATTATACTTTTAATTTCTTGAACGAATTGCATTTTTGGTCCCTGTGGTATCACATCATTTGCAAGTTTCATACAAATGTGTGCAAAGTGGTGTTCGTGGTCCCTGTGGTATCACACCAATTGCATCCTTGGTCCAAAATTAACGGGTCATTTATTTTTCTCCGTTAGTGAGCCCATGTGCCACGCACGTGATGGCCAATAGTGTCTTTTCATACAAACAACTAAACAAGGACCATTCTTGCAAACTAACTCAATTAATACTCACTTTTATATCACTTGTCAAAAAAAAAATCATTTTTATGTCAAATATAAAATTACACAAATAAAAATAAAAACACATTAATTAATCTGTTAAATCCCCTTCATTTCTGACACACTGTATATGAATAATCAATCTCCTCCTTCCCCATCAATCGATCACTTCAATTTCTTACTTCAATCCGCCAAAATCTAAATTATTATTAAGCTTCAATCTCCTCTACCGTGAGTAATCCTTCAGATCCACCACCGTCGTCGCCGTCGCCCGTCATATATGCTATCACCACCACCACCGCCCTTCGTACCCACTGTTTGGGGTAGAATTTTCACAACTAGGATCTTAATAATTATTTATACTTTGGGCTTGTCGAAGTATCGTTCAATAATCCGTTACTGTTAGATCCCTATTCTAGGATCTTAATAATTATTTATACTTTGGGCTTGTCGAAGTATCGTTCAATAATCCGTTACTGTTTAAAGGATCCCTATTGCTAGGATCTTAACTATATTATCTTATAACAGGATCTTGAGATCGTCAAGATCAATGAAATCACTAATGAACGTATATCTAGTACGAAAGATATTGTATGCAGGAACAATTATGATTAAAAGACATTTACAACGTGAAGAAACAAGCCTCAACGGATAGTTTACCACTTCTACCACAAGAATCGGGATTGATAACAGTTTTACCATGTGTGAAAAATCTCTCAAACGGTCATCTTCACCAATTCTTCAGCGTAGCGAGCAAGTTCAGGAAGATCCCAGATATTTCGCATAATTCAGTTCAACGATTAGTTCTATACATACTAAGGCATCTTCAGCAGAAAAAGAGAATCAAGACACAACGATCAACACACAGCAACTTTACTTACTAAGCTCATTACTTGTTAACCATTCACTTTTTTCTTTCGATCATTGTATTGTAATCCAAAACAAATAATAATAAAAGAACATAGGTAGGAACGATTGATTCCTCCCGGGGTTTTTTACCTAAGATTTCTTAATTGAATCAAGGGTTTTTCCCCGTCAACAAAATTCTGGTGTCGTTATTATCTTTGCTTTTATTTTCAGTTCAGGATCACAACGCTGATCTTTAGTATCGTTATCCTTATCTTCAACTAATTTCGTGGTTTATTGCTGTATTTCTATCTCAAAGATTTTCGTAAACTCTTTTTATTCAAAACTCTTATTTCGCATTGTTTTCTTTAGCAAAAATCTTATTTTATTTGAAGATCCTAAACACCTGACCTCACTTACAAATCTTTGGTCAGAAAAATTATCTTGAATCCTTTTACAAAATTATCTTAGGTAATTTTTGTCCGAAACACCCACCACCGTTACCACCCTTCAGATCTGTTGTCGCCCTTGGGTCCACCACTGTCGCCACGTTCGGATCTTCCACAACCCATTTTTGATACCCAAAAAACCTTTTTTTCAGACTATATATATATATATATATAGGTTTTCAGATCCTGGATAACTTCATGATCAAATCTTTTTATTGGGTTTGTAGTCGGATCTTGTTATTGGGTTTGTGGCCAGTTTTCTTGGCCGGATCTTTTTCACCGGAGCTTTCTTCGTCCCGATCTTCTTGCCGGATTTTGTTGTGTTTTGTGATGGGTATGTACTTATATGTGTATTGATGATGATGATATGATGATGATGATATGATGATGATGATATGATGATGATGATATGATGATGATGATATGATGATGATGATATGATGATGATGATATGATGATGATGATATGATGATGATGATATGATGATGATGATATGATGATGATGATATGATGATGATGATATGATGATGATGATATGATGATGATGATATGATGATGATGATATGATGATGATGATATGATGATGATGATATGATGATGATGATATGATGATGATGATATGATGATGATGATATGATGATGATGATATGATGATGATGATATGATGATGATGATATGATGATGATGATATTGATGATGATGATATTGAGATGATGATATATGTTGTTTTTGATGATGATGATATTGATGATGATGACGATGGTAAATATATGAACAAAGAATAAATAAAAATAATAATTTGAGTTACTTTGCAAGAATTGTCCTTGTTTGTATGAAAAGACACTATTGCCCATCATGTGCGTGGCACATGGGCTCACTAACGGGGGAAAATAAACGGCCCGTTAGTTTTGGACCAATGATGCAACTGATGTGATACCACAGGGACCACAAACACAACTTTGCACACATTTGTATGAAATTTGCAAATGGTGTGATACCACAGGGACCACAAACACAACTTTGGACACATTTGTATGAAATTTGCAAATGGT
>CM067175.1:13773078-13885578 GCA_034093135.1 Erigeron breviscapus | reverse complement strand
ATATATATATATATATATATATATATATATATATATATATATATATATATATATATATATATATATATATATATATATATATATATATATATATATATATATATATATATATATATATATATATATATATATATATATATATATATATATATATATATATATATATATATATATATATATATATATATATATATATATATATATATATATATATATATATATATATATATATATATATATATATATATATATATATATATATATATATATATATATATATATATATATATATATATATATATATATATATATATATATATATATATATATATATATATATATATATATATATATATATATATATATATATATATATATATATATATATATATATATATATATATATATATATATATATATATATATATATATATATATATATATATATATATATATATATATATATATATATATATATATATATATATATATATATATATATATATATATATATATATATATATATATATATATATATATATATATATATATATATATATATATATATATATATATATATATATATATATATATATATATATATATATATTACTTTTTTATTAAATGACCGAAATGTATACTCGTTATATTTCACTTCACCCATAGTAACCAACGCCCCCCTTCGTAACGCAGTGGATTTTTCAAAAACCCACCACAATAATGAACCTCTACAATACCTAACTTATCCATTGACTTCATTTTATCAAAAATAGATCATTTTTTCAATTAATGTAACACCCCAAAATTTTTAAGGTAAATAAATTAACCTCTTTTTAGTTTTGACATTAAAATAATTTCCTAGTATTTTATTTTGAGTTATGGGTTAATTTAGTTGGAACTTTAACGGATAACGGGTATATTTTCCCTCATAAATTGAAAAGGGGCGTGGCACTCATAGGAAGTGCCAACCAACTTCTCTTTTGTGAGTCATTCTTCCATTCTCATATTCTACTCCTTCTTCAATCTTCTTCTTATTCCATTACAAGCAAAATCCATTCTTCCTCTCAACCAATAATCAATTAAGTGAACTAATAATAACCATATTATAGTGAAGGATTTAATTTGGGGGAAATTGTGAGTGTGTGAGGTGTGTGGGTCGACATCATCAAGGGAAAAGAAAGAAGAAATTGTAATTTTTAATCTTGATTCTAGCCCTTTTTCTTCAAGGTAATGATTTCCCTCTAACCTAATTTTGATTTCTTTAAGAATTAGGGTTCTTGAGAGGTCCAATTTGGGGATTTTTGCTAGAGTTGAGTTTATGTATGATTTTCCCCAAATTCTTATATATGATAGTTTGTTATTGAGTTGCATGACTAATTTAATTAAGAATTTGAATGTTGACAATGCAACTTTGGTTATGAAAGAATGGTGATTTTTCTAGTTGAATGGAATGATGGTGGAATTGATGAATTGAACTCATCAAGTGAAATTTTTGAATGAAATGCAACTCAATGACAAAATAAGAGGGTTTGGGTTAGGAATGCTAGTGTAATGTTGAAGACTAGGTTGAGTAGCCAAAATGGTGAATATTGTCTTATATGCGTTTATGATGAATTGAATAGGTTGAAAGCTTGTTGTGCTTTGCGGTTATATTGATTTGATTATTGTGTCGTGAAGGAGGTGAGTATACTTGCATACCTTGTATATATCCTTGGGTCAATTACCATACGATGGTGGATTCCGTGTGTGGTAATTGATTTGGCGTTGAGCCTAAGTAGTGGCCGTCTTTGATTACGGGCCTAACTGCCTAAGTAGTGGCCATAGCTCATGTGTGGGCATTGTTATTGTTTATATTGATTGTGATTGTAATCATTTGCTTATATGGATCCATGTAATGCGTTGACACAAAGGTGAGTATTATAGATATGGCACGACGGTGCCATAGTCTATATGCAATAGACCTTTGTGCATTGCCCTCCTTCGTTTATATGATTGTATGCAAGCATATTCACTAAGCATTCGCTTACCCTTTAGTTGTTTACCATTTTATAGGTGGTTCCGGAAGAAGGAACTAGTGGTGTTGATTGAAGTTTAGAAGAAAGGATTATTAGAAGACTTGGAGGTATTGTCCATTCTTGGAAGAATGGATCTTTTGTATAGACACTTAGACATCCTACCTCATATGGCTCATGATACTCTTGTTGTTTTGGTAATGTTGGTTCTTGGTCAATTTCTGCAAATATGGTCATGGTTTGGTATTTTGATTTCAAAAACAAGTATGGTTGTCTTGCTTAAACGTTAACTTGGGTGAATGATTCTCTTGGCGTGTAAGTGAATGTTTGATCATATGAATACTTGGTATATGTATAAAGTCATGTTATGTAATGGTTTGAATTCAAAAATCATGTGATTATGAAGCTTGGATTTGAGTTTGGAAAGTTTTTGTAAGTAAGAGTTGGATTTTTGCTGGTGTACCAGTTAGTGCTGCCCACCACAAATCTGGTGCGGCTCACTAACTGAAGGTTGAGGACAGTATGGTTTTAGTGTTGCCCACCATATATCAGGTGAGGTTCACTAGCTGAAAGTCTGGTCAGGTGATTTAGTGCTGCCACCACATATGAGGTGAGGCCCACTAGTTATAAAAAAAAATTCTTATTTTTCTAAAATCGAGTCTTGTCGTTTCAATTTAATACTTACCTGTGCGAATGGTACATTGCGGTACAAGTTTTTCCTTCCAATTTAGGGAATAAT
The DNA here is from genome assembly GCA_034093135.1 of Erigeron breviscapus. Lineage (NCBI taxonomy): Eukaryota > Viridiplantae > Streptophyta > Magnoliopsida > Asterales > Asteraceae > Erigeron > Erigeron breviscapus. Next base: position 13,882,827 of record CM067175.1, on the reverse strand, counting down.
CGAACGAATTTTGATTAGAGAAAAATTAGGGTTCTTGGTTTTGGGGGGAAAAGAGAAAAGGGAGAAGAAAGAAGCGGGGAGAGAGAAACAGAAAAAGAAAAATATTATTTTCGATATATAAAAACTGATATATATATATATATATATAAGTCGTCAAAGTCAACTGCCACGTCAGCAAAACTGATGACGTGGCATCGGTGACGTGGCACTTAACGGGGGTCGCATGTCAAAAACTAACGAGATACCCTTTATTGGGAAATTTTTAGTAATGGAGTCATTTAAATAGACGAAAAACTAAATAGGTTCTCTTTAATAGGAAATTTGTGTAAAAAGATTACCTTTTTATGGATTTTTCCCAATTTAAAACGAAATATGAATTTTAATTAGCATACTAATAACCTTTCAGAGTGACAGCAATGGTTACAAGGTAGCTAGTGCGAGTGACCCTATCCCATTTACCGCATAGCATCATCTTCATGGAAAACCCCACAAAGTGTGTGACTCAAAAGGATCGAACTAATAACCTTGTGAGTAAAACTCCATAGCTCAACCCACTGAGCTGGTATCATTGATTAACTTGAAAAACTTACTTAATCCTATACTTAAGTTTCGACATCTCTAGTTGCCACATGCTTTTGTAACGTATTTGCTACTACATTTACTTGGTTTATGTACCAAAGCCTTTTTCGTTTTGCATCACATATGTAATTTTAATAGCACGATACCTGAAACAAAAAGTACAAGTCTTGGGTCATCATGAACTTTAGAGGACCATCAATTCGATCCATGTTAGAAAAGCATTATATGATAGGGTATGTTTGTTTTATTCTTTTGTTTTAAAGACTAAAGGAGAAGAACAATCTATTCCTTTGGATGTATATATGAAAGTTATTGCTTGAATTTCTTAATGTATAAGGAGTAGGTTTTAAACATAACATATTAACATGTGCTATGCTATAGTATAATTTCATTATACTATTTTGGATTACTAGATTAATTCAATTCAAGTACCGATCGAAATAATACACTTTCAACAGTGACGTTTCTCACTTCTCAATGTTAGTCGTAAAGCATACTTTAAATTATTAATAATGGAAACGTACTTTGTATAAATATTTAAACATCTTAATCTTAATTTTAATATATACAAAAAAACAGTTAAACTAATGACTTATCAGTTAATTATATAGCTCGATTTCTTTAGATTGACTCTCGCTGATGTCATCATTTAATTATTTACATGATTTTGTTTAATTATTAAAAAGTAAATAATTAAACAAAAACATGAAAATAATTAAATGATTATATAGCTCGATTTCTTTAGATTGACTCTCGCTGATGTCATCATTTAATTATTTACATGATTTTGTTTAATTATTAAAAAGTAAATAATTAAACAAAAACATGAAAATAATTAAATGATAACATCAACGAGAGTTAATTTGATAAAATCGAGCGATATGATTAGCTGATAAGTTATTAGTTTAACTGTCTTTTAATATATATTAAGATAAGATTAAAATTAAGATTATTATTTTTAGGGGACAAATGCAATAAAAAAACTTCACATTGACTACAATTGCAATACATACAATATAATAAAACCTTACCTATATCCACCATAAAAATATAGTTGCATCTTCTATTATATAATATGATTGATATCTTTTATCAAATCGTCAACGTTTAAGTTCCATCTACACACTTATACATATACATTAACAATATGAGCCACAACTCCAGAAGTCTTCATGAAAAACTAAAACCCAGAAAACGAAAGAAGTATAAACATCTCAACTTAATTATACAAGTCCCATTCGTGAATATACTATTAGATAATCCGTACTACATGTTTGCAAATACAATTTGAGTACACGTGGCCATCCAATTAACAACCTTACACCACAATATCAGATAAAGGCCAACATAACAATACCATCTGGAACATAATATCAGTCCTATGCAAAGCAACTCAGGTCAGCTTCTACTTAATTACATACAAAACTTACATAAAAGAGTTTAGACCTTAAAAATTGGTAAACCTCAATACCAGGTTACGAATTCTTGGATGAGTTAGATCTCTATAATGTAGATTTAGCAACCTCATCAGAATACACGTCACCATCCAATTAATAACCTTACACCACAACATCAGATAAAAGGCCAACATAACAATACCATCACAACGGAAAACACAACACATATCCTATGCAAAGCAACTCAACGTCAGCTTCTACTTAATTAATCATACAAAACTTACATAAAAGAGTTTAGACCTTAAAAATTGGTAAACCTCAATACCAGGTTACGAATTCTTGGATGAGTTAGATCTCTATAATGTAGATTTAGCAACCTCATCAGAATACACGTCACCATCCAATTAATAACCTTACACCACAACATCAGATAAAAGGCCAACATAACAATACCATCACAACGGAAAACACAACACATATCCTATGCAAAGCAACTCAACTCAGCTTCTACTTAATTAATTACAAAACTTACACAAAAAACTTTAGACCTTACAAATTGGTAAACCTCGATATCAGGTTACGATTGCTTGGAAGAGTCAGATCTCTATAACGTAGATTTAGCAACCTCATCAGAATACAAAAAAAAAACAAAAAAACAAGAAAGTCTGTATATGACAACAAAAACGGAATATCAAGAGGTACACATCTAAATTATTTGATTATAAAATAAAAGTACATTATCGTAATGTATTGCATTACTTTGTTGTCATTTTGATTACATGTTCCTTTTTATTTTTATTTAGCTTACATTTTTCCATCTACCTTTTCCCATCTGAATAGAAAAGTGCCTTTTTAGTATGTATCAACTTTCAATTTAGAAGCTTTTGCATTTTAAATATATGAATATCTAATATTGACAATGTTATAAGCCCCGTGTCCGGTATTGGACACGGGTCTAAATCTAGTATAATAACAAAACAAACTCGTAAAAAATAAAGCTATTCGAATAATATAAATATTATATATGATGTTCTAGTTTTCTATGTGATAATCTAAACATTTATGTAGTTGTGAATTAAAATATTAATTAATAAATATATGTGAAAGTTTGTTTTAATATTGAGGTTAACAAATTTTCTTGATATATTTTTGATATACCGAGTAATATATATTTTGTATTTTTTAAGATGTGAATATAAGTTATTAGGTGGATTGAGTTACAATTATCGATTGAAACAAATATATGTTTTTGATTATTATTTTTTTTGTGCAAATATGTTTTCAATACTTTAATTTTTATTAATAATCATGAAAAGCTAAAAAATGTTAATAATATTTAACTTTTAGTAAGATTTATTCCATTATGAAAAGTTAAAAATGTAAATTAGTAATGAAAAACAAAAAAGTAAAAATAAATTAATTAGATATCTAATCTTAGGTATAAAACCCCTTACATCTTTATATTTTAATCTATAAAAAACATGGGGGCTCAATCATTCATCTCTATTTATTATACAATAAATATTACTCCATCCGTCCCAATTTAAATGTCCAAAATTGACTTGCTGAGTCTTTTTTCTCTAACTTTGACCGTAAGTATTTTTGTTTATACAACATAATATTTAAGGAAAGTTATATGAGTGGAAAATACATCAAAAGCTCAATCTATCCTCATATTTTACACCAAGTATATTGTATAACACAAACAAAAAAATTTACGATCAAAGTTGCGAAAAAAAGACTTCAAAAGTCAAAATAAGACATTTAAATTGAGACGGATGATAGTAAAAACTTAGTATGGGAGTGGTTATACACCCAAATTTAGGTATCCAACAGTCAAATATCCACTTTTCTCAAATATTTATAATATCCTTAATAGAATAACATAGATCCTCCAATCCTTAAAATAAATATACGATCCCTTTTTATATCAATTATTTTTACATTAATATTATTTTTATATTAGTTATTTTTACATTAATAATAATTATGATTTACCTTTGAAATGAAGTTATTAAGAGTTCTAAATATTAATAACAATAAAATAAAGTTATATAAATAAAAAAGTCCCGATATGTATTTAAGATATCCGGCTGTTGTTAAATGATATTTACTCGCGACTATCCTTTTTAGTAAGTTCCCAACAGGAAATACAATAATTTAAGGAACTTGATGATTATTTAAAGCAAACATTGTACCTTAAAAAAACAAGGGAGCATCATGTATGAGCAAACGTACATTAACGTGTCTGAGACCCTATGGAGATCTATCATATTTGTAACAGACTATATATCACTTAGGAAAATGATTAATCCTCCTAACTAAATAGCCTAAAGATCCTCCTAATCATGAGATGATGACATGTGGAAAAATCAGGGGGCAAGATTAGGAAAGAGAATTAGTGGATAACATATGTCACTTTCTTATAGTTTTAGGAGGATTTTTAGGCTATTCTTTAAGAGGATTTATCATTTTCCTATCCGTTATTGTAATGAATTTTTGCAAAGCTTTATGGTCATTAGAAATTAGAATGACCTAAGACTTAAAGCTGATATATAAGACTAATTTTATAAGTTTAAACATATTTAATGAGATTTCCATATTCATTTTTTATCTTATGATGATGTGTTTTAATATTACTTTCCAGCTTTCTTGGAGAATTTTCGTGTGTAAACTTTTTTTTTTAATGTGAGAAATAATAATATTATATCTTTTGAGAAAAAATTATGTGATAACAAGCTAGACTCGTATAAATAAAAGTAATTAACCAACTAAGTGAGAGCCGCATAGTCTGTGTAGTATCTGAGTCTGCAATTCGTTCTCGAATTGAGACCTTTTTGGTTCAGGGGTTGATATGTCTTGAGAGACCCGGGTTCAATTCTTGTCAAAGGCAAGTTTGAGAATGAAAGCTAACCATCGATGCTAGAAAGCTCGGGATGGGGGTTTCGCAGGTAGGATCAAGGGGTTCCTATCGATCTAGTTTTTTAGAGATAAAAGTAACTTCTAATCATACGGTAATGGAATATTCCATATCTTTTGTTAAAAGATAATTATGGAATAAATATTCATATCTTTTATTATGGTAACTAAATATAATTGTATTGTATTGTATTAGGATATTTATATTTTGGAGCCTACTCCAACATTGTATCTATATTTTTTATTGGATTAATAGAAATTACTAATAAGGAACTAGACTCAAAAAGAAGAAAATAATTAAAAGGCAGCTGTTTTTTCGAACATTCAGTCGAACACGACATCAGGAAAACCTCACCGTATACCGTATAATGGTGAAGTCTTGCACGTACCTTAGACAACGAGATGTTGACCATAGGCCGTTACAAGTATTCGGAGGGAAAAACCAAAGGTTTGTCATCCCTAAAGATCGAACTCTCAAGACCTTGGGAAAAACCAGAAATGCTTCTGACCGGCTGGACTGACCATCATCGGCGGCAACTGTTTTGTACGTCAAAGAACAAATACCTATAATGTAGAGAGACAAAATATTTATTTTCATTTATTAAGTTTCTTAAAAAGGCTTAACCAAATGTCGCAATTATCTACATGATGTAGTTATGATTCATTCATTTATGCACCATTTCTATTGCCAATATATAAAGTGATGAACAAATAAAGGTATCATTTTCCTTTATTATAATCTAAATTTGAATTTGAACTATAAATAAAACAATGTTGGCCGCAAAACTTATGGTTTCATAGCAAACTAGAATAGTACTTGTATATTGATGGTTTCTTAATAACATTTAAATTTTAATGTAAATTACGAAAAATAAAATTTGTGAACTTCGGCATGTACATACAACTAGGAGTGATGATAAATAGCTGCCAGTTTAACGGAATTGCTACTTTTCTTTTCATGTTATTGATAGAGTGGTATTATCCGTCCCTGTTAAATAAAGTAGAGGAGAGTCCATTTCTTGCCAGGTATAAATTAAAATCACAATTGCTAAAAGTATTTAAAGTTTAAGACTTTTTTTTTTCAAATGCTTCATAATGTTATAAAGATTATTCAAATATAACATTTTGATACAAAACATTTGGGAATTTCAAAACAATAAATAATTTGGAATAATATCATGATCAATTATTTCTTCTTCTTATACATACAAGTAGGGAAGTGCAAATGGCCCGACCCGGCCCGACCCGTGAAAACCCGGCCCAACCCGTGACCCGTAAGTGCATGAAAATCGGAACCGTGACCCGGCCCGTGATGGTTCGGTTCGGGTCGGGTTCGGCGGGTCGCGGGCGGGTTACGGGTTTCCTTCACCTTTTTTCGGTTTTTGGCTTGACCCGGCCGACCGCGCAACCCTAATTGTAACATCCCAAACTTTTCTTTACTAATTGACTAATGTCGTTAAGTCAATATTGTGTGTGTCGTTAAGTCTATTTTAGATTTAATGCTTATATGTAGTTAATGTGTGTTATGTGTGAGGCTTGTAAGCCTAAGTGTTAATGTAGTATAAATGTGTGTAATATGAAGATTAATGTCTATGCAGTGACATTTAATGAAGGATTAATGATGTATATGGTCAATAAAGTAGTTTGTGACCAATAATGAAGGATTAGGAAGCTTAGGGGCTAGTTTTGACATGTGTGCAAAGTCAAAAACGGGTTTAGAGGCTTAGGGTTGTCATTAGAGAGCCATTATGCAGATTTTCTTCCTCCTAAACAAGCCCTAGCCGATCCCCTTCCTTCCCTCTCAAGTTTCTCTCTAGATCTATTTGTTTTGGAGCCAAATCGATCGTGTATTGCTTAGATCTTGGATCTTTATCACCAAATACAGGTAATATAGGTATTCCTCATCTGAGATCTGATTGTGTGAGTCTTATATTAGTCTTAATCCAGGCCATAAGGGTTTGGGTTGGGTTATTTGATTGAACGTTCACCGATTTCATGTTATTCGGATGATTAAATGATTGATTCATGATGTAAAGGATTAAAGGATTAATAGGATGGTTAAAGTTGATGAAAGTGCAATTAAAAGGATTAATAGGATGGTTAAAGTTGATGAAAGTGAATTAAAAGGATTAATAGGATGATTATGATGTAAAGGATTAAAGGATTAATAGGATGGTTAAAGTTGATGAAAGTGCAATTAAAAGGATTAATTTTAAGTCCCCAGGTTGGATTTGGGGTATGGGTTCGTATGGAATTCGTTTGATCAAAGAACAAAAATTGGTTTGCTGGTCGGCACCCCAGGTGCGGCGCACCAAAGGAGTGGTGCGGCGCACCTAGTGTTGATCTGAATTCTCTGGAGGTTTGGTGCGACGCACCACTTGGATGGTGCGGCGCACCACTTGGTCAGATTTTACAAAAGGTGTCGTTTAGCTTATATTTTGATCTTATACTTGTTCTAGGTTATTGGAGACACCTAGTCATCGTTGTATTGTGCTTGTAGTTTGTTGTTAAGCTGTATCAAGGTAAGATACACTACTTTTGTCACGCTGAGGGTTCAACAAGCAAAGGTTTCATACTTATAACTTCCTTAACGGTAACATATGATATATGTGGGTATCTCGGGTTACACGGGAGGTACTATGGGATATGTAGTTGACCATGAGACCTGAAATGCAGACCCTAATGTAGTGAAATGAAGTGTTGTTTAATGTAGTTTATGTAGAATTACGAAGTATCTTATTATGTGTGAAATGTAGAAATGGAGTTAATATGTGACATATGCATACTACATGGCTTGTACACCTAGCACACTAGACTTGGTAGGTTGCCATGTCACTTGCACGTTTAAGGGCCCAAACGAAATGAAGGTAATGTGTGATTACGTTTAGGTTATGTGTGTCGCCTAAACTATTATGTGTGAAATCGAGCTCGTAAATATAATGCAGGAAAGTGTTAAGCTTAACCCGTACAAGTCTTAGCCGGACGAGTACGTTGACGTAGTTGTTGCTTGGGTGGCTCCTTGCAACATGGTCTTTATAATGCAGGGCGAGTAATACGAGGGGTTTGACCAACCTCCACATACGGATTACTCTTGGATTGGCTTGCCATTCCTTAACGACATACGATGATTAGCCTTTGGTTGATCATCCAGTCGGGTGTGATGCAGGGCACACTCATATGCAGTAAACGAAGATATGTGTGACAATGTGTGAACGGTTGTTTAATGTTGGGCAACCGTTGGGTTTTCATTTGAACTATTGTTGATATGGCGTGTAACACCAACTAAATGCAGAAACCGAAATGTTTTTATCGGTTTTGACTTTTACAGTCTTTACTTCCGCAATTTAACACCGTTAGGTGGAAGATTTTTGAAAACCCATATTTTTAAACGTCGGGTGTTACAAGTTGGTATCAAAGCATTGGTTTAAGTGAACCAAAATTCGACTTATGCCGTAGGATTTTGGACTTAGACCGACAAGAAGGTAGGTTAGGCTTAAGTAGGATGCCTAGCTAATGAAGTGGAATGCTCTAAGACGGGTTGGGGAGTGAGTGAGAGTGTGATTTAAGGCTTGTTATTGTGTGTGATAATGTAGTTATATGTAGTAGAGCCTTAACATATGTAGTCACTCTTTAACTCTTGCTAACCGTCGTCGTTGCTTTGGAGAGTTAATGGCAAACACTAGAGCTAGTAACCAGAGAGCAGGAGGAAATGGTGGTGGTGTTCCTCCTAACGGAACGGGGCTGGAAATGAAGTAGAACAAAGGCTACCCCGTGTACAAAATCGCCGTCTTGGTGATCCACCAACCGCCTCTGAAGTAGATAGAGCAAACCCGGTAATAGAGCAGGTTCCCAATCAAGCCCAATTACATGAAGAATTGAGAGCTATCCAAGCTCTCTTAATGAGAAATGAAGAGGAATTAGCTCAATTGAGGGCTGAAAGAAATACAGAAAGGATTGGGAGTGAACAAAGGGGTGAGCGTTCGGAAGGGAATTACTCTAATCCCTCCCAAAGTGCTGAACCATCCATGGCAGCCGTGGGTGTTAATGAAGTTAATGGAGGAGGACTTGGAGTTGTTAATGCACCTCGTGTTAATAACTTCAAATATGAAAGTTTTCAGAAATGTGTGCCAAGGAGTTTGATGGTACCCAAAATGCAGTGGGTGCTATGGAGTGGATCGAGGACATTGAGGTAGTTTTTGCATCTTGCTATTGTCCGGATGATATGAAGGTTTTGTGTGCTAGTAGGATGTTGAAGAAGAATGCCCGTAATTGGTAGAGGGCTACTACAGTGTCTATGGCTCCTGAGGTACTTGCAGTTATGCCTTGGGGAAACATTTAAGGAGAAGTTTTTAGAGGAGTATGTGGGAACACGTGAGTTAAGGTTGATTGAAAAGGAGTTTAGATCGTTGGTTGCTAAACCCGGTGCAATTTCTGATTATGCACACTCGTTTATGGAGAAGTTGAAGTTTGTTGGACCCTTGGTTCGAAGGCAGGGGGACCAAATTGAGGCTTATTGTGATGGTCTCCCCGTTAGTTATCGTGGATTATGTAGACAACATGTGACTTTATCGGCGGCTATTAAGGAGTCAAAGAGGTTGGATGATGACTTCAAAAGTGAGAAAGTTGTGGTGAAGGTTGATGACAAGAAAGCAGGGTTCAAAGGAGGGTCAAATTGGTCATCTAATAACAATAATAAGAAGTTTCGTGGGAATTCTAGCTCAAGTGGTGACAAAGATAAAAAGAAGAATGGGTCTTGGTGTGCTTTTTGCAAGAATGTTCATGAAGGTCAATGTTCCGACAAGACAAGAAGGTGTCATAAGTGCGGGAAGTCGGGACATCTTGCAACGGAATGTAGGGACAAGACTCGTTGTTACAAGTGTCAGGAAACGGATCATCTTATTGCCGATTGCCCACAAATGAAGAATGACGGGAAGAAAGCAGCCACTTCAGCAACAAAAGTGAGAGCCTTGCAGATGACTGTGGATGATGCTAAGAACAACGACGAGGTGGTAAGTGGTACTTTCCTTGTTAATTCAAAACCTGCTTCTGTTTTATTTGATTCGGGTGCAAATAGGTCGTTTGTGTCTACCTTATTTGCTCCTAAGCTAGGAAGAGTCACTACCCCTTTAGATTGCTCGATAGAGGTGGAAATTGCTAATGGTACGGTTAGTGATATACGTGGGTTATGATGATTGTGACATTGAGATTGAAGGTCGTTTGTTTCCGGTCCAGTTATTGCCTACTACTTTAGCCGGTTTTGACGTAGTGATTGGTATGGATTGGTTGTCTAGAAATGAAGCTAATATTTTGTGTTCCCAAAAGATTATTCGGTTTCCTACATCCGATGGTAATGTGGTAACGGTTTATGGAGATAAGAAGAGAGGGGGGATAAAGATCATTAGTATGATGAAGGCTATTAAATGTATAAGGAAGAATAAGAGTCATTTCTTGGCCTATGTTATTGATGTGAGAAAGGAGAAGCCTTCTATTGCTAGTGTTGATGTAGTATCCGATTTTCCCGATGTGTTTCCTGAAGATCTTCCCGGTATTCCTCCTGACCGTGAAGTTACTTTTCAGATAGATCTTATTCCCGGTGCTACACCTGTTGCTAAAGCACCTTACCGATTAGCTTCTACAGAAATGAAAGAGTTAATGTCCCAACTTCAGGAGTTACTTGACAAAGGTTTCATTCGACCTAGTTCCTCGCCTTGGGGAGCTCCGGTTCTCTTTGTTAAAAAGAAGGATGGATCTATGCGTATGTGCATAGACTACCGTGAGTTGAATAAGCGAACGGTTAAGAATAAATATCCTCTCCCGCGAATTGATGATCTCTTTGATCAACTACATGGTGCTTCATATTTTTCAAAGATAGATTTACGGTCCGGTTATCATCAATTGAAGGTTAAGAAGGAGGATGTAGCAAAGACAGCTTTCCGGACTAGATATGGTCATTATGAGTTCTTGGTCATGCCATTTGGGTTGACTAATGCTCCAGCCGCGTTTATGGATTTAATGAATCGGGTATGCCGTCCCTTTCTAGATCATTTTGTTATTGTGTTTATTGACGATATTTTGATCTATTCTAAGTCAGAAGATGAGCACCGTGAGCACTTGAAAGCAGTTTTGGAGGTGTTGAGGGAGAAGAAGTTGTATGCCAAGTTTTCTAAATGCGAGTTTTGGCTTCGAGAGGTGCAGTTTCTTGGTCATGTTATTTCGTCGGAAGGTATTAAAGTAGATCCTTCAAAGATTGAAGCTGTTTCAAAGTGGGAGCAGCCAAAGACTCCTACTGAGATTAAAAGTTTTCTTGGTTTGGCTGGATATTATAGAAGGTTCATTCAGGATTTCTCCCAAATAGCCAAGCCTATGACTGAACTAACGAAGAAAGGAGTAAAGTTTGAGTGGACCGATAAGCAGGAGAATGCATTTCAAACGTTGAAGAAGAAGTTGTGTGAAGCTCCTATACTTGCCTTACCTGAAGGTACCGATGATTTGGTGGTGTATAGTGATGCATCTATCACGGGTTTGGGTTGTGTACTGATGCAGAGGGACAAGGTGATCGCCTATGCTTCCCGCCAGTTGAAACCACATGAGAAGAATTACCCTACCCATGATCTTGAATTGGCCGCAGTTGTTTTTGCATTGAAATTGTGGAGACATTACCTTTATGGTACAAAATGCACTTTGTTTATCGATCATAAAAGTTTACAGTATGTCTTTAATCAAAAGGAAATGAACGTGAGACAAAGGAGGTGGATGAATTACTTAAGGATTATGATTGTGAAATCAAATACCATCCGGGTAAAGCCAATGTAGTGGCGGATGCACTAAGTAGGAACGTGCAAAGTTCTTCTTGTAAGTTGATGAGCATGCAAGTTCAAGCCAAGTCGGGGCTACTTGATCGAATTAAAGAAGCACAAGTGAGGGCATGATGAAGGATAACATTGACAATGAAAGCATTGGGAAGAAGAAACGTCTTGTGATGGAGACTAATAGCCGTGGGTTAAAAACATACAAGGGTCGAATTTGGGTGCCATTGCTTGGTGATAACCGAGAATTGATCCTTGAGGAAGCCCATAGAAGTAGATATCCGGTTCATCCCGGTGTCACCAAAATGTATGCAGATTTGAAGTCGATTTATTGGTGGCCGGATATTAAAGGGGAAGTAGCTCATTTTGTAGCAAAGTGTTGACGTGTGCACGTGTGAAAACGGACCATCAAAAGCCGTATGGTTTGTTGCATCAATTAGACATTCCCGAGTGGAAATGGGATCATATTACCATGGACTTTGTAACGAAGCTACCTAAAACGCCGAAAGGGGAATGATATGATATGGGTGATTGTAGATAGGATTGACGAAGAGTGCTCATTTTCTAGCTACCCGACAAGATGTGCCTTTAACGAAGATGGCAAAGATGTACATTGATGAAGTAGTTGCGAAACATGGAGTTCCTTTATCTATAGTTTCGGATCGAGACTCGAGGTTTGTGTCAAACTTTTGGGAGTTGGGTAGTAGAATAAATTTGAGTACCGCCTATCATCCTCAAACCGATGGGCAAAGTGAGAGAACCATTCAAACCTTGGAGGATATGTTGAGAACGTGTGTACTTGAATACGGTGGAGCATGGGATGATCATTTGAGGATGATTGAGTTTGCTTACAACAATAGTCACCATGCAAGCATTGGAATGCCACCATTTGAGATGTTGTATGGTAGAAGGTGTAGGACTCCAAGTTGTTGGATGGAGCCCGGTGAAAAGCAGTTGACCGGTCCCGAAATTATTGAAATTACCTCTGAAAAGGTTAATGTAGCTAAAGAAGCCTTACGTGTGGCAAGAGAAAGGCAGAAAGCATATGCAGATAAGAAAAGGAGACCGATTGAGTTTAATGTTGGTGATTTAGTGATGCTGAAAGTATCACCTTGGAAAGGAGTTATTCGATTTGGAAAGAAGGGAAAGTTGAGTCCACGTTTCATTGGACCTTTTAAAGTTGTGAAGCGCATTAAAGACGTGGCATATCAGTTGGAATTACTCCAGAATTGGATGGAATTCACAACACCTTCCATGTATCCTACTTGAGGAAATGTTTAGCTGAGGAGTCAAGTGTGATTCCTATTAAAGACGTGAGTATTGACCCAATGAAGAGAATAGTAGACGAACCGGTAGCGATACTAGGAAGAAAGCAAAAGAAGTTACGCCGAAAAGTGATTGACCTTGTGTTGATAAAGTGGAAGCATAATCATGGAGAAAGCTTAACGTGGGAAACTGAAGCAGTAATGAAGGAAAAGTATCCGAGTTGTTCCTTACTGATGAGATTCCGGGGACGGAATCCTCTTAAGGGGGAGGTAATTGTAACATCCCAAACTTTTCTTTACTAGTTGACTAATGTCGTTAAGTCAATATTGTGTGTGTCGTAAGTCTATTTTAGATTTAATGCTTATATGTAGTTAATGTGTGTTATGTGTGAGGCTTGTAAGCCTAAGTGTAATGTAGTATAAATGTGTGTAATATGAAGATTAATGTCTATGTGTGACATTTAATGAAGGATTAATGATGTATATGGTCAATAAAGTAGTTTGTGACCATAATGAAGGATTAGGAAGCTTAGGGGCTAGTTTTGACATGTGTGCAAAGTCAAAAACGGGTTTAGAGGCTTAGGGTTGTCATTAGAGAGCCATTATGCAGATTTTCTTCCTCCTAAACAAGCCCTAGCCGATCCCCTTCCTTCCCTCTCAAGTTTCTCACTAGATCTATTCGTTTTGGAGCCAAATCGATCGTGTATTGCTTAGATATTGGATCTTTATCACCAAATACAGGTAATATAGGTATTCCTCAGTTGAGAATTGATTGTGTGAGTCTTATATTAGTCTTAATCCAGGCCATAAGGGTTTGGGTTGGGTTATTTGATTGAACGTTCACCGATTTCATGTTATTCGGGTGATTAAATGATTGATTCATGATGTAAAGGATTAAAGGATTAATAGGATGGTTAAAGTTGATGAAAGTGCAATTAAAAGGATTAATTTTAAGTCCCCAGGTTGGATTTGGGGTATGGGTTCGTATGGAATTCGTTTGATCAAAGAACAAAAATTGGTTTGCTGGTCGGCACCCCAAAGCGACCTTTCACAAAAGTGGTGCGGCCACCTCCGTCCCCCTCTGCTTTCGATTCTCTTCTCCTTTTCCTTCACCCCCAACGCTATCCGGATCTTTCGAACCTCTTTTTTCTTTCCTTCCCCAATCAACTTTTGTTCTGCCTCTCCTTTCTTACTGTGTTACGTTTTCTTACTTACACCCTTCCTCTCCCGTCTTCTCCCTTGCTTTGTCTTCATTTTTCCACTGGCCCTCCCTAAACTACCCCTGTTTTCTCTATCTGCCAACGCTAAACCGTTCCTCTCCCTCTTTAATGGTCCACGTTTTTCCCCCTATCCCTGTCTTGCTTTCTGTGGCTTCAAGCCCCCATATATTCCGTACTTTTTCCTACCTCTTGCTCTTACCACTTTGTTCTCCTGCTTAGCCTTCTTTCTTGGCCTAATTCCCACTCTCCTCCTTCTTAACCATCCGTTCCTCCGCTTCTTCCTCTTTCGCCTTCTTTTCGGGTTCTTTTTTTACTTTGTCACCGGACCTTACCGGTCAGACGTTTCCTGTCTCTTCCAGCCCTCCTGCCTTTCCTTTTGTTTTATATTTCGGGTCCCCGGCACCATCGTCTTCCTATTTCTCCTACTCCACTCATTTGACTTCTTTGCTTTCATTCTTTTTCCCCCCCGTGACCTCTCTCTGCTACCTATTCTCATCTGCCTTCACTGTCCTCGTCTCGTCTTCCCACCCTCTTGGTCATGGGCGGTTGCCTTTTTTTAGTTGCTGATCTGCACCCCAGGTGCGGCGCACCACTGCCCAGTTTTTTTTGGTGGACCCCGATATGCGACGCACCAAGGGCTGGTGCGGCGCACCTAGTGTTGATCTGAATTCTCTGGAGGTTTGGTGCGACGCACCACTTGGAAGGTGCGGCGCACCACTTGGTCAGATTTTACAAAAGGTGTCGTTTAGCTTATATTTTGATCTTATACTTGTTCTAGGTTATTGGAGACACCTAGTCATCGTTGTATTGTGCTTGTAGCGTGTTGTTAAGCTGTATCAAGGTAAGATACACTACTTTTGTCACGCTGAGGGTTCAACAAGCAAAGGTTTCATACTTAAAACTTCCTTAACGGTAACATATGATATATGTGGGTATCTCGGGTTACACGGGAGGTACTATGGGATATGTAGTTGACCATGAGACCTGAAATGCAGACCCTAATGTAGTGAAATGAAGTGTTGTTTAATGTAGTTTATGTAGAATTACGAAGTATCTTATTATGTGTGAAATGTAGAAATGGAGTTAATGTGTGACATATGCATAATACATGGCTTGTACACCTAGCTCACTAGACTTGGTAGGTTGCCATGTCACTTGCACGTTTAAGGGCCCAAACGAAATGAAGGTAATGTGTGATTACGTTTAGGTTATGTGTGTCGCCTAAACTATTATGTGTGAAATCGAGCTCGTAAATATAATGCAGGGAAAGTGTTAAGCTTAACCCGTACAAGTCTTAGCCGGACGAGTACGTTGACGTAATTGTTGCTTGGGTGGCTCCTTGCAACATGGTCTTTATAATGCAGGGCGAGTAATACGAGGGGTTTAACCAACCTCCACATACGGATTACTCTTGGATTGGCTTGCCATTCCTTAACGACATACGATGATTAGCCTTTGGTTGATTATCCAGTCGGGTGTGATGCAGGGCACACTTATATGCAGTAAACGAAGATATGTGTGACAATGTGTGAACTAATGCAGGATAGGCACATTTAGGATGATTATCCTAATTGATATGAAGTTGTTATGCAGATATGTGTGTTGTGTGATGTGCCTAATGAGTTTGTCTATTAACGAAGAAATGTTTTAATTGGACAAATGCTTTTAAATTAAGTGTGATCTTACTTAGCTATTCTTATAGCTAACACTTGTTTCTTTAATGTGGTTGTTCCCTCAGGTTTAGCTTGAAGGACTTGTAGGTGCAGGACGTGCGAGCGTGGGTAGAAAGCATGCAGATTCCTTAGCTACCCCTAGTTGCTTATTATGGAGACTTTGATTACATTTCATTTTGATGTCGAATATATGTAATAATGTGTGAACGGTTGTTTAATGTTGGGCAACCGTTGGGTTTTCATTTGAACTATGGTTTGATATGGCATGTAACACCAAATAAATGCAGAAACCGAAATGTTTTTATCGGTTTTTGACTTTTACAGTCTTTACTTCCGCAATTTTAACACCGTAGGGTGGAAGATTTTTGAAAACCCATATTTTTAAACGTCGGGTGTTACAGTGACCCGAAAATGCAACAAAAGCGTGACCCGTGACCCGGCCCGTTAGCCCTTCGGGCGGGTCGGTCCGGGCCGGTTCCTGGTCGGGTCACGGGTTTCGATCCAAATGCTCATCCCTATATACAAGTGATACAACCATTATAAATCTTTAAATTAAGCCATCGTTTGGTTGAGTTGGACGTTTTCACATCTAACCACGTGTCCTTGCTAAGAAATGCAAGAGATATGTATGCATTGTTATAAGAGCATCCCCAATGGAAAAAGGCTATTAATTGGTTTTTTTGTTTATCACACCATTATTAAAACAATATAATTTTCAATAGGTTGAAGAATATCAACCTTTTGAAGAAAAAAGTCATTCATCCCAATGATAAAAAGCTTTTCAATAGTTTTTTTGTATACAAAAAGTCATTTATCAACCTACCATTTTGAATGCTCTAGCCAAGGTTGCGAAACTAAAAAATCAGGATCGAATCAACTGAAAGGTTCCGTACTTTTTGAAGATCCGAATTGGATCGAGAAAAAAAATCAAATTGGGTTTTTATGCAATAAAATAATAATTTTTAAAGTTGTATGTAATAAAAAACTAAAATTATTTCTTATAAAAAAACTTTAAACTTAAACATAATTGTGTAGAAACATTAACATAATTTTTCAATGAAGACATAATTGTCTAGAAATGATAAGATAATTCATCAAGTAACCTTTTAATTAATTTTAAAAATTGTTTGACTTTATGTTGACCCGATCCGGTACAACTTATTCTTGACCAATCCGGCCGATTTTTTACCGATTCGACCGAGTTTACCAAAGTTGACCCGAGTTTATGATATTGACCGACTGTAGTCCGAGCATGACAAAGTCATAACAGTAGCCCACCTATACACGTCCGATTTCCTGAAAATTGGTTGCATTGGTTGAGTTTTACATCTATGGTTATATATATCACTTAAGTACAACTCCAGGTATTTTTATATGAATCATCTAGATCATTTTTTATCATGTAATTTTATCTTTTTAACCTGGTTAAACACATATGCCAAAAGAATCTTATTACCATAATCCCTAGTCGTATGTTCAGTTTTTTTTTTTTTTTTTTTTTTTTACATTCAGATTTAAACATAAATACGTAGAGCAAAAAAATTGTAATTATCGTGAACGCTCACGGGTAGTTGCATTAGATGGTTGCAGGTGGATTTAATTGAATCATATTTTATATCGTGTGATCAGTTAGCTTGACACGTTTGAATCATCTAGTTTATTTGTAGCTATGGGGTATTGTGGACATGTTAGGTTGGTCGAGGGTGCGGGAGTGCATAAACAGAGATCGAAGGAGGGGGGGGGGGGGGGGGGGGGCTAGGAACTAGGTGGTGTCAAACCTCCTCAAATAATCACAAATGCAACGATATTTTTTTTTAGTTTTGTCAAAGATTTTTTGAGGTTTATATATGACCCCCTCAAATGTGTTAAAAAAAACCATATTCTGGTTCCGCTACTTCGGGAGTGAGTGATTGGTTTAACACGTGTCAGTCGTCTCATTTATTTACAAATGTAGTAGGTGGGCTGCAAAACAACGTGGGTGATAAATATAAAATTTCAATTACCTTTAAGAACAAGATCTTTTAAATATATGGTGACCATCTATGTATCAAGTACCACTCGCAAATTAAACTCACGAATCCAAGAATAGAGTTAATTGTATGATTCATTCTTATGGTTTGTTCATTTTCATAGTTTATATCATCCTCAAGAATTTTAATAGAATAAGTCTAAACTATTCAAATTATTGCGAGTTACATCCCTAAAGAGGAATGCCATGAAAATGAAAGAATTACAGGGATGCAATTTAAAACAAAATTGACGACATCAGGGTTTGGACTAAAAGTTATGAACAAAAATATAAATCACGAAGATAAACAAATCCCGTAATTTAACTAAGAAATAACTTTGATGCATTCACATAGGAAAATGATCAATCTTTTAAACATTAAAAGATTTTTAGGCTTTGATCCCTTATTTTTGACATGTCATCATTCTATTAATTAAAAAGATTTTTAGGCTTATGAATTAAGAGAAATAGTCATTACTCTGATTAAAATATTAAACATATTTAAGACGATCTCGATGATTTTCTCGTTATAAATGTTTTTAGAAAATATTTTACGTAGAAAAGAAGTTGATGAAAAGGGTGAGTGTTTGTCAGTGGGTGAGTATTGGGGTTATCAAAAATTGGGAGCCACAACCACTGCATACCGCAGCGATTTCTTTGTGTGCCATTTTTATTGTTATCCACATTTTTATCTACATTCCATTACGCCACCTTCAACCATCCAATCCAAATACCTGCCTTCCTTCTCTATTTCCAATACTTACATTTTAAATCTTCTTCTTTCTATTATTAAAAAATTTAAATTATAAGATCAATCAATAATGCAATTTGGCATTTTTTACTACGAGTAATTTTTTTTCTTACGCGTATCTTCCAGATTAAATAAAAGGGTAAAACCTCTGAAAAAATGGGGGTAAAGAATTATTCCTAAACTACAGGAATACAAATACTAATCAGCTAAAAACATTACCAGGCCGATAAATTATCAAAGGAAAAACCCCCCCTTAAATCATACTGCAACTGCAGTTAAAAGGACATCATGTCAGATGTATATAAAAGAGATTCCTAAAAAAACTATATAAATAGTTTAAACTTAACTTTTAATTTTATCATTCCTTGTGGAAAATTACGGGTGAAAATTTATGTTTTTACATGTACGATTCATATTTTATATGTGAAAACTATGTCTACAGATGTGCAGATTATATATTTACACAATAGTAAATACATCCTACAAATGTGAAAACCCATATAAAATTGAAAATTATAAACTCATCAAGAGTATATCGGATGATACTTAATAGAAAAAATGACATTTTTAGAATACTTGTATAGTTATTCTCATTGTCTGAGAATAAATAATTTTTGAGATAAACAAATAATTTTTGAGATAAAAAGTGATTACTTGTCGAAATACTATGATCGGCTTTTGGAAAAACTCATTTTGATAGTTTTATTCCCAAGTTTCAGTCATACGCATTTCAAACAAACAAGCATATTTTTTTTTTTTAAACGACAAAAGTGGGTATTATTAATGAAAACACTAGCAAGGAGCTAACTAGCGAAGGATTACAAGATTACAAAGAAGGGATCATCAAGAGACATTAGGTCTATTAGACCATCCCCATCGGATGCAAATTATTTGTTCGGTCGGACATAAAACTCAATAAAAAAAATGTTAAAAAGGTTTCAGCCAACTGACTTAGTCGGTTCACCCACTAATGTTTGAGAGCGAATATGAATACCATATATATATATATATATATATATATATATATATATATATATATATATATATATATATATATATATATATATATATATATATATATATATATATATATATATATATATATATATATATATATATATATATATATATATATATATATATATATATATATATATATATATATATATATATATATATATATATATATATATATATATATATATATATATATATATATATATATATATATATATATATATATATATATATATATATATATATATATATATATATATATATATATATATATATATATATATATATATATATATATATATATATATATATATATATATATATATATATATATATATATATATATATATATATATATATATATATAATACTATATATATATATATATATATATATATATATATATATATATATATATATATTTCCATATATATATATATATATATACATTAATGCTACAAGTATTAGTATTTGTATCTATATATATGTATTTTCATGTTTTCTTTTTTCAATTTACAGTTTAATGTATATGTACTCTAGGTTAATTTATATTTTTAATAACATGGATTCTTTTACTTAATTAAATATATATCTAATAAACACAAAATACTTTCTAGTTGATTGATGTAGTTTCATTTATAATGATAAATATTATTTTGTTTAAATACTAGTATTTGAGAATTATTTAGGAAAAAATTAAAAAATTTAAATTATAAGATCAATCAATAATGCAATTTGGCATTTTTTACTACGAGTAATTTTTTTTCTTACGCGTATCTTCCAGATTAAATAAAAGGGTAAAACCTCTGAAAAAATGGGGGTAAAGAATTATTCCTAAACTACAGGAATACAAATACTAATCAGCTAAAAACATTACCAGGCCGATAAATTATCAAAGGAAAAACCCCCCCTTAAATCATACTGCAACTGCAGTTAAAAGGACATCATGTCAGATGTATATAAAAGAGATTCCTAAAAAAACTATATAAATAGTTTAAACTTAACTTTTAATTTTATCATTCCTTGTGGAAAATTACGGGTGAAAATTTATGTTTTTACATGTACGATTCATATTTTATATGTGAAAACTATGTCTACAGATGTGCAGATTATATATTTACACAATAGTAAATACATCCTACAAATGTGAAAACCCATATAAAATTGAAAATTATAAACTCATCAAGAGTATATCGGATGATACTTAATAGAAAAAATGACATTTTTAGAATACTTGTATAGTTATTCTCATTGTCTGAGAATAAATAATTTTTGAGATAAACAAATAATTTTTGAGATAAAAAGTGATTACTTGTCGAAATACTATGATCGGCTTTTGGAAAAACTAATAATTTTTGAGATAAACAAATAATTTTTGAGATAAACAAATAATTTTTGAGATAAACAAATAATTTTTGAGATAAACAAATAATTTTTGAGATAAACAAATAATTTTTGAGATAAACAAATAATTTTTGAGATAAACAAATAATTTTTGAGATAAACAAATAATTTTTGAGATAAACAAATAATTTTTGAGATAAACAAATAATTTTTGAGATAAA
Organism: Erigeron breviscapus; assembly: GCA_034093135.1. Classification (NCBI taxonomy): domain Eukaryota; kingdom Viridiplantae; phylum Streptophyta; class Magnoliopsida; order Asterales; family Asteraceae; genus Erigeron; species Erigeron breviscapus. Next base: position 13,861,627 of record CM067175.1, on the reverse strand, counting down.
CAAATAATTTTTGAGATAAACAAATAATTTTTGAGATAAACAAATAATTTTTGAGATAAACAAATAATTTTTGAGATAAACAAATAATTTTTAATAGAAAAAAATGACATTTTTAGAATACTTGTATAGTTATTCTCATTGTCTGAGAATAAATAATTTTTGAGATAAACAAATAATTTTTGAGATAAAAAGTGATTACTTGTCGAAATACTATGATCGGCTTTTGGAAAAACTCATTTTGATAGTTTTATTCCCAAGTTTCAGTCATACGCATTTCAAACAAACAAGCATACTTTTTTTTTAAACGACAAAAGTGGTATTTTTTTTAAAAGACTTTTTATTTTGGGATTTTCTTTTATTAGGAAAAAAGATTAAAAAATTTAAATTATAAGATCAATCAATAATGCAATTTGGCATTTTTTACTACGAGTAATTTTTTTTCTTACGCGTATCTTCCAGATTAAATAAAAGAAAGAAAAAATATTTTTTTAATGAATAGTATTGTTAGGTTGGGTTGTGGATGAGGATAGTCTTACACTAACTATCCCAATCACATCCTTTGATCCAACCTTATTTGCTATATTTAAGATCCACCGAAACAACCATCTATATTTTTATTTTTATTTTGAAAGTTTGGCATGAGAATAATAATTCTTCAAAATAATTTATTATGGTATCCGTTGAAAGGTGTAATTAATGTTAAAAGTCAATCAGAGAAAGTATCGTTCGTACTTTTTCGGTAAAACTGGAAATAAGTCGGCATATAATTTGTTTCAACACCACCTAAAAATCTAAAATAGTAATAAAAAGTTAGGCGAAAAGTATATTGGACTATTGGAGCATGGGATAGTTTATTTATTTTTTAACTTCAAAATGACCTCACTTTAAACTAACACCAAATACTATACGAAACAAGGAACATTAATATCTCTTTGATGAATATTATTTTTTTACGGCTAAATATTATAAATAAGTAGCACAAAACAAATTACTTAATGCCATAATAAAGAGACAATTACAATTACATTATTATTTATTAAAAAAAACACGAAAAACATCTGATTCTTAAATGCATCTTTAGGCTTGAACTGCAAGGATTGCAAAAAGCAACAAAATACTCACACGAATTACCATAGGAGACATGAGAAAAACTCTCACCCACAAAGACCGAGCCATCGGTTTTCACTCTGTAGTGGTTTTGATGCAATCCCATGTAAGCCCTAAGGAACGAAACATAACTTACAAAAAATTAAAAGAGTTTTGGAACCACTCATCCCTCAAAATAACAAGTTTCCTGCATCTGCTCGTAGACCACATGTGTGATTGAGTCACAATAATAATTAAACAAAAAGTCGGAGTGACGTTTACCTGGCGAGAAAACTTGGTCATTGCGATGTTTCTAAATAGCCCAAATCGTACAAAACATAATGCTTTCAATGCACACATCTTTTTTGAAGATTTTATATGCATATCATCAATCTGTTGGAAACCTTCGCCCAAGATAAAAATATGGGTAAAATGCCAAGCTAACTAAAAACTAATCTCCAAAGTTTAGCAGCCAAATAAGAGGGAACATGACAGAGGGTATATCGATCGATACCTTTGTTGGAAAGGTTTATACGAGTAGGGATTATTCAATCAAAGTAAAACTCTCCAAATAAGAATATTTAGGGGTGCGTTTAGTTGTACAAAACACTCCTTGTTTTCCATTTTTGTTTTTTTTAAGAAAACATGAAAAATAAAAAACGCGATCAAATCATAGTTTTCAAAAAATATTCTTCAAGAAAACTGAAAACACTGTTTACCAATTTCTATGGGAAAAATTAGAGAACACTTTTTTATTGTTTTCCACTTTTCATTTTCTAAATTTTAAAACCTCAAATTGTTTTTCATTTTCTAGTTTCAACGCGTTTTCAAAATTTTCATTTGTTTTCCAGAGATGGAACACTCCTTTCATTTTTTAGAAAATTAGAAATGGAAAACTAGAAAACATTTTTCACAACTAAACGCGCCCTTATCTTCCGAGTGACAAGAAGGCCATCCGAAAACAAATTATCATCAATGTGAAGGCGAACTTCCTTACAGAAAAATCAATATAATCTGACATCCTTCATTACCATCTATCTTCAATTCTTCAGCATCCGTTAACACAATATTATCAAGAGCCGAAACATGATCAATCTATTCATATTCCTCAACCCCTCCCCTATTTGGTATTCACCAATGCGACAAAAATTGACTCCGTATTGTTTTCAATTTTTTCCAGCCTATAAAGATGTGTAAAGCTAGGTTGAAGAAGAGTATGACTGAACCAAATATCGTGCCTAAAAGAAGTCTTCTTCCCATTACCAATCTTGATCAACAACGCATGAAGATGGATAATACTCCGTTGATTTAGTTCCTAGCTAATTTTGATATCTGATGCCAATCGCATGTTGCACACTTCCCTCATCAGTCCAAGACCAAAAATAATTCGGTTTATGGAGATTATTTATAACTTTTACCACAGAGAGTCCGAATTATTAACATACCGCCATCTCCATTTGAGGAGCAGCCCTTTATCAAGAGAATCAATCCTGAGACCACCACAATGTTGACTAGTAATGACCCTATCTCATTTAATCCAATGCATTTTTTAAATATCTTTATTATAACCACCCCAAAAAATTCTAGCTCATATAGCTTCAAGTTTTTTTTAACCATAATAATAAGTACGACTAAATTTAAAGTTAAACATGTCTAATTTACTCAACTATTGATATATAACTTTCATTCGTTATCTATACATATTTTCACCTTCAATTTTATCATTATTTTAAAAAGAAAATGTATAGAATGTATTATATTTTTAAGATAAGTTAGTTCATAGCTATTGAAAACAACTCTATCAAATCAATGGTAATATATAGCTAGGCGGTGTTTGTCCAACTTTTTTTTCTCTCTCTTATATTTGTGTTTTATAAGTGGCTTTTGTTTTAACTTTTAAATTAATTAAAAAGATAAAAATTAAAATTAAAAAGATTATTTTTAATTTTTTTAATTTTTTTAATTTTTTTAATTTTTTTAATTTTTTTAATTTTTTTATTTTATTTTTTTTAACATCAAACAATCAGATAAAAAATAAAAATCTAACTGATAGCAAGTATATAATCTAAAACTTTCATGAAAAACAAATATCACAACAAAACTACAAGAAGTTTCTTTAAATGTATGTTAAGAAAAAGTTACAATAGCAAGCCTTGACATGATATTGATAGACGAAAAGTTAAACGCTTTCATTCAATGTTTAGTATTACATTCTTTATATTTGAATTCATTGGTTTGTTCTTTCAACTTTTTTGATTACATATATTTAATTTTTTTAATTTTTTTAATGTATATTTTTTTAACATAAACAATATAAAAAAAAAAAATTTTTAAAAAAATTAAAAATTAAAAATAAAAATTAAAAATTAAAAATTTAAAAATTAAAAATTAAAAATTAAAAATAAAAATAAAAAAAAAATAAAAATTAAAAATTAAAAATAAAAATTAAAAAAAAAATAAAAATTAAAAATTAAAAATTAAAAATTAAAAATAAAAATAAAAATTAAAAATTAAAAATTAAAAATTAAAAATTAAAAAAAAAATAAAAATTAAAAATTAAAAATAAAAATTAAAAATAAAAAAAAAATTAAAAATTAAAAATTAAAAATTAAAAATTAAAAAAAAAAAAAAATTAAAAATTAAAAATTAAAAATAAAAAAAAAATAAAAATAAAAATTAAAAATTAAAAATTAAAAATAAAAATTAAAAATTAAAAATAAAAATTAAAAATTAAAAATTAAAAATTAAAAATTAAAAATAAAAATAAAAAAAAAAAAAAAAAACAATAAAATAAAAAAATTAAAAAAAAAATAAAAATAAAAATTAAAAATTAAAAATTAATAATTAAAAAAAATATATTTTTAATAAACAAAAAACCAACTTTGCTTACAATTAATCTCCATCCAACTATAATTATAACTTAGTCGAGTTATTTTAATTATAACTTATCAAATTATCAATGATTATATATGAAAAAATAAAAATCTAACTGATAGCAAGTATATAATCTAAAACTTTCATGAAAAACAAATATCACAACAAAACTACAAGAAGTTTCTTTAAATGTATTGTTAAGAAAAAATCACAACAGCAAGCGTTGACATGACATTGATAGACGAACAACTTAAACGCTTCGTCAATGTTCTAGTATTACATTCTGTTACTTTGATTTTCATTACATTATTTATATTTGAATTATATATATATATTATAGTAGAGATCAGAGAGAAGGTTCATTTTTGATTTTTTTTAGCTTGTTTTTTTATTTTTTTTTTTTTAATTTTATATTTTTTTAACATAAACCCATTCCAAAAAAAAAAAAAAATTTTTAAAAAAATAAAAAAAAAAAAAATACAACTTACACATATGTAGATATCTACACATGTGTAAGGTATAAAAATCTACACATGTGTAGGGATTTATTTTTAATTTTTTTAATTTTTTATTTTTTTAAATTTTTTTTTGGAATGAGTTTTCACTAAAAAAAATAAAAAATAAAAAATAAAAAATGAAAAATAAAGAAGAAAAAAAATTAAAAATCAACCTTCTCCTTCTCTCTTAAGCAACCTTCTCATTTGATCTCTCTCCTATATATATATATATATATATTTATATTTGAATTTACCGGTTTGTTCTTTTATAATTTTAATTACATTCTTTATATTTGAATTCATTGGTTTGTTCTTTCAACTTTTTTGATTACATATATTTAATTTTATCTTTAATATGTCATAAACAATTCCGTGTATTTCACACGGCTCTAAATCTAGTTGGCTTTTAAAAGCCACAAACACAATATTGGCATTTATTGTTTAAAATAAGCTAAATAAATTAAAATACATCGAATATAAGCTAGGCCAAATACCCCCTAATCTTCTATTTTCATGTTATTTCTTTGTAATTTTTCAAACTAAAGCATCCAATATTCCAATGTCGGAATCGGAATGGATGGGCAATGGTGACCTATGTCCTTTTCATCTCACACCTCCTTTTTCGATGTCGTCTTCGCAAAGGTCTTATCAAGTTTCACTCATGCCAATTCTTTGTCTTTAATATTCTTTTACGAGGAGTGTAACACCACCAGGCAAAAAAGTGTAACCCCACCAGAGGCATTATTAGCGGCGACGTCGCCGCTAATACTGCACCAGAGAGAGTATTAGCGGCGACGTCGCCGCTAATACTGCGGGCCCCCCATGTCTGTAATGGTAAATCTGGCAGAGAAATTAGCGGGGCCCCTGTCAGTGTCAGAGTATTAGCGGCGACGTCGCCGCTAATGCCTTGGTCGGGTTGACTTTTGCCTGGTGGTGTTACCCTGTGCCTTCTTTTATCTCGAGTAACACCTAATGTCGTATTTCACGAGTTTTAGTTCCAATTAATACCGTCTTCGACGGTGTATTGGGAAGTTTAGTTCTAGATACTATTACCCCTATCTAAGGTTTAGACGTTGCTTCCGGGTTATAATAAAGGTAGAAAAAAGACCTACAGGCTTGCTGAACACAAGGAGTGAACCCTTAGCCTCAAACTCCAAAAACAAGAACTCCAAACACTATTAAAGTAAGTTTACCATTAGAAATTTTGATGTTAGAAACTTACAATATTAGAGGGGATAAGATGCGTCTGGTGATAAAGTTGAGATATGACATTAAAGGGATCAATAGTTTAGTTGGAAGGGGCTAAAAAATTATTTACCTTTTAAAATATACATAAAAATCATATAAAAAGTTGTGTTAGTAGTCTCCTTACTAGTTTCCTTTCAATTATCCAACATCACCCCTCTATAATACTTATACATTTTTGATCTTTCATTTTCTCGACCTAACATGGAATTACAATTTCTAACTTGTAGTATTTAAGTTACAAAAGCAACCTTTATAAAAGTTCATGAATAAATATATATGTTTGTTTTGTGTCTTTTGGTTCTCCCCACCCCGGATCTTGTTTGGGGTTGCATCAAAAACGTCATGAAGTGAAAACTGGTGGTTCGGCCTTCATTGATCGGGTTTTTTCCCGTGTTTTAATTGACAAGAGTTTTTTCCAACCCTTTTGTAACCTTAGCAGTCAAAGATCCGGGTTGATTCTAGACTGTGTTCTTTCCGATGTATCTCTAGATTGTACTTTACCTTTGATTCCTAGCTCCTCGCTAGTGGTCGTTAATAATATAATTTATTCTTGCCGTTCCAAAAAAAAATAAAAAAAATTCACCGTGTTACAAAATAATATCACTGTGAAAGCTCATCTAATAAATACTCTTATCTTCTACTTGCTTTTGAAAAATCAACCATAATCGCAGCACTAGAAACATTATTTTCTTCTAAAGACCATTAAGAATTCAAACATACCTCATTAAGGCCTATATTAACATTAATTTATCTCTCGGCTATTCCTAATTATTAATTACATTAACGTTACATCATATTTCTTCTTATTTGTCTATCTCATGATACACAACAACAAAATTTCTTTCTTGCTTTTTCCTTATATTTTTTTCACATATTATATCATTAAATAATAATAAAAAATGAAATTTCTCTTTTCTTTTTTTTTTGAACGCCAACTAAACTTTTATTTTATTCAAAACTACCAGGGTGGTAATCACCATCAAAATGTACAACGTAACATTACAACATTAAGCACACCATGACATACAATTAATCAAAATTTGACAGGTCAAACTTGCGCCATTAATAGGGTTAAACTCTGCCCTCAAGAATGACAACACTTTCACCTCTTCCACGACCCTACTGATCACGGGTTGAGTACCGTTAAAAGTCGCTTCATTCCTTGTCCTCCAAAGGCTCCAAACAACTGTGAGAATAATAGCATACACAACCTTTTTTTCTTTTCATTGACCCGGGGTAAAACAAGTAATACTTAAGAAATTTCTCTTTTTTTAAATTTGGTTAACAACTCTCTTGCGGCCCAGCCCAATCCCACCCTCTCGTTCTCACCTCTTCTTCCCCACGACGAGCTCTCCAAGGCCGGCTTGTTGGCACTTGCTAGTCTAATGCGTTTATTTAGATTAAAAGAACTTTGATCAATGTTTTTGAAAGGTGAATTTCGATTGAAACTTCGTGTCGTGATTCGACAGCGGGAGATTTAGCATACGTTGTCTTAACCGGGTCCGAGCTAGAGAGCCCCCTCGAAGTAGAAATGCCTATTTCAAATACCCGATGGGGGAAAAACCCCCTACTAATCCGCCCGAAGGCACGACGATTAATAGGGTTAAACTCTGCCCCTCAGACTTGGTTTGGTTTGTTGTCACATTTTATCATTGTTTATGTTTATGTGTTCGAAAAAACTATTTTTGGAGGTTTGGTTTGTTTATGGTTTTACTATGATCTTCGGTTAATTATGCGTTACAAAAAACTTTTTTTTTTTAGGTTCAATATCAATTTTGTATCTCTAATTTCACAAATCAAAAGATATCTTTTACTTTCATTCTTGTGTTCTAGTTTTAACCATCCAAGTGAAAAACAACCTAAAAGTTATTAATGGAGCCCGAGATACATAATTATCTGGAATTTTTTAGGTATAATCACACAAACTCCGACGTAACATTTAAACAAAAGATGTGCATCAAAACTCACAAACAAAACGTAATCACATTCTCAAAAACAACACCATTACATATTGTTAAGCAAAAGATACCTAACAAGTCAATTGGTAAAGAATCATAAAAAGGTCAAAAACAAGCACAGTATCCTTTTCTGAGTCACGTGCGTCTCTGTATGTATAGCCAGAGTACCTATAAGTCTAGGCATCTAGCTTGTCTATATAGAAGCTACTACTTCCTCTCTGCTTAACACTTTATTTCTTTGATCCCCCTACTCACTTTTTGTTTCTTTCATTAACATCATCCTTTGATTCTTTAACATCTTGTTTGACCTTTTTTTCTCAATCTTTACACCTTTTATAACAAGAACACAACAACGCTATCTAATCTTGTTAAAAATAAAAATATGAAAAAGATAAAATGCAAACAATTATTCATTTATCCCGAAAGTAAAAAACTGCTTCTACGAGAACTCATTCTCACTTTTTGTTTCTTTCATTAACATCATCCTTTGATTCTTTAACATCTTGTTTGACCTTTTTTTCTCAATCTTTACACCTTTTATAACAAGAACACAACAACGCTATCTAATCTTGTTAAAAATAAAAATATGAAAAAGATAAAATGCAAACAATTATTCATTTATCCCGAAAGTAAAAAACTGCTTCTACGAGAACTCATTCTCACTTTAGAAATAGAAAAACCATTATAATTAAAAATAATAAATAACTATGGCACTAGAAACAGAAATAAGTTTAAGTATCGTAACAATGAGTCATTTTTTATTTACTTCTAATCAATTTCATCCTTTGATTCTTTAACATCTTGTTTGACCTTTTTTTCTCAATCTTCACACCTTTTATAACAAGAACACAACAACGCTATCTAATCTTGTTAAAAATAAAAATATGAAAAAGATAAAATGCAAACAATTATTCATTTATCCCGAAAGTAAAAAACTGCTTCTACGAGAACTCATTCTCACTTTAGAAATAGAAAAACCATTATAATTAAAAATAATAAATAACTATGGCACTAGAAACAGAAATAAGTTTAAGTATCGTAACAATGAGTCACTCACTTTTTGTTTCTTTCATTAACATCATCCTTTGATTCTTTAACATCTTGTTTGACCTTTTTTTCTCAATCTTTACACCTTTTATAACAAGAACACAACAACGCTATCTAATCTTGTTAAAAATAAAAATATGAAAAAGATAAAATGCAAACAATTATTCATTTATCCCGAAAGTAAAAAACTGCTTCTACGAGAACTCATTCTCACTTTTTAGTAATAGAAAACCATTATAATTAAAAATAATAAATAACTATGGCACTAGAAACAGAAATAAGTTTAAGTATCGTAACAATGAGTCACTCACTTTTTGTTTCTTTCATTAACATCATCCTTTGATTCTTTAACATCTTGTTTGACCTTTTTTTCTCAATCTTTACACCTTTTATAACAAGAACACAACAACGCTATCTAATCTTGTTAAAAATAAAAATATGAAAAAGATAAAATGCAAACAATTATTCATTTATCCCGAAAGTAAAAAACTGCTTCTACGAGAACTCATTCTCACTTTTTGTAACAAAACCATTATAATTAAAAATAATAAATAACTATGGCACTAGAAACAGAAATAAGTTTAAGTATCGTAACAATGAGTCATTTTTTATTTACTTCTAATCAATTTCATCCTTTGATTCTTTAACATCTTGTTTGACCTTTTTTTCTCAATCTTCACACCTTTTATAACAAGAACACAACAACGCTATCTAATCTTGTTAAAAATAAAAATATGAAAAAGATAAAAAAACATTCCGTCAAATTTCATTCGTTCAAATTATATTTTTATATCTCCTTTGACAGATTCCATTCCTTTCAAAGACATTATGTGAACCAAACACGTGCTAAATTTTATAAGAAAGTGATATCTTTATAACACCTTTTAGCTATATACAACAAAATATATATACATGTTGTATAATATATACGACTTTGTAAGACATGTATCATGGCGGACGGCTAAACAATGTGGGATATCACTCCCCATTTTTTATAGGGTTGGTTATTATAAAACAAGTATTTAAGTAAAACAAATAAGACAAGATCTTGACCCCTGGATCATGATAACCTGATGCTTGAAGATTCAAGAAACACGAGTATATATATTGAGCACGATGATTTTCATGATGCCCGGTGATTTTTAGTGAAAAAAAATATATTGTTTTATTTGTTTTACTATAATACTTGTTTTATTTTAATTAAAACCCATTTTTATATGTACTTATTCATGTACTTTATAAACTAATCATATTTATCCTTTAGTTTTTTCACATTAACATTAACAAAACTATATATATACTGATTCTCAAAACACAAAATCCATTCCAATTCTAACGTAATAAACTCCCCCTAATTTTATTATATTTTTCTTTACCCAGAGCGATGACAAATAAGTCAAACGATGCGATTGGGATAAGAAATAGACGTGTGATTACGGAATACATATTTGTCAATAAAGTCATTTGCTTTTGGTTATTTTATGGATATTCCCTAACCTAATTATACGTTTGTTTAATATATTTTTTTTTGAAAGTTATAATTAATAGTTCATAGTGTGGTTCTTGGTAAATATACTGTATTGCATATATTTAGAAGAAGATACTATCACATAAAAGAAATATAAAAATATACTCCCTCTGTCCCATTAAAAATGTCCAATTTTATTCTTTCTTTTGTATCTTTGACCATAAATATTTTTTATTGTATTATATAATATTTGATGAAAGTTATACTCAATGAAAACTTATCGAAACCTCTATCAACTCATATAATTTTCATCAAATATTATACATTATAAATAAAAATATTTAAGGTCAAAGTTGCGAGACAAAGACTTTGAAAATTCAAAAGTGGACACTTTTGATGGGACGGAGGGAGTAATATCTTTAGTACTCCAAGTTTATTATTTTTCTAATGTATATTATACTAAGATTTTATCATAAACAAAACTTCCGCTTATTTAGTCCAACGAACAAGTCAAGTCCGGTTACTCCGATGATGAAAGGTGACCAGTACACTCACGAACGTATACCGTATTGGGTAGCTCAAATAGCTCAATTCTAAAACATATCGTATATATTAATACTAATCCTAATACCCGTATGATGTACGGTAGGTATATAGATTGTATCATAAATAAATTCGAATATGCCTCATACAAGATTTGTGAGTATGAAATAAATTGTGGTTAAAGTAAATCTCGAAGCTAAATTATACCCCCTCTGTCCCATTTTAATTGTCCAAATTTGACTTGTCAAGTCTTCTCCCTCTTACTTTGACCGTAAATATTTTGGTTTATATATTATAACACTTGCTATAAAATATATGAATGAATTGAGTTTTAAATATACTTTTCATTGATATAAATTTCATCACTAATATATAACACAAACAAAAATATTTAAGGTCAAAGTTTAAAGAAGAAGACTTGAAAAGTCAAAATAGGACATTTAAAATGAAACGAATGGAGTAATAAACAGTAATGATAAATATGATATATGTTCAGTTAGAGTTTTGGATTTACTGATGGGTGTTTTTCGTATTAAAATTTATAAAAATGTTGTACAAGTAAATATCTCAAACTAAACACACAATTACGGGCAGAGGACCCGGTCAAGTGCAGTATAGTAAGTGATAAGTACATATCGTTCGCAGGGACGCTTGCACTACCTAATCTAATAATATGTGTAATTCTAGCGGTTGGGGTTGTCACGATTTCCTATTAAACTAATAAAAACTGAAAAGTAAATAGAAGCCGCAACCGCTTATTCAACGAGAGGCTTAGTCTGAAAAAGATTTGAAAAAGCAAATAACAGTAATAAAATTAAAATACTTGTTTGGCATCTCAGATCTCATGATACGACCGGATATTATTCTACCTACTTGCTAGACTGTTGGAAACTTAATCACGGCTTAGATTCTCGTTAGATTCACTTTGCCTAAGTAACTAGTGATGTCCCTAGACTCACACTACTTTTTAAATAAATTCTCGTTAGATTCATTGTTTAAGCTTTAATCACCTAAGTTTGTGTTAGTAATTCATCTTTTAGTATACCCGGCTCTTAAGCCATGACCATATAATAATTCTCTCCGGTGACCACAGTGCACGTTTCCATGTCACTGGATCGCGTCTGACATTGTTAAGCATCATGTTCAATCTGTCATAATTACTATGGTTCTGGATCTCTCAGTTATAAGTGAATCACCTTTTACATCTAGTTATAGACCGACTAGTGTTTTCCATCTTTATGTATTTAATCCTAGTGTATGATTATAGACCGATCATCAGAATTAAATCAATACATGTAGATATAGAACCGATAATAATATGAAGAACTAGTAAAACATGGATCTACGATAAACAGTAAAACACACTCCAACAGATCTAACAATTGAAGTAAAATAAATAAACGTCTACATGATCACATCGATCCAAACAAGTATTTAGCCTGTTAGCCTACCATTATTAAAGGAATAACAAAGTCTGAAAAGATGAAAGACATTGTTTACCAACTGAAAGTAAATAAAAGAGATAGATCTAGGTAGAAGATGAAGATCGAAAGGTGTTAGAAGCTCCAAAACCTCCTTGGAATCTGCAAAGTCGACCTAGGGTTTGTAGGTGGCGGCTAGGGCTGCTGAATCGGCTCTCTCTTTGGGTTTTGAGGGTTTCTTTCACTTAAATAGAGGCGAAAGTCGGTTGCTGATCTGGGCCGCCCAGCGGCGCTGGGGGATGGGCCCAGCGGCGCTGGGGCCTGTTGGTCTTGGCGGCGCTGGCAGCTCCTGCTGTTCTCCGATTTGTTTCGTTTGACTCCCGAATCACCTCCTTGTGTATTGTAACTTCATAGGCCTCCATGTTGAGTTGCTTGATGCCATTTACCCTCACGCGCATCTTCCGTGAACCTGCGTATATATCGAATCCATTAAGTAGCAATAGTTCTGGAATATTAACTCATTTTAGACATTAAAATGTGGCCTTTTGATGGGGGAATTTATCACAAAATGAACGCTCATCATATACCCCACACTTAAGTCTTTTCTTGTCCTCAAGTAAATAGTCCAAGAAAATAAAACATTGATGAGCGGACAACTTAAGTGTACAAGTTATTCTACTTTTTAAAACATTTGAAAGATTAGTCATGCAAAATGATTTGAGAAAGCTTTAAGACAAAATCAGTAAGCTATAGCTAGAGGTAAAGATGATCAGTCAATCAAAACTAAAAGTTAACCTTATATTCGTGTTAATACCTCTAAAACCGTTCTATAATTCCACATGTCCTACAGCTCAATCTTACATCTTTCTGCTGATTAGTTAAGCACTTAATTAAAGATTGTATGGCAATCAAATCTACTAGTTTCTAGCAAGGCGTTTATATCTTATTATTTTTCGTACTTGTGATTCACTACTATGAGTCCCAAATATGATGGTTTACCCGACTGGCAAGTAATTCTAACTGGAAATAGACCAGTTCAGAATACGATCCAGACATGGATAGAAACAATAAAGTAAATGACTGAAAGTAAAGGACGAGAAACAATAATTGCTGAAACTATATAAATAATATGTATAGATCAAGTATGTAGCATTGAGACACGATGTACTTTTTCAATGTATTTGATTTATTGATATAAACAAATACAAAGGTTGTTGCGGAACAAAGATAAACACAAAAGTGTAAATATCTAAACAACCTAGAAATACAAGTGATCTAATAACTTGGAAATACTCGTAAGAATTACTTAGAGTATATCTCACAATTTGCAATGCCAAAGTTTCAAGCCATTTGCAAGTTGTAAGAAGCCTTTATATTTATAGGCAAGGTTCAAGCTGATGTGGACCAGGCCGTACAAATATGGTTGGGAGCATTTAAGGAATTAAAGTCAATTCCTTAACATGCGTACTTTTAAGGTTAAGTGTGAAAGTTATTTGATGTGACATTTCACACTTTATTCCTAACCTTTTACTCAACCTTGTACTTGTTTAATAGATAAAGCTATTAACTGGGTAAAGGTTGGTAAAGTAAAAAAGGCTTCTTCGTAATCAGTGTAAAGTGTTGTAAGTACTTTACACTGAGATGCTTCAGTCTTTGATCAGGTAGAATCTTCTCTGGTTTTTGCTTTTGAGATGATTCTCTTTCTTCAGTCTTCAGTCTTTGACTTCAGAATGAATGCTTTCAGTTTGGCTGATCTGAAACTGAAGTGAAGCATCAGTGAACTTAATTCTGAAGAGGTTCAGAATTCTATACAAGTATCTTCACTGAACTTCAACTATTTCTGAACAAATTATACTTGGTCGATTTTCGACCCAAAAATTCCCCCTATTTGTTCTGAAATAGTGCATGCATCTCAGACTTCTATCTATACATGTTTGTAAGTCTGAAATGCAAGTTTTGTTTAAGTTATAAAAAATTTCTAAGTACATCTTATAGATCATTGATGTCTCAGAATTTTTCTTGTGTTTTTCTAACTTAAACCTATCATCTACTTGTTGGCTACAATATGTAACATATATATACAAACTGAAGTGTTTGTTACATTTGCAAATAAATATACAAGTAAATGATAAACTGAAAAAGGAGACTACTTCTTTGCAGGCCTTGAGCCAGAAGGTGATTCAGTAGCTTTCCTTTTCAGTGGAGAATGATCCTTTCTCCTAAACAATCTGCTTTCCATCTCTACCTTGGCTTGCATCTTCTGTTGTATTCTTGACATCCATGCACCAATTAGAGCAGATTTAGGCTTTGCCTTCAATATCTGGATCATCTCCCTGTGTTCTGAAACGCCAAATTCGTGAACTGAAACCTGATTATACTCTTCAGCCGCTCTCCCTTCTCTTTTAACAACCAAATCAAAAAGCTTCAATCCATCAGCTTTTGTTACTTCCACATCAATTATTTTAGCTGGATGGGATCGATGCTTCATATAATGATCATACTGATCTTTTTCATGTTTCTTTTGGATCTCAGCAGCATCATCAGAAATTGGCTGAAATGTGGAAAGATCAACATCACGAGCATGTTTTCTTGAAGATCTAGGTCCAGTCACTTTGGCCTTTGGAGGTGGCCTTGCCAATTGTTTTTCAACCTTCAGAACTTCAGCCAGAATTTCTTTCTTCTTTATTTCCATCTCACTCATTCTATTTTTCACCAAGTCCCCAATGGACATCTTAAATGTGAGACTTTCCAGCTTCTGTTCCAAAGGAGAATACATCCTCCCATACTCATATTCACCCATTTCAACCAAGGCTTTCTGCACTCTTGGATCATTCTTGATTTTCTGATATCTCTCCAGTGAAAGACCAAGAGCTGCAACATCAACATGATCAAGGGTCCCCATCTTCAGATGTTGTTCCCTTTCTCTTTCCTTGTTTTCCCTCCACATAATGAATTGATTAGAGACTTGCTTCTGCAGAGCCTCTAACTTTTTGCCATCAGCATCAAGATCATGCAAGGGATAACCATGTTCATCAACATTCTCACCAACCACAAGTCCAGAACCCTTAGAACCTTTGGATTTGGGTTCTTCCACCATTTGGGCCTTGCCCTTATCTTTCTTAGCACGCTCAGACTGCTGGATTTCAGATTTGCTTTGTTCCCCCTGAACTGAGGCACTTCCAGATTGCACCTGAGCTTGCTTCTTGGTTGCTTCTATCAATTCTTGAGTACTTGCAAGCAGACCAATAGGCACATCTTTTCTCCCTTTGGGGACCTCAGAAGGCATCTTAGAATATAAATCAATTGCTGTCTGCATGGCCTTCAGAGGTTCCCAACTCTGCTACTGAAGGCAATCAAAAATAACTTTCGCCATAGGAGAGAACTGAGCCCTTAATCTGAAGGAAGAGTTAAGGGTCAGAGCCTCTTTTTCAGTGAGATCCTTCAGTATTTTTCTATCCTCTTCAGTGGATGAAGCAGGAGGAGGAGGAACAACAACTTGTTCTTTTTTAAGCAAGGTCAGAATTTCATCTAACTGCTTGGACTGGTCCTTCACAGATTTGTCAAGAGTGGATACAGTTTCGTTTACTTCTTTAACAGCCTTATCCACTCTTTTATTTGTATCTTTGGTAAGTTCAGCGACCATCCTTCTGACCCTCTCTTCAACCTTTTCAGCCACTGAAGTTGAAATCTGAGCAACAAGCTCCTGAGATAGCTCAGACTTCATCTTCTCATATACTTCATCACCAATTGAAGTCCCAAGTTCTTTCTCATTGACATTTGGCTTCTTCACCAATTCATTTACTTCCTTCCCAACTGCCAGAACCTCTTGTTTCATCATTTCAACACTAGATGTCAAGTTCGCAACAACTGAAGCTTGCACATCTTTTTTGGTCAGTCTGAAGGCTTCCCTGATGGCTGAACTAATTTTGTCACATCCATGTACCAGCTCATTAAGCTTCCCACTTACTAGTCCCTCATTTCCAGCAACCTTGGTTAACTCAGTGCCAAGGAACAACTGAGCACCCTTCATTTCAACAATGGAACTAGTATTGGCAGTTAGAGATTTTGTTAAGTCCTCCACCTTGAGAAGTAGGCTTTGGACTTCGGTGTTTTGCTTCTCTAACTGTGATTGTACACTCAAAGAAGGAGGTGGTTGTGCAGAAACAGAAGCCACAAAGGGAATTCTACCAAGCCCATCTAATGCCTTCTCCAGTTGCATTTCAGTTAGACTCTCAGATTCAGTAGCAGAGTCCAACTCTTTCTCAGTTTGATCATCATAACTGATAGGCCTTGGTACTTGATGAATTTGTGGGTGTAAGTGTTGAAGTTGTGGTTGAAAACGAGGTGAAGTAACATAGGCAGGTGTTGAGCCAGGTGGAAAATATGGATGTTCATGAGAAGTTGGTGGTTGGCGATATGGTTGTTCAACAAGTATATTTTGGATTTCTGGGGGAGGGGGACGTTTGTGAGGCTGAAGGTTGGCTCAGAATCAGAAGACTGATTCTCCTCCAGTAACCCCTCATCAAACTCAAAATCAGCAAAGGAATCCTTTGAGGTGGCTCATCTTCATCCCAGAGGTCAGTTAAAACTGCAGTCTGATCAGATATGCCCAGGTTCAGATCACTGGTACCTGAACCTGCTGCTGGTTCAATAACTACTGCTGCAGATGCATCGTCACCAGCTTCAGAAATGTGTGGATCAGCCATAGCTTCATCGCCAGTGACAGTAGACACAGGGGTTGCCTTAATGATTCTCGTACCATCATCAAGAATCACTTCATCGGCCGTAGAGTCTGGAATCTCAGTCTCCAATGGTGTCACATTAAAGCCTTCATCAATTCGTGCATCAGAAGAGTGTAAGATTGGTGAAGTTACAGGGGGTGCACGTGCAGACACGGACTCTATACTGTGTGCTGGGCTGACACACTTATATTTTCTTCACCATTCCCTCCTAAAGAAATTTTGGGAATGGCTGCTTGTGGGTTTCCCCTTGGACTCGATTCCTCTAGTTCTTGTTAGGAAGATCCAGAGGGGTTTGCTTCGGTACTAATGTCCTTGGGCTGTGAGGACTGCTTATATTTACGACGTTTTAACAAGCCCTTTAGAGATCCTGAGGGATCTTTTGGGAGATCGTCAGGTTGGTCAGTGGAAGAGGGGAGTGGTGGTTAGGTAGATGAGGTTGCTGGTGTTTTAAAAAACTTCAATAATTTACCACCAGGTGCACCAATGGGTCTCACATTCTTTTGTGACCCGCTCGGGACCTTTCTGAGCCAGCCGGTCGTGCTGTTTCAGTTTTATTAATTACCTGAGTCATTGCAGCGGAAAGTTCTGGTTCAGGTTCTGAAGTTGATGCCTTTGAAATATCCCTGCAGAACTCTGTCACTGAAGACTCATACCCCTCAACATGATACGCATCTCCAAGTATATTCATGAAGCAGATGCTCAAGAATTTGGGAAATGAGATATGTGGACTTCTTTTTCCTTTTAATTTTGCCACCAACTGAGAGAAGAGTATCTCAGCGAAGTCCACCTCAATCCCATGCCACAAATAATACCCAATTTCAACCTGTGGCAAGGAAATCTGGTCCAAACCACCATAATTTCCTCCTAGGCACTCGAGAATCTGAGTCCAAAAATATCTCCAACAATTTCCAAATCCAGACAGAAAGATGTGTCCAGATGTCTTCAGATTGCCGTCTGCATCAACCATGTCATTATGACCCATGGCCTGCAGTACCTCCCTGAAATTAACTCCTTTAAGCCTTTTTGCATAGGCTGAAGGAGATGGGAGATAGTTCAAATGAAGGGCCTCCCGGAACCCATCAAGTGAGATGATACACTACTTTGTGCCTTCTTTCAATGAAAAAGCAATGGAGTTTTCATCCTTGCTTAATGTAGCAGTGTACCAGAATTCAAGTAAGTATCTATGATACAATACTTGAGGATCAGCAGTCAAGGCATAATGGAGAGGGGATTCTTCAAAGAACTTGTTTATCCTCCCCGTTAATGTTCTGTGTTTGGCATTTAGTGCAGCCACAAAATTGTTCATATTGAACCGAAGGGTGGATGGGTCGAACCCTTTTGGCCATGACGCACTAGCCTTGACTACTTTAGATGGTTTGTATTCGAAAGCTATAAGAGATTTGGCTTGAGAAACTTTAGCCATTATTTCTACAAGGGAAAACTGAAAATGATGATGATTTTAGGGTTTTGGAATTTTGAAGAAGAAAGAATGAGAGAGAATGATGATTGGGAGTAAATATAAATATGAGTAAATGAAGGAATTGTTTTCGAAAATGGTATTTATATTTATGATGGAATACAAAGGGTTTTTCCAAAATAAATAAAATGAAAATAATTTGAAATTCAAACCCATAAAAGAAATTTTATTTTAATCGAAATCAATTTTGATCGGGTTTGAAATCCGAAATAATTTTGGGTTACACGTCCGCATTTAATGTAAAGACGATTAGGGCCCACATTTTGGAAAACTTTTCAACTTTCATAAATAAAAAGTGATCATTACTTTTACATTTATAGCGCAACTTGTGTGACACGTCAGCAAAGAGGTATCTTTATTCAAACGTTATACAGTAACTGTCACGTGTTCACACAACGACCAAGTATCCAAAAGACATTAGAAAGGACTGAATCATTTCAAAAATTACACAACAAAATCTGAGTATGATCAGATTTAAGGAATCTGAACCATCTCAGTTTATACAACAATTCTGAAATCATTTCAGAAATTCTGAGGCATTTCAGTCAAAATATTTTTCAGAAAGCAAAGTTCCCCCTTAGAGAAAAATTCTTTTAAACAAAAATATTTGACACTTCCCCCTGAGGTGATGCTATACAGGATTTAGCATACCTAACTCACTGATGAGATGTTTAAACGTTTTGACATCCAAGGGTTTTGTAAAAACATCAGCGAGTTGTTTATCAGTGGGAATGAAATGAAGTTCAATATCACCTTTAATAATGTGATCTCTATTAAAATGATACCTGAGGTCGATATACTTGGTTTTGGAGTGCATGACAGGATTATGAGAGATGGCAATTGCACTGGTGTTATCACAAAAGATTGGAGTTCTTGTATACTTAACACCATAATCAGTTAGTTGGTTCTTCATCCACAAAATCTGAGCGCAGCAACTGGCTGCAGAAATGTATTCAGCTTCAGCTGTGGAGAGTGATACTGCAGTTTGTTTCTTACTTGTCCAACTAACCAATTTGCCACCTAGGAAATGACAACCACCTGTGGTACTTTTCCTATCTATTTTACAACCTGCATTATCAGAATCTGAATAACCCATTAGATCTAGACTTGAGCCTTTGGGATACCAAAGACCAAGTCTGGGGACACCTTTAAGGTATCTGAAAATCCTTTTCACAGCATTTAAGTGTGCTTCTCTGGGATCAGACTGAAATCTTGCACAAAGGCATGTTGCAAACATTATGTCAGGTCTACTAGCAGTTAAGTACATAAGTGATCCCACCATACCACGATATTTTGTGGGATCCACTTGTTTTCCATTGGGATCTGAGTCCAAAGTTAATGGTGCAGAAATAGGAGCATCTTTTGATGAGACTGAATCAAATTGATATTTCTTTATTAAATCTCTGACATATTTTTCTTGATTTATAAAAATACCATCACTGGTTTGTTTTACTTGTAAACCCAAGAAATATGTCAGTTCACCCATCATACTCATTTCATACTCAGAAGACATAATTTCAGAAAACATTTTACACATTTTGTCATTTGTAGAACCAAACACAATATCATCAACATAAATTTGTACAAGTAAGATATCACTTTTATCATGTAAAATGAACAAAGTGTTATCTATTGCACCCCTTTTAAAACCATTTTTCAGAAGATGTTTAGTAAGAGTATCATACCAGGCTCTAGGTGCTTGTCTCAGACCATATAATGCCTTGTTCAGTCTGTACACCCAGTGAGGTTTTTCTTCATTGATGAACCCTGGTGGCTGATAAACATACACAACTTCTTCCAATTCACCATTCAAAAATGCACTTTTAACATCCATCTGATAGACTTTGAACTTGTGATGAGCTGTAAAAGCTAAGAAAATTCTAATAGCTTCAAGTCTAGCAACTGGTGCAAAAGTTTCATCAAAGTCTACTCCTTCTTCTTGAGAGTAACCCTTTGCAACAAGTCTTGCCTTGTTTCGAATTACATGTCCATCTTCATCCATTTTGTTTCTGAAGACCCATCTTGTCCCAATTGGATCCTTCTTCAGATTGTTGGGACAAGGAACAAGTTCCCAAACGTCGTTCCTTTTAAACTGATTGAGTTCATCTTGCATGGCTTCAATCCAGCTTGGGTCTTTCATAGCCTCGTCAATCTTCTTCGGTTCTATCAGTGATAAGAAGCTGACATTTAAGCATTGATCGCTAGTGGCTCTTCTGGTCTGAACCCCTCTATTGGAATCTCCAATGATTTGCTCGATTGGATGTGCTTTTGTCCATTTAGAGTATTGACCAGGATGAACAATGATATCAGTGCAAGAACTCCTCTGATTTACTTCAGGAGTAGCTTCAGAAAAGACTATTTTAGTCTCATCGTCTTCTTCCTGCAGATCATGACTTGCATCATGAAATTCTTCAGATTGAGGTAACTCAGTGGAAACTGATATCTGAGATGAAGCATCACGTACATCTGATCCAATAGTCAGTTTAGAAGGTAGTTTAAAACTGACTAAAGGATAGAATGGTATGTTGCTTGTCTTAATTCTTGTTGGTTCTGAACTGAGATGTTCAGAAGCAGGTTCAGGTGACTGATCAGATTTATCAATAGGATCAGATTCACCAAAACTGATTGGACTTTCTGAGGGTGGTACAGGAGTTGGCTTATTGAAGATTGCAGAATTTGATTCATCAAAGGTAACATGAATTGACTCATCAACCTTGTCAAGTCTCTTGTTATAGACTCTAAAGGCTTTGCGATTTGTTGAATATCCTAAGAAGTAACCTTCATCAGCTTTTGCATCGAATTTTCCAAGTTGACTGGAGTCATTCAGAATATATACTGGACATCCAAATACATGGAAATATCCAATATTAGGCTTTCTATTTCTGAGTACTTCATAGGAAGTCTTCTTGTGTCTTTTGACATAGACAGACCTGTTCTGAGTGTAGCAAGCAGTTGCAACAGCTTCAGCCCAGAAATTCTTAGGAAGACCAGATTCATTGAGCATACTTCTAGCAGCTTCAATCAGCGTTCGATTCTTTCTTTCTACAACACCATTCTGCTCTAGTGTGCGTGCTGAAGAGAAGTTCTGAGATATGCCAGTATCAGTGCAAGAACTCCTCTGATTTACTTCAGGAGTAGCTTCAGAAAAGACTATTTTAGTCTCATCGTCTTCTTCCTGCAGATCATGACTTGCATCATGAAATTCTTCAGATTGAGGTAACTCAGTGGAAACTGATATCTGAGATGAAGCATCACGTACATCTGATCCAATAGTCAGTTTAGAAGGTAGTTTAAAACTGACTAAAGGATAGAATGGTATGTTGCTTGTCTTAATTCTTGTTGGTTCTGAACTGAGATGTTCAGAAGCAGGTTCAGGTGACTGATCAGATTTATCAATAGGATCAGATTCACCAAAACTGATTGGACTTTCTGAGGGTGGTACAGGAGTTGGCTTATTGAAGATTGCAGAATTTGATTCATCAAAGGTAACATGAATTGACTCATCAACCTTGTCAAGTCTCTTGTTATAGACTCTAAAGGCTTTGCGATTTGTTGAATATCCTAAGAAGTAACCTTCATCAGCTTTTGCATCGAATTTTCCAAGTTGACTGGAGTCATTCAGAATATATACTGGACATCCAAATACATGGAAATATCCAATATTAGGCTTTCTATTTCTGAGTACTTCATAGGAAGTCTTCTTGTGTCTTTTGACATAGACAGACCTGTTCTGAGTGTAGCAAGCAGTTGCAACAGCTTCAGCCCAGAAATTCTTAGGAAGACCAGATTCATTGAGCATACTTCTAGCAGCTTCAATCAGCGTTCGATTCTTTCTTTCTACAACACCATTCTGCTCTAGTGTGCGTGCTGAAGAGAAGTTCTGAGATATGCCAGTTTCAGTGCAGAAGGACTCCAGAGTGGCATTTCTGAATTCAGTGCCATTGTCACTTCTGAGCTGACAAACTTTTCGCTTATGCTTGAGTTCAATTTGTTTGATGAGGGCAATGATTTCAGCAGCAGCCTCACTCTTTGTTCTGAGGAAAATCACCCAGCAATATCTTGAATATTCATCAACAATAACAAGGGTGTACTTCTTTCCTGCTCTGGTCTGAACATTCACTGGTCCAAAAAGGTCCATGTGAAGCATGTGAAGAGGTTCAGTTATACTGAAATTTTGCTTAGTCTTGAATGAAGCTCTTCTCTGCTTACCCATTTCACAGCCTGGACATGGCTTGTCTTTATTGAAAGACATTGAGGGTATCCCATCTACAAGTTGTTTTCTTGACAACTTATTAATGTTCTTGAAGTTCAGATGGGATAATCTCTTGTGCCACAACCAGTTTGTGTCCTCATCTGCCTTTGTGTAGAAACATTGTTCACTTGGTGAACTATTCATATCAATGATATAAATGTTTCCTTTCCTTGGTGCAATCAACACTACCTTCCAATCCCTGTTGAATATGGTGCCTTGTGAAATATCAAATAATACTTTGAAGCCATCATCACACAGTTGACTGACACTGATCAGGTTGTATTTCAAACCATTCACATATGCAACACGTGTGAATTTGACTTGTCCATTATTCACAACACCATATCCCTCAGTTTGTCCATTTTCATCATTCCCAAATGTTATTGAGGGCCCCTCTTGCACCCTATATTCCTACAGCAGGGTTTGATAACCAGTCATGGTTCTGCCAGCAGCGCTGTCAAGAAACCATATATTCTTCTTTCGGCCTCCCTGCACAAACACAAAGATTAGTTCTTTTTGGGAACCCATCTCTTGATGGGTTCACTAGACTCTCCCGTAGACGTCTCAGATTTCTTTGGTTCAGGAGGAACTGAAGGATCAAAAGGGATCTCAGTCATTATGTCAGAAGAAATAAAAATAGTTGGTTTGATGGAGCTTTCAACCTTTTTCTTTTCAGATTTTTGCTTGATTTGTTTGGAAAGAGGTTTTGCATTTTGTTTAGGTTGTAGAGGAGTGGTTTCAACATTTTTTAAACTTTCTGAACGAACAGTCTCAACAAATGAGATGTCAGCCTCTAAAAGAACTAAAAGGTCCAGTTTATGTTCCTCATCACTTTCAAGACCAAAATCACTAACCTTTTTCATTATGTCCACCCATCTTCCAGATTCAACATCAGACTTGACCAAATGACCTTGATCTTCACGAGCCATGAAACACATGTCCCTAACTTCTTCCTCATCATCAGATAACTCATCAGACTCTTCCCATTTTTTAGTTTTGGCAATCATACAACCATTATTGCTTGAGTTGTCTTGTGCCATGAGAGCTATATGGGCTTTCAACTTCTTGTACTTAGCCTTATAGCTATCATCAGATTTCTGAAAAAAAGAGTGGTTAGGGGCAGATTGTGATGATGAAGGTTGAATAGATCTGCATTCCTTCATGAAATGTCCTTTCTTGCCACACTTAAAGCATTCAAGATTGGACTTATCAATAGAAGCGCTGGAAGCAAATGGTTTGCCAGATCGATTAGATTTGGCCTTAAAACGATTAAACGTTTTAGCCAGCATGGCAACCAGATCATCATTGTCATCCTCATCACAACCATGAGTAACATTATCAGAAATACCAGTTTTTAACATTTCAGAAACCATCTTCTTCATTGAGTCAGAATGATCACTCTCAGAAGATAGTAGAGCAGTCCCATGTGGCTCAGAATACTGAACCATGACTGAACTGGTAGAAGCATAATTTTTGGCATCTTGCTCAGCCACAACTCTTTCAGCTTTATTCTCTTCAGTGTATCTGAAGGCTCCATATAAGGAGGCAAGAGTGTGACTGTGCAAGGTTTTTCCTTGTCTTAAGACCAAAATTAAAATTTCCCATTTTGAAGGTAAAATATCACAAAACTTTTCTAACAAAATCTCTTTGTCTTTAGTTACTCCCAAGGCTTTCAGTTGATTCATCAGATTAGTAAATCTGATGTAGGTTTGTGTTAAAGTTTCACCAAGGATAGCAAAAAAAGACTAATATCTTTTATTTAAAGCAACTTTTCTTGTGACAATTGTTTCAGAAGTGCCTTCAAACTGAGTCATAAGTTCCTCCCACATTAATTTAGAATTTTCAAGTAAGACAAGAGTGGGCATAAGAGTTTCAGGAACTGCATATAAGATCATATTTTGCAGCTTGGTATCAAGGTCTACCAGCCTATGATCTTCCTCAGACCAATCATCCTTCTCCTTAGGTGTCATCCTAGGAGTCCCATCGGCATTTCTGACTACAGTAGAGGCATTTATAGGAACAAAGGGTCCTTCTTTTAAAATGTCGGTCAAATGTCTTTCAACACTAGCAATATACTTAAGCATGCATGTTTTCCATGTAATAAAATTTTCACTGTTCCCATCAAACTTGGGAACAGGATTATTTGGAAAATGTACACGCACATTATGCGAAGGTATATTGTTCTTAATAATAGGGGGGGTTAGTACCATTAGGGTTAGGGTTAGGACCTTCATTGATAACTTGATCAACCATCTTTACAGATCAAAGGTTATAGAATTAAAGTAATTCAACCTATCTGCTCTGATACCAATTATGAGTCCCAAATATGATGGTTTACCCGACTGGCAAGTAATTCTAACTGGAAATAGACCAGTTCAGAATACGATCCAGATATGGATAGAAACAATAAAGTAAATGACTGAAAGTAAATGACGAGAAACAATAATTGCTGAAACTATATAAATAATATGTATAGATCAAGTATGTAGCATTGAGACACGATGTACTTTTTCAATGTATTTGATTTATTGATATAAACAAATACAAAGGTTGTTGCGGAACAAAGATAAACACAAAAGTGTAAATATCTAAACAACCTAGAAATATAAGTGATCTAATAACTTGGAAATACTCGTAAGAATTACTTAGAGTATATCTCACAAGTTGCAATGCCAAAGTTTCAAGCCATTTGCAAGTTGTAAGAAGCCTTTATATTTATAGGCAAGGTTCAAGCTGATGTGGACCAGGCCGTACAAATATGGTTGGGAGCATTTAAGGAATTAAAGTCAATTCCTTAACATGCGTACTTTTAAGGTTAAGTGTGAAAGTTATTTGATGTGACATTTCACACTTTATTCCCAACCTTTTACTCAACCTTGTACTTGTTTAATAGATAAAGCTATTAACTGGGTAAAGGTTGGTAAAATAAAAAAGGCTTCATCGTAATCAGTGAAAAGTGTTGTAAGTACTTTACACTGAGATGCTTCAGTCTTCGATCAGGTAGAATCTTCTCTGGTTTCTGCTTCTGAGATGATTCTTTTTCTTCAGTCTTCAGTCTTTGACTTCAGAATGAATGCTTTCAGTTTGGCTGATCTGAAACTGAAGTGAAGCTTCAGTGAACTTAATTCTGAAGAGGTTCAGAATTCTGTACAAGTATCTTCACTGAACTTCAACTATTTCTGAACAAATTATACTTGTTCGATTTTCGACCCAACAACTACTTAGACATACTCTCACACTAAAGTCAGGCTTGCTAGCTAAACACTAAAGCAGTTATACGATATTATCATCTTTAATAGTTGAGACATCGGTGACAGGTCGGTGGTTCCCCACTCGTAGAGCGGCATAACTCAACTAATGGTTAGAGTTTATACCTTACATCAAGAGAGCGGTGACAGGTCGGTGGTTCCCCACGCGCAAAGCGACATAACTTGATGTGTATAAATTTTACTCGTTAATAGTTCTTTGAACTCTTTTATTAATCTACTGATTGCCTTTTCTTAAGATTTCTACATTATTCATGCAATAGACATTATCAGAGACCCCAGATGACTCATACACTTACTCAATATGCAACTAGTTTACAATTAATAGTGTAAGAATTAAGGCGAACCATACGTCTAAACTAGTTCCTACACAAGCACTTATATCATTTAAGTTCAATTAATATACCTATACTAATAACTAGATAGTTCCAATTGCTAGGCATATTAAAGTCCGGTTAAGTGTGCTATGGCAAACATAATCGCATACAGTTTCAGTCTAAGCTCTAATCCATTTGGAAAAATGAACAGCCACAAATCTATAGTCAAACTAAAAGTCCTAACTAACCATTCATCTACCAAAGCTAATGTTGCTTAGTTATCGTCATCTTTATTCTACTTGCAAAGCTTGTTTCTCAAAATGTTTTTCAGGCACAAGAAAAATTTTAAATTTGCATGAATTAAGTAGTAGAAAACTTATGATTTTTCAAACAATTAAACCACGGGTTTTTCCTATTCCATCCCCCCATACTTAAATTGTACAACGTCCTCATTGTACTAATCATGACATAACAGAAAGGGTAATAGGAAAAACACAAAAAGATAAAGGATTTACGAAACTTTCCGGGCTTAAATTGCATGATTTGTTGAAGATGGCATATGTGGAGCGACCGTGAATGATGTAGATCTTCAAAGGTTGAGTCATCTCCGTTTGATGGCGATCCATTGTTGCTTCTCCATCTTCTTCTCTTTTTGGTATTTTCTGATTTTTTGATTTTTTTTGGGTTTTTGTGTTTTTCTGATTTTTTTGGATTTTTCGCGATTTGGTGTGCGGGCTAGAACTCTGAGCGGTGCTGGTGATGTAGGAGCGGCGCTGGACTGCACGCTTGGGTTCCCAGATGCAGTCCCAGCGTCGTTGGATGTCCAGTAGCGGCGCTGGTGCCTCCTATACATGCTTCGGCGCCTGACTTTCCTCCACGGCTTGACGCCGACACTCCCCCACACTTAGCTTTTGGCCAAGTGCATAGTTTATCCTTCATACTTCAAAACGAAATACTCCTACACACTTCAATCAAAATATAAAAATGGAAAAAACAAGCTAAAACATAAAATAAAATAAAACGAATACGATTGCAATAAGTTACTTGTTTCCTTGATCCATTGAAAGCTCACATCTGTGATTCTAAAGATAAGCTCTCATCTGTGATTCTAAAGATATATCTCATACAAAACAGGTCACAAATGATAATATTCAAAACAATTCACTTAATTGCAATTAGTCACATATTCCTAAAAAGGTAAAAATTAAAATAAAAAATAAAAATACGGCTTGGGTTGCCTCCCAAGAAGCGCTAAGTTTAATGAGTCTTCATCCGGACTCGGCCTAGGAACTAGGTTGAGGAAGAAAACGGGGTCGGCCGAGGGCCGGTTTCCTTTGGGTTATATCGAATGTAAATGTCTGATGTGTCTTTTAAGTGCGATTCGACTCTCCTTTTCTTAACCTCCCATGCAAAACTCCTAGCTTTGCATCTAGTCCCGAAGGGGTTTGTCTTACTAATGTCTTCCCTAGTTAAAACTACTTGATTGAACCCCATAGTTAAAAATGCTAGGGTCACCATAAAACTTATCATTTGGTTCTCTAGCTATTATCTCATTCATCTTATCTCTTTCTAAGTCGGCTACACACTCTTCCCACTTAATGTTTCCTAGGATTCTCCTAACCCTATTTGCTACTTCTCTACCATTTCTTAGCTGTTCTTCTACTTTCTCCTTTAATTCTTTTAATTCCATGAAACTTTCATAACAGATTTTCCTCTTAGGTTGGGTTTCTATGGTTTCCTCTCCTAGTGACATGTCTGATTGTTCATTAGGGTTTTGGTCATTATCTATTACTTCCATCCTAAAACATTCTCCTTTAACTAGGTCACTATCTTCTTCTAATTCAGACACTTTAATCCTATTTTGATCATCCGACAAAGAAATTTCACGTTTAAGGACATGGATGATAGCATCCGCAACATGCAAAAATGGTTGTCCTAAAATTAAGGGTGTCACTATCTCATCTACCGAATCAAGCACAACAAACTCAGTCCAAAGTTCTAATTCCTTAACCCTGACATGGACTCGTTTAACAATCCCCTTGGGATGTCTAAAAGTCTGATCGGCTAACCGAATGCTCATGTTAACGGGTTTTAGCAAACAAAGGGTAAGTTTCTCAAAAATTACAGCAGGCATAACATTAATACTTGACCCTAAATCAGCTAATGCACATGAAAAGTACTCATCATTAATAGTGCAGGGAATAATAAAACTTCCTAGATCTTCCGATGCTTGCGGTAGCTGTGTCCCGTCATCCGGTACCTCGGGATCTTGAACTTCATCCCTATTGTCCAAGTCGTCCCCATATTTGATTTTGCACTTTGAAACGAATTGGGTCTCAACATCTTCTTGAAAAACAGCTGAAAACGAAGTTTCACGCGAATCTGGACTACTGGAGCCACCAGCGGCGCTGGGCCTCTCCAGCGGCGCAAGGCTGTGCAGCCAGCGGCGCTAGTGGAGTCTGGGCAGAATCCAGTTTTGCTTTTTTACTCGTTTCTTCTCCCTTAGACCTGTACCTGATACCATTATCATTTTCTATATCTGTATGTATTATTGCCGCCAATTCTTTTTATATTACACCAAACTAACACTGATTCTTTATTATTAAACTACCATTAGTATTATTTGAATGTTAAGGTAATAACTTTTCAATATTAATCAAACACTTGTTAGTTTTAAAGCAAATAATTATTCATATAACTGGGCGAACAAAAATTAAGGTAATAAGTATTCATATCTTTTATTTTTAAGATCAAATAATATAAAGCATAATATTAATATTTTTTCCCTAGATGAATGGATACGTTGTCCGGATTTAAATGAACATGTTGTTAAAGAAATGAAGATTATATTATACTATTGAAGAACAAACTCAAAATAAAACTATAATTGGGAGGAACCATGATAAAATGGAATGAAAATGCACAGTGTGGCTCTGCTTTTGTTATCATGCATATCGATAAAAAAAAAATTATTGAACATCATATTATCATATTGATAATGAAAATGCCTTTATCTTTTTAGGTGTACAAAAGTAAATACCAGTTTGAGTGTAAAATTAAACCGTAAACAATACTATGTAAAATAGTTATGATAAGAAAATATTAAAAATATTAATTAATAGTTATGAAAGGAGGGAAAGTTTAATTTGGATAGAATAATAGAAGGGTAAAGATGACATAAAATAAAAAATTAATGTAATTAATATCAAATGCTAATTTCCATAAGAATATTGAACATAATAAATGCATCTTACATGTGCCCTTAAGGCATATATTAGAAAACCCCTAAATTAAAATAACAAAAAAAGCAAAAAATGTAGTTCAATTTATGTTATTGAACTATTAGTAATAACCAATAAAGGTGTTATTGCAATGCAAATTATATAATGATTTTTTAGTCAAAATTCAAATATTAAGTCAAGCTTACAAAATATTGAGGTTATAAATTTTTGAAAACCTAAATCAATCGTCTAATATTATAATAATGTTGAGATACCTATGGATATATATATCAAAACAATAATAACAATTACTCATACGTTTAGTAATTCGAATTCTCGATCATCTAAAATTGATTAAAAAAACTATCTTATGTTATAAGTAAAGCAAAGATTTAATTTCAATCATGAATAATGTCAGTCCAAATAGTCAAATTAACATTTTTGAATTTCTAAGTCACCATGGATATGTTATGGACTTAGCATTAGAGTCGTTCTTAAGGGCAAGGGTGCAGAGCCACACTTTGGCTTGTTTTTGGCTTTTTTTTGACCAATCAGACGTCGCCACGTGTTTTTGCCAAAAATTAACCAATTCTTGTCAAAACTAAGCCAAAAGTGATGATGTAGTGCAAAAAAGTTGCCAAAATGCCAATGTCGGAAAGCTAAAAGGTTGCCGGAAAAATTATAAAAGTGACCGTTTTTTATAAAAGATAATACTTGGGCTCAGAATTTGGGGGTCGGAAATTCGGAAGTCGACGCCATGGCTGCCAACCCGAAGGTTTACCCCTCCAAGATACGCCCCGGATCATCCGAGTCCCATTTTTACGAAACCGCACATATAACGTAACACCGGCAACCTAATTGTTCAATGATATCATCACCGACATAATACTACTTTTCCGGCTACCTATTGCTTTAATGGAACAAACAACGACAACAATACCAAGGAAAAAATCTGGCAACGCTACCGCTAAGTTAAGACAACCAAGCTAATCACAAACATGCAATTAACGGCAATATTAAAGATAAATATACATATAATCATAAGCATAAGCAACAGTAGTTAACCGGAAAACCCAAAAAAGGCTCCCGGAAAACCGAAGCAACCAGAAACCCTAAAAAAGGGTACCGGAAAACATGCAGCAACACCACCAGAAACCCCAAAAAGGGGTAACCGGACAACATGCAGCAACAAAAACCAAAAACCCCAAAAAAGAAGGTCAGCGGAAAAGCGTGTACCAATCATAGCACCAACCAGAAACCCCAAAAAAAGGGTCACCAGAGAAGTAGTCATACTAAGAGCCAATGAAAAGTGCCAACTGCACCATTTCCAGACAACTATTTGGCCGTAATAAAAGTGAACGTTTTGGCCGGCGACAAAAAAAAGCCCCAAAAAGGGGTTTCAGATCTCGCCGGAAAAGGGTATTGTACGTTAGGAGCATCGGCAAGTCATTTCCGGCATGGATTCCGGCAATAGAAGCCAAGAAAACTATAGTATTTGCCTCAAAATCGAAAAACCCCAAATAAAAAATTAGGTTTCCGGTGAGATACTTTTTGGCACAAGAACCAAAAAAAAAAGCCCCAAAAAGGGGTTTCAGATCTCGCCGGAAAAGGGTATTGTACGTTAGGAGCATCGGCAAGTCATTTCCGGCATGGATTCCGGCAATAGAAGCCAAGAAAACTATAGTATTTGCCTCAAAATCGAAAAACCCCAAATAAAAAATTAGGTTTCCGGTGAGATACTTTTTGGCACAAGAACCAAAAAAGAAAAGAAAAACGGTCACATAAAATGCTCCCAACGTTCACACGGATCGGCCAAATATGGTTGATATATATAGCCGATTGAATGTGTTGATACTTGCCGATGGATAGGGTACAATAAAGCCAAAGAGCCGATGCAAGCCAAAGAAAAGAGCCTGTTAGGTCCAGTTCACCTGGAACTGGCCAGTCACCAGTTCA
The DNA here is from genome assembly GCA_034093135.1 of Erigeron breviscapus. NCBI lineage: Eukaryota > Viridiplantae > Streptophyta > Magnoliopsida > Asterales > Asteraceae > Erigeron > Erigeron breviscapus. The sequence goes on along the minus strand of CM067175.1, from coordinate 13,830,254 downwards.
CACTGACCAGTTCACCAGTTGCATCTGGTGACCAGTAAACTGGTGACCAAGAAGATTTGTCGAGAAATATATTGAAGTCCAGTTGCACCGTACAGTTAACGCAACTGAAGACTTCCTCCAGTTGAGAACTGACCAAGTTGAAGAAACATTCCAGTTGAAGTCGAAGACAACAAATGGAAGAAAGAGAATGACAATGGCAGCGAAGCCCAGTTGACATTCTAGTCAGTTACAAACTGGAGACCATCAGTGGAAAGCCCTTACAAAGCTTTACACTGATTACGAGGAATTGACTTGTATACTTTATGTACCTTTACCCGGATAATAAGCCTTATCTTATTATTTAAGTATTAAAAGGTACATAAAGGTGGTTGTGTAAAGTCACTTTAACATGCGACTTTACAACACTTTTTAAGGAATTAAATGCTATTCCTTGAATGCTTCCAACCACATTTGTACGGCTAAAGTTAACATCCCAATGTTAACTTTGCCTATAAATACAAGTCATTGCACAACCAAGAATTACAAGTTACTTCACACACAAACGAATAACTTCATACTTTGCAAACCTGCAATATTCTTGGTGAACTTGTGCAATATTCTCTCAATCGCTAAAAGGAACATTTCACTACTTTAAGTGTTTCGATTGTTGAAGAGAAATTCCGAGTATAGATCAATTGTATTTCATAGGTTGTTAGGATATTTACATTCGTGTATTATCTTGGTTCCGCATCAACCTTGTAATTTGTTTAATATCAATAAATAAATTACACTTTGAAAACTACATATTGTCTCATCAAGATTGTTTACAAGTTATTTGTATTATTGCATTGTTCTTTACTTATTGTCTTTTATATAAGTAATCTATCTAGAACTTGGTATATACCACTGCAACTGGTCGTCTCCAGTTCAGTAAGTATATTGCAAAGTAACTCCACCATCGACATAGAGGTGTCTTCAGTAGTACCATCTAACAAGTTGGGACTTACAAGTGGTATCAAAGCGGAAGGCTAATAAACTTGCCTAGATCTGCAAAGATGAACACTACTGAAGGTGGAGATGGTTCTGGTTCAGGTGAAAACCCATCGAACACTAATTCACAATCTTTTCAAAACGTTAACACCAACCCTCCTCCTCCTTCTACCCCAAACCACGTCCATGTACATTACTCTAACACTCCTGTTCCAAAATTTGATGGAAACAGTGAGACTTTTGGTACATAGAAAGCTAGAATGCTGTTGCATTTTGGTGGTATTGAGAGGTATATGTTGAAAATCCTTAAGGATGGACCATATATACCTATGTCTATTGGGGTGAGTCCTCTTCTTGATCCAACTGGAAGAAGAGGCTCAAGGGAAAAGCCAGAAGACCATTGGTCTGATGAGGATCGCAGACTGGTGGACTTGGACACCAGACTGAAAAACATGATCCTTGGGGCTGTCCCTGAAGACCTAATTCCAACACTTGTGTTGTTTCCCAGTGCCAAGTCTATGTGGGATGAATTAGTGATTCAATTTGAAGGAGGTGATGACACAATTGTCACCAGAAAAGTTGCCTTGAACAAGAAGTATGAATCCTTCTTTGCCTTGCCCAATGAAAGTTTAACTGGTACATATACCAGATTTTCTAGCCTCATCAATCAATTGAGAGGTTTGGGTGTAGAGAAGGATAAGGATATTCTTCTTGAGAAGTTTTGTGATATTCTTCCTTCCAAATGGGAAAACATGGTTCTTGTCTTGAGACAAGGTAAAACCTTGCACACTCACACTCTTGCATCGCTCTATGGAGCCTTCAGATTCACTGAAGATAATAATGCTGCAAGACTTGTGGCTGAGCAAGATGCCATGAACCATGCTCAGAGTCCCAAGGTTGCTAATACAATTGAGCGACCTTGTGCTGCTTTAATGTCTGCTGAGAGTGTCCAGGCACACTCGATGAAGGAGATGTTGAACAGTTTTTTAAACTCTGGGCTGACCACTGAAAACAGTGAAGGTTATGATGAAACTGACGATGATGATCTGGTCGCCATGATTGCTAAAACCTTTAATAGGTTTAAGCATAAATCTAAAAGATTTAATGGCCCCAACAATGCTTCCAGCTCCAGCTCTCTGGATAAGACCAATCTTACATGCTATAATTGTGGCAAGAAAGGTCATTTTATGAAGGAATGCAGATCTAGTCAGTTGAATAACCAAACTGGCCCCTCTGTCCCTAATTTCAATCGGCCTAATGATAGCTACAAAGCTAAATACAAGCAGCTTAAGGCCCAGATTGCCCTCCTGTCCATGCAAAAGGAAAAGGATCAGTGCTTAATTGCACAAACTGAGGGAAAATGGGAGTACTCTGATGACTCATCTGAGGATGAAGAAGAGGAAAGGGACATGTGTTTCATGGCCTTGGAAGATCAACAACAGCAGCATGTGGTGAAAGATGATGTCATTTCTGGAAGATGGGTGGACATCATACTGAAAAAGGTATGTGATTATGATCACCAGGTTGACCCTGAATTAAAACTGGACCTGGCTGAATCATTAAGTGGTGATTTGGCATTTGTAGAAACTATTAGAGCTGATAGTGAAAGATATTTAGACACTATCTTAATTGAACTGAACAATGTCAAACCTCAACTGAATGATTTGCAAAGTGTCCAGTTGGCTCTCAAGGAGTCAGTTTTAAAGATTGAGGCATTAGAACTTGATAATCAAAAACTTTCTGATGATTTTGAAAAAGCTCAAAAGATTATCAAGTCCTGGGTAAAAGCATCTGGCAAAAACTATGATGCATTTTCAAGAACTATCGATGCCCAGAAAAATGCATGGAAATCTGAAGATCTGGAGATGGCAGCTCTTATACCAGATCTTCATGCATTGCCTCCAGCTCTCCAGGTTGAAACACCTTATGATCAACCTGAAGCTGTTGAAACTGAAACCAATGAGACCACCCCCATTGAGGTTAAAACTGGAGCCAAACAGGCTAAAGCTCCAGTCAAAAAGGCCACTGGTAACAAGCCTTTACCTCATAAGTCTAAGGAGCCCAAGACCCGAAAGACTAAATCCCCAGTTGAACCAATGTCCAAGGTTCAACTGCCTGAACAAAACAATATTTTGGTTAATCTGGAAAGGCAACTCCAACTTTTGTCTCGGCAGGTTCAGAGTTGCACTGCCCGGATTAACAATCTGGAAGGAGGTTCACCACCTCCAGTTTTAAAACAAAATATTAAATCACTCCCTTCTATACCTAAACAAAAGAATGTTCCATCTGGAACAAAATCTGGTAAACATAAGGTGAGTAAGTATCAAATACCAATCGTTTTTACTTCTGCACCTGGAGCTGGTGATAATGCTCCAGATGTAGCCTCCAGTTCAACACCTCAACAATCAACTGTGGCTTCTGTAGAGAAGTCCAGTGGACCCATCAAGAAAAGATGGGTTCACAAAAATAACTAATGATTTTTTGTGTGTGTGTAGGGCGATCGAAAGAAAAATATCTGGTATCTGGACAGCGCTGCTGGCCGGACTATGACCGGATGTAAGCCCCTACTGGAAGAGTTCACTGTCCAAGATGGACCGACAGTGACGTTTGGTAACGATCAACTGGTTATGGCATAAAAGGTTATCCCACCTTAATTTCAAGAACATTAACAAGTTGTCTCGCAAACAACTGGTTGATGGGATACCCCAGATTTCCTTCAATAAGGAAAAGCCATGTCCAGGGTGTGAGATGGGTAAGCAGAAGAGAGCCAGTTTCAAAACTAGGCAAAATTTTAGCATCACTGAACCTCTTCACATGCTTCATATGGATCTTTTTGGTCCAGTGAATGTTCAAACTAGAGCTGGAAAGAAATACACTCTAGTTGTGGTAGATGAATTCACCAGATATTGCTGGGTGGTATTCATCAGATCCAAAAGTGATGCACCTGCTGAAATCATCTCACTTATCAAAAGAATTGAGCTCAAGTACACTCGAAAAGTTTGTCAGTTGCGAAGTGATAATGGTACTGAATTCCAAAACAAGGTACTTGAAACATTTTGCACTGACACTGGCATTTCTCAAAACTTCTCATCAGTTCACTCTCCAGAGCAAAATGGAGTTGTTGAAAGAAAGAATCGTACACTGATAGAAGCGGCCAGAAGCATGCTATCTGAATCTGGTCTTCCCACCAGTTTTTGGGCTGAGGCAGTTGCAACTGCTTGTCACACCCAAAACCGGTCAGTCTACATCAAGAGACATAAGAAGACTGCCTACGAAGTACTCAGGAATCGTAAACCAAATATTGGATATTTCCATGTATTTGGTTGTCCAGTTTATATACTGAACGATTCCAGTCAGCTTGGAAAGTTTGATGCAAAAGCTGATGAAGGGGTATTTTTAGGCTATTCAGATATTCGAAAGGCCTTTAGAGTTTATAATTATAGACTCCAAAAGGTGCATGAGACAATTCATGTCACATTCGATGAATCAACTGAAGCAATCAACAAGAGACCAAGCCTTGATATTTCTCCAGTCATTCCAATCAACTTTGGTGAAACTGACCAAGTTCATCGGTCAGTTGTTTCACCAGAAGAAGCTTCCAGTTACAACAAACTGGAACCAGTCAAGAAGAAGAAAAGTACCAGTGACACATCATTTTATCCCTCCATCAATTTTAACTTACCACAAGAATTGGTGATTGGATCAGATGTTCGTGCCACTCCAATATCAGCACCAGTTCAAGCATCTACTTCTCCAGTTACTCATGAAATACCTTCAACTGAGGAATTTCATGATGCCAATCGAGACCTCATTGACTCTGATTAGGATGTAGAAGTTGTTTGGACTGATCCTTCTCCAGATGCTGATGCAACTGAAGAAGATCGCCAGGTGACTTGCACTGATATTGTAGTTCACCAGCCTAGTCAATACACTAGATGGACTAAAGCCCACCCAATTGAACAAATTGTGGGTAATCCAACTAGTGGGGTTCAGACTAGAAGAGCCACCAGTGAGCAATGCTTAAACGTCACCTTCTTATCTTTAATTGAACCAAAGAGGATTGACGAGGCTATGGCAGACCCAAGCTGGGTGGAAGCTATGCAAGAAGAGCTCCTCCAGTTTGAAAGGAACAATGTTTGGGAGCTTGTTCCTTGTCCACCAGGGTTAAAGAAAGAACCTATTGGTACCAGATGGGTCTACCGAAATAAAATGGATGAAGATGGTCATGTTGTAAGAAACAAGGCCAGATTAGTTGCCCAGGGTTATTGTCAAGCAGAGGGCGTTGACTTTGATGAGACTTTTGCTCCAGTTGCAAGACTTGAAGCCATTAGAATATTCTTGGCTTATGCAGCCCATCTGCAGTTCAAGGTCTTCCAGATGGATGTCAAAAGTGCGTTCCTTAATGGAACATTGGAAGAAGAAGTTTATGTTAAGCAGACTCCAGGTTTCATCGATGAGAAGCATCCTCATTGGGTTTATAGACTGAACAAAGCATTGTATGGTCTAAGACAAGCCCCAAGAGCCTGGTATGATACTTTAACTAAACATCTTCTTAAAAATGGCTTTCAAAGAGGTGCAATAGATAATACCTTGTTTATCTTGAAAGAAAGAGGTAATATCTTATTGGTACAAATTTATGTTGATGACATTATTTTTGGTTCAACTGATGATGCAATGTGTAAAAAGTTTTCTAAAATCATGTCATCTGAGTATGAGATGAGTTTAATGGGTGAATTAACATTTTTCTTAGGTCTTCAGATTAAGCAAACTGAAAATGGAATTTTCATAAACCAAGGAAAATATGTCAGAGATTTGTTAAGAAAATACAAATATGATTCAATCCCATCGAAAAACACACCTATTGCAGCACCATTGAATTTGGACTCTGACCCAACTGGCAAACCAGTTAACATAACTGACTATAGAGGTATGGTTGGTTCACTAATGTACTTAACTGCCAGTCGACCAGATATAATGTTTGCAACATGTTTATGTGCCAGGTTTCAGGCTAACCCTAAAGAATCACATTTGCACGCTGTAAAGCGTATCTTTAGATACCTGAAAGGGTGTCCTAATCTTGGTCTTTGGTACCCCAAAGGCTCAGGATTAGATCTAATGGGTTATTCAGATTCTGATCATGCAGGTTGTAAGATTGATAGAAAATCCACAACTGGTGGTTGTCATTTCCTTGGAGGAAAACTGGTGAGTTGGACCAGCAAGAAGCAGACTTCAGTCTCTATGTCCACTGCTGAGGCAGAGTACATTTCTGCGGCCAGTTGTTGTGCCCAGATTCTTTGGATCAAAAACCAGTTACTAGATTATGGTCAGAAGTACACCAAGACCCCAATCTTTTGTGACAACACCAGTGCAATTGCTATCTCTCACAATCCAGTGATGCACTCAAAAACAAAGCATATTGACATCAGGTATCATTTTATTCGTGATCATGTTATGAAAGGTGATATTGAAATTCATTTCATCCCCACTGACAAACAGTTAGCTGATGTTTTTACTAAACCTCTCGATGAGAAAACTTTTAAACATCTCATCAGCGAACTGGGAATGCTAAACCCTTAACTGGAGCTTTCTTTGTTATTGAACGCGTCAGTGACACTGATGAAGTTCTCCAGTTGAGGAGGTCCAGATAATCTTTGCTCGCCAGGCTATCGAACGCCTTTGTGATACTATCTTGGCACTAATTGTTTACTGGATCATCATTTTAGGGGGAAAGACTCAAAACAATTTTCTGACTAAAATTCGTTTTTGTTTGAAAATGCAACTGGAGAACTCTTCAGTTGGAAACTGGTACTGGACTGATCCTCCAGTTACCAGGTTCGGTCTTTGTCTAATTTTCATAACGTTACAAATACTTGGTCAATTTATGTGACACGTGATGATACTCGAGTGTTTTTAAACCACTTGATATCGTGATCTGACGTGTTTGAAACCATTTTTAGTACTTGACAACTGTTTGTGTTGGGATAACAAAAAGCGAGTGGGGTCATGGGTAAAGTAAGCCGTCGTAGCATTTAATGCTGACATGGTAACATTTAATGCTTACATGGAAAATTATATTTTATTTTCAAAATATCTTCGAAAATGTTTTGGTTTAATAAAATATGATTTTTGGGTTTACATTGGGATCTTGAATCCCCTTATAAATACCCTTATTTACTTCATAACTCATTTACTTTCTTTTCATTCTCTTATAGAAATACAGACTCTCCGTTTACAAGGCCAGATTTAATGAGGAATCTAGACTCTCTTGTTTCTGAAGCTGGAGAGGTCGAGATTCCAGAGCAGATGCGGCTGGCATTTGCTAAAACTGATGCACCTTTGGAAAGTGAATCAGAAAGACAACTGGGCGGGCCTCAAAATAATGAGGGACCCTCCAGTTCGTCTCAAGTTGTGGTTGAGGATAGAACAACCATAACTGAAGCCATTCCTATCACGTCTATCCCTGGTGAAGATGTTCCGGCATCTGATCCTTCAACTGATGAAACCATCCAGGTAACTGGAACTGGTCATCAGGAGCCTGAACATGATGTTCAGCCATCCCTATCATTTATGAATCTAGGCATAAATGAGGATGAGTTCCATCTTGAATCTTCGGATTCAGAAGGAACACAAGCTGATCAAGAAATGGTTGATGCATCTGTACATGCTCAACTCCCTTCTTTCTTTGATCAACCCCTAGAACACCAAGTTTCAGTTTCCCATCAAGATACTCCTACAAATATTTCCCCACAAAGAACTCAATCAACACCGTCGCCGTTGGTCATACCTGAGCATTCTCAGCCTGACCAACACATTGAATCTCCTCAGCGTTCTTTTTCACCCCCCATTTTTCCTTCTTCTGCCACTGGAACAACTGGAGAGGCTTCCTTTGTTTTGCCTCCTCCAGTTGAACTGGTGCAGCCTGCTACTGGTCCAGTGACAACTTCTCCTTTGTCACTGGAAGCTCAATTTGTCTCCTTCTCAACCGATATCCAAAACCTGATCAAACGGGTGGAGGGTGTTCATAAGACAATCGAGCAAAATGCCAAGTCCATTTCCAAATTCAACAAGGACACAATCATAAATTCTAAGGTTGTTGATTTGGGAATAAACAAGTTTGCTGCCAATGAGGACTTGGTATTTCAGAAGTTGAATGAGTTAGTCTCAAGCTGTAACAATTTGTCCACATCTCTGAAGGAAGCTTTTGACTTAACCCATTCCAATGTCAATACATCTATCTCCAACCTCTTGAGTAACACTGTTCGATCATCAGAGGTAGATCTGAAGGAGATAGAAAGGCAGGTCAAAGAGCTGTTTGAAAGACCTGGCCTTGATGTAGTTGAAATTGGTCAGCAGGTGGCCACTTCTGTTGGCCAGATGATTGATGAAAAACTGGCCAGTCGAGAAGATGAACTGGTTAAGAAGGTTATGGCTGAATTTGCCAAGCTCCCACCTCCTCAGATTAATCTGGAGCCTCTGGCACTTGAAGTTAGGCAGTTAAGGGGAGCAGTTAATGCTATGAACACTCAGTTAGCCTATCACACTTCTTCAATCAATAAACTGGTAACTGAAGTGGATAGTTTGAAAAGAAAGATGCTGAAGTAAAGGAACAAGTGGTTAAGGGTTTAGATGAAGACTCAAAGCTATTGAAAGACTTGAAGACTGGACAGGACCAAACTGCAGCCAATGTATTGGTCCAGTCTCAAGAGCTTAACCACTTGTGGAGATCCTTTAGAATGATTTGCACTGTGTTCAGAGAGTGCAAGGATATGCAATCGTGGCAGCCTCTAGCCCGTTTGCCCTCCAGTAATGAAGACTGGGCAGCCATTCGTGCAGGTCTCGATGCTGCCAAGGGGGAAAGGGATAGAAGGAATATCCTTGCACCTGGACCAAGACTGCCAGGTCCAGTTAGTGCAAGACAACTGGTAGAAAGGACTGTGGTTGGGTCAGATGAAGGTGATGAGCAGGTTATTGAACAATTTGAAGATGTGGTTGATAGGGGGAATAAAGGGAAAGGAAAGGAAGTTGTGTCGGCCACTGGTGAACAAGCAAAAACAACTGGTACTGAAGCCAGTGTGTTAGAAACTGGCAACGTTGATCAGCTCCCTCCAGTTTCAGAAGATGTTAGTAGGCAACTGGCAAGGCTTGGAGATGCAATTAAGGAGAGGAAGAAACAAATGAGGGTTAATCAAACAAAAGATAGAAATACTTTAGCCCCAACTCTTCTTGATATAGTGATGGTCGTCTCCTGGGCATGACACTTGCAGAATATGCCAAAGTCAAGGCTGATCCCAGAATTATTAATGCACTGAAAGAACAACTGGAGATTGAGCTTGACAAACATTATAGGGAGGATGAGGCTGAGTATGATGCCAGGTGTTTAAATATCACAGTGGATAAGGCAAAAGAAGTAAGAACTGAAGGAATTCTCAAGAGGGTTGAACATGTTAAGAAAGTGGTCAAACAGGTGTTGAATCCACCCAAGTCCAAAGGTAAACCTAAGATGTTGCCAAGAGATGCTGACCTTAGAACCTGGGTGGAAACAACTGAACCCTCAAGTGAAGATATCAAAGCTGCAGTGCATAGTATGAGCACTGGCCAGATCAAACTGGCCAATGAATCTGAAGCTAGAGAGTACTTATCTGAAGTGCAACAGCGGAGATATCACCCTGGTAAGATTGTTGATATGAATGTTTTTATCAAACCAGGTACCAAACACTTCACAGTTGGGGTTCAACACCTTGATGGACCCTTAAGGCAAACTGAGAATCCTGACGTACTTTCTTATGGTTACTCGGAACTGGTGGAAATGGCAAAACTGTTGGAGGCCAAGCAACAAAGGAACAAGGTCGAAAGAGGATGGATGTTTGTTCTTCAAAGTCTGCTCAAGTTTAAAGAAAATATTGAAGAGAGACTGAATGTTGATCCTGAAGACAAACAGCCCATTTCTACAGTTGCCAAAAGAAGAAGAACTGGCGAAGGGCCATCTGTTTAAGTTCTTTCTTCATTTTATCTTCTTGTAATTTGTTGTACATTCTGTTGTAACTTGTGTAAATTTCACTCCTTGTATAAAAGAAGTTACCAGTTTGTAACCACAAGGTAGATAAAAGATTAAAATCTAACAAAACTAAAAGACAAAACTAAGGCATTTATTGATCTATAAAAATGCCTTAGATATCTTAGATAGATTTAAATCGAACAAGTCTCTATAGTTCACACTTGTATAGATACAAAAACTAGAAAAGACTTAGACTATATTTCTAGACAAATAGGGGGAATTTGTTAGGTCCAGTTCACCTGGAACTGGCCAGTCACCAGTTCACACTGACCAGTTCACCAGTTGCATCTGGTGACCAGTAAACTGGTGACCAAGAAGATTTGTCGAGAAATATATTGAAGTCCAGTTGCACCGTACAGTTAACGCAACTGAAGACTTCCTCCAGTTGAGAACTGACCAAGTTGAAGAAACATTCCAGTTGAAGTCGAAGACAACAAATGGAAGAAAGAGAATGACAATGGCAGCGAAGCCCAGTTGACATTCTAGTCAGTTACAAACTGGAGACCATCAGTGGAAAGCCCTTACAAAGCTTTACACTGATTACGAGGAATTGACTTGTATACTTTATGTACCTTTACCCGGATAATAAGCCTTATCTTATTATTTAAGTATTAAAAGGTACATAAAGGTGGTTGTGTAAAGTCACTTTAACATGCGACTTTACAACACTTTTTAAGGAATTAAATGCTATTCCTTAAATGCTTTCAACCACATTTGTACGGCTAAAGTTAACATCCCAATGTTAACTTTGCCTATAAATACAAGTCATTGCACAACCAAGAATTACAAGTTACTTCACACACAAACGAATAACTTCATACTTTGCAAACCTGCAATATTCTTGGTGAACTTGTGCAATATTCTCTCAATCGCTAAAAGGAACATTTCACTACTTTAAGTGTTTCGATTGTTGAAGAGAAATTCCGAGTATAGATCAATTGTATTTCATAGGTTGTTAGGATATTTACATTCGTGTATTATCTTGGTTCCGCATCAACCTTGTAATTTGTTTAATATTAATAAATAAATTACACTTTGAAAACTACATATTGTCTCATCAAGATTGTTTACAAGTTATTTGTATTATTGCATTGTTCTTTACTTATTGTCTTTTATATAAGTAATCTATCTAGAACTTGGTATATACCACTGCAACTGGTCGTCTCCAGTTCAGTAAGTATATTGCAAAGTAACTCCACCATCGACATAGAGGTGTCTTCAGTAGTACCATCTAACAAGTTGGGACTTACAGAGCCGATAAAATATGCCGGCTGCATCCTTGCCCCTTAATGCTTCTAAATTTCAACCAGATCGAAGTTCGAAACTTAAACTATTAATTTTATATTGAATTTAAAATTTCAATTGCTTCTTTAAATATTTATTTTGTAACAGAACATAAATACTTTATAATCCGAAATTTATCTGGAATAACTGAATTGATGGCTAAAGGCTATGTCCAATTACTGAAAGTGATCCTTTACTTTGGTGGAACGAATAAAATATAAACGGTCGTTACAAGAAAAAAATGCACATTATTGGAGCACATGTTAACTGCTAACCTTGTTTAGAATCTATTCAACTACCATATTATAATTTAATGATTAAGACAATAATAAATGCCAACTAAAATCAGTTATTTTAACAAATTAATATGAATGAATTAATAAACAAGTACATTTGAATATCAATATTCCATTAAATTAGATTTTTCTTTCGCAAGATGCATGTTCTTTCGACCTTGATTAATGCATGATGCATCATTGTTATCATTTAAAGAAAGGCGGATCAAACGGTCAAATGAAACATTTTATTCAGTTCTTCTCAAGCTAATAATATTGATGTCATGTGTTATTACAAAAAAAAAGCAAGCAACTAATCAACCAATTCGTCTTTCACAGGTTTTTTGTCTTAATACATCGATTGTATATAGGGGTTAAGATTTAAATAGTCTCACCCCTACCATGATGGTGTAAAAAGACTGCTTATAAATTCTATCTTAGATAAAAAAAAATATATGTTATTACAAAATTAATATACACAGTACAAAATGAAACCAAAATTTGAACCCTGATGTGTGGATAAAACCTACATGTCTCTACATTGTTCCTCAGGCAATTACCGATTGATTTAAGTCCCATCGATAATTTCACAACTTTTTGATTACAAAAGTTGTAATATTATTCTAAAGAAAAAATATAGATATTTAGGGTTGTGATTATTTGAAAACTAAAATTTTCGTGAAAACTGGTCAAAACACACTGTGATCTGAATTTAACACAATGTGTTTCTAATGTGTTTTTAGAAAACACATTGTGTTAAGTTCATATCACAGTGTGTTTGAACAGTTTTTTGATTTTCACGCGTTATCAAAAACACAATGTGATTTAAAACTTAACACAATGTGTTTTTAGAAAACACAATAAAAACACATTGTGTTTGATTCAAATCACAGTGTGTTTTGGCCAGTTTTCTAGTTTTCACAGAAATTTTAGTTTCAAATGAACATTTCACTAGATATCTATATAAAGGTTAATATAGTTTACTAAAGCTAACATCTTAATTGGAATGGACCGGATGCAGGGTCGGGTCAGAGTTTTTTTTATATATATAATAAGTAATATAGGTACCTGACTTGTTTTACGGGCTGAGTAATCTCAGAATGAATATTCTTGAAACGACACGTGACAAATCCTTGATCGACATGTATTCTTTTAATTTATTTATTTTATTAAATTAGTTTTTTTAATTGTATATAGATTTAATTTTCTTATTAGACTTAAATTAAACTATAACTCTTGGCTTATTAATACAAAAGACATTATAACCGTATTTGAGTTTACGATCTGAAATCACAAGGCTATTTGCCGTCATCCACTATGCTTACAAGTTCCGATTTTGATGTGATTATAAAAATTTAAGGTAAATCCAAAACTCTAACTAAACATATATTATATTTATCATTACTGTTTATTATAATTTAGTTTCGATCATCGATTTAATTTAACCACAATTTATTTCATACTCACGAATCATGTATGAGACATATTCGAATTTCTATATGATACAATCTATATAGCTATCGTACATCGTACGGGTATTAGGACTAGTAGTTTACTAAAGCTAACATCTTAATTGGAATGGACCGGATGCAGGGTCAGAGTTTTTTTTTTTATAATAAGTAATATAGGTATCTGACTTGTTTTACGGGCTGAGTAATCTCAGAATGAATATTCTTGAAACGACACGTGACAAAATCCTTGATCGACACGTATTCTTTTAATTTATTTATTTTATTAAATTAGTTTTTTTAATTGTATATAGATTTAATTTTCTTATTAGACTTAAATTAAACTATAACTATTGGCTTATTAATACAAAAGACATTATAACCGTATTTGAGTTTACGATCTGAAATCACAAGGCTATTTGCCGTCATCCACTATGCTTACAAGTTCCGATTTTGATGTGATTATAAAAATTTAAGGTAAATCCAAAACTCTAACTAAACATATATTATATTTATCATTACTGTTTATTATAATTTAGTTTCGATCATCGATTTAATTTAACCACAATTTATTTCATACTCACGAATCATGTATGAGACATATTCGAATTTCTATATGATACAATCTATATAGCTATCGTACATCGTACGGGTATTAGGACTAGTAGTTTACTAAAGCTAACATCTTAATTGGAATGGACCGGATGCAGGGTCAGAGTTTTTTTTTTTATAATAAGTAATATAGGTATCTGACTTGTTTTACGGGCTAAATAATCTCATAATGAATCGCTTTGTGGTTAGCCTGAAGTTATCGTGAATAAACCTTCGTAGCTATAAGGGGTTTTGTTTTCGCTTCTAAGGTTCAGACTTCATACTTTTAAATATTGTCATTGTCATCCTGTATATGATTTGAGTAATATACCTTTTGTTTGATTTTGAGAGCAATGATATCAAATTCTTCAAATTGATCTCTCAAATGCACACAAACTTTCATGTGCAAATGAATATTTACCTTAATAAGTAATATAGGTATCTGACTTGTTTTACGGGCTAAATAATCTCATAATGAATCGCTTTGTGGTTAGCCTGAAGTTATCGGGAATAAACCTTCGTAGCTATAAGGGGTTTTGTTTTCGCTTCTAAGGTTCAGACTTCATACTTTTAAATATTGTCATTGTCATCCTGTATATGATTTGAGTAATATACCTTTTGTTTGATTTTGAGAGCAATATTTTTTATTTAACTTCACTAACATGTTGTTGCGTATCTACCTCTAAGTGTGCGTACTTTGTTTATATTTTTTGCCCTTTTTTTCTCCACGCTTTTACTTAACTTTGATTTTTCATTTGAGTTTTTATTCGTTTAGTAGTATATTAATTTGCAAACGCTTTTATAAAAAGTTTTTACATAAAAAAACCTAATATGTGTTATCCCCGATTAACGTTCAAGCAATCATAAGCTAACAACTATAGCTACCTATACGAATGCTTGTTTGATTTTTATTTTTTCTTTTTTTCTTTTTTCTTTATATAATACTTTCCTCTAACGTTTACCGTTGTTTGTTTTATAATAATTTATTAATACTTTCCTCTAACGTTTACCGTTGTTTGTTTTATAATAATTTATTAATATATTAATTTGTACGAACTTTTTAAGGGTTCTTTTAAACAAGAAAATAATTGAAATTTACATAGCAACGACCGGTAATCACATAACACTATGATAAAGTATATTTTTTTTAAATAGTCTTTTGAACCAGTTTTTATTCTTCATGTTGTTTTTTTCGCTTTATAATACGTTTTTGAAATATACGTTTATCCTTACATATGTATCACCGATTTTAAACGCATTGTATGTTTTACGTTTCGTTATGTTTTTCGGGTGACGTCTGAGTAAAACAAACTAGTTGGTAAATACAAATGCCATGAATGATGTGACCAAGATATTAATACAAAATGCAATCTAAGATAACTTTGTGAAGAAACCTTAACTACTTCGAAAATGTGAAATGTTCATTCATTATTACAAACTTGTTTCAATTATAAGTGGTAATAATTAAAACCTCTGAAAGTTGACTATAGTTTGGTGACTAAAGTTAAAAAATCCAAAAAAAGTGGTAAAAATTAATACCTTTAAAAATTTACTATAATTAAGCTTGTTTTAAATTATTTTGTATTTAATAATGACATAGTGATTAGAAACCAGATAAAAATCTTCTAAAGTTAAATCAACTTTATTGGTAAAGTTGGATCATTTTATACGATTAGAGTAAAATCAATGATCAAGATTCAAACTTAATTATCTATTCTTGACTTTTGATTTTAATATAAAGGCTAAATTTGTTCCAACTTTACTTATAAAGTTGAAACAACTTTAGAAGAGCTTTATCCTTAGAAACCTAAACTAAGGGAGATTCTATGGTGCCTGGAAATAATACATCAAATTAGTCAAACCTAATATATATATGTTTAAAATGTATATCTTTGTATTATTAGAAAAGTATTTGCGTAATGCGACGACAGTGACGTCGATAGGTGGTGAGCGGGGCGGTAATGGTGGTGGCAGGTGTCACAGCAGTAGTGTGGTTATTAATGTAAAAAATAGTATGTAAAAAAGAGGTGGTGTAATTATTTTAAGGTTGAGGTGATGATATATGTTGTAAATATAATTTTCATTATGAGGTTATTGGTTCATTATTTGAGAATGGGATAGTTTGTTATATAAAGGTTTAAAGATTAGTATATAAGTGTATTACATTACATAACTAACATAAAAAATAATTGGGTGGTGATCCATACTCCATTATATTTCAATTGTATACCACCAAACATGTTTCAAATTATTGTACAATATAACACCTTAAAATATGTGTAGTGGTATACGACTAAAAATTGGTGGTGATCATCACCTAAAATAATTACATTTCACATTAAATTCATCGTCATCATATCAAATATTTCATAGAAATTACATGAATGTTATATATACTTAACTTTAGAATTAACATGGTACCCACGCAATACGATGTGGTGATTGAAACGACGATTTGGTGGTGTCGGCGACGTATGGTGATGGCAGTGACTATTGGTGATGGTAGTAGTGTTGAGTGATATAGGTTGATGTAAAGGTGGTGGTAGAGATATTTTAGAAAGATAATTGATCAAAATTGATAGTGGAGATATGTTAGAAGATTAGGGACTGATTTTATAAACCAATTTATTTAGAGTAGGATGGTTATTTCGTATCTTTTTTTTTTTTAACTTTTCAAAAAAGATGTATAATATAATCTTTATATAGTAGTATAGATTACGTTGACTTTGTATAGTTCAGAGATACCAATTTAGCTATATCAACAGTTTAATTGTTATATTGTCATGCAATTATAATTTTCATAAAGTCATATTAAAATTTAAAAGATATTTACTATGTTAAACTTCTTAAAATAATTTTTAAACTTTAGTTACAGAGGTAGTTAGTATTTTATTGTTATATTTTTGAAAGGTGAATTTCGCTGAGAACTTCGTGTCGCGATTCGACAGCAGGAGGTCTAGCATACGTTGTCTTAACCGGGTCCGCGCTAGAGAGCCCCCTCGAAGTAGAAATGCCTATTTCAAATACCCGATGGGGGAAAACCCCCTACTAATCCGCCCGAAGGCATGACGATTAATAGGGGTAAACTCTGCCCCCTCAGACTTGAACCTGGGTATACCCAAGGCAAGCCCTCATAAAGGGACTTAATTCCTATGTCTTTCCCAAGGCTTAAACACAAGACCTAATGCAAGGGGGGATGGTCATAAATTTATTTTTAGCCCATATATAGCTTCTTCACTTATGATAACATTGCATTGTAAAGAGCTTGTTGTAGATGTATTTGTGGATTTAAAGCTGGTAAGAAACGTATATGTGGGATGAAATGAAAAGCTATGTTCGGAGAAAATGGAAAACGTGAACTTGTCATTCTAGCCTCAAAGCAAGAATCATATTATATGTTACTCGAAAAGTAGAGTTAATGACACAAATCGTCCATGTGGTTTACCTAAATAGTCACCTTTCGTCATTTAAAATCAAAAACCTCAAGGACAGTCCTTTATAGGAGGATAAGGATCACGTTTGGTCCTTTGACTATTTGACCGTCAACTTCTCTCCGTTAACACCCTCACGTGCCTCCCACGTGAGGGGTATTCTAGTCATTTCCACTCTAAAGGACCATCAATGATATTTTTCCTATCCCTTCATATTTTCTTCTTCATATGATTATTTACAAAAACCAAAAGGTGTAATTAATTCTTTTAATAATAACAAAAAAAAAATCATCCTCTTCTTTTCCAGGATCTCTTTAAACCTTTATAACACATCTTCTTATACATATACATGGATATATCTATACATCTGCATCTATCTTTTCTAAGTATAAATCTATACATATATCTCATTCTGTCACCCTCTCTCTCTATCATTCTCTCTCTCTCTAAGTTACAGTTTGTACCTTTTCCTGATACTGTTTTTGGAGTTTCTGGCTACCTCACCGGAAAACCACACGCCGGACATCAACATCAACAACACCTCTACCCCACACCTCCATCACCCCATCAGAAAACCACCTGCCATATAAGACCCACACTACCGCCACCGCTAATCACCACACCACCAAAAACCGTCGGCACCTCACAATTCACCGCCGCCGTCAGCCCTGCTCATCACCAACTCCGTCAGACCCATTCATCACCCCCACCAACGTCACCCCCCACTCGACCCTCCACACCACATCTGGAAGCCGCAAACGGAGACCCACATGTTGTTGTGCTCGCATATCCGTCGGGCACCACACCACCGACCTGTATCTAATTCTATCAAATCAGTTGTCACCATATATATCCAGATCCATATATATCTAATCCGACCACCACACCTCCGATCGATATTTATATCCAGATCTATACCTATATCTATAAAATCCGATCACCATAATGCCGGCCTCCCCATCTCCGTCGTCACCATTTAGATATATATAGCAGAGGCATGAAAGATTCGACGGTCTGATGGCCTGAAAAAGTCCAGCGGTGGTTGGCAGGAAAATGGTGGTATCCCCATCTTCATTCATTCTTTTTTTGTTGTGTTCTCTGCCTTTGATTAATGACAGCCATTTCATTTGAATGGATGAATGAAATTGGATAGATTGATCTTCAAATAGAGATATATGTATTATTGTGTTTATGTATGTGTATATATGTATTTAATTTTAGAATATTTAGACTTTAAGTAAGTGAAACAAAAATATGAAAAAATATCAGGTTTGATCCTTTATGCTTTGGAAAGTACCAAAATGCCCCTTACGCAAGGGGTTTAACGGAGAGAAGTTGACGGTCAAATAGTCAAAGGACCAAACGTGATCCTTATCCTCCTATAAAGGACTGTCCTTAAGGTTTTTGATTTTAAAGGACGAAATGTGACTATTTAGGTAAACCACAGAGACGATTTGTGTCATTAACTCCGAAAAGTAAGATGGCAGATTGGCAGCCACTTCCATATATATGGAAAATTTTGCAATATGTTATGCATATGATGATTTATACGGTCACGAGGTCATCTAAGCACTCAGTAACCATCCAAGCTAGACTTGATATTTTAGCCTTTTAGGGCCCGAATTTGAGAATCATATAATCCTTTTTTTCCGGCTCGTGATGACAGTGGTTAATTTCAAATTTTCAATTATTTGGTTTGCGCCCATGCTTAAGAAATATATACTGGATGGTTGTAATCGTGGATGTGTAATTGCGTGTATCACTATTAGAACGGTCAATTGTGTCCGATACGACATGACACGATAAGACACGAACTTGTTAAAAACGAACACGAACACGACACGATAACTAATGGTGTCTATTTTTCCTAACACGAACACGACACAAAATTTTAACAGGTTACACGATAAGAAACTTGGTAAGAGATGTTAACCAAAATCCTAAATTTAAACCTTTGAACCTGTTAAGAAACCTGTTAAAGACACGAAACCTGTTAAGACACGATAAGAAACCTGGTAAGAGACTTGTAAACAGGTCTTAACAGGTCTTGTCGTGTTTTAACAGGTTTCATTTAGTACATATGTATATGTATATTACTCCATTCGTCCCATTAGAAGTGTCATGTTTTGAATTTTCAAAGTATAACATTTCCAACTTTGACTGTAAATAATTTTGTTTGTGTTAGATAATACTTGATGAAACTTATATGAATTGATTGTGTTTTTGAAGGGTTTTCAATGGTATAAATTTTCATCAAGTTTTATATAACACAAAAAAATATATATAAGGTCAAAGTTTATAAAAAAAGACTTTGAATATTCAAAATAGGACACTTCTAGTGGGACGGAGGGAGTACATGTTAAGACACGAATAGGTCCAGACCTGTTAAGACATGAACGTTAAGGCCAAACACGAAACATGATAAGACCAGGTCGTGTAATATCGTGTTAATGGATCCGTGTCAGTATTTGCCGGCTCTAATCACCATGGACAAAGTGGGAGTCCCATCTGCGAAGTCTATCAACATCCAAGATGCCTCTCAAAAATATTATGAGACGTTTCAAAATGTCTTCCATGAAAAATTAAAAAGGTTGAAAAACTTAATAATCATATATAAGAGGAGAGTGATAAGAGGAGGAAAGCATAAGAAATTTCGGATATCCGAAATTCGGATATCCGAAATTTCGGATATCCGAACTTCGGATATCCGAAATTTCGGATATCCGAACTTCGGATATCCGAAATTTCGGATATCCGAAATTTCGGATATCCGAATTCGGATATCCGAACTTCGGATATCCGAAATTTCGGATATCCGAACTTCGGATATCCGAAATTTCGGATATCCGATTCGGATATCCGAACTTCGGATATCCGAAATTTCGGATATCCGAACTTCGGATATCCGAAATTTCGGATATCCGATTTCGGATATCCGAAATTTCGGATATCCGAATTCGGATATCCGATTCGGATATCCGAAATTTCGGATATCCGAATTCGGATATCCGAATTTCGGATATCCGAAATTTCGGATATGAAATTTCATATCCGAAATTTCGGATATCCGAAATTTCGGATATCCGAAATTTCGGATATCCGAACTTCGGATATCCGAAATTTCGGATATCCGAACTTCGGATATCCGAAATTTCGGATATCCGAATTTCGGATATCCGAAATTTCGGATATCCGAA
This sequence comes from Erigeron breviscapus, assembly GCA_034093135.1. Taxonomy (NCBI): domain Eukaryota; kingdom Viridiplantae; phylum Streptophyta; class Magnoliopsida; order Asterales; family Asteraceae; genus Erigeron; species Erigeron breviscapus. The sequence continues at coordinate 13,810,004 of CM067175.1, read as the reverse complement.
TTCGGATATCCGAATTCGGATATCCGAACTTCGGATATCCGAAATTTCGGATATCCGAACTTCGGATATCCGAAATTTCGGATATCCGAAATTTCGGATATCCGAAATTTCGGATATCCGAACTTCGGATATCCGAATTCGGATATCCGAAATTTCGGATATGAAAATTTCGGATATCCGAAATTTCGGATATCCGAATTCGGATATCCGAATTCGGATATCCGATTCGGATATCCGAAATTTCGGATATCCGAATTCGGATATCCGAACTTCGGATATCCGAAATTTCGGATATCCGAACTTCGGATATCCGAAATTTCGGATATCCGAATTCGGATATCCGAAATTTCGGATATCCGAAATTTCGGATATCCGAAATTTCGGATATCCGAACTTCGGATATCCGAAATTTCGGATATCGATTCGGATATCCGAATTCATATCCGAAATTTCGGATATCCGAAATTTCGGATATCCGAACTTCGGATATCCGAAATTTCGGATATCCGATTCGGATATCCGAACGATATCCGAATTTCGGATATCCGAATTCGGATATCCGAATTCGGATATCCGAACTTCGATATCCGAAATTTCGGATATCCGAAATTTCGGATATCCGAACTTCGGATATCCGAAATTTCGGATATCCGATTCGGATATCCGAATTCGATATCCGAAATTTCGGATATCCGAAATTTCGGATATCCGAAATTTCGGATATCCGAACTTCGGATATCCGAACTTCGGATATCCGAAATTTCGGATATCCGAAATTTCGGATATCCGAACTTCGGATATCCGAATTTCGGATATCCGAATTCGGATATGAAATTTCGGATATCCGAATTTCGGATATCCGAAATTTCGGATATCCGATTTCAATCCGAAACATATCCGAAATTTCATCCGAAATTTCGGATATCCGAACTTCGGATATCCGAATTTCGGATATCCGATTCGGATATGAATTCGGATATCCGAATTTTGGATATCCGAAATTTCGGATAGTGGATTTCAATATCCGAACACATATCCGAAATTTCTATCGAAATTTCGGATATCCGAACTTCGGATATCCGAATTCGGATATCCGAATCGGATATCCGAACGAATCCGAATTCGGATATCCGAATTCGGATATCCGAATTCGGATATCCGAATTCGATATCCGAAATTCGATATCCGAAATTTCTATCCGAAATTTCGGATATCCGAATTCGGATATCCGAACTTCGGATATCCGAAATTTCGGATATCCGAAATTTCGGATATCCGAACTTCGGATATCCGAAATTTCGGATATCCGAACTTCGGATATCCGAAATTTCGGATATCCGAACTTCGGATATCCGAAATTTCGGATATCCGAAATTTCGGATATCCGAACTTCGGATATCCGAAATTTCGGATATCCGAAATTTCGGATATCCGAAATTCGGATATCCGAAATTTCGGATATCCGAACTTCGGATATCCGAAATTTCGGATATCCGAAATTTCGGATATCCGAATTCGGATATCCGAATTCGGATATCCGAATTCGGATATCCGAACTTCGGATATCCGAAATTTCGGATATCCGAAATTTCGGATATCCGAAATTTCGGATATCCGAATTCGGATATCCGAACTTCGGATATCCGAAATTTCGGATATCCGAAATTTCGGATATCCGAACTTCGGATATCCGAAATTTCGGATATCCGAACTTCGGATATCCGAAATTTCGGATATCCGAACTTCGGATATCCGAAATTTCGGATATCCGAAATTTCGGATATCCGAACTTCGGATATCCGAAATTTCGGATATCCGAAATTTCGGATATCCGAAATTTCGGATATCCGAAATTTCGGATATCCGAACTTCGGATATCCGAAATTTCGGATATCCGAAATTTCGGATATCCGAACTTCGGATATCCGAATTTCGGATATCCGAATTCGGATATCCGAATTCGATATCCGAAATTTCGGATATCCGAAATTTCGATATCCGAAATTTCGGATATCCGAACTTCGGATATCCGAATTCGGATATCCGAATTCGGATATCCGAAATTTCGGATATCCGAAATTTCGGATATCCGAACTTCGGATATCCGAATTCGGATATCCGAAATTTCGGATATGAAATTTCGGATATGAAATTTCGGATATCCGAAATTTCGATATCCGAAATTTCGATATCCGAAATTTCGGATATCCGAACTTCGGATATCCGAAATTTCGGATATCCGAACTTCGGATATCCGAAATTTCGGATATCAAATTTCGGATATCGAAATTTCATATCCGAAATTTCGGATATCCGAAGTTTCGGATATCCGAAATTTCGGATATCCGAAATTTCGGATATCCGAAATTCATATCCGAAATTTCGGATATCCGAAATTTCGGATATCCGAACTTCGGATATCCGAAATTTCGGATATCCGAAATTTCGGATATCCGAACTTCGGATATCCGAAATTTCGGATATCCGATTTCGGATATGAAATTTCGGATATTTCGGATATCCGAAATTTCGGATATCCGAATTCGGATATCCGAACTTCGGATATCCGAAATTTCGGATATCCGAACTTCGGATATCCGAAATTTCGGATATTCATATCCGAAATTTCGATATCCGAAATTTCGGATATCCGAAACTTCAGATATCCGACTTTGAACACCCCTAATGAGAAACAACTCTTTGACCATACAACTTCAAATATGTAAATATAAAATCAGAATCTCATTGGGATTCCCAATCCTAATAAAACATTAAAAATATATATAAATGGCTTTGTCAAATATATATTGCTATAATAATCCATGTTCTGAACTTTTTCATATTGTAAGAAAAACAATTGAGAATAATATATATCATGCTTATGCAATGTTTGTCGATGGTCCCATATGTTGCATTTGAACAAATACATGAATGGTAAAAGTTTCACAAGTCATGAATAATGCTTTTAAGTTTCAATTTCTTCTATAACTTGTGTATTATCGAACGAACTTATGATCTTCACATAGGACTTGCTTAAGATATGATCAGCCAAATGATATTATGACCAACACACTATATATATAACTGTAGGTCCGGATCGTTTAGTGAACGATTAAACACTTAACAACAATTTGAACTTAAATAAGAACACAAGGTTTATTTTCAATGGAATTCTTTATTAATGAATAATCAAAGAATTACAACGAGTAATGCGGAATAAAAGGATTAAAAGACAAACTCTAATCCTAAATCACTCGTCACTGAATACAGATTGTGTTAGATAATTACAGAATTTATCAAACACTAAGAACTGCTGATGGACAGAGTTCTTTGAGAGAATTAATATTTGTAAACCACAAAGTTACAAATATATAATTCTATGCGTGGATTGGACGAACACTTTCCTCCCATGGGTAGCCTTCCTTTTATAGACAAATATTCGCATTGGGATTAATGTATGCCACTTGTTCAACTATGATTTGACAAGTGTATGTTCTGACACTTTTGGACCCATGCCTTTATGTTCCTTTTGTTTTATCTTCTGGATAAGACAACTTTGTCTTTATTCATCAGCACTTGCTGAATGGACCAACAGGTCTCTTAGAAGAATGTTGTAGTGTCAAATTCTTCTAAGTCTTTTGTTTACTTGTCATTAGCAGTTATCTGTAAGAACTACTGATGACACTTTTCCTTTATCTTCAAGTGATCATTCAGACTTAAAGATTTATTCCACAAATCTTTAAGGTCTTTTTGTAAGCTTCTGTCTTCGACTTCTGCTGACTGATTATTTCTGCTAATACTTGATGATGACTATTTCCTGCTGATAGAATGTACTAAGACAGATGTTTTAACTAATTAAATCATAAGTCCATTTTTGAGACTAATAATAACAGTTTAAGTGTGAAATTGTTAATTTGTTAGGAACTTATTTGATTTAATGAGTAAACATTGTTTGTTTAAAGTCATGTTTATCGGTTTCTTGTCAATGGGTTGGTGACACATTGGTAAGATCTTTAACTTTGGGAAAATCCACCAGGGTTCGAATCTCACTTCCTACATTTGTAGGAGTAGATTATTAGGGGAAATGGTGCATAGCCATAAGTTGGCAAATTGGCTAGTTTTTGGATTGATTTCGGCCAATTAAACGTCACCACGTGCCAAAAACTAGCAAAAAAGAACCAAAAACTAGCCAAATGACATGGTGTAGTGCAAAAAAAGTAGCCAAAACTTGCTAAAATGCCAATGCCAAACAACTATTTGGCCGTAAAAAGTGAACGTTTCTGGCCGGCGACCACCGGAAACCCCAAAAGGGGGTTTCAGATCTCACCGGAATAAGGGTATTTTACGTTAGGAGCATCGGCAAGTTTTTCCGGCAATAGAAGCCAAGAAAACCATAGGATTAGCCTCAAAATCGAAAACCCCCAAATTAATTTTTTAGGTTTCCGGTGGGAATAATTTTGGCACAAGAACAAAAAAAAACGGTCACATAGCACACTCCCAACGTTCACAAGGATCGGCCAAATGTGGCCGATTTATATAGCCGATCAAACTTGTCAATGCTTGCCGACACATATGCTACAAGCAAGCCAAAGAGCCGATGCTTGCCAAATAAACTTGCCGATAAAAAAAGCCGACTGCACCCTTGCCCCTTAGGGGCAGTTTTTGAGAGTCCTGTGTTTCATCTCAGGCATACATGGTTCGAACACTATATACTGCCCAATTGGATGTCACTGTAGTGTCTCGAATGTTAACAACTAAATAATAACTCGCTGTTAAAAAAAAAGTTTATGGGTTTCTCAGCATGTATAATGTCACACCCCATTGTAGCGGAAATACAGGGTTAACAAGTAATTGCGTACTAATCAGAAGGTAAATAGAGATTACATCCATTAATCCAAATACAAGTTTATTACAAGTATAATCGTTCGGATGTGGGCCCCAAAACACGGATACAAACTATCTTCAAATGGAAATGGGCCCACTAAATACAAACATAACATTTGGACAGTCTAGTACAATTAGGACTAATAATACGATAGTCCTCAGAAGTCTGACGCTAATTGTACGTCCAAGTTCAAAAGATGGCTTCTAAAATGCCATACACGCTTCCAATACTTACTGTTGGTTCCCTGAAAAGCATGAAATTTGAGAGGATCAACTATCGAAATAGTTGGTGAGCTTACAGTGTGTTTGACCAAATGTTTAGTCGTCATTGATACAACACAATGACCTGTAGTTATAAATGACCAGACAGTTAGAATACTACATCTAACAATACTTTTATTACAAGATAGTCAGAATACAACATATGACAGTCAGAATACAACATCCGACAGTATCAGCCAATATGCCTCGCACAGGTTTCCGTTCTAAATGGGTGCGGACCTTAGCCAAGACAGTCAGAATACAACATCCGACAATTTAACCAAGACAGTCAGAATACAACATCCGACAATTTAACCAATAGGGGGAAACATTTTAGTTTGTCAAACACAAAGAAACATCTTAATCAGCCATCACACGGCAATTCAACGTCATTTTACCCAACATTTAATAAATGACACGTATACACATTTTCGACAGCCGTCAACATGGCAAAATTTAAGTCAAATGATCTAAGTATCCAAATCACATGGCATACTCACAAAACAATCATTTATTTAACAAATAGTGTATACAACAGTACATGCTTTTCAGGCCCAAAGTAAAAGGAAAAGGGCGCCATAAACTCACCTTAGCGATCTAAATGCTAAAAGGTATAATGTAGCTCGAGAAGATCCACAGTCAATTCTCCTGGTTATCCAAAACCTATGATATCATTACCAAAATGAGGATCAAATCCCTTGACGACGGGTATCCTACGTACAACTACTTAGCTATAGACCCTAGAATGCCATAACCGAGAATGTGTTTCAAACTTTCATTTTACCAACCAAAAGTAAATAACTTATTTGGACTTTCGGATTAAAAGTTATTAACGTTTGAAAATTGACGCGCAAAATTTGACAGCAACAAACCACTGCGCCGCAGTGAGCCATTGCCAAGCTCACTGCGCCGCAGTGAGCTAACTACGACCAAACAGGCCCTAGCCACTGCGCCGCAGTGTGGCCCAAAACTGAACCAGAAGCAGCATCTTCATTTTATGCAGGAAAACCAAACCATTTTCAACTCAAACCTTTTCATTTCAATGACCATAAACCTGTTCAAAGACCTGGAAAACTATCCAAGTCGCCAACCATTTCAACCCTTTTGATTTCCAAAACCTAATTCTAATTAAAATTCCATTTATCCAACAAAAACCAAAACCCATTTCATATTCATAGTCCAACAATCTAGTTAACCAAAAACTGAAATAATACTAGGATTGAATCAATTCAAATCAAAATTTTAGTAGAAAAAGGATAACTTACCAAAACTTGAAGTTTTCTTGAAATAATTTGAAGAAGAAGATGATGATGATAATACCCAAATTATTATTGAAATGATTATTTCCTTTAAATTAATCCTTGCCAAAACCGATTTTGATGATGATAAAATAGAGGGATTGAGAGATTTTAGTCTTGTGTGTGTGTTGTATATGTTTTGGTGTGTGTTGGTGTGTGTTGGTGTGTGTGTGGTGTGGGTTTGGGGTCGACACAAAGAGAAGGAGGGAAGGGGGTGTTTAATTCCCTGCCTCTCAAAACATTTCAGCCCATGTGGCCTCATTTTGGATATTTCTAATACCCTTAATTTGGTAAAATGCTTACGATTAAATACCGTTTGACCTAAAAGTCAAAATGTAAGGTAAAGGTATTTTCCCTCGTCTTATTTTAGTTAAGACAAGTAATTAAAATTAAATAAACTAAACTTTTAGAAATATTTAGTTTAGACAGTCTATTTACTGTGTTCAATTATAACATTTAAATCTTTATTTAACGTTATTTTAAGACTCGGCATTCGTCTAAATAGCTAATAGTCTACGTCATAAGGATACGTCTAATTGAACTATATCAAATGTTCAATTAACTAATAATTTCTACGTCATAATCTCTAAATTAGACGAAATTATAATAATGATCGAGATTAGGACTAACCCGTTGTTAATAAATTACGAGTTGTCACAGCATCCCCGACTTCTAAGGATTTCGTCCCGAAATCAAGTCTTGCTTAGTAAAAAGATGAGGATACTTATCCCTCATATAGTCCTCACGTTCCCAAGTCGAGTCTGGTTCGTGTTTTGAGTTCCAACGAACTTTGACCAACTTGATACGACTTCGTCTAAGCTGTTTGAGCTGTTGGTCTAAAATTTCAACAGGCTCCTCTACAAATTGAAGAGAGTCATTCACTTGCAACTCTTCCACAGGTACAACCAACGTTTCATCAGTTAAACATTTCTTTAGATTCGATATATGAAATGTGGGATGAACATGTTCAAGCTCCTGGGGTAAATCGAGCTTATAAGCCACGGAACCAATCCTTCGAACAATTTCGAATGGTCCGATATAACGAGGACTAAGTTTTTCTCTCACGCCAAAGCGTGCAGTGCCCTTCCAAGGTGACACTTTTAACATAACTTTATCACCCACTTGAAACTCAAGGGGTTTCCTTCTACGATCTGCATAGCTCTTCTGGCGATCCTGAGCCGCCTTCAGCCGTGCCTAATTTCAACAATCTGGTCAGTAGTCTTCTGAACCAGTCCATATTTGTACAAACGACGCTCTCCAGCATCAAGCCAACAAACAGGCGATCTACATTTCCGCCCATACAAAGCTTCAAAAGGCGCACACTTTATGCTTGTGTGATAGTTGTTATTATATGAAAATTCAGCTAACGGCAAAAAGGTATCCCAGCTACCTTTGAAATCGATAACACATGCCCGAAGCATGTCTTCTAACGTCTGAATGGTACGCTCACTTGCCCGTCCGTCTGTGGATGGTAAGCCGTACTCAATTTCAACTGAGTGCCCAAAGCGTCTTGAAAATATCTCCATGATTGAGAAGTAAAACGACCATCACGATCCGAGATAATAGACACAGGAACACCATGAAGTGACACGATCTTCTCAATATATAATTGAGACAATTTCTTTATTTTCCAATTCTCCCGTATGGGAATGAAGTGAGCAGACTTCGTCAATCGGTCAACAATGACCCAAATAGTATCGTAACCCTTCAAGGTTCAAGGTAACTTCGTAATGAAGTCCATAGTAATCTGTTCCCATTTCCAGTCAGGAATTTGGGGTTGCTGGAGCAGCCCAGAAGGCTTTTGGTGCTCTGCCTTAACCATTGAACAATTTAAACACTTTGAAACATACGTGGCGATATCTCTTTTCATACCAGGCCACCAATAAAAATCCTTTAACCCATGGTACATTTTGTCAACACCAGGATGGATTGAATACTTAGATCGATGACTCTCGTTCATCAAGAGTTCTCTAAGTCCATTATACTTGGGAATCCACACTCTGCCCTTGACATGTCTGATCCCATCGCCATCCAATTCAAATAACCGTTCGGCATTCCACAATGCTTCCTTCTCGATACGCCCTGGTTGTAAGGCCTCATCTGATCATCTAAAACTCTATCCCTTAATGATGAGCCAAGGTAAGAACTTGCTCTTGTTATGACAGATAGTGAAATTCTATCTTTTCGACTTAGCGCGTCAGCAACAACATTTGCTTTACCGGGATGATATTTGAGTTCACAATCATAGTCACTGAGTAATTCTACCATCGCCTTTGTCTCATATTCAGCATTTTCTGATCGAAGATATGCTGAAGACTTTTGTGATCTGTGAATACCGTACACTTTGTACCATACAAGTAGTGCCTCCAAATCTTTAAGGCAAAAACAACCGCTCCGAGTTCGAGATCGTGGGTTGTGTAATTCCTTTCGTGGGTTTTGAGTTGTCTGGAAGCGTAAGCAATGACCTTACCCTCCTGCATAAGCACACATCCCATTCCCTGATGTGATGCGTCACAATATACCACGAAGTTTTCAATTCCATTCGGTAATGCTAAAATAGGAGCATTACAGAGCTTGTCTTTCAACGTTTGAAATGCTTCTTCCTGGGCATCCTGCCAAATAAATTCCTTGGCCTTTTGAGTTAACAACGTCAAAGGTTGAGCAACCTTTGAGAAGTTCTCAATAAATCTCCTATAATATCCAGCCAATCCAAGAAACTGGCGGATTTCTGTCGGAGTCTTAGGGGCTTCCCACTTCTTTATTGCTTCAATCTTAGATGGATCTACGTGGTTCCCATCCCTGTTCACTACATGACCCAAGAAGTGTACTTCCCTAATCCAGAATTCACATTTTGAGAATTTCGCGTACAACTTCTGATCCTTGAGCAATTGCAGAATGGTTCTCAGATGACCTTCATGTTCGTCTTTATTCCTTGAGTATATCAGTATGTCGTCAATGAATACAATGACAAACTTGTCAAGATACGGTCGACATACTCGATTCATTAAGTCCATAAACACAGCAGGTGCATTGGTTAAGCCAAACGGCATAACCAAAAACTCATAATGTCCGTAACGAGTTCTGAAGGCTGTTTTAGGAATGTCCGTCTCTCTGACTCTGAGTTGATGATACCCAGATCTGAGATCAATCTTGGAAAAGTGTGATGCACCCTCCAATTGGTCAAACAAGTCGTCAATACGAGGTAAAGGGTACCTGTTCTTGACAGTCAACTTGTTCAGTTCTCTGTAATCAATACACATACGCATAGAGCCGTCTTTCTTCTTCACAAATAGGATCGGAGCTCCCCAAGGTGATGAACTTGGACGAATTAGTCCTTTAGCTAACAACTCTTGAAGTTGTTCGGACAATTCTTGCATTTCTGATGGCGCAAGACGATAGGGTGCCTTGGCCACGGGTGCAGCTCCAGGGACCAAATCTATTCCAAACTTAACTGGCCTGTGAGGTGGAAGTCCCATCAAATCTTCAGGAAACACCTCTGGAAAATCTCTAACTATTGGAATGTCTTGCATTTCTTTAACCTCTGGTTTCCTTTCTACTACAAATGCTAAGAAGGCAGGGTGTTCTTTTTGTAAATATTTATTTGCCTTTATCGCCGATACTAAGATTAATTTCTTTCCTGCCTTGTCTCCTTGCACTTCTAGGGTTTCGTTATTCTGCAGAGGTATTCTAACAATCTTCTCATAACAACTTATATTAGCTCTAACCTTAGATAACCAGTCCATACCAACAATCACATCAAAACTGCTTAGTTCTATGGGGATTAGGTCAATTTTAAAAGTATTACCGGCTAATACCAAACTGCAATCTACTAAATGATCTCTAGCAATATACTTTTGACCGTTTGCATATTCGACAATATAAGGGTCTTTCATAGGGATAGCTACTATACCAAATCGAGACTTAAATTCTAAGGATATGAAACTTTTATCAGCACCAGAGTCGAATAATACAAAAACATAATGATTATTGAGTATGAATGTACCTATCACAACGTTGGGATCTCGTCGTGCATCAGCAGCATCCAAAGCAAAAACTCGACCTCTGCCTTGTCCTCGTTGATTCCTAGCTTGATTGTTCCCCGCATTGTTCCTCACTGGAACTATAGCATTATTGTTCGGGGCTTGATTAAGTCGTGGACACGCGGGTCGCATATGATTCTCACTTCCACACTCGTAGCACTGATTTGGTATCTTTTCCCTACAGAACTTTGCCTGATGTCCCGTTCTTTTACAACGGTGGCAAGTAGGACAATTTCCCAAGTGATGGAGACCACACTTGTTGCATCTTGTGTCTGCGCCGGGGTACCTCTTGATATCTTGGGGGACTACTACAAAGTTTCTGGCAGCTTTAAACCTATTGCTGTTCCCACCATTTCCAAATCCACTACCGGAGGCCTGATCAGTCCTTCTCTTGATTACTTCAGTTCCAACAGAAGAACCAGTGGTTCTCTTCAAATCTATCACCATCCGATTGGTTGCACTAACTGCTGTTGTTAGGACCAGTTCACCTGGAACTGGCCAGGCACCAGTTCACACTGACCAGTTCACCAGTTGCATCTGGTGACCAGTAAACTGGTGACCAAGAAGATTTGTCGAGAAATATATTGAAGTCCAGTTGCACCGTACAGTTAACGCAACCGAAGACTTCCTCCAGTTGAGAACTGACCAAGTTGAAGAAACATTCCAGTTGAAGTCGAAGACAACAAATGGAAGAAAGAGAATGACAATGGCAGCGAAGCCAGTTGACATTCTAGTCAGTTACAAACTGGAGACCTTCAGTGGAAAGCCCTTACAAAGCTTTACACTGATTACGAGGGAATTGACTTGTATACTTTATGTACCTTTACCCGGATAATAAGCCTTATCTTATTATTTAAGTATTAAAAAGGTACATAAAGGTGGTTGTGTAAAGTCACTTTAACAGGCGACTTTACATAGCTTTTTAAGGAATTAAATGCTATTCCTTAAATGCTCCAACCACATTTGTACGGCTAAAGTTAACATCCCAATGTTAAACTTTGCCTATAAATACAAGTCATTGCACAACCAAGAAATTAAGTATTCGTTCTCTCAAAGTTATTTCACACACAAACGAATAACTTCATACTTTGCAAACCTGCAATATTCTTGGTGAACTTGTGCAATATTCTCTCAATCGCTAAAAGGAACATTTCACTACTTTAAGTGTTTCGATTGTTGAAGAGAAATTCCGAGTATAGATCAATTGTATTTCATAGGATGTTAGGATATTTACATTCGTGTATTATCTTGGTTCCGCATCAACCTTGTAATTTGTTTAATATCAATAAATAAATTACACTTTGAAACTACATATTGTCTCATCAAGATTGTTTACAAGTTATTTGTATTATTGCATTGTTCTTTACTTATTGTCTTTTATATAAGTAATCTATCTAGAACTTGGGATATACCTCTGCAACTGGTCGTCTCCAGTTCAGTAAGTATATTGCAAAGTAACTCCACCATCGACATAGAGGTGTCTTCAGTAGTACCATCTAACAAGTTGGGACTTACAAGTGGTATCAGAGCAGAAGGCTAATAAACTTGCCTAGATCTGCAAAGATGAACACTACTGAAGGTGGAGATGGTTCTGGTTTAGGTGAAAACCCATCGAACACTAATGCACAACCTTTTCAAAACGTTAACACCAACCCTCCTCCTCCTTCTGCCCCAAACCACGTCCATGTACACTACTCCAACACTCCTGTTCCAAAATTTGATGGAAACAGTGAGACCTTTGGTACATGGAAAGCTAGGATGCTGTTGCATTTTGGTGGTATTGAGAGGTATATGTTGAAAATCCTTAAGGATGGACCATATATACCTATGTCTATGGGGTGAGTCCTCTTCTTGATCCAACTGGAAGAAGAGGCTCAAGGGAAAAGCCAGAAGACCATTGGTCTGATGAGGATCGCAGACTGGTGGAATTGGACACCAGACTGAAAAACATGATCCTTGGGGCTGTCCCTGAAGACCTAATTCCAACACTTGTGTTGTTTCCCAGTGCCAAGTCTATGTGGGATGAATTAGTGATTCAATTTGAAGGAAGTGATGACACTATTGTCACCAGAAAAGTTGCTTTGAACAAGAAGTATGAATCCTTCTTTGCCTTGCCCAATGAAAGTTTAACTGGTACATATACCAGATTTTCTAGCCTCATCAATCAATTGAGAGGTTTGGGAGTAGAGAAGGATAAGGATATTCTTCTTGAGAAGTTTTGTGATATTCTTCCATCTAAATGGGAAAACATGGTTCTTGTCTTGAGACAAGGTAAAACCTGCACACTCACACTCTTGCATCGCTCTATGGAGCCTTCAGATTCACTGAAGATAATAATGCTGCAAGAATTGTGGCTGAGCAAGATGCCATGAACCATGCTCAGAGTCCCAAGGTTGCTAATGTAATTGAGCGACCTTGTGCTGCTTTAATGTCTGCTGAGAGGGTCCAGGCACACTCGATGAAGGAGATGTTGAACAGTTTCTTAAACTCTGGGCTGACCACTGAAAACAGTGAAGGTTATGATGAAACTGACGATGATGATCTGGTCGCCATGATTGCTAAAACCTTTAATAGGTTTAAGCATAAATCTAAAAGATTTAATGGCCCCAACAATGCTTCCAGCTCCAGCTCTCTGGATAAGACCAAGCTTACATGCTATAAGTGTGGCAAGAAAGGTCATTTTATGAAGGAATGCAGATCTAGTCAGTTGAATAACCAAACTGGCCCCTCTGTCCCAAAATACAATCGGCCTGATGATAGCTACAAAGCTAAATACAAGCAGCTTAAGGCCCAGATTGCCCTCCTGTCCATGCAAAAGGAAAAGGATCAGTGCTTAATTGCACAAACTGAGGGAAAATGGGAGTACTCTGATGACTCATCTGAGGATGAAGAAGAGGAAAGGGACATGTGTTTCATGGCCTTGGAAGACCAACAACAACAGCAGCATGTGGTGAAAGATGATGTCATCTCTGGAAGATGGGTGGACATTATACTGAAAAAGGTATGTGATTATGATCACCAGGTTGACCCTGAATTAAAACTGGACCTGGCTGAATCATTAAGTGGTGATTTGGCATTTGTAGAAACTGTTAGAGCTGATAGTGAAGATATTTAGACACTATCTTAATTGAACTGAACAATGTCAAACCATAACTGAATGATTTGCAAAGTGTCCAGTTGGCTCTCAAGGAGTCAGTTTTAAAGATTGAGGCATTAGAACTTGATAATCAAAAACTTTCTGATGATTTTGAAAAAGCTCAAAATTATCAAGTCCTGGGTAAAAGCATCTGGCAAAAACTATGATGCATTTTCAAGAACTATCGATGCCCAGAAAAATGCATGGAAATCTGAGGATCTGGAGATGGCAGCTCTTATACCAGATCTTCATGCATTGCCTCCAGCTCTCCAGGTTGAAACACCTTATGATCAACCTGAAGCTGTTGAAACTGAAACCAATGAGACCACCCCAATTGAGGTTAAAACTGGAGCCAAACAGGCTAAAGCTCCAGTCAAAAAAGGCCACTGTTAACAAGCCTTTACCTCATAAGTCTAAGGAGCCCAAGACCCGAAAGACTAAATCCCCAGTTGAACCAATGTCCAAGGTTCAACTGCCTGAACAAAACAATGTTTTGGTTAATCTGGAAAGGCAACTCCAACTTTTGTCTCGGCAGGTTCAGAGTTGCACTGCCCGGATTAACAATCTGGAAGGAGGTTCACCACCTCCAGTTTTAAAACAAAACATTAAAACACTCCCTTCTGTACCTAAACAAAAGAATGTTCCATCTGGAACAAAATCTGGTAAACTTAAGGTGAGTAAATATCAAATACCAATCGTTTTTACTTCTGCACCTGGAGCTGGTGATAGTGCTCCAGATGTAGCCTCCAGTTCAACACCTCAACAATCAACTGTGGCTTCTGTAGAGAAGTCCAGTGGACCCATCAAGAAAAGATGGGTTCACAAAAATAAATAATGATTTTTGTGTGTGTGTAGGGCGATCGAAAGAAGAATATCTGGTATCTGGACAGCGCTGCTGGCCGGACTACGACCGGATGTAAGCCCCTACTGGAAGAGTTCACTGTCCAAGATGGACCGACAGTGACGTTTGGTAACGATCAATCTGGAAAGACTGAAGGATATGGTGTGCTCAATGATGGACAAGTCGAATTCAAAAGAGTTGCATTTGTGAATGGTTTGAAATATAACTTGATCAGTGTAAGCCAACTTTGCGATGATGGCTTCAGAGTATTGTTCGATATTGCACAAGGAACCATATTTAACAAGGATTGGAAAGTGGTGATGATTGCACCAAGAAAAGGAAATGTGTACATCATGGATATGGAACCAGCTCCAAAAGAGCAATGTTTCTATACCAAAGCTGATGAGGACACCAACTGGCTATGGCATAAAAGGTTATCCCACCTTAATTTCAAGAACATTAACAAGTTGTCTCGCAAACAACTGGTTGATGGGATACCCCAGATTTCCTTCAATAAGGAAAAGCCATGTCCAGGGTGTGAGATGGGTAAGCAGAAGAGAGCCAGTTTTAAAACTAGGCAAAATTTTAGCATCGCTGAACCTCTTCACATGCTTCATATGGATCTTTTTGGTCCAGTGAATGTTCAAACTAGAGCTGGAAAGAAGTACACTCTAGTTGTGGTTGATGAATTCACCAGATATTGCTGGGTGGTATTCATCAGATCCAAAAGTGATGCACCTGCTGAAATCATCTCCCTTATCAAAAGAATTGAGATCAAGTACACTCGAAAAGTTTGTCAGTTGCGAAGTGATAATGGTACTGAATTCCAAAACAAGGTACTTGAAAACATTTTGCACTGACACTGGCATTTCTCAAAACTTCTCATCAGTTCACTCTCCAGAGCAAAATGGAGTTGTGGAAGAAAGAATCGTACACTGATAGAAGCGGCCAGAAGCATGCTATCTGAATCTGGTCTTCCCACCAGTTTTTGGGCTGAGGCAGTTGCAACCGCTTGTCACACCCAAAACCGGTCAGTCTACATCAAGAGACATAAGAAGACTGCCTACGAAGTACTCAGGAATCGTAAACCAAATATTGGATATTTCCATGTATTTGGTTGTCCAGTTTATATACTGAACGATTCCAGTCAGCTTGGAAAGTTTGATGCAAAAGCTGATGAAGGGGTATTTTAGGCTATTCAGATATTCGAAAGGCCTTTAGAGTTTATAATTATAGACTCCAAAAGGTGCACGAGACAATTCATGTAACATTCGATGAATCAACTGAAGCAATCAACAAGAGACCAAGCCTTGATATTTCTCCAGTCATTCCAATCAACTTTGGTGAAACTGACCAAGTTCATCGGTCAGTTGTTTCACCAGAAGATGCTTCCAGGTACAACAAACTGGAACCAGTCAAGAAGAAGAAAAGCACCAGTGACACATCATTTTATCCCTCCATCAATTTTAACTAACCACAAGAATTGGTGATTGGATCAGATGTACGTGCCACTCCAATATCAGCACCAGTTCAAGCACCTACTTCTCCAGTTACTCATGAAAAACCTTCAACTGAGGAATTTCATGATGCCAATCGAGACCTCATTGACTCTGATGAGGATGTAGAAGTTGTTTGGACTGATCCTTCTCCAGATGCTGTTGCAACTGAAGAAGATCGCCAGGTGACTTACACTGATATTGTAGTTCACCAGCCTAGTCAATACACTAGATGGACTAAAGCCCACCCAATTGAACAAATTGTGGGTAATCCAACTAGTGGGTTCAGACTAGAAGAGCCACCAGTGAGCAATGCTTAAACGTCACCTTCTTATCTTTAATTGAACAAAAGAAGATTGACGAGGCTATGGCAGACCCAAGCTGGGTGGAAGCTATGCAAGAAGAGCTCCTCCAGTTTGAAAGGAACAATGTTTGGGAGCTTGTTCCTTGTCCACCAGGTTAAAGAAAGAACCTATTGGTACCAGATGGGTCTACCGAAACAAAATGGATGAAGATGGCCATGTTGTAAGAAACAAGGCCAGATTAGTTGCCCAGAGTTATTGTCAAGCAGAGGGCGTTGACTTTGATGAGACTTTTGCTCCAGTTGCAAGACTTGAAGCCATTAGAATATTCTTGGCTTATGCAGCCCATCTGCAGTTCAAAGGTCTTCCAGATGGATGTCAAAAGTGCGTTCCTTAATGGAACATTGGAAGAAGAAGTTTATGTTAAGCAGACTCCAGGTTTCATCGATGAGAAGCATCCTCATTGGGTTTATAGACTGAACAAAGCATTGTATGGTCTAAGACAAGCCCCAAGAGCCTGGTATGATACTTTAACTAAACATATTCTTAAAAATGGCTTTCAAAGAGGTGCAATAGATAATACCTTGTTTATCTTGAAAGAAAGAGGTAATATCTTATTGGTACAAATTTATGTTGATGACATTATTTTTGGTTCAACTGATGATGCAATGTGTAAAAAGTTTTCTAAAATCATGTCATCTGCGTATGAGATGAGTTTAATGGGTGAATTAACATTTTTCTTAGGTCTTCAGATTAAGCAAACTGAAAATGGAATTTCATAAACCAAGGAAAATATGTCAGAGATTTGTTAAGAAAATACAAATATGATTCAATCCCATCGAAAAACACACCTATTGCAGCACAATTAAATTTGGACTCTGACCCAACTGGCAAACCAGTTAACATAACTGACTATAGAGGTATGGTTGGTTCACTGATGTACTTAACTGCCAGTCGACCAGATATAATGTTTGCAACATGTTTATGTGCCAGGTTTCAGGCTAAACCTAAAGAATCACATTTGCACGCTGTAAAGCGTATCTTTAGATACCTGAAAGGGTGTCCTAATCTTGGTCTTTGGTACCCCAAAGGCTCAGGATTAGATCTAATGGGTTATTCAGATTCTGCTCATGCAGGTTGTAAGATTGATAGAAAATCCACAACTGGTGGTTGTCATTTCCTTGGAGGAAAACTGGTGGGTTGGACCAGCAAGAAGCAGACTTCAGTCTCTATGTCCACTGCTGAGGCAGAGTACATTTCTGCGGCCAGTTGTTGTGCCCAGATTCTCTGGATCAAAAACCAGTTACTAGATTATGGTCAGAAGTACACCAAGACCCCAATCTTTTGTGACAACACCAGTGCAATTGCTATCTCTCACAATCCAGTGATGCACTCAAAAACAAGCATATTGACATCAGGTATCATTTTATTCGTGATCATGTATGAAAGGTGATATTGAAATTCATTTCATCCCCACTGACAAACAGTTAGCTGATGTTTTTACTAAACCTCTCGATGAGAAAACTTTTAAACATCTCATCAGCGAACTGGGAATGCTAAACCCTTAACTGGAGCTTTCTTTGTTATTGAACGCGTCAGTGACACTGATGAAGTTCTCCAGTTGAGGAGGTCCAGATAATCTTTGCTCGCCAGGCTATCGAATGCCTTTGTGATACTATCTTGGCACTAACTGATTACTGGATCATCATTTTAGGGGGAAAGACTCAAAATAATTTTCTGACTAAAATTCGTTTTTGTTTGAAAATGCAACTGGAGAACTCTTCAGTTGGAAACTGGTACTGGACTGATCCTCCAGTTACCAGGTTCAGTCTTTGTCTAAATTTTCATAACGTTACAAATACTTGGTCTATATGTGTGACACGTGATGATACTCGAGTGTTTTAAACCACTTGATATCGTGATCTGACGTGTTGAAACCATTTTTAGTACTTGACAACTGTTTGTGTTGGGAAAACAAAAAGTGAGTGGGGTCATGGGTAAAGTAAGCCGTCGTAGCATTTAATGCTGACATGGTAACATTAATGCTTACATGGAAAATTATATTTTTATTTCAAAATTCAAAATCATTTTGTCAAAATATCTTCAAAATTGATTTGGTTTAATAAAATATGATTTGTGGGTTTACATTGGGATCTTGAATCCCCTTATAAATACCCTTATTTACTTCATAACACATTTACTTCCTTTTCATTCTCTTCATTTACTCTCTTCATTTACTTCCAATCATAAATCACTGCTTCATTCTTCTCTTTGCTTCTCATATCAAAACCCTAAAAATTCCTCAATTTCAATTTCATTCAATGGCTCCTAGATCATCCCGTTCGAGAGATGTAAATCTCTTGACTGTTCCATATAATCCCTCGCCAGATGCCTCACAGGCACCTGGTGCTCCTTATTGTGCTGCCATAAAACTAAATCCAAATAATCCTATGGCCAGCCTACGAGGAAATCAAGGGTCCAATACCCTTATTGGTAGAATTCGAAAGTTTTTAAAGAATTCTCCAATAGGACCCTCGTTCTCTCTAAACCCACGCAAGTTGTTTCACAACTACTTGTGTGAGTTTTGGTACACTGCTGTTCTTTCTTCTGATTGTTCCTCCATCAGTTTCACTTTAAAGGATGGAACAATCCAGTGTACCTTGACCTCTGACGTGTTAAGGGATGCCTTACGCCTTAACTACTGGAGAGAGAATGAATCTCCAGTCGTCTTGCCCCCTAGCATAAATTTTCGCCAAGTGCTCCTGGAAATGGGACACAAAGAGTGCTTGGAGAATGGGGTGCTCAAGACAAAAGGTGCGATGACCATGAAGGGTCTTACTCCTTCATGGAGGTATTTTTTCATCCACCTGGTGGAAAGTATGGGTGGGAGTTCTGGTGGACTTGACCAGATCAACTCCTCACAAGCAGAGATGGCTTACTGCTTGTGGAACGGTTTGAGGGTGGACTTTGCAGACATTTTGTACAGAAGCCTGGTACAAAAACTGAAGGGCTCCAGGGGTGTATGTATCCCCTTTTCAAGGTTCCTCTCACTCTGTTTTAAGCAAATTCTGGGCAGGGAAGCATATAATGATACAAACTCTCCATTCAATGCCCCAGATATGCTTAGGAATCTAGACTCACTAGTATCTGAAGCTGGTGAGGTTGAAATTCCTGAAAGAATGCAGCTGGCATTCGCTTCAACTGATGCACCTCTGGTAGGTGAGTCAGAAAGGCAACTGGGCGGGCCTCAAAACAATGAGGGACCCTCCAGTGTGTCTAATGTTGTGGTAGAGGATAGAGCTACCATAACTGAAGCAACACCAATCACATCTATCCCTGGTGACGATACTTCGGTATCTGATCCACCAACAGATGTACCCATCCAGGAAACTGGGGAAGGTCATCTGGAGACTGACCAGGTAACTGGTCAGCCCTCTGTCACATTCATGGATCTGGACATGGGTGTTAACGACGAGGAAATCCTTATTGAATCTTCGGATTCAGAAGGTACTGAAACAGACTTGGAGATTCTTGGTGCTTCTGTACAAGCTCAAGACCCTTCATCTCCAGTCTGCCCTCCAGACGCATCAATTTTAATTTCACCATCTGAGCAAAATGTGCCTACAAATATTTCCTTACCAATATATACCGCTCCCTTACCAACTGGGCAATTCTCCTTTGCTCGAGAAATGCCCCCACCACCGTCGCCGTTGTTCACACCTGAGCTTTCTCAGCATGAACAACACATTGTATCTCCAATCCTTTCTTCTTCTACCACTCCTCCTATATATTCAACTGCTGGCCTGACAACTGGGGAGACTTCCATTAGTTTGCCTCCTCCAGTTGCTCCAGTAGTAACTGCTCGTGGTCCAGTGACACCTTCTTCCTTGTCACTGGACAGTCAAGTTGTCTCTATACAATCCGATCTCCAAAACCTTCTTACCAGGGTGGAGGAGATTCAGAAGACACTTGATAAAAACACCAAGTCCTTCTCCAGATACCACAAAGACTCATTGACAAATATCAAGGTGGTTGATCTGGGGATAAACAAGTTCTCATCAAATGAGGACTTGGTGTTTCATAAATTGAATGAGTTGGTCACTGGCAGTAACAATCTGGCAGGTACATTGAAGGAAGCCTTTGACCTAACTCACTCCAAGGTCACCAGTTCTATTTCAAGTCTACTTACCAACACTGTCAGAACTTCTGAAGTAGATTTGAAGGAGATTGAAAGGCAGGTCAAGGAACTAATTGAGAGACCTGGCCTAGATTTAACTGGCCTTAGAGAGCAGTTGGTATCTTCAGTTGGTCAAAAGATAGAGGATACGTTGGGTGCTAGGGAAGAGCGTTTGGTTGAAAGGGTGATATCTGAGATCACCAAGCTGGCCACTCCTCAGGTTGATCTGGCCCCACTTACCAGTGAGATCAACCAGTTGAGGGGCAGCATTGAAGGTTTGAGCACCCAAGTATCTCTTCATACTGAAACATTGAATAAATTGACCAATGAAGTGGAGAACTTGAAGAAGAGGGATGATGATATGAAGGAAAAGGTGGTTGCTGGTATTGATGAAGAATCAAAGGTTTTAAATGAATTGAAAACTGGTCAAGACAAAGTTATTGCAAATGTCTTGGCCCAGTCTAAAGAAACCAGCCACCTTTGGAGGTCCTTCCGAATGATGTGTGGGATATTTAAAGAGTGCAAGGATGTACAGTCGTGGCAGCCTCTTGACCGGTTGCCATCACACCCCTCTGAATGGGAAGCAATAAGGGCAGGTCTAGATGCTGCCAAGGGGGAAAGAAGTACAGTCCTTGCACCACCAGTTGTACCAAGAAGGGAATTGAGCTTAGCTACCAGTACTGATGCTGGTGAGCAAACTGGTGATGCTAGTGTAAGGGGGAATGTGTTGGATAAGGGAAAGGGCAAAGTAACTGATGAAGCCCAGCCGGCCACTGAAATGGAAATGCTTGAGACTGGTAATGTTGATGTACTGCCTCCAGTTTCAGATAGTGACAGTAGAAGACTGGCCAGACTTGGTGATAGTGTTAAAGAACGAAAGAAAATGAAACAAAGGAACCAAGCTGAAGCCAGGGCACATCTCACACAATTGAATTTGCTAGATATGAGTGATGCCAATCTTCTAGGTATCACTAAGGAGGAGTATCTCAGTGTTAAGAATGATCCTAGGATAGTTGACCAGTTAAATGAAATGCTAGATGTTGAGCTGGAAAGACACTATCATGAGGATGAGGCTGAATTTGATGCCAGAAGCTTGAACATTTCTTTGGAGAGGGCTAAGGAGTTGAGGGCCAGTGGGATTCTGAAGAGAATTGCCAATGTAAAGAAGGTTGTGAAGGAAGTAATGAATCCACCAAGAAGGATTCCACAACCTAGAAGACCACTGACCAAAGCTGCCAGGGATGCTGATCTTAGAACATTCGTTGAACCAACTGGCGAGGTAACAAATGAAGACATTAAGTCCGCCGTACTGGCTGCTGGTGCTGGGAGTATTAAAATCACTAATGAAACTGAAGCAAGAAACTACTACTCCCAGATCATGTCAACCAGAAGACATGGTGGTACTATCACTAATGTCAATATTACAATTAAGCCAGGCACCAAGGTCTTTCAAGTTGAAGTAAAGTATGCTGGTGGGCCACTAGTGAGAACTGATGATCCTGGTGTGTTGCAATTTGGGTTCAGTGAATGGGTCGAGATGGTAAAGGTGCTAGATGCGAAGGCACAAAAGAATAGGTTTGAGAAGGCATGGGTAAATTTCCTAAAGGGCAAGATTCAACATAAAGAGAATCTGGAGCAAAGGCTGAATATTGACCCTGAAGACACTCAACCTATTTCTCTAGTGACCAAAAGAAGAAGAACTGGCGAAGGGCCATCTGTTTAAGTTCTTTCTTCATTTTTATCTTCTTGTAATTTGTTGTACATTCTGTTGTAACTTGTGTAAATGTCACTCCTTGTATAAAAGAAGTTACCAGTTTGTAACCACAAGGTAGATAAAAGATTAAAATCTAACAAAACTAAAAGACAAAACTAAGGTATTTATTGATCTATAAAAATACCTTAGATACCTTAGATAGATTTAAATCAAACAAGTCTCTATAGTTCACACTTGTATAGATACAAGAACTAGAAAAGACTTAGACTATATTTCTAGACAAATAGGGGGAATTTGTTAGGACCAGTTCACCTGGAACTGGCCAGTCACCAGTTCACACTGACCAGTTCACCAGTTGCATCTGGTGACCAGTAAACTAGTGACCAAGAAGATTTGTCGAGAAATATATTGAAGTCCAGTTGCACCGTACAGTTAACGCAACTGAAGACTTCCTCCAGTTGAGAACTGACCAAGTTGAAGAAACATTCCAGTTGAAGTCGAAGACAACAAATGGAAGAAAGAGAATGACAATGGCAGCGAAGCCCAGTTGACATTCTAGTCAGTTACAAACTGGAGACCTTCAGTGGAAAGCCCTTACAAAGCTTTACACTGATTACGAGGAATTGACTTGTATACTTTATGTACCTTTACCCGGATAATAAGCCTTATCTTAATATTTAAGTATTAAAAGGTACATAAAGGTGGTTGTGTAAAGTCACTTTAACATGCGACTTTACAAACACTTTTTAAGGAATTAAATGCTATTCCTTAAATGCTTCCAACCACATTTGTACGGCTAAAGTTAACATCCCAATGTTAACTTTGCCTATAAATACAAGTCATTGCACAACCAAGAATTCAAGTTATTTCACAAGTTACTTCACACACAAACGAATAACTTCATACTTTGCAAACCTGCAATATTCTTGGTGAACTTGTGCAATATTCTCTCAATCGCTAAAAGGAACATTTCACTACTTTAAGTGTTTCGATTGTTGAAGAGAAATTCCGAGTATAGATCAATTGTATTTCATAGGTTGTTAGGATATTTACATTCGTGCATTATCTTGGTTCCGCATCAACCTTGTAATTTGTTTAATATCAATAAATAAATTACACTTTGAAAACTACATATTGTCTCATCAAGATTGTTTACAAGTTATTTGTATTATTGCATTGTTCTTTACTTATTGTCTTTTATATAAGTAATCTATCTAGAACTTGGTATATACCTCTGCAACTGGTCGTCTCCAGTTCAGTAAGTATATTGCAAAGTAACTCCACCATCGACATAGAGGTGTCTTCAGTAGTACCATCTAACAAGTTGGGACTTACATGCTTGAAGAGTCAAGGGGTTAAAAGCGGCTACCAACCTTCGGATGTCAGGTGACAATCCATAGCAGTATCTTTCAACTAACTTCTCCTCCGTATCCACCATACGAGGAACTAGTCTTGTCAGCTCATGAAAACGAGTAGTGTATTTCTCGTTGTCTAGCCCGACCATATTATGATTCCAAAATTCGCCTTCCATTTTCTGTACTTCCTCCCTAGGACAGTACTTTTCCATCAACATACTTTTAAAATCAAACCAAGGTATCCTATTAGCTTGGTCTCGCCCTCGGGTCCTAACCTGCTCGTTCCACCATGATAGAGCGTGCTTTTGAAGTTGAGTGGAAGCATATTCCACTTTGTGCTCTTCGGCACAACGACTAATATGAAGCACCGCCTCTATGCTTTCTAGCCAGTTGATTAGACCTATCGGACCCTCGGTACCATGAAATTCTTTTGGTTTACAATAGGTGAAGGTCTTGTAGTCACCCACTCGAAGTTGAGCTCGAGGAACAACTTGTTCAGCAGTAGGTTCAACGTTGTTACTATTATCAGTATGATGATTATTATTGGCGTTCATGCTTGCCGTGATCTGAGCAACTAAAGTAGGCATGGCGGCCAACAGTTGTTGTGTCACAAATGCTGCCATGTTATTTTCCCCACCAGTATTTGGGGTAGGTCCAGGGCCAGTATTCACCTGGACAGTAGCAGCTTCCTGTCTTTGCTGAATCACAGGTCCTTCCTGTTCAGCTTCAGTATTCAAAGGAGTTGATCGAGTAACTCTCCTTGGAGCAGCTTTCTTAACTGGAGCCTTTTTCGGGATCTTACTTTTCGTCTTGGGAGCCATCTATCCTTGATATGAACAAGATGAAATTTAGAGGTTTTCTCATAAGAATAACACAGAATGTAGCTTTTCAAGATATAAGAGGGCATTAAATGCATGTCGCAAATTATCGACTTACTTGAACTCATTAACTAAACAAGACAAGAAATATAGTTCACTACATTTCTAGAATTGAAATGAGCAAGTAATGTAGCCTGAACAAGTAGGTAAGCCAAAGAACGATCATATTTCATTCATACTTAAAACTTTTTACATAGTCTGACTTGTACATTTCCAAAATCTTGTGGGAAAACTACATCCACAACCCAAATCATGTGGGAACAACATCCACGATGATACATTACACAGTCAGAACAATACTATCCGAAATACGTGGGAAATACATCCACCAAAAAGATTACAACTCAAATACAGAAGTATGAGTTGTCAAATGTTCTAAGGCTTACAATACGTTACCACTACCACTACTGATTACATCCTGAAAAGAACTACCACAAGCAAAGCCACCACCAAGACCACCACGACTGACAGTATCCAGATCATCCTCCCAATAGCTTCCTTCCCTTCCCTAGCAACAGTCATAGCCTTAGCCGCCTGATGATAAGCTTCAGTCAACGCCTGAGCTTGATTCTCTATTTTCTCTCTAGTGCAGATGAGGGAATTATTCATCCTTGACAATTGTCGGCGATAATATTCCGACCTATCAGCTGTAGATGCAACTGGCATAACGGCACTTGGATTGTAGACAGGCACTCTGGAGGGACCCGCAGCATACGGATCTCCCTGAAAGAATGAAAGACCAAGTCCACAGTTGCCCTGAACTGGTGCAGAAGGACCAGGAGCATAAGGGTCTCTAGGAGCATAAGGTATACCAACTCCCTCGGTAGTCCTCCTCTGATATGGAGATACCGGTGTCACAGATGATTGAACATGGATAGACACATGTTCACCTCCAGATTCACTGGAAGATGACACTGGATTGATAGGGCGTGATTCATTGCCCGATTCCTCCATTGGTTCCTCTTCATAAGAGTCAGGAACACAAGGAATGGAGTTTGCTATGACAGGAACTGGAGGTGTACAAGGTACAACAACATTTGAGCTAACTCCATCCGACATGACTAGTCTGAAAAGATAGTCAAAGAATCCATATAAGTCAAATGGATAAGGCAGTACGTCTCAAATGGAGGATACAGTACGCAATTTGAGTTTTAAAGAAATCTTTGTCTAGATTACACACATTTGGTTTGGGTTTCTATTACCAACATATTTGCAATGCTTATATATAGGGTCACCCGCAGCCTTCCCACCACATTTAAATATGTTGTTAATATAATCCAAACTATCACGTATATAAACCTTATGCATACACATACGATTTGAGTTTCTATTCCTAACATACCTTCAATGTTTATGTATAGGGTCACCCGCAGCCTTCCCACCACATTTACAGTATGTTGTGAATATAATTCAACTAACACGTATATACACAATTTAAGATATTTATTTCGAGCCTTATACTATTTTACATAATCGGGACGTAGTTGATCGGGTTAGGTCTAATTATTGACAAATAGTATAACTCTCGAGATAACTATCCTAAACCTTAAAGACTTAGATTTCTTATTTGAAGCGACCATGGCTATAGATTGAGTTATTCACGAGGAATAACTCTGTATTCACTATAACCTTGTCTCTGATACCAATTTTTGTCACACCCCATTGTAGCGGAAATACAGGGTTAACAAGTAATTGCGTACTAATCAGAAGGTAAATAGAGATTACATCCATTAATCCAAATACAAGTTTATTACAAGTATAATCGTTCGGATGTGGGCCCCAAAACACGGATACAAACTATCTTCAAATGGAAATGGGCCCACTAAATACAAACATAACATTTGGACAGTCTAGTACAATTAGGACTAATAATACGATAGTCCTCAGAAGTCTGACGCTAATTGTACGTCCAAGTTCAAAAGATGGCTTCTAAAATGCCATACACACTTCCAATACTTACTGTTGGTTCCCTAAAAAGCATGAAATTTGAGAGGATCAACTATCGAAATAGTTGGTGAGCTTACAGTGTGTTTGACCAAATGTTTAGTCGTCATTGATACAACACAATGACCTGTAGTTATAAATGACCAGACAGTTAGAATACTACATCTAACAATACTTTTATTACAAGATAGTCAGAATACCACATCTGACAGCATATGACAGTCAGAATACAACATCCGACAGTATCAGCCAATATGCCTCGCACAGGTTTCCGTTCTAAATGGGTGCGGACCTTAGCCAAGACAGTCAGAATACAACATCCGACAATTTAACCAAGACAGTCAGAATACAACATCCGACAATTTAACCAAGACAGTCAGAATACAACATCCGACAATTTAACCAAGACAGTCAGAATACAACATCCGACAATTTAACCAATAGGGGGAAACATTTTAGTTTGTCAAACACAAAGAAACATCTTAATCAGCCATCACACGGCAATTCAACGTCATTTTACCCAACATTTAATAAATGACACGTATACACATTTTCGACAGCCGTCAACATGGCAAAATTTAAGTCAAATGATCTAAGTATCCAAATCACATGGCATACTCACAAAACAATCATTTATTTAACAAATAGTGTATACAACAGTACATGCTTTTCAGGCCCAAAGTAAAAGGAAAAGGGCGCCATAAACTCACCTTAGCGATCTAAATGCTAAAAGGTATAATGTAGCTCGAGAAGATCCACAGTCAATTCTCCTGGTTATCCAAAACCTATGATATCATTACCAAAATGAGGATCAAATCCCTTGACGACGGGTATCCTACGTACAACTACTTAGCTATAGACCCTAGAATGCCATAACCGAGAATGTGTTTCAAACTTTCATTTTACCAACCAAAAGTAAATAACTTATTTGGACTTTCGGATTAAAAGTTATTAACGTTTGAAAATTGACGCGCAAAATTTGACAGCAACAAACCACTGCGCCGCAGTGAGCCATTGCCAAGCTCACTGCGCCGCAGTGAGCTAACCACGACCAAACAGGCCCTAGCCACTGCGCCGCAGTGGCCCAAAACTGAACCAGAAGCAGCATCTTCATTTTATGCAGGAAAACCAAACCATTTTCAACTCAAACCTTTTCATTTCAATGACCATAAACCTGTTCAAAGACCTGGAAAACTATCCAAGTCGCCAACCATTTCAACCCTTTTGATTTCCAAAACCTAATTCTAATTAAAATTCCATTTATCCAACAAAAACCAAAACCCATTTCATATTCATAGTCCAACAATCTAGTTAACCAAAAACTGAAATAATACTAGGATTGAATCAATTCAAATCAAAATTTTAGTAGAAAAAGGATAACTTACCAAAACTTGAAGTTTTCTTGAAATAATTTGAAGAAGAAGATGATGATGATAATACCCAAATTATTATTGAAATGATTATTTCCTTTAAATTAATCCTTGCCAAAACCGATTTTGATGATGATAAAATAGAGGGATTGAGAGATTTTAGTCTTGTGTGTGTGTTGTATATGTTTTGGTGTGTGTTGGTGTGTGTGTGGTGTGGGTTTGGGGTCGACACAAAGAGAAGGAGGGAAGGGGGTGTTTAATTCCCTGCCTCTCAAAACATTTCAGCCCATGTGGCCTCATTTTGGATATTTCTAATACCCTTAATTTGGTAAAATGCTTACGATTAAATACCGTTTGACCTAAAAGTCAAAATGTAAGGTAAAGGTATTTTCCCTCGTCTTATTTTAGTTAAGACAAGTAATTAAAATTAAATAAACTAAACTTTTAGAAATATTTAGTTTAGACAGTCTATTTACTGTGTTCAATTATAACATTTAAATCTTTATTTAACGTTATTTTAAGACTCGGCATTCGTCTAAATAGCTAATAGTCTACGTCATAAGGATACGTCTAATTGAACTATATCAAATGTTCAATTAACTAATAATTTCTACGTCATAATCTCTAAATTAGACAAAATTATAATAATGATCGAGATTAGGACTAACCCGTTGTTAATAAATTACGAGTTGTCACATATAATCGAACTTTTTGATTTTTTTTCATGTAAATAACATACACCCTAAGCTTGGGAGGCTTAATGTATATATTTTGCATACTAACTTGGGACATATCTTAATTACTTATATTGTTCTCGATCTTATCCTATATATTTGAAAAATATATACTAGTATAATGGATTAAATGCTGCACGTAGCATTGGAAAACAGGTCCATATTCTGACTCTTGACTTTAGAACATGTCATCAAATTATTTCTGTATAGTAAAGAGATAAATGGCTTCCATTCATATCACAATGATTCTGCCTGCCAATGGGTTTAAACCTTCTGAAGTCCTGCAATGATGCTTGGATCCTGGGAGACCAGGGTTCGAGTCTGAGCAGGCGAGGTTTTACCTTCAATTTAACGTCGTGCCTTATGTAACGGTTAAATTGGTGGGTTTTTCCTCCACTGTGGTCCCTGACTTCGTGGATCGGTCGCTAGTGACTGCCTGCCCAATTGGATGTAACGGCTAGCCGTCCCGTGACATGAACGTTAAAAAAATAAAAACAATGATTTTGCCTTTATAAAGAAAGAACATATTAAATTACAAGTATGGGATAGTTCAAACATGAATGCACTCATGGGCCTTTTATTTTATTTTTTTAACTATAAAGTAATTAAGGAATATGAGGAAGTAGTGGCAATAAATAACACGTAAAATATGGGTAGAAATAAGTCGAATTTTTAATAAGCTAGTTTGAGTTTCATAAGGTTGAATTCGAGTATTATTATTTTTTGAGCTCAAACATAAATGTAATACTCGAATAGTTTTATGAGGCAAATTCCAACGATTATATTTGGCCTGACATATTTGATTTTATATTTCAATTCGGAAAAACTAGTTGAGTTTGACGATTCTTACAATATAACCAAACTAGCTTAAGAAGACTAATACTTCAACAACAACAACAACGGTACCCAATCCCAACCTATGCCGGGGTATGGGGGAGGTATGATGTAGACAGACCTTACCCCTACACAAAGGTAGAGAGGCTGCTTCCAGATCCACCGAGGTGGAAGGGACCTCCGGCCCGGGGTGAAAAAAAATAGGGTTAGATCCACCGGAGTGGAAGACTTAACCGGGAATAATCTCGATCTCAAACTCTCAATCTCAAGCTCGATCTCAGTCTCCAAAAACCAAACTCAGATTGGATCTGAAAGTTTGTTACCGTTAGAGGAGAAGAGAGAGCAGAGAGAGAGGAAGGAAGAGAGAGATATCAGAATATGAATAATACTAATATGCTTAAAAAAATAATAATTTATTGTAGTGATTAGTGTTGACATAATGACACGAATATTCTATTGTGGCGGTTATAATAAAACACAAAAATGTTCAAAATGTTCACAAAAAAAAAATGTTCTTTCTTGAAAAGTGCTAATAAAAACACAAAAAAGTGCTAATAACTAAATCCGAGAGTATAAGGTTATCAAATTGAAGATAATTCTTTCTTGAAAAGACTAAAATAATAGTATTATATTAAATACCGTTAAAAGACATAGTGAGAAATAATGGTGTAAAGCAAATATTGATCGAATGACATATCGGTATGCGCCATCATCTCCTTTAAATCCGCATAATGTGACAATCGCCAATATAAATCAGCATGTGTATGCCCATGTTTGTGATCGTTGTTGGGAGCGTGTTTTGAAACATTAATTTTTTGATAGCTATAAAACTGTTAATAGAATAAAGATATAATTTTTTTTGAACGATTAACTTTAGGTCCGGGGTAATATACTTAACCCAACTAGGTAATTCAAGAAAAAACCTCACAAATCGCCACTCCAAAAAGTCGAACCACAACGTAATACTTCAATAACATTTCATAAGTCGAATAGCTATAGCTATATGTATATTATATGATATGATATGATGATTTATGAGACATGAAGACGAAGATAAAACATATATTATACAGTAGATATTAAATTTGGCTTGTGGGACTCCAAATCAACGACTTAAATTGTGACCCACACGATATGAGCTTGTGTAGGACAAATGCCCCAAATAATATGAAAGGGCCACACGGAATGCATCCAATTAAGCTCATTTCTTCATACTCGAATTATAGCCCAATCAATGCATGCTAGGCCCATCATTTTCTCTTTTCAAATCATGTATTCAAATCAGGAGATTTGTATTCATACAAAACGACGTAATAGATATCTTCTCACATTTTGTTACCTTTTAACGAATTTTGATGGACGGTTTGTCACAATGACCTCTCATACCCTGTTCTTGACGAATTGGGTATCATCGTTATTGTCGCGTTGTCGTGTATGACAATGGCTTATAGTGATTGTGTAAAAGTACAATCACTATTAAGACATAGTTCTTTTTTTTATGGCTAAACGTTGATGTGTCATATTTCGTTTTTTTAGCTTGCTATGTTACAACTTTATCGTTTTACATAGTTCGTTTTTTTTTCTAATTAACACTGTTGTACATGAAATGAGCAAATTTATGTAAGAAAGATTCATTTTGACATCTTCAACCAAGCTGCTTGAGTTATTCAGGCCTTAGAATACTTATCTTTTATGTGGCTGGCAGGGCCATGAGCTCAACTAGACTCAAGAATCTGTGTATATGAATCACATGATTGTATGAATCATTTGAACCTATCTGTTAGCTTTAATAATAATAGTTAGTGCGTGTTTGTAACATTGTAATAGAATTGTCCTTTTGTCTAATCTTGTTTAGTATGAAAGGTTGTTAATGTAATTAGACAAGGACTTGTGTGTAATTAGTGAGGGGTTTTAGTGCAAAATGTGAGCCTATATAAACCCCTCACCTCCCTTTGTATTCTTAACCTTTGATATTATAATTCTCTTTCTCCCTTTCTCTCTCTAACTCTCTCTCTCACACACATAAACCTTGAATCACGATTTAGTACTTGTTTACATTTGGTATCAGAGATTTAGTACTAAAACAGGGTTTCAGAAATTTAGTACTAAAACAGGTTTTGGTAAATTTAGTACTAAAACCGGGTTTCAGAAATTGTGTACTAAATCCGGTTTTCGGCTCAAAATTTGGGCAGAGTCCCTTTTTCTAAAATGAAGAATTAAAGAACTAATACCGGTTTTGGAGTAAACCAGGTATTATAATATGCAAATGAACTCAACCACACAAATTCTCAACTAAAATCGGTTTTCAAGAAATTCTTCACTAAATCAGGTTTTCAAGAAATTCTTCACTAAAACAGGTTTTCAAGAAATTATTCACTAAATCAGGTTTTCAAGAAATTATTCACTAAATCAGGTTTTCATGAAATCCTTTGAAAAACCGGTTTTCGTGAAGAAATTTGGGCGGAGTTTTGGCTTAGAAAATGAAGAAATTAAGCACTAATACCGGTTTTGGAGTAAACCAGGTATTATAATATGCAAATGAACTCAACCACACAAATTCTCAACTAAAATCGGTTTTCAAGAAATTCTTCACTAAATCAGGTTTTCAAGAAATTCTTCACTAAAACAGGTTTTCAAGAAATTATTCACTAAATCAGGTTTTCAAGAAATTATTCACTAAATCAGGTTTTCATGAAATCCTTTGAAAAACCGGTTTTCGTGAAGAAATTTGGGCGGAGTTTTGGCTTAGAAAATGAAGAAATTAAGCACTAATACCGGTTTTGGTGTAAACCAAGTATTATGAAATAAAGATACGAAAGCTGGTATGAAAACCGGTAGGAAAGCTGGTAGGAAAACCGGTAGGAAAGCTGGTAAGAAAACCGGTAGGAAAGCTGGTAGGAAAACCGGTTTTACAACTGAAATTCAAAGGAAAATGAAAACCGGAAGGAAAACCGGTTTTCAGATCAGAAACCTTAAAATTCAAATTTAGGTCATTCGGTTTGGAATTTGAATCTGAAACTTTTCAAGAATGATTATAGGAAGTAAATGAAGGGATTTATACTAAAAAGGAAGAAACTTTAACATGTTTAAAGGGTAAAGATTGAAACTTTCGGTAAAATGGGAAAAACACAATTTAGCACAAAAGTGAACAAAATCAAGCCATGGATCTTTCACAAGTTGTGATTTTGCTCTGATACCAATTGTAGGTTGTTTCATCTTATTGAGTTGGGGTTTTGGGGTAGGAGTCTTCTGAGCTGTAGGAGTTTTGGGTACTTGGTTGGTCTTAGGTCTTTGAAACTTCTCATGAAATGGGGTGTTTTTCGAAGAGTGTGATTTTGGAATCATTTTCAATGAAAATTCAACTTTTTCTTCCTTTTGAACAAATTGTTTTTCAAAATCTGGATCATATGAATGATCTTCTTCTAAAAAGTTGTTTAGATTAGGAAGATTTGAGAAATCCATTTTGGCATATTTAACTTTTGATTTGGATTCCAAACTCACACTTGGGACAGTTGGTTTAGTATTACAAGGACTTTCTTTGGATGAGCTTGACACATTGGTTTCATTTGAAAAATTTGAGTGACTTAATTCACCTAATTTGACCGGACAGTGACTTCCCTTGAGTAAATTTGAAGCTTTTTCAATCTTATTATCTGCGAAAGCTTGAAGAACAATATTTTTGTACGCCACTTCCATCTTAATTTTATTAAGTTCAGCGAGTACTTTTAATCTTTGTTCTCTTTCGTTTTCAAACTTTTTAGCTAAAGTATCAAATTCATTCAAGTAAGTTTGTGTTTCCTCGGAAAACTTGAGAGGTTCAGTATCAAAAACGTTTGGAAAGAAATGATCTTTTTCAACTTCGTATTCACAATCTGTTTGAGCAGAAACATGAACACCTTCAAAAATTTCCTTTTTGACACACCGTTCCTTTTCTAAATCAAGTTTTAATGCAGTAATCTCATCCAAGTAAATCTGGGGGTCAATTGGGTTCTCATTGGTAGGAATGTCAAGGTCTGTTTGAATTGAAACATTATATGTCTTAACAGAATCACATTCAGTTTGTACAGCAGCATCAACAAGATCACATGCAAAAATATAGGAAAGAGAAGACGAAGACATGATATCTTCACAAGCAGGGCAATTAGGTTCAGCACAATCATAAACAACACCAATTGGTGTGGTAGGAACAACTGGCATAATCTTAGGACAGTGATTTTGAGGCATTAGATTATCTAGCAAAAGTTGTTTTTCATCAAGTGTTCTTTTTAGATCTTCAATTTGTTTTTCCAAAACACTTTGTGGAATGTATGGTCGAACTGAAGCAGGTTTTGAAACAGAACTTTCTTCTACTTGTTTAGACTCATTAGAAAGAACCACAAGTTGTTGGTCATTCGAATTTTCATCAAGTTCAACAATTGTAACAGAATGAGTTTTTCTTTTAGGAACCAGAGGAAGATTAAAAAGATCATTTGACTCATTGATTTTGTCATAATCACATTTAATTGCACACTTTGCTAGACAATCCTCTTTCTCATAATCACCATAACTTGGTCGGACATACAGAATGGTCATGCCATATCTCATTAAGTTGGCGTCATATAATGGTGGAACTTCCAGTTGTGCTTTGAGCAAATTCTTTGGATTTTCAAAACCCAACCCTTGAGTAAACCCATCGGCAAAATCTCTTGGCTTGTTCAAAAAGATTTGTTTATTCGATCGATCGATCTTGTAAACCTTTACTTGATAAAACTTGATTTCCTCTTTAAGTTCATCAATTTTCTTATCAAGTTGTTGATTATATGAATCTTTTATGCAGCAAGCATAGTTTAAATCAGAAATTTTGTTTTCTAATTATTTCAAAGCCGGGTTGGACTCTTTTAACTTAATTTTCAAGGACTCAAGGTCTTCAGCCAAAGCATTTGCTCGAAACGTTTCATTGGACTTTGCAATTTGCACCTCTTTGATGGTCTTGGTTAATTCAAAAACTTTGGTCTCAAGTTCTTGATTTGCAAGTTGCAACACAGAAGAAGGGGTAAAAGAAATGGAAGTTTGATTAGCTGTCAATTCATCAAAATCTTGTTGAAGTTTTTCATGTATGGTTTGAAAATCAATCAAAAGTTTTTCTTTCTCTTTTAAAGATTCAGTTAAGTTAGAAACCTCAGTTTTCAAAGATTTATTTGTTTCGACAGCTTTGTTCATGTATTCATCGAGTTCACGTTTAGAAATAGTACAAACCTCATCATCTTCAGATTCAGAACTGGTACCACCTTCATTAAGTTCCTTGGACCGCTTGATCTTCGTCATGATAATCACATTTGTATGTGTTGTACCAGTTCGTTTCCATGTGGAGTGGTTATTTTTGAGGAAAAACAAGTCAATGTGGAAATATTTAAGACAATCATGACACAACACAACAGTTTTCAACTTGAAATTAAGCAACTCAAATATGAGAACAAAGAGCTCAAATCTTCTAATAATTTCAGTTTGTCCGCCATGGAAAGTCTTCAATCTGAAGTTGATCGAATCAAATCTGAGAACAAAGAGCTCAAATCTTCTAATGATCTCATTTTGCCAAACATGGAAAGTCTTCAAAAAGACAATGATCATTTGCAGTCAAAGATTATCAATTTAACCAATGAGTTGAATATTTCTTACAAAGAGCTCATTGAAACCATCCTCGAAACCCAAGTTAAAGAACTTGTTTTGCAACAACAACTTTCTAAGCTCAATCGTGATTTGCAAAACAAGTACACTTCTTCGAAGAATAATGAGCAAACATGTTTGAAGTTAATCCAACAACTTCAAGCTCATTCCTTGTCATTGGAGACTCAACTTGCAACCAAGTCAAATCAAGTGAATCCTCCTTCAACTCGTGCTCCAAAATCACCTCTTCTCAACCAAACCACTCCATCTCCAACTAAAACAAAAACCATTCCTTCAAATGCCCAACCAAACCACAATCACCCAACATTATCAACCAATACCAAGCAACACCCTTCCTTCAAAACCAAAACAAATCCTCACAACACCAAACCATCTCACCAAAACAATAAACACCCATAACCATCTTTCAAACCAGCTCATACCACTCCCAAATTCTCCAAAGACCCTCATTCCACCAAAACCAAAATCCTTCTACCTAAACCTCATCAAACTCTCAAACAAATGAACCCATATTACACACCTCGCAAGACCGGGTCTCCCTTCAAGCCTATAAACAGCCATTGTCAGATATTCAAGGATTCCACCACCGGAATCATTCGCTATAAAGATCAATATGGCTGGTTCTCTCATAGTAAACCCAACCCAAAACCTAAAAGCACTCCCATCAAGTACTCTCTCTCTGAGTTATTTAAGTTTGCACCACGAATCATTCACCCTCGTGTGCAAAAAGTGCTTGACTATGCACAACCTCCTAATTCTCTTTTCAAATATCCAGTTGGACCCACCCTCACATGGGTTCCAACGTCTGGATTCAAGTAGGTGGTTGTGATTTGGCTTGTACACCTAACAGTGTACAACCCGTTCAAAATCTGTTTATTTGAGACGTTACTTCATAATTAAACATTTTCATTCACCATGTGGGACATCAATCATTGTTGCATGATGAACACCGTGTACATGTTCATCATGAGGGGGAGAAGAGTCTAAAGTTTGATTATCTTTTTGAGGGGGAGCACAATGCATAGTTTGATTATTTGCTCCGTAGATTATGCTCAATTTGAGGGAGAGCTTAAAGGAAAATTCAATTTTTGGATTAATTGTTTGTTGTTGAGAAAATTGTGTGTTTGAGGGGGAGCACAATGCATAGTTTGATTATTTGCTCCGTAGATTATGCTCAATTTGAGGGAGAGCTTAAAGGAAAATTCAATTTTTGGATTAATTGTTTGTTGTTGAGAAAATTGTGTGTTTGAGGGGGAGCACAATGCATAGTTTGATTATTTGCTCCGTAGATTATGCTCAATTTGAGGGAGAGCTTAAAGGAAAATTCAATTTTTGGATTAATTGTTTGTTGTTGAGAAAATTGTGTGTTTGAGGGGGAGCACAATGCATAGTTTGATTATTTGCTCCGTAGATTATGCTCAATTTGAGGGAGAGCTTAAAGGAAAATTCAATTTTTGGATTAATTGTTTGTTGTTGAGAAAATTGTGTGTTTGAGGGGGAGCACAATGCATAGTTTGATTATTTGCTCCGTAGATTATGCTCAATTTGAGGGAGAGCTTAAAGGAAAATTCAATTTTTGGATTAATTGTTTGTTGTTGAGAAAATTGTGTGTTTGAGGGGGAGCACAATGCATAGTTTGATTATTTGCTCCGTAGATTATGCTCAATTTGAGGGAGAGCTTAAAGGAAAATTCAATTTTTGGATTAATTGTTTGTTGTTGAGAAAATTGTGTGTTTGAGGGGGAGCACAATGCATAGTTTGATTATTTGCTCCGTAGATTATGCT
This sequence comes from Erigeron breviscapus, assembly GCA_034093135.1. Classification (NCBI taxonomy): domain Eukaryota; kingdom Viridiplantae; phylum Streptophyta; class Magnoliopsida; order Asterales; family Asteraceae; genus Erigeron; species Erigeron breviscapus. Next base: position 13,773,291 of record CM067175.1, on the reverse strand, counting down.
CAATTTGAGGGAGAGCTTAAAGGAAAATTCAATTTTTGGATTAATTGTTTGTTGTTGAGAAAATTGTGTGTTTGAGGGGGAGCAAAAGACAAATGATAAAAGACTGTAAAGTAAGAACCAAGACATGCTTCCTACTTCATACCAAGCTTCCGCATTCTACAAGAAACCCAAGTCTTCGTCTTCAAAGAGTTAGCTACAAAGTCTATTCAACAT
>CM067175.1:13730578-13770578 GCA_034093135.1 Erigeron breviscapus | reverse complement strand
AATAATATTAATAATAATAATAACAATAATAATAATAATAACGTCTCTATTTCAAATTATATGTAAAGCATGAAAACTTTGGTCGTAATATCATTTGTACGATTGAATTCGATGACGAATTCTTTTTAAGGAGGTAATATTGTAATATCCTATAAAATTAAAACACTATAATTTAACAATTTGTAAACTTATATTTTGGGGCGTAATTTTGTACAATTGAAATGATAAAGTTTCATCTCAAATTTAATATAATTGATTTATCTTAAGTTGTTAAACAATAAAGTTAACATAAGTTACATATGGTTTAAATTGTTATATGATTAATTAATTGTTAAATCATGTATGTTATAGTAAATTTACCTTAAAGTCTTTTCGTTGCAATTAGATATATAGGATTTAACCTTGTAACTAAAATAAATATAAATGCATAAAAGACCTTTGGATACTTTATCATTGTAATGTAACATAATCATAAAGTGAGTTTAATCACCATTAACTTACAAATTAATCACCACTTTATTATTTGACCATTCATCACATTTGGTGTTACTACAAAAGAGATTCTTGATTTTCTCCCTCATTTCATACGTGTTCTAACCTCTAAAATTCTGCACTAAATTAGTTTCCTCCAATTTGCAAAGTGTTTGATTCATTTTAGTGGAAAAACAAGGTTACAAAACCATTTCATCCATTTGTTCGAGTCTGCCGCAAAGGAAAAAAAACAAAAAGACAAAAACAAAAACTAACCCCATGATTCCTACATTTAGACTATTAATAGATTTGTAAAATAATAATAATAACATTGGGTTTGGTGGTGATTCTGCTTGGTCGACAGAAACATATATACATGCATATATTTTTATTTTTTTGTTATAATATTAATAATAATAATAATAATAATAAAATAATAATAATAATAACAATAATAATAATAATAATAACAATAATAATAATAACAATAATAATAATAACAATAATAATAATAATAATAATAATAATAATAATAATAATAATAATAATAATAATAATAATAATAATAATAATAATATTAATAGAAAATAATAATAATAACATTGGGTTTGGTGGTGATTCTGCTTGGTCGACAGAAACATATATACATGCATATATTTTTATTTTTTTGTTTCGTAATCTCGTTCGAAAGATACAAAGGAGAGACAATACAATATAATGTGGAATTGCAAGTAATCTTCATAGCGCAAGATCTTAAATATCATCTTTATTGGTAAGTCTTTTATATATTGTATATTTTATATTTTAAATACATAATTCTTATTTGTAGTTTTAAATAAAATATTCTTTAGTTGAACCAATTATTAAATATAATTTGTTATAATAATTTTATGGTACCGTATTTATAATTTTATGACTCTGACTAAAATTTGTTACCTTATTTTAGTAATCAATTAATTAATTGATGTTGTTTGAACTATTTTGCAAGATTGAGTTTTAATCTCAGCGATAAGATTTATTATTAGTTTAATTAAATGGAATTTTGTTATACGAGTAATTCATAATTCAGTACGGGGGAAATAAAACATATATGAGAAAATAACTATTGAATTAAACACCTCAATAGGATTAATATGCAATTGTATGTAATCACAGTTTAATAATAAAATTTGGTTCATGATGATTTTCGAATAGGCAAGTATGCTGGATGTAAATGAGCCTAACAATAACAATTATAAAAATATTAATAGATTACAATTTATAGATGTATAAATAAATCTGTAGTAATAACTATGATAAAATCACTAAAATATAAATGATATTACATAATCTCTATTTAATTGTGCTTTTGCTCATACTTTTATATATATTATGTTTGTTAGATTTGGATAGGTGATCACATTCCTTTGGCGATTCTTTCATTTTTGCAATTGTTGTGATCGGCAATAAGGTACGGATATTCTAGAGGTTATTAGGATCTTTTCGGTACAATCTTTTCTCTCAAAACTTTATTTGTTATATATATAATAGTACGGATATTCTAGTTGGTATTTAAGATCCCTTCGGTAACATCTTTCCTCTCAAAACTTTATTTGTTATATATATAATAGTACGGATATTCTAGTTGGTATTTAAGATCCCTTCGGTAACATCTTTCCTCTCAAAACTTTATTTTTGATGAAATGCGTAATTTTATGAAAATAATGTGTTATCTAAAAAGTTATTTGGGTGCTATCCTTTGTATAAGTATTGTGATATCCCCGACTTTTGATGTACTAACGAGGTTGCCTTCATGAGTATTGATTGGGGAATTATAATATTCTATTCTCTATATTTGAGTCAAAACCATCTCTTGAAACCCAATTCGAAAACTGTCCCGAAAGATTAATACAGTCGCATTTTGTGATTCATGATATGTCCCTCGAATATTCGTTGGCGCGAAAGATTAATACAGTGGCATTTTGAGATTCATGGTATGTCCCTCGAATATTCGTTGGCCGAAAGATAATACAGTCGCATATTATGAATCATATTAATTGGCTCCGAAAGATTAATACAGTCGCATTTTGTGATTCATGATATGTCCCTCGAATATTCGTTGGGCCGAAAGATTAATACAGTCGCATTTTGTGATTCATGATATGTCCCTCGAATATTCATTGGCCGAAAATTAATACAGTCGCATATTGTATGGCATGATGACTCCATTGAAATTTTGTAAGAATTGGGTGGACGGAGATGTGATTTTAAGTCTATTTTTGAATGTCTCAAAATATATATAGTTTTAAGTTATTTAGTTGTCCGAAAACTATTTTGTCATTTGGAAACATTTCGATATACTTAAATATATAAGTCGGTCAAAACGGTTTCTTAAGATATGCATATAAGAGTAACCTATCCATGGAGGTCCCATGGGCGCGTTATTGTGACACCGATGACGTGGCACCGGCCGTAGCGGTGTATTTGATTTGATCTACGGCGTCTCCTTTTGATTACCCGGTAGTGGTATGTGCACTTTGATATTATATTTTGATAGGAGGCGTATGGATCGATCCTAGGCATTTTGTAGTTTGATGGTTGGCGTTTTCGTAGTGTCATACGAAGCGTTCGACCCTTTGATAGGAAATTTTGTTTGACTCTTATGTGCATTATTTTATGAGACTTGGCTTTATAACATATTTTGATTTGTTAAGTATAAGGTATTTGCGAAACCATATGTATGTGTACTTTGATTTGAAATAAGTTTGTTAAGGTAATAAGTTTGTCTTTGAATTACGTCTCTGCTTTTCATATTATATTTCTGCTTTTGTCATATCCGTCACTGAGCTTTTTGCTCAGCCGTATTCCTTTTTCTTTCTTATACGGCAGGTGATCAAGCGGGCTTTGGGAACGAGAGAAGAGAGTAGATAGAAGTGGACTTAGCACCCCTCGGCTTTAGAGTTTTATTTCAAGCTTTAGAAGTACTTATTTTGGTTTATCAGGTTGACTTTAGTTTGATTTTGAATAAGATTAACGCCCTTTTGGCCTTTTAGTTCTTTGATATCATTTTGTATTGTTCTGTAAGTTTGGGGGCGTTACAGTAAAATTGGGAAAAGCAACATGGGCCGCCATACGATTTATTACAAAAGTAGAAGAACGTATCCATTTATTCGTGGGCTGTAATGACATATGTTTTAAGCCCAAATACGTAACCGGGACAACAACAATCAACATTACATTGCCAACAATCAACATTAATGTTCTCCATGTCCATGCCCATTAACTGCCCAAGGATGTCTCCATCCCTAAATTACGTTTGAACAAAATCAAAATAATGATATTCCAAGCTTACTTATATGTTCAATGATTAATCTAATATCTACATAACATATAGTTTAGTGCATGAAAAACACATGCAATATTTTGATTCCTTTTCCTCCCCAATGGGATTTTGTCAGCTCAACTCAAGTTAAAAACAAATACATTTTATAAAATGTCATTAATTTTATACATTTGTATAAAATGTCAGGTAACATTTATGAAAATCAAATCAAGTTAAAAACAAATACACTTTTAGAAAATGTCATTAATTTTATACATTTTATAAAATGTCATTAATTTTATACATTTGTATAAAATGTCAGGTAACATTTATGAGAATCAAATCAAGTTAAAAACAAATACACTTTTAGAAAATGTCATTAATTTTATACATTTGTATAAAATGTCAGGTAACATTTATGAAAATCAAATCAAGTTAAAAACAAATACACTTTTAGAAAATGTCATTAATTTTATACATTTGTATAAAATGTCAGTAGCATTTATGAGAATCAAATCAAGTTAAAAACAAATACACTTTTAGAAAATGTCATTAATTTTATACATTTGTATAAAATGTCAGGTAGCATTTATGAGAATCAAATCAAGTTAAAAACAAATACACTTTTAGAAAATGTCATTAATTTTATACATTTTATAAAATGTCATTAATTTTATACATTTGTATAAAATGTCAGGTAACATTTATGAAAATCAAATCAAGTTAAAAACAAATACACTTTTAGAAAATGTCATTAATTTTATACATTTGTATAAAATGTCAGGTAACATTTATGAAAATCAAATCAAGTTAAAAACAAATACACTTTTAGAAAATGTCATTAATTTTATACATTTGTATAAAATGTCAGGTAAACACTTTTATAAAATGTCATTAATTTTATACATTTGTATAAAATGTCAGGTAACATTTATGAAAATCAAATCAAGTTAAAAACAAATACACTTTTAGAAAATGTCATTAATTTTATACATTTGTATAAAATGTCAGGTAACATTTATGAAAATCAAATCAAGTTAAAAACAAATACACTTTTAGAAAATGTCATTAATTTTATACAATTGTATAAAATGTCATAATTTATAATTTGTAGAAAATGTCATTAATTTTATACATTTGTATAAAATGTCAGGTAACATTTATGAGAATCAAATCAAGTTAAAAACAAATACACTTTTAGAAAATGTCATTAATTTTATACATTTGTATAAAATGTCAGGTAACATTTATGAAAATCAAATCAAGTTAAAAACAAATACACTTTTAGAAAATGTCATTAATTTTATACATTTGTATAAAATGTCATTAATTTTATACATTTGTATAAAATGTCAGGTAACATTTATGAAAATCAAATCAAGTTAAAAACAAATACACTTTTAGAAAATGTCATTAATTTTATACATTTTATAAAATGTCATTAATTTTATACATTTGTATAAAATGTCAGGTAACATTTATGAAAATCAAATCAAGTTAAAAACAAATACACTTTTAGAAAATGTCATTAATTTTATACAATTGTATAAAATGTCATAATTTGTATAACTTTGTCAAAATGTCATTAATTTTATACATTTGTATAAAATGTCAGGTAACATTTATGAAAATCAAATCAAGTTAAAAACAAATACACTTTTAGAAAATGTCATTAATTTTATACATTTGTTATAAAATGTCATTAATTTTATACATTTATATAAAATGTCAAGTAGCATTTATGAGAATCAAATCAAGTTAAAAACAAATACACTTTTAGAAAATGTAATTAATATTATACATTTTGTATAAAATGTCAGGTAGCATTTATGAGAATCAAATCAAGTTAAAAACAAATACACTGTTATAAAATGTCATTAATTTTATACATTTGTATAAAATGTCAGGTAACATTTATGAAAATCAAATCAAGTTAAAAACAAATACACTTTTAGAAAATGTCATTAATTTTATACAAAATAATGATTTTGTAGGTTGTGCAAAAAAAGTGAGGAAAAGAAAAAGAGGAAGACAATACTTGCTTCATTTTCCATAAATTAAGTTAAGTAATAAATATGTTTTTAATAAAGTGACATTGATTTTATACAAAATAGTGATAGATTCGTATGATATTTTGACAGTATATTTATTAGAAACAATGTAAAGTTGGTTTGAATTCAATACTTTGTAATAAATGTTTCAACTATTATATAATTTGTATATCTTTTACACAAACATACAAACTCATCTAACCAAAAAAACAGAAGTAGAAAAGAAGTTCAGTAAATTTGATCATATAGTTAGTGTAATTATTGTTTATGTAGATTGTTCAGTAAAAAACAAATGACGAATGAATCAAAACTTTTAACTGAAAAGGTATATATCGTCTTTCATCTTAATAATTTATATTATAGTTAGTGTAATTATTGTTTATATAGACTGTTTATATTATAACCAAGGATTTGAAATATTTCTTCCATATATCATACGGGTGCAGAATGTATTGGGAGATTGAAACTGTGGATTTAGAGCGACAGCTGTATGCATGGGTCATCATCAGGAGACATGGCGTGAAATTCGAATGGATTTATTGGGAGAGTTATATGTGCATAATACAACATACGAGCATATGTTTAACAAAGAAGGCGCACAATCACTTCAGCATGCACTGAATCACTTTAAGGAGGGATTTGCACCTGAAGCACATTGGATGGAAATATTATTCATGGGGTTACTCATTGCTTCAAGGTATAATGTAGTTGTTAGTTTTTTAAGCAACAACGAAGAGACAACATTTTTACCACTTTTTAGTAGCCCACCAAATTCGCAACCGCATGATATTTGGGTAATTGCACTCGTCAATGGTGACCATATTGTAAGATTGATACTTCAAGGAGATTTCCCGATACCTCCTACGCATCTACTATGGTCTAGCAACGCATTCGACCGGACATGGAAAACTCATTATTTGCATAGACAAAATTGTACGATCAACTTAAATTTCCTAATCGTAGTTTAGGAGGTGTGAAAACTTGTATTAATATTGATGATTAGAAAAATGATATAAAATATTTTATTATCAATTATTGACTTTTTAACCATTTCATCAAAATAGAACACATAAAATGTTAGATTAAGACAAAAATGGGGACCATATAAAGGCCTTTATGATTATAACATATTGATATGCATGACGTAATTTGAAGTGGATTAATGTTCGTAATTATGACATATATTAACATGCAAATATGCCAAAGAGTAATTTGTTTTGTGGTCTAGTAATTTGTTTTGTGGTTCAGAATCTAAATATTGTTGCATGGAGGGGTGAAAATAATATGATATATTTTAACAAATCATCTCAAGTATGAGTATTAATATTGTTTTTAATCAATTAAAAAAATTAAAAATAACATCATTAATATGATCTAATGATTCAAAATGAAAGTTGGAATATCTTTGGTAATGATATATTGTAGACTAGTTTTTTGTCCCCGGGCGTTGCCCCGGGAGATATTACGTAACATCTACACATGTGGAAAAAATTATATAAAATGAAATTTTCGTGGCAAAAGTTAAAAAGTGAAAAGTTATGTGGTCAAAAGTAAAGAAAATGAAACTTTGGTGGCTGAAGTTGAAAAATTTGAAGTTATGTGGTAAAAAGTTAAGAATATGAAACTTCGTTGACAAAAGGAAAAAATCCAAAAGTTATGTGGTGAAAAGTAAGGAAAATGAAACTTTCGTGAAAAAGGTTACAAAATTGAAAGTTATGTGGCGAAAACACAAAGTTATATGGTAAAAAGTAAATAAAATAAAACTTTGGTGACTGAACTTCAAATACTTAAAGTTATGTGGTTAAAAGTTAAGAAAATAAAACTTCGTTGACAAAAGTTAAAAATCCAAAAATTATGTAGTAAAAATTGTTGACAAAAGTTATAAAAAAAAAGTTATGTGGTAAAAAGTAAGAGAATGAAAATTTCCCGGCAAAAGTTGAAAAAATAAAAGTATAAAAAGTAAATAAAACAAAACTTTTGTGTGGAAAGTAGAAGAAACGAAAGTGATGTGGCAAAATGTAAAAGGACGAAAACTTTAATAAATTTATGTGATAAAAAGTAAAGAGAATGAAACTTTCGTGATAAAAGTTAGAAAAACAAAAGTTTAAAAAGTAAATAACACAAAAATTTCGTGCAAGAAGTAAAACAAATAAAAGTTATGTGACAAAAAGTAAAAGTTTAAAAATTTATGTGATAAAAAGTAAAAAGAATGAAGTTTCGTGGCAAAAATTAGAAAAACGGAAGTTTAAAAACTAAATAAAACAAAACTTTCGTGCCAAAAGTAAAAGAAATTAAATTTATGTGACAAAAACTAAAAAGTTAAAAGTTTCCGTGATAAAAAGTAAAGAGAATGAAACTTTCGTGACAAAAGTTAGAAAAACATATGTTTAAAAACTAAATAAAACCAAACTTTCGTGCCAAAAGTAAAAGAAATTAAATTTATGTGACAAAAAGTAAAAGTTAAAAGTTTCCGTGATAAAAAGTAAAGAGAATGAAACTTTCGTGACAAAAGTTAGAAAAACATATGTTTAAAAACTAAATAAAACCAAACTTTCGTGCTAAAAGTAAAAGAAATTAAAGTTATGTGACAAAAGTTAAAAGGTTAAAGTTATGTGGCAAAAATTAAGAAACCTAAAAATCTAAATAATCTAAGTTTGTATTAAAAATAGAAGATGTGAAAGTTTGGGGTAAAAGTGTAAAACAATAGAAGTAGTAGTATTTTGTGGCAAAAATAGAAAAACTAAAAGTTTAGTGGTGAAAATTAAAAAATTAAAAAATTCACTGTAGCTAAGGCTACTTTAAATGTTATATATAAATAATGTGTATAGATAATAAGATGCATATTACTCGTATATCTTAAGCTTTGATGTCTTTATTGATTGCTACGGATATTTCACCCGTTTTGATTGCTTTGAATCTCCTATGTTGGTTGACTCACTTACCATTAACACAAAAATATACCATGCTACCATCACACAAATATACATTAAAATATGGTTAAAAAAAGCTAAAAACCAAGTCTACTTTTGGGGTCAAAATACACACATGTACTATAACTGTAACACCCCAAGCCGGAGCTCGAAATGTCACGGAAATCATACAGCACCCGGTGGAATTACAATAGAATAAACTAAATGCAATTAACGATTTCGGTGAATCCAAGACATAGCAAAACAAGTAACAAAATACAACAGGAGCAAATAGCCATCAACGCTAATATCATACATCCAAAGATGGCAAACGATCCTAAGTATAATGCAAAAGGAGGGTTAATGAATCCTTGATCCATGTGGTCCAAGTCCGGGTTAGACAGCAAGCAAGCAATTAAACACCACGTCCGGGGAGCACCTGATTACCTGAAAAGTGTACTAAGCATAGTCAACACAAGGTTGGTGAGTTCGTAGTAATGGTCCATAAAGAACCATCAACAATAATCACAAAGTACGAATAGAGGCTAGGCATGACTTACAGCGAGCCTCTAAGCAACGCAATATCATCCAACAACAAGATTACACAAAAGAAATGAGAGTGTAATGAGGATGCACATATGATGTATGTATCAATGCAAATGCCGAATGAATGAATAAGCAAATATGCCTATCCCAAGCGTGACCTTCAATCACGTATGCAACGATACCCCTCTGCCATTGCCATGGACAGGGCTGTATCTCAAAAACATCGAGATATATATGTCTATATACTCGGGGTCAGGAACTACATCCCTAACGGGTGCATACATCTATGCACCAGGATGTCGGCAATCCCCTGCCGAGGGCTCATCAACAATGTATGCAATGCTTACAATCAAATGTAAATGCATGCTCATGAACCAACAATCAATGTACAATGAACCTGTGCCAACAATCAATATTTCTTCAAACATAACCCAGAATCGATGTATGACAACCAAAAGCCAACGATCAGTAATCAACAAAACATGAGCCACTAATCACCATATAAACCAACTATACGTACATATACTTCAGAGGATTCTACTTTCTTCAAGTCCCAGATGCTTATGTATAGGGTCACCCGCAGCCTTCCCACCACATCTAAAACCCAAAGGAAGGCATAACCGACTTCCATATATGTACGTCTATCCTAATGTATAAGTAATACTTAACGAAAACACAACCCAAGTCAATCAAACGAAAAGATACGTCACATCAATCCAACAATCAATATTTCTTCAAACATAACCCAGAATCGATGTATGACAACCAAAAGCCAACGATCAGTAATCAACAAAACATGAGCCACTAATCACCATATAAACCAACTATACGTACATATACTTCAGAGGATTCTACTTTCTTCAAGTCCCAGATGCTTATGTATAGGGTCACCCGCAGCCTTCCCACCACATCTAAAACCCAAAGGAAGGCATAACCGACTTCCATATATGTACGTCTATCCTAATGTATAAGTAATACTTAACGAAAACACAACCCAAGTCAATCAAACGAAAAGATACGTCACATCAATCCAACAATCAAGTCAAACAAACAATACATCAATAAATACAAGTAAACACGCCAGGTTTACACTTTTCAGCCCGAATCCCAAGCGGGTAGGGAGATACGAAACTCACCTTGATTGGCAAAGAAGTTAGTAAAGGATTACAAACGAGTAATAGGATCCACACGTCCACCACCTATAATTATACATCAATATACCATAATGTCAACTCTACAATCATAAACAAGTTAGTTTAGCACAATTAGGTCAAGTCACAAACCTTAAACGCCTTTCCAACTTAAACGAGTAGGAAACAATACACATTTGACTCGACCTTTTTAGAAATGAGAAAGGATTCATACAAAGAGAGGGTTACCACTAGAAACTAGACTCTCTTACGATTCCAACGATAGGTCATACGACTTGTTTGGACTTACGGATCAAAAGTTACGACCTTTCAAACTAAAACAGTTTTTGCTGCACTGGAGGAAAGGTGCGGCGCACCATTGATGAGGTGCGGCGCACCAAGCCAGGTGCGGCGCACCAAAGAGGGGCACGTGCGACGCACAAAACGATCAGGGAACCCAGTCCAAGCCCTGGTGCGGCGCACCAAAGAGGAGGTGCGGCGCACAAATCAACCAGGGAACCCAGTTCAAGCTTTGGTGCGGCGCACCAAAGAGGAGGTGCGGCGCACCTGCGCCCAGATCAGGTGCGGCGCACAAACAACCAGGGAACCCAGTCAAGCCCTGGTGCGGCGCACAAATCAACCAGGGAACCCAGTTCAAGCTTTGGTGCGGCGCACCAAAGAGGAGGTGCGGCGCACCGAGAGGTGCGGCGCACAAATACCAGGGAACCCAGTCCAAGCCCTGGTGCGGCGCACAAACAACCAGGGAACAGTCCAAGGGTGCGGCGCACAAATCAACCAGGGAACCCAGTCCAAGCTTTGGTGCGGCGCACCAAAGAGGAGGTGCGGCGCACAAATCAACCAGGGAACCCAGTCCAAGCTTTGGTGCGGCGCACAAATCAACTAGGGAATCCAGTCCAAGCTTTGGTGCGGCGCACCAAAGAGGAGGTGCGGCGCACCATAGAGGTGCGGCGCACCAGATGAGGTGCGGCGCACCAAAGAGGGTGCGGCGCACCAAAGAGGAGGTGCGGCGCACCATTGATGAGGTGCGGCGCACCAAGCCAGGTGCGGCGCACCAAAGAGGAGGTGCGGCGCACAAATCAACCAGGGAACCCAGTCCAAGCTTTGGTGCGGCGCACCTGCGCCCAGATCAGTTCCAAAACCTTCAAACCCGAACCAAACTTAACCCAAACTCCATTTTTAGTCACCAAATCGACTAGTGATGTTTCAAGACTCATTTTTGAAGCTTATACAAACATATTTCAACATAAATAAACATAACCCCTATCTTAGTTTCGATTCAAAACATCAAAATCACATCCAAATCCTTCCAACCCTAATTAAACCCTAGTTTGACCCAAATCAAGATTTAAGCCGATTTAGGACTTGCAAACTTTCAAGATGACTTGAAATGCATAAACAAACATGAGTAGGTACAAATGAGATGAATTAGACTTACCGAAACTCCTCCTTGAGCTAGAACCCGAAATTAGGTCAAAATGGGTAAAGTGTAAGACTTCCACCTTTGATTCTTCAATATGACGACAATGTGGTATAGAAGACTATGATTCTAGTGTTATACTAGTTCCAAAACACCAATTGATGATAGATAGGAGTAGAAATGAAATGGGTTCTTTTTTTTTTGCCTTTTTACTTGAGAGAAATGAGAGTAAGATAGATAGATAGAAAGAAAGGGGGAAAGGATAAGGTCCAAATGGACTGCCGGGTCGGGTACGACCCATGGGTCGACCCATTTCACCTTTCAAGCAAATTTACTTATCAAAACACATTTAAACGCCAAACGAAACGTATTATCGACCCGAATCAACACATAGACATGAAATCAACTAAACGACCCAACGACTATCACATTACCAATTAAACACCAAAATGACCCAAATAATTTTATTCATTTAAATTGGTTAGTCATATTACACGTAAGTCAACGGGTCAAAATTCTCGGATGTTACATTATTCCCCCGTTGAAAGAATTTCGTCCCGAAATTCACGAAAACCCTAATTTACAAATAAATGAGGATATTTAGTCTTCATGTGATCCTCGAGCTCCCAAGTGTATTCGGCTCCACGTCTACCGGTCCATCTAACCTTCACAATCGTGTAGCGCTTTTTCTTGAGCTTCTTTTCCACGCGATCCAAAATCTCTACCGGCTCTTCAACAAAATTCAAATTCGAATTAACCCTAATTTCGTCCATAGGCACATGATGTGTAGGATCCGCCAAACACTTGCGCAAATTACAAATATGAAACACATCATGCACGCCGCTAAGCTCTTGAGGCAATTCTAGCCGATAAGCAACTTTCCCAACCCGTTCAAGAATCTTGAAAGGACCAACATACCTTGGGGCAAGTTTTCCCCGCTTCACAAATCGTACAACGCCTTTCCAAGGCGACACTTTCAAAAGCACAAATTCACCAACTTCAAACTCCAACGGTCTTCGTCTCACATCGGCATACTTCTTTTGACGTTCACGGGCCAATTGCAACTTCTCCTTAATTTGAGATATTACCTTGGTGGTTTCAATCACAATTTCCGGCCCGATAAGTTGACTCTCTCCAATTTCCGCCCAAGCTAAAGGAGAACGGCACACCCTACCATACAATGCTTTAAAGGGTGCCATTTGAATAGTAGCGTGGTAGCTATTGTTGTATGAAAACTCAACTAACGGCAAATGGTCTTCCCAACTTCCACCAAAATCAATCGCACACGCCCTCAACATGTCTTCAAGTGTTTGGATGGTTCTCTCGGTTTGCCCATCCGTTTGAGGGTGAAATGCCGTGCTCATGTCTAGTCGGGTACCCATGGCTCTTTGAAGGGCTTCCCAAAATTTTGATTTGAAACGGGCATCCCTATCCGAAATGATAGAAACCGGCACTCCATGCTTAGATATTATTTCCTTGATGTACAAACGAGCTAAAGTGTCAAATTTATCGGTTTCACGAATGGCTAAAAAGTGAGCCGATTTCGTTAACCGATCTACTATCACCCAAATTGTGTCTCTGCCGCTTCTTGTCTTCGGTAGTTTAGTAATGAAGTCCATTGAAATATGCTCCCACTTCCATTCTGGCATCACCGGTTGTACCAACAATCCGGGTGGCTTCTTGTGATCGGCCTTGACCTGTAAGCAAGTAAGGCACTCACTCACGTACTTAGCCACATCACGCTTCATGCCCGGCCACCAATACAATTCCTTCAAGTCAAAGTACATCTTATCCGACCCGGGATGGACCGAATAAGGTGATAGGTGGGCTTCATTCATAATAAGCGTTCTTAAGTTACCGAAGATAGGAATCCAAAGTCTTTCAACCATGTATAGCCCATTATCATTCTTTCGGTCAAAAAGTTGTTCCATACCGTCCAGGTTTTCGTTTCCAAAGTTTTCCGGTAGGGTGGCTTGAGTTTGGGCTTCAATGATTCGATCACGAATGTTTGGCCCTACCGTGAGGCTCATAGCTCTAGCCCGTCTTGGTTTCACTCTCTCTTTCGGCTCAAGGCATCGGCTACTACATTTGCCTTGCCCGGGTGATAACGGATGTCACAATCATAATCACTAAATAGCTCCAACCAACGCCTTTGCCTCATGTTCAATTCACTTTGGTTGAAGATGTGTTGGAGACTTTTGTGATCGGTATAAATCACACATTTGGTGCCATAGAGATAATGTCTCCAACACTTCAAGGCAAACACAACCGCTCCCAATTCCAAATCATGAGTCGGGTAGTTCTTCTCATGCACCTTCAATTGCCGAGAGGCATAAGCGATGACTTTACCCCTTTGCATAAGAACGCAACCCAACCCTTGCCCCGAAGCATCGCAATAAACCACAAAATCTTCTATCCCATCCGGTAATGTCAAAATAGGAGCATCACATAGCATATCCTTAAGTGTTTGGAAGGCGTTCTCTTGTCTTTCGCCCCATTCGAAGTTTTTATCTTTTTGAGTCAAAAGGGTGAGTGGTTGTGCAATACGGGAGAAGTTTTCAATAAACCTTCTATAGTAACCCGCCAATCCAAGGAATTGGCGGATCTCGGATGGCGTTTCGGGTCTCCTCCAATTCTTGACCGCTTCAATCTTGCTTGGGTCCACATGAATACCATCCTTGCTCACTACGTGACCAAGGAAGTGGACCGCTTCCAACCAAAACTCACACTTGGAAAATTTTGCGTACAACTTCTCCTTCCTTAGTAATTCAAGCACTTCACGCAAGTGCTCAACATGCTCCTCCTTTGTCTTTGAGTATACAAGTATGTCATCAATGAACACAATGACAGACTTGTCTAAGTATGGTTGACACACCCGGTTCATCAAGTCCATGAACACCGCCGGTGCATTAGTCAACCCAAAAGGCATTACAGTGAATTCAAAATGGCCATACCTTGTGCGAAAAGCCGTTTTGGGGATGTCATCTTCATGTACCCGGAGTTGATGATAACCCGAGCGAAGATCGATTTTTGAGAAGTGCATAGCTCCTTGAAGTTGATCAAACAAGTCATCAATTCTAGGGAGAGGATATCGGTTCTTCACGGTGAGCTTGTTTAATTCCCGGTAGTCGATACACATCCTGAAGGATCCATCTTTCTTTTTAACGAATAGAACAGGAGCACCCCAAGGAGATTGACTAGGGCGAATGAAACCCTTCTCTTGGAGTTCCTTGAGTTGAGTTTGTAGCTCTTGCATTTCGGTTAGAGCTAGTCTATAAGGAGCTTTTGCTATGGGCGCGGCTTCGGGAATAAGATTGATGCGAAAATCAAGTTCACGGGGCGGAGGCAACCCCGGTAAGTCATCCGGAAAAACATCGGGGAAATCACAAACAATAGGAACGGTCTTCAATTCTACCTTGGTGGTGGTAGCACTAAAGACTTTAGAATTAGGGGAATCGGAGATTTCGCCTTGGACCCTAAGAATTTTACCGTTGGCCAAAGGTATCTTAACGACTCTCTCACCACAATCAATGGTTGCATTCACCGCCGTCAACCAATCCATACCCACTATAATATCGAAACTACCAATGTCAAGAGGCATAAGGTCAATGAAGAAGTCAACGTCCTCCAAAGTCAAGACACAATCACGGAGTATTTGGCTAATTCTAGTTAGTGACCCATTTACCATTTCAATGTCAAGCATATAGTTTAGAGCACATGGATGCACATCAATCAAAGGCACAAAGTTAGTAGACACGAGGCTATAATCGGCCCCGGAATCAAATAAGACTGTTGCATAGAGACCATTTAGGAGAAAAGTACCTGCGACCACGTTAGGATCATTGCGGGCTTCATTTACATTGGCCGCAAAGGCTCGGCCGCGTGGTTGCACTTGGTGGCCTTGTTGTCCCCGGTTTTGATTAGGCCCGACCATTTGTAGTTGGTTGGGGTGGACGGCTACTTGCACTTGTTGTCCCACCCATCGAGGACAATTATTACGATAGTGGTCACGGCTACCACATTCAAAACACTCGCCCCTTCTTTGGTTACCTTGAGGAGGAACGGCCCGAATAGGAGCCGCATTCATTGGGCCCGTTCTTGGAACTCTACAATCTCGGGAGAGGTGCCCGACTTGATTGCAATTAAAGCATGCGCCACATTGGTTATGGGCGGGATGATGCTTGTTGCATTTCCCACAGAAAGGATGAGGCCCGGTATAAGCCCTCCTAGCCGGTTCCACCGCCGCCATTAACCTACCCCTATTTACATTCCTGGGGTCAAACTTCCCCATTTTCCTTACTCCGCTAGACTCACCCACTTCCTTCCTCTTGTTTGACGAGGATTTGCTCAAAACACCACTCCTCAAAAGATCTTCGGTCACACTCCCGGCTTGGTTGACCGCATTAGCCAAGGAAGTAGGCATGTTTGAGTTTACATATGATCGGACTTGAGGATTCAAGCCCAATACAAACTTCTGGATGGCCTGTGTCTCGGTGCCCACCAAGTGAGGAATGAGGGTAGACAACTCTTGGAATCGTCTCACATAGCCCTTGTAGTCGGCTCCCTCCATATTTAGATTTGCAAACTCAATGGTTAAATTTTGTAGTTCGTAGGGAGGACAAAACTTTGCTTTTACTTTATTTACGAAGTCAACCCACTCCAAATTTTGAGTCCGCCCCAATGTTACTTCTTGGTTCCACCAACTTAAGGCGTCATGCCTAAACATGCCGGATGCATAGGGAATCCGGTCTTCGTAGGTGCAATGGCTCCTTTCTATCACCGCCTCTATTGCCTCGAACCACCTTATACATTCCGTGGGGACCACCCTTCCCATCAAACTCCGGTGCCCCACAACTTTTAAAATCCTTAAATATACACCCTTGGCGGTATCCGCCATACTGATTATTCATGGGCATACCGATACCAACTCCCACCGGTCCCTCTTCTTCATGTTCTTCGGCTTGAGGTTGATCATTTTCATTTTCTGGGGCTTCGTTGTTTTGAGGCCCATTATTTTGCCCAAGACTTGCTGTGACTTGAGCAATGATGGTGGGCATGATGCCAGCAACCGTTTGAGCAATTACCTCAGCCAAGTTTGGCTCAGGGGCTTCACCACGACCCCTACCACGGCCCCTACCACGACCTCTACCACGGCCCCTACCACGGCCTCTACCACCTTGTACTTCCGGTTGGGCTTCCGGTTGAGGCTCTTCTTCTTCAGCCCTGTAATTTGTTCGGACTCTTCTTGGTCTTTCCATTTCTATAAAACAAGTGACACGTTGACCCGAGAGTTAGTCTCAAATGCTCGCATGTTAGTCACACAAGTAGTCAATTCTCTCAAACCGATACTACATACTCATTTCATATCGTTAAGTTAAAGCAAGAGTGTTAGCATCATAAGGGATTTTTACATATCATAACATCAAGTAATCATGCTCGTTACGTCATGCAATTAACAACTAACACGAATGATTCAAAGTATAATCCGAATTCGATATGCTCTCTAGTTATTGATCGGGTATGTATACAAGGTGTACCAACGGCTAACCTTCCACCTAATCAACTTCCATTAAGCATATCGGTTCCTTATTATACTTTAAGCCACACGTGCGCAATCCACGATGTCATGAACTTGCTATAATATCAGGTAACCATAAAAGAGTTGATCGGGTTCTTTTAGGGTTGCCACAATATTATACTAAGTTAATGGCATCCCTTCATTTTGCCCTAACTCATCACATTAGCTTCAACAAATAACAACAACAAATCATAGTAACCACATTCATCACATTGAATTTAAGCTATCACGCAAGTGGTCTTAACTACGAACTCACACGGGGATTCACAAAATTCATATTGCACACGAATTTCCTAACCATGCATGCTATATGAAGAGTTTTAACTTAAGTCGTAGTCTAGGTCAAACCGCCTAATTCTCTACGACCACGCATGGGCCACCATTCTGTAACACCCCAAGCCGGAGCTCGAAATGTCACGGAAATCATACAGCACCCGGTGGAATTACAATAGAATAAACTAAATGCAATTAACGATTTCGGTGAATCCAAGACATAGCAAAACAAGTAACAAAATACAACAGGAGCAAATAGCCATCAACGCTAACATCATACATCCAAAGATGGCAAACGATCCTAAGTATAATGCAAAAGGAGGGTTAATGAATCCTTGATCCATGTGGTCCAAGTCCGGGTTAGACAGCAAGCAAGCAATTAAACACCACGTCCGGGGAGCACCTGATTACCTGAAAAGTGTACTAAGCATAGTCAACACAAGGTTGGTGAGTTCGTAGTAATGGTCCATAAAGAACCATCAACAATAATCACAAAGTACGAATAGAGGCTAGGCATGACTTACAGCGAGCCTCTAAGCAACGCAATATCATCCAACAACAAGATTACACAAAAGAAATGAGAGTGTAATGAGGATGCACATATGATGTATGTATCAATGCAAATGCCGAATGAATGAATAAGCAAATATGCCTATCCCAAGCGTGACCTTCAATCACGTATGCAACGATACCCCTCTGCCATTGCCATGGACAGGGCTGTATCTCAAAAACATCGAGATATATATGTCTATATACTCGGGGTCAGGAACTACATCCCTAACGGGTGCATACATCTATGCACCAGGATGTCGGCAATCCCCTGCCGAGGGCTCATCAACAATGTATGCAATGCTTACAATCAAATGTAAATGCATGCTCATGAACCAACAATCAATGTACAATGAACCTGTGCCACAATCAATATTTCTTCAAACATAACCCAGAATCGATGTATGACAACCAAAAGCCAACGATCAGTAATCAACAAAACATGAGCCACTAATCACCATATAAACCAACTATACGTACATATACTTCAGAGGATTCTACTTTCTTCAAGTCCCAGATGCTTATGTATAGGGTCACCCGCAGCCTTCCCACCACATCTAAAACCCAAAGGAAGGCATAACCGACTTCCATATATGTACGTCTATCCTAATGTATAAGTAATACTTAACGAAAACACAACCCAAGTCAATCAAACGAAAAGATACGTCACATCAATCCAACAATCAAGTCAAACAAACAATACATCAATAAATACAAGTAAACACGCCAGGTTTACACTTTTCAGCCCGAATCCCAAGCGGGTAGGGAGATACGAAACTCACCTTGATTGGCAAAGAAGTTAGTAAAGGATTACAAACGAGTAATAGGATCCACACGTCCACCACCTATAATTATACATCAATATACCATAATGTCAACTCTACAATCATAAACAAGTTAGTTTAGCACAATTAGGTCAAGTCACAAACCCTAAACGCCTTTCCAACTTAAACGAGTAGGAAACAATACACATTTGACTCGACCTTTTTAGAAATGAGAAAGGATTCATACAAAGAGAGGGTTACCACTAGAAACTAGACTCTCTTACGATTCCAACGATAGGTCATACGACTTGTTTGGACTTACGGATCAAAAGTTACGACCTTTCAAACTAAAACAGTTTTTGCTGCCCTGGAGGAAAGGTGCGGCGCACCATTGATGAGGTGCGGCGCACCAAGGCCAGGTGCGGCGCACCAAAGAGGAGGTGCGGCGCACAAAACGGATCAGGGAACCCAGAGGGTGCGGCGCACCAAGAGGAGGTGCGGCGCACCAAAGAGGAGGTGCGGCGCACCAAAGAGGAGGTGCGGCGCACCAAAGAGGAGGTGCGGCGCACCAAAGAGGAGGTGCGGCGCACCAAGGGAGGTGCGGCGCACCAAAGAGGAGGTGCGGCGCACCTGCGCCCAGATCAGTTCCAAAATCCTTCAAACCCGAACCAAACTTAACCCAAACTCCATTTTTAGTCACCAAATCGACTAGTGATGTTTCAAGACTCATTTTTGAAGCTTATACAAACATATTTCAACATAAATAAACATAACCCCTATCTTAGTTTCGATTCAAAACATCAAAATCACATCCAAATCCTTCCAACCCTAATTAAACCCTAGTTTGACCCAAATCAAGATTTAAGCCGATTTAGGACTTGCAAACTTTCAAGATGACTTGAAATGCATAAACAAACATGAGTAGGTACAAATGAGATGAATTAGACTTACCGAAACTCCTCCTTGAGCTAGAACCCGAAATTAGGTCAAAATGGGTAAAGTGTAAGACTTCCACCTTTGATTCTTCAATATGACGACAATGTGGTATAGAAGACTATGATTCTAGTGTTATACTAGTTCCAAAACACCAATTGATGATAGATAGGAGTAGAAATGAAATGGGTTCTTTTTTTTTTGCCTTTTTACTTGAGAGAAATGAGAGTAAGATAGATAGATAGAAAGAAAGGGGGAAAGGATAAGGTCCAAATGGACTGCCGGGTCGGGTACGACCCATGGGTCGACCCATTTCACCTTTCAAGCAAATTTACTTATCAAAACACATTTAAACGCCAAACGAAACGTATTATCAACCCGAATCAACACATAGACATGAAATCAACTAAACGACCCAACGACTATCACATTACCAATTAAACACCAAAATGACCCAAATAATTTTATTCATTTAAATTGGTTAGTCATATTACACGTAAGTCAACGGGTCAAAATTCTCGGATGTTACAATAACTTTACAAAAAAACAATTCACTTATAACAGCAGTAGAATCATTCCAGCAACATCAGTAGAATCATTAAGACCTATTAGGCATTAGTGTTTTTATTGATTGATATGGACATTTCACCCTTTTTGATTGCTAGGGAATTGCTATGTTGGCTAATTCACTTCCCATCAACACCAAAATATACCATGCTACCATCACACAAATGATGGAATTTGGACCTCATTTATTTTCCTGCATTATAGTCTGACCAATTTTCAGCATCTTAGATTGCTAGGAACCTGCTAATTTGACTGACTCACTTACCATTAACACAATAATATAATACCATGTTACTATCACCCAAATATACAAATATACTTTTTGTGTCGAAATAAAGTCATATACTACTTTTGGCATGGATAATCCATATATATAATAGTGCATACGTTGGATCAAAGCAAGTATATGTAAAGTCTGCTTTTGAAGCCTCCTCAAGTGTCTCCTATATCG
The DNA here is from genome assembly GCA_034093135.1 of Erigeron breviscapus. NCBI lineage: Eukaryota > Viridiplantae > Streptophyta > Magnoliopsida > Asterales > Asteraceae > Erigeron > Erigeron breviscapus. The sequence goes on along the minus strand of CM067175.1, from coordinate 13,749,617 downwards.
TAACTTTCCTTACCATCTTTTATTCATAAATAGTTTATGAATAATGAGTGATGATGTACCATCTTTGACCTTCCGGATTACATGTGCTAATGACGAACCGGAGCCTTCATTAAGGCTTAGGTTGGAGCGTAAGAACATTAAGCCAAGCCAACAGGCTCCGCCGATTGGCCAGAAAGGCTGCGGTCAACCCACAGACAAATAGTACAAATAAGAACGTGCACTAGTACGTACGACTCGTACTTGTACCTTTAAATCAGAAGCCGTTGCACGTCTGTCCAAACTATAACAGCTGCCCGTTAACGTTACTGTTACCGTTAACCTCCAGCTTCTGGATCCTTCCCAAGAGCCCTATAAATACCTCTCAAAGGATTCACCTAAAGCCCTAATGAAAAACACACACAAACACTCAGATTTTACACTTGGTGGCGTGAAGCTAAATACTTCACACCATTAGGGAACCGCCAACAAGTACAAATCACTCATTATCATTTTCCTAAACAAGATTAACCCCTATTAATTTAAGAGTAACATAACCCTTAAACAAGTGGCGCCATCCGCACTAAAACCACAATAATCTTGTACGAAAATGGCAGAAAACGGTGATCCACGATCACCTCCGGGTTTCGAAACCTCAAGAACAACACCGCTGGCTCCTCCGACCGCCAGGAAGTTAGAGGAGCTCGCACCACTCCTAAGAGAGTATCTCAGGCAGATTGATATGCAAAGTGTACGAACAAGGCTCACGTACTCAGATGAAACGGAGGCGACGAAAGAAGATTTTGAAGCAGAAACACCCGTCCACAGAGCCTCCGGCGGTAGACCAGGAGCAAGAGTCCATTTTGATGAGGCCCCAAGAAGAAATTTCAATTGCCAAAATGAAGAATACCAGAGAGGCCCAAACCTTCCGCCCATGGCGGAGGAATATGTTCGTACAACAGGCCAAACATACAACCATAACTATCATGCTTACAGCAATCAACCTCCACAATACAATCATTTTCAAATACAAACCCCCAACAGTACTTTACACCGCAGCCTACCAGGGGGTCACGGAACATGCACACGCACTTTTCCACCCCGCAGCCTGGTAGAAGACAAACACAAAATACTCCCCATCAAAACACAAATTACTATCAATCACATATTCCCAGCACTACAAGGCAAGCTCCGCCTCCTCCGGGATGATTCCCAAGTGAGGAAGATATGATAATCCAAACAGATCCGGGACCCTTTGTATAGTGGATCGAAGACTATCCATTGCCGGAGGGAGGCTTGCCAAAGGAGATAGAAATGTATGATGGAAAGGACGACCCGGACAACCATTTAAAACATTTCAATGGGATGATTCGGATGCAGAGGTGGAATGTTCCGGTAGCTTGCCACATGTTCGCGCTTACACTGGAAGATTTGGCGCGTGCTAGGTTAGACGCGGAGCCGGAAGGAAGCATAACAAATTTTGAAGACTTGAAAAAAAAAATTCCGCTCACATTTCAGCCAACAGAGAAAGTATAAAAAATGCATCTAGAAGCCCACAATATAAAAAGAAGAGAAAACGAAAGCGTCCGACAATTCATAACCCGGTACACGGATGAGACGACGTTGATGAAGGGCCTCAGTGAAAATCAAAAGATATCAGGCTTCGTCCATGGGCTACGGTTCCAGCCACTTGTGGAATTCCTTTCTACAGACTTACCACAAGAATATACTGTATTAATGGACAAGACTTACACATTTCTAGTGGGCAAAGAAATAGCGGGCGGAGTCACAGGTCCAGGCTACGGGAAAGATCCTGATAGAAACAGAAGAAATCAAAATTTTTGACATGAAAGGTTTAGAACAACACCATTCAATAGGTCACAAGGAGGAGCCTCTGGAAGCCACTCTACTCTCCAACATGCCCCAAAGAATTCTCGTGATATTCTAGCTGCGGAGAAGGCTCCGATGAAAGGAGGGCTCCGGAACAAAGATATGACCAAATACTGTGAGTTTCACAATCGTTACGGCCATGAAACAAATGAATGCAAAGTTTTCAAGAACAAGGTAGAAGAGGCCATGAAGTCAGGAAAATATTTGATGCTACTAAAAGGCATCAAGGAGCCAGGACCAAGGCAAAACAATTGAAAAATCCCAATGATTGAGGTTCCGGAAGCGAAAGCAGAGCCGTTGGAAGAAATAATTGCAACAGTTATCCCGGAGCATACGGTGACAGAAAGACCACCAGTCAGATCCGAAGCCTGGAAGAAGGTAGCCATAAGTTTCCCTCCGGTTGAAGATGAAGAAGCATCAGAGGCACCAATCATAATTGGAGCCATCATAGGGAATCACCCAGTGAAACGGATCCATTTGGATACCGGAAGCGGATGCGAGATTATGTATGAACACTGTTTTTTGAAACTAAAGGCAACATTAAGAAAAACAAGAAAGGACAACATAAGCCCTCTAGTAGGCTTTTCAGGAGAAAGAACTTGGTCACTGGGAGAGGTTGTATTGAACGTTACCGTAGGAACGGCTCCGCGAACAAGAACGAAGTCTTTGACGTTTGTGATCGTAAGGGCCGAATCCCCATACAACGTCATACTTGGTCGTTCATCAATGAGAAAAATGGGTATGGTGCCATCCCCAGTTCATGCAGTAGTTAAATTCCCAACTCCAAGGGGGGTAGGCTTTGTAAAAACTAAGCCCCGACCGGAGGTACAATGCGCTCAAGTTAGGGCTCCAGAAGCCGGAGAGTGTTCAAGCAAGAATGAAAATCTTGAAGTAGAGACAGAAAAGTTGTTTATCAACAGCAAGTATCCAGACCAACACATAATGATTGGCCAGCAATTACCAACTGAATACAAAAGGAAGTTGAAAGAAGTGTTGGATAAAAACAAAGATGTATTTGCTTGGACGCCTGCGGACATGACGGGCGTCCCCAGAGAATTGAAGATAAACGGTGAAACTTTTGACACTCAACACCGCCTGAATACAAGACCACATCTGGAGCCCATCAAACAAAAGCGTCAGAGCCTAGCTCCAGACCGAAGCAAGGCTGCGAAGGAACAAGTGGAAGATTTGGTAAAAGCTGGCATCCTCAGAGAAGTTAAGTACCAAAGCTGGGTAGCCAACCCAGTAATGGTAAAAAAGCATGACGGAGGATGGAGAATGTGTGTCGATTTCACCGACATTAACAAGGCGTGCCCTAAAGATTGTTATCCCCTTCCGGAAATTGATTGGAAGGTTGAATCACTTGTAGGCTTCCGGCTAAAATATTTTATAGATGCTTACAAAGGCTACCACCAGATACAGATGCATCCGGACGACGAGGACAAAACAACCTTTTATACGTCCGAGGAGATATATTGTTACAAAAAGATGCCTTTTGGCTTAAAAAATTTCGGAGCCACATATCAGAGGTTGGTTGACAAAGCCTTCGGGAGACAAATAGAAAGAAATCTGGAAGCTTATGTAGATGACATGGTCATTAAAAGCAGAAGCGAAGAAGATATGCTCTTAGACATTGAAGAGACTTTCAAAACCCTCCGATCCATCAATATGAAGTTGAACCCCAAAAAGTGTTCTTTTGGGGTGGAGGAAGGTCAATTTTTGGGGCACATAATCACAAAGGAAGGATTTAGAGCAGATCCAGAGAAAATCAAAGACATTCAAGATATGAAGCCTCCACAGGCTCTCAAAGAGGTCTAAAGCCTCAATGGCAAGCTCGCAGCCCTTCATCGCTTTTTATCCAAGTCAGCAGATAGATCTTTGCCTTTCTTTCATACGTTGAAGGGTTGTTTAGAAAAACAACATTTCAGATGGACGGAAGAAGCTCAAAAAGCTTTCACCGAGTTAAAAAATTACTTATGCCAACTGCCGACAATGACAGCTCTGGCTCCAGGGGAAACCCTCCAGATGTACTTGGCAGCCTCCGGTGAAACCATAAGTGCCGTATTGATAACAAACAGAAAGGGAGTCCAACAACCGATATACTATGTAGCAGAGTTTTGCAGGCTCCGAAAAAAGATATCCAGAAATTGAAAAGCTAACTCTTGCCTTAGTTCATGCAGCTAGGAGGCTCCGACGATATTTCCAGGCGCACCCTATCCAGGTCTTGACAGACAAGCCGATCAAGCAAGTCTTAACTAGGCCAGAGGTCTCTGGAAGATTAGCAAAATGGGCAATTGAACTCGGAGAGCACGAAATTGAATTCAAGCCTAGAAACTCAATCAAGGGGCAAATACTAGCAGACTTCCTTGCGGAGGTCCCGCTAGCAGAATCAAAAAGCAAAAGAAAGGCGGAAAGCAATGTGAAGCTGGAAGAGTCGGAGAAGAATAGTGATCCGGAGACATGGAAGCTTTTCACCGACACAGCCTTTAGTGCAGATGGCTCCGGAGCAGGTCTTATTTTAACAAGCCCAGAAGGTCAGGAATTTACTTATGCTTTACGATTCGAATTCAAGGCGTCAAACAATGCCGCAGAGTACGAAGCACTACCAGCAGGCCTGCGAATCGCGAATAAAATGAAAGTGGATCACATCCATGTTTGTGTAGACTCTCAAATAGTAGCTTTTCAAGTAGATGGGACGTATGAAGCAAAGGAGCCAGCAATGAAGAAATACTTGGAAAAAGTGAGGCAGATAAGGCAAAAATTTAAGAGCTTCCGGATAAAAAATGTTAGTCGGAGCAGCAACAAAATAGCAGATGCTCTGAGCAAGCTAGCCTCCACCTCTTTCGCTCATCTAACTAAAGAAGTTCTCGTCGAAACGTTGCAAAAAAGTCTATTGAAGAAGAGATTGTTGTGGCACCTGTGGAAGAAGAAGGACAAACTTGGATGACACCAATTATAGAGTACTTGACAAGTGGACTGCTGCCTGCAGACAAAGAAGAGGCAAGGAAGATCCGAATTAAAGCTCCACAATACACCCTCCGAGATGAAGGCCTCTACAGAAAATCTTACTTGGGACCATGCACAACGATACTTTGAAAGAAATTCAAGCTTGTGATTCATGTCAAGTTCATGCTACAGTTCCGAAGGCTCCCAAAAACGATCTCATCCCAGTAAGAGCAGCGTGGCCTTTCTCTAAATGGGGCATTGACATCGTCAGACCTTTCCCACAGGCTCCGGGACGTATCAAATTTTTGGTCGTAGCTGTTGATTATTTCACAAAGTGGGTCGAAGCCAAACCTTTGGCCACCATTTCAGGAAAGCAGATGGAAAAATTTGTATGGGAGCAGGTCGTGACAAGATTCGGAATCCCACAAGTCATAGTCAGCGATAATGGGAAATAATTCAGTCAAGGGATTTTCCTTCAATTTTGCAGTAATTTGGAAATTCAACAAAGATTCATATCCGTAGCCCATCCGCAGGCTAACGAATAAGTAGAAGCAATGAACAAACAGATTGTACAAGGGATCAAGACAAGATTGGGAAGATGCCAGAATGGATGGCTAGATGAGCTCCATCAAGTACTATGGGCTTTGCGAACAACTCCAAAAACAAGTAATGGAGAAACGCCATTCAGCCTCGTGTACGGCTCCGAAGCCATGATTCCAGCCGAAGCCAGTGTACCAACTATCCGCGGATTTAATACAGAGGGTGAAAACGAAGAACAACTCCGACAGAATTTAGAACTGCTTGAAGAAAGAAGAGAAGTAGTCTCCATCAGAGAGGCAACATACAAAAAACAAATGAAGAAGTATTATGACCAAATGGTCAAGAAAGAAGTCTTTCTTCCCGGAGACTACGTCTTCAGGAATAACGATGCAAGTAAAGCAGAGAAAGTTGGGAAGCTGGGACTCCAATGGGAAGGTCCATACCAAGTGACAGAAGCCTGCGACAATGTATCCTACAAACTAGCCACACTTCAAGGAGAAGACCTCCCACGAACTTGGAATGGCTCACAACTAAAAAAATGCTACTTGTGAATATTTTTACTTTTATGTTGTCAAAAAGGCTACGGCCTCCCATCATGTAAACAGGCTAAGGCCAAGTAAAATTAAACAAATCGCAACTTACGGCCAAGCGGAGCCTAAGTATCGCGACATCTTTAAACAACTATTTTTAAACATCGATGATAAGTTATCACAAAATGACTGTAGCTTACGGCCAACCGGAGCCTAAGCAACTCAAAACTTGTGAAAAGTTATGCAAACAAACCTTAGAAATTTTTCTAAGTACCGAAACTATTGTGCAAATATAAACACGCTACGGCTGGCTTTCGCCTCCGCAAGCAGACGCGTAGGCTAGCAACCTTGCGTCGCAAGACCCCAATAGTCTTGCAAGATTTGAAGGAAAGCATACTTCTTAAGTATAAAGCCCAAAATACCTTGGCAGTTACGTAAGCCCAAGATTTGGCAAGCAGAAATTTCCCTTCATAAAAATAGAACAAAAAAAGCATGCATACTCAGGAAAAAGCTATAATAGCATACGCCTGTAAGCAGCAGGCTACGCCCATAACGCAAAACAGGCTACGCATACAAATGCGAGGCTATGACCGCTAATGCTAAACAGCCTCCGATAAGAATCGTATCAAACAACATTCAAAGCATACAACTATATAACATGCACGTAACAACAAAATTATGAAAAATACTCACAAACCCTAAAAAGAAAGAGCAAGCATGCATAAATATATGAAAATAATGTCTTGGCTACGCCTCATCATCACTGAGCACGTAGCCTATAAAGATAAGAAAGAGATGGAAGGAAATATTGTATGAGCCAACAAAGGCATTACAGACCAAATGATAATTAAAGTTGTTCAAGGAGCAGTAAACAGAAAACCAATCAAGAATTGTAGACAACTGAGCTGGAATGGGTAACAGAAGATGCAGTAGCTTGAGCAGATGCGGAAGCATCGGAAGCCCCAACAGGTTTGATGGCAAGAATCTCCGGAGCTGTAAGATTAGGGTTGGAAGCAACCTCATCCAAGTAATCGTATTTCTTGTCGGCAAACTTCTTCGCTGCTTCCTTTAAGGCTGCAAGACCACTCCTTTGATAGCCCGGAATCTGAGTAACGTCCAGCTCTGGCGCCTGCGCTTTAGCTTTCACCAAACCCTTGTTGAACCCTACGGCCAACGCGCAGCTCTGGATTGCCCCCATTTCTCGAGCAAACTCCGCGCTCGAGCGGAGCTTATCAAAGATAGAGGGAATGCCCCTCACTAGCTCTGCCCTATCCGCCATCAGCTTCTCAATATCCTCATCCATCTCCTGCAATTTATCGCGCAAATGTTTCTTAACATTTTTATGCTGACCCATTTCCAACATTAACTGCTCCACTTTAGCCTTCTCCTCAAACAAATCATCACCTAATTTAGTTTTCTCTTGTGTAACCTCCTCAAGCTTTTTTCTATGAGCAGACACTTCCTGGTCCGCCATCTGCGCCTGTTGTTTCAAAATGACAATCTCCGCCTCCATATCCGCAACCTTTTGCGGTTGAAGCTCCGAATCTTCAAGCTCTAACTTCCGGAGCTTGCGGCGCAAGGACCTGTTCTTTTCCTTTAAATCGTCTCTTTCTGCTTCCAGCACATCCCACCTGCGCCAAAAGTCATTCTGGTGGCGGAAACAAAACGGTTAGTATAATATATCTTTAAGCAAAAAAAAAAAAAGAAGAAGAAGGATAACATCAAAATAAAACAAGGAAACAGGAAGATATACCTGCTCAGAGATCTGCCGGATGGTAGTCTCATTGGTGGAGCTGCGGAATTCTTCAATTGATAACAAGGCCACCTCCTAACGACGGGCCGGAACCATCACACCGGAAACAAAATCTTCCTTCTCCTCATCTTTCTCCAAATAGCTGTCGGAGGGAATCCTTGAAAAAACAACTTTGTAGGGACTCTTGGATGACGAAATCTCCGGAATGCGCTGGGATGGGGGATTATCACTTTGAGAAGGCTCCGGTTCATGGTCACCAGTGGCGGAGGCTCCCTCATCTGAATCTTCAATATCATAAACATCGTCTGGCAAACTCTTCTTCATTTTTCTAACAACCATTGAACCTTTCCCAGCCCCATGCCTCGGAGGAGCCGCAACAAACTCCTCCACATCCACAACCCGGTAACTTCCGCCGGCCGGCTCCTCCAATTGTATCCCACCCAGAGGCTTCGGTTTCTTACGAGATTTGGGGATGGCTTTTTTCTCAACCTTCCTCTCCCGACTGGCTTTCTTGTCGGAGGCTCCACTAGTGGCAGTTTCCTCTTGTTCACCTGTCTTTTTGTTTAATACGAGTTGTTGGGCAAAATTCTCTTCAATCTTTTTCTTGCGTTTAATGGTCTCTGGAGTGTCTTGCAAAACCGTAACCTCCTGCTCGAAAGATGTTCGCGGAACCTTCGGAACCGTCTGCCCCTCCGGGACATCTGGGACAGCATCAACATCCTCGAGATCACTCCCCATGTATTGCATGAAATCCATGGCTGAAAGATTTACAAGAATGATTAGCTTTATGCAAATCCAAATAATAAAAATAACAGTCAATAAGTAAAAGAATGTATGTAATAAAGACACATGGCAAGTACAAAAGATCACGACAACTACTAGAACAATAATCAAGGTAGGAACCAAATGTGAAGAAGGGTTGGAGGCTCCGTACCCTCCTGTAACATCCCGAATTTTTATAACCAATGAAAATTAACCTTTATTATAAGTTTTACCTTTAAAATAATTTCCTAGTAATTTATTTTTAGATACAGGATTAAATTAGTTGGCACTTTAGTGGATAGCGGGTATTTTACCCACCTATTTTTCATTTGATGCGTGGCATCATGAAGAGAAGCCAGACAAACATATTTTTTCTTACTCATGTCTCCACCTATCTTCTTCTTAATCTTCTTTTCTATTAAACTTTCATTCAAGCAATTCCATCCCTAATTCAATCAAATAAAAATCTCCTAAATCATGATAATAATAACACTAAGGTTTAAGCATCTAATTTTGGGAGAAATTGAGAGTGTGTGTGTGGTGGTGGTTTGTGGGCTGATTTTCAAGAAGAAAAAGAGGAGAAGAAAAGTGTAATTTCAATCTCAATTTTAGTTATTTCCTTGAAGGTAAGATTCCTTTAACCTAATTTTGATTCTTGCTAAATTATCATTTAAAATTAGGGTTCTTGAATTTGGGAAATTGGGGGTTTTCTTTTTATTGAGTTAATTGCTTTAATACAAGTTAGGGTTCTTGAAATTTAATCAATTTGGGGGTCTCTAGCTAGGTGCATGAAAGTTTTGATGAGTGCTAGTGAGAACAAACTTGGACAGATTCTGTCTCTGATTTTGCAACGTGTAAAACACCCCTGTATCAGATTATTCACTTGTTGATCACTAAAAAGAAAATGTAGGTTTATGTGTTAGCTTGAAGTGGCCACTGGAATGAGATCAAAATATGATGTAGAACTCAAGATATGATCATTTGAAGTCAGTGATGTCAAAGCTGTTTTGTTGGTAAGATCAGCAACAGTGTCTGTTTTTAAAACGAACAAAAGTCACCTTTGAGGATTAATTCACATGTTGGCCATTAAAGATAAAATGTAGATATATGTGTATTCAAAAATTGGCCACTGGAATCAGGTAAAAAGGTTAAGTAGAACTCGAGATATGCATGTTTGAAGTCAGTTGGTCAAATCTGATTTTTTAGCTGAAAAATTAGTCATGTTCATGGAATTTTAACTCTCAATTCTTGAAGATTCAGGACTTTGCACTTTTTGTGTAACATATTTCATATGTCTAAAAGTTAAAATAAATTAATGGGATTTTTCAAAGATTGCTTGGACCATGAACATGTATACAACTTTCTGTTGCGCAAACAGTAAGAAATTTGAGCTGTTGGGTTCAAAGATTTTTCAAAAAATAGTAAACGATATCCATAAATTAAGGCAAAAATCATGGAGAAACTGTGACCTTGAATTTACAGTGTTAAAAATACCATAACCCAAATCTTTATCTTAACCATGAAATAATTTATGAGAAACAATAAAATATGAGATTATATGCATCCTGTTGAGTTGAAAAGGGTTATTGTGATAATAAGAATGTTGGTGGCATTTATAGTCAAATATGAAAATGATGATTTTGTTATGAAAGTGAATTTGGCCTTAAGATAAAGATATATGAGATTATATGCATCTTGTTGAGTTGAAAAGGGTTATTGTGATAATAAGAATGTTGGTGGCTTTTATAGTCAAATATGAAAATGATGATTTTGTTATGAAAGTGAATTTGGCCTTAAGATAAAGATATATGAGATTATAAAAGACGAATTTGGTGTTGAGATGCTATTGTTTGTGGCTAGATAGCCTAGTATGAGATTGATGATCTTATATGTACTTGTGAATCATTGCTAGGTTGAAGCATACATATTGTGTACTTGCGGTCTTGTTGATTGTTGATTTTGTGGTCGCGAAGGAGGTGAGTATTCTTGCATACCTTTATATATGCGTCGGGTCGATTACCATATGATGATGGATTTCATGTATGGTACTTGATTTGGCGTTAGAGCCCAATTTGGGGCAGTGTGATTATGAGGCCTAAGAACCTCTTGAGATATGATGTATGAGGCCTAAGAACCTCTTGTGAATGGGGCCTAAGAATCCCGAGATTATTGATATTGTTTGTGTTGAAATAGCTTATATGGATCCATGTAATGTGTTAAAGTACAAAGGTGAGCATGTAGATATGGTACGACGGTGCCATAGGCTACATGTAATATCCTTTGTGTGTTGCCCTCCTTCGTGTGTATAAACGTATGCAAGATTATTCACTAAGCTTTGCTTACTTTTTAGTTGTTTACCCTTTTTATAGGTTGTCCCGGATGTGGAAACAAAGTTAAGTGCTATAAAGATTGAAGTTGAATTGTAAAGCTTGAAGCATTTCATAATTGCGGTAAAATGGTATTGGTGATAGAACCCTTAGTGACCCCTTTGAACTATTGGCTCATTGTACACTTGATATGTCATTTTGGTAAAGTTATTATGATGTCTAGTGTTAGATTCGAGTTTTTGGTTATTTATAATGGGTCGTTTTGTAGTTGTAATGTATTGATCATGATTAAATGTATTTTGAAAACTCATTATCCGTAACAGGTTTTTGATGTAGATTTTACGAAAAGGTCATGCCGAAATTTCTAATTTTTGTACGTTGTCTTTTATAACGAGTTTTGGTAAATGTAATTGTCAAGATATTGGTTATGTAACTTCATTTAAGTTTCGTAGTGTCATGGTCTTTTTGTATCAAAATGTAACTGCTTAACTTGAAGTGTCAACAACTTGGGCAAGTGACCCGTTTTGATATAATATAAATGTTTTGATCAAATGGATACTTCAATAATGTTTTAAATGGTTTTGATTACTTTGTTGAAGATTCAGAAATGTTGTAGTTTGAATCATTGGATTTGAGTTGGAAAGGTTGCAAGTTGAGTCAAATGTCAAAATTGAAGTTTGGTACTGTCAGACTCAAATATGCGCCGCATATTTGGTCCATGCGGCGCATGTTTGTGAAATTGGATTTATGCGTCGCACATTGTTTCACATGAAAATTTTCTGCAAGTCTCTGTAGTGTTTTATGCGGCGCACAGATATCCTATGCGGCGCATAAAGGGTATTTGAAAAAGAAATCCTTATTTTTCCATTAATCGAGTTGTGTCATTTCACCTCCCCTTCCTTATTTAGAAGCCTAGGAGTGGCCGGATGGTAGGACCATACGGAGCTTAGCCTAGCTAAGTATAAGACACTCTCCGGAAGTGTACGACTCATTATTGGAGGAGAACACAAACGAGATAACAAGCTTTTCTAGACTTCGGGTAAATTTTTAGAATCCGCAAGGGTACCACGTGCATCACCTTTCATGTTTAGCAAAGAAGGATAATCGGAAGGAACAATGGAGGAATCCATGTAAAAAAACCTTTTCTTCCAGCCTTTCATAGATGTCAACACACCATAAATAGGTTCCGGAAGCTTAGACCCAGGACGCTTTTCAATCGTGTACCAATCACCATCCGACCCTAGACGATAAAATTTCCGAAAAATATCCACCGTAGGCTCAATATTTTTGGCACGGCAGGAGGTTTCAAACATAGTAATCCGAAGAGCTCCAAAGGGGTGAGTTGAGAGATATGACACCTGAAGTGTTTCAAAACCTCAAGGAAAAAGACGGTGAAGGGTAGACGAACGTTGCCTATCTCAAACATGTCTAAGTACAAAACTATTTTTCTCGCCGGAACCATCCTCGCATTATCGGAGGGGCGCGGAAGTGTATAGTGGTAGCCAGGGGGGAATCTATAATCGGACAAAAATTGAACTAACTCCTCCTTTGAAATATTACAAAAATTAATACATAAATCTTTCCTATTACCCATACTAAAGCGACAATACGGAAACTAAAACACCCACCTGCGGAAGTACCAGCAAAAGAAAGGCTACAGAGGCTATGTAGGCTACGGAGGCTACGGAAGCTACAGACTCGAGAGAAAAAGGAGTAAGAGAGAGTTTTGAATAGAGAAAAGTGAGAAATGAAGGGAGGAAAGAAGTATTTATAGGGAAAGAAAAAAACGCTACAGTCCCCAAGATGGGACGTATTACGTTAGGGTACAACACGTGTTTTCCACTTATTACTTCGGCAGTTAGTATTTATTATATCGATTCCCATAATGACAATAAAACAAAAATCAACAGACGCATTCAATGTTTTTGGCCTTTCCCCTCCCCTTTTTTGTTTAAAAGGGGGGGAAGAGTATAGGGTGACACACGAAAGGTTACGGACCATACCCTCCGGACCTACTGGTAAGACTCAGACAATAAATAACCACAATTTTCGAAGCACATTTAGCTTCATCCTACCATCACGAGAACATAATGCTAGGCTGGGGGGCTTGATGATGTACCATCCTTGACCCTCCGGATTACATGTGCTAATGACGAACCGGAGCCTTCATTAAGGCTTAGGTCGGAGTGTAAGAACATTAAGCCAAGCCAACAGGCTCCGCCGATTGGCCAGAAAGGCTGCGGTCAGCCCACAGACAAATAGTACAAATAAGAACGTGCACTAGTACGTACGACCCGTACTTGTACCTTTAAATCAGAAGCCGTTGCACGTCTGTCCAAACTATAACAGCTGCCCGTTAACGTTACTGTTACCGTTAACCTCCAGCTTCTGAATCCTTCCCAAGAGGCCTATAAATACCTCTCAAAGGATTCACCTAAAACCCTAATGAAAAACACACACAAACACTCAGATTTTACACTCGGTGGCGTGAAGCTAATAAATACTTCACACCATTAGGGAACCGACAACAAGTACAAATCACTCATTATCATTTTCCTAAACAAGATTAACCCCTATTAATTTAAGAGTAACATAACCCTTAACCAATGAGTATAAACTAATGTACAATTCTTTGTTGCTTTCTTATGCAGATATAATATAATCTATTCGTAAAGATATTTAGCATTATCTCCTTTACACCTTTTGTAAGTATAAATTACCATCTCTAGCTAACTTCATACTTTTTTTCTTATATCTATTTTACACGTTTCATAGCTTACTAGTTACCACGTGTTACCTTGTTTATGTACTAGCGCGGTTTTGGCCGTGCAATGCACGGCCCACTAGAATCGATACCTTGCGTATAATCTTAGAGGCTCGCCGTTGAGGTTAAAAAAGGGTTCATTTTCAAAACATTCACGTTGTATAGACAATAAAAAACAAACGGAATATATGTAGCTTTCTTTATATTTCAAAACTCTATAAGTTTGTATAGAAATCAAATAATACATCTTCCGAATGAAATTATATATCTTTTTTTCAAGTTCATTTAATCAATAGTCATATCTTTTTGGTTTTGTTTTGTTAATCAATAGTCAGCTCTAATAAATAATAAATATAAGTATAATCAAATAAAACTAAGCTACCGGACGATGAAGAGGCATGCCGCTGAGTCCAATCACCACTGCTGTTAAAAAAAAAAACTATGATAAAAATAAATCTAGTAGGAAAAAATAATTGAAAAAATATAATCTATGGTATTTTATAAAACCTTTTAAATGAATATAAATTATAGACTTTGTTCAATTGAATCTTCGCTTCAATCCTACAAATTATTGAAGGGGAAAATTAGATACATCAACTTGCAAATCCCAATCCAAAAAAATCAAAACCCATGAAATACAAAGAAACAGACAGAGGCGAAGATATGATTAATACCTCTAATTCCAAATACAAAAACACACCACTAAACCAAACGATTTTAGGGCAAAGAAGAGAGATTACCTATTAATTATTTTGAAAGATGAAGTTGTAGACCCATTAACTTAATACCCTACCTCATATACTTAATGTTAATACAATTTTTGAATCTCCATTAAAGAATAAACTTTTTTTTTGTGGGATTATGAAAATAAAAAATTGGAAGGAGAAAAATTGGTTAGAAATGAAAAAGTTTATTTAGATTACTTGGAGTATTACAAAAAAATCGACCTTTCCTTGTATTTCCTTAAACCAAGATACATATGGCCCTGCATAAAAGTATAGCAGTTCTTGATACAAAGAGGGAGATTTTTTAAGAGAAAAGTCAGATATGATTTAAAAAAAATACTTGAGATGGATGGAAATGAAAGAGATCGAAAGGAGTATTGATTGTGTACTTTTCAAAAGAGAGTAAGATGTGTGTTTTCAAGAGAGATAAAAGGATGATAATAAAAAAAATGAATACAATCCACATCTAAGAGTTTTTCGTTTTAGCAATTTTAAAATGACTTGTAAAAATGAATACAATACATAAAATATAAAAAAATCATTGTGGAAAGTTGAAATTCCAATAATAATGATAAATTGTATTTAGGTATTTCTTTTTTCAAAATATTGTGTCTTACCATCAAATGGAACACTAAACACAAACCAAGAATTATTGAATATTAATCTTCTTGATGAATCAAAGCCTCAAAGGTCATACTTACTTGAACTAAGCTACTAAAAATACCATTGATCAAATCCGATTTGCTGTTCTAAAAAAAACATTATTTTATCTTTGACCGATTGTGTTCTTCTTTTCAATTATGGAAGAAATCTTTTATACTCATTACTTATTAGATTAGTAGATAGTGTCTAACTGAATATATGTGTCACCCCACTAAAATTAATAATAAAATCTAATTTAATGTTAAATTGTATTTTGTAACTTCATATATAGTTCGACCAATATTAACTTGACAATATCTTTGAAAATGTCACCACGTTGAAAAAGATGTGTATTGACTAAATAAAAGAAAGTGTCGTAATTTGAGAGGGAAATATATATAGTTCATTCCGAAAACATCTAAATTCTATGCTTTATGCTGGTTATATACAAAATAATATTTTCATTTAAAAAATTATGATACAGACAACATATCTGATCACTCATTCACTTGTCCTTTCTCAAACATTTTTGATAGACTATGCATCCACCCACCCACCATGACTTATGTAATGACCCTTTATCAAATTACAATAGATACAATCAAGTATTTCATTTTTTTCAAAAAAAAATTATACTAAACAATCTACATGTATTCAATGTTAACTAAAAGTATGAGTTAAAGCATGTATATAGTAACATCGATTTAAAAAGTCTTGAATGATAATTTAATCTATAAACTTAAACAATCATGCAGATTTTCAGCAAATAATAAAGATAATTTGATCTTTGTATTAATTTTGCCATACATGTAGTTTGTAAACATAAGTTTTTATAAATACTACTACATGTAAACTATAAAATTTGTAAAGTTAAAATAAACAGTTGCCATAGTGTCCACATGACAACTTGACAATCAAAATTACTATTGTTGTACAATAATAAAAAATTAAATAATTAACTATTCACTATTGGCAAGCATTTGGAAAACATTGAAGACTTTCTGTCCATCTTGAAACACCAGTACACCACCATCAACACCAATCAATCATGATCATCACCATACCTAACATGTAGAAAAAAATTAACTCAAATATAATACTTAAAAAAGTTGATTATCACATTTATTTTTCCCTTTCAATATCTTTGTTTGTGCACTTTTTTGAATCAAAACTTGTTTTTAAACCTTTTTCACTCATAGAATCTTTTTAATTGATTTTTCTATACATATATAATTTTGTTTTTTGTTTATATGCAAAACAAAAATCATATCTTTTGATAACACTATAATAACATACAACATGAATAAAAAATAACAAGCTTTCATAAACATCCTCTTGTGTCACCATAAACAAAAACAAAACCCTCCAAATCAACCCCATAAATTTAAACTTACAGATCAATTCCACCCCAAAAACCTTAAAAAGTCAATTATAAAAAGAACACAACTTAACCATGAAAATTTATTTATATATATAAAAGTAATATGTATATGTATGTAATAGTTAGATATAAATGTTGAATTAAAATAAAAAAAACAAACCCGATGCTTCAGATCTATGTGTCTCTGCTATATGTATTGAAAAACACCATCTTCTTTGTTCACTCTAGCACCGTAGTCACGACCAGCAACCACCGTAGCCACCACTCGCCCTCCCCCTACCAGTTGCCACTTCCATATTCAGCTCCGACTAAAGAGATGATGTCTTGTCCAACCTCTTTGTACCTCTGAAACATCAATAACAATGAGGGATTTAGGATTAACAATTAAAAGTGAACAAACAATAAAATCATGTAACTAAATAACATTTTTCCTACAAATATAAGAGAGATGGTGACTTTGTTATTCCCTTGTCAGGGATAAATGAGAAAAATGAGAAAAGAAAGAAGAGAAACCATAGAAAATGAGAGAGAGAGAAAGAAAAAGTGTGTCTGGAAAAGAAAAATGAATGAATAAATGGTGGGGTGATGTGTAAAGAAAACATTGGAAAAGAAGTTGAATAGTCTCCAATTATTCATGTTTACGTGACAATTTCTAACCCATACACAGTAGAAAGAGAGTTCATTTTGTAATATAGGTAGATAGATAGATATGTATACTTCGGTCGGTATGTGTATAGAAATTGGACCTTTCCTTTGGTGTGATTACTTGCTTTCTTTTTTCCCTTTATGCTTTTCTATTGTCCCTTTTTTTTCTCTCCAATATAGTCTTTTTTTTCTTTGTGCTTTTCTATGTATCTAGCACTCTATGAGTAAAGATTCAGTTTTTCCATATAGGTGTTGTTTATATATCTTATTTTTAAGACAACTATGCTTACCGATGATATTCAATTACTCATCCACATGGTAAAAGAATTTGATACCCATTAGGTCCGTATTTGGTAAGTTAATGCTGACAAATAATGGCAAATTATTATTTTATTTTCGTTAAATATAAGTCTTAAGAAATGGTCATGCTAAAAAAAAAGTCAAACTATAGAAAAAAGTGAGCTTGGACTATATTGTGTTGTTGGCAAACCAGTTTTAGATGACAACTTTAAACAATACCAACAACTAAAAACATTACAAAAATCAAAATTCACATTTTACCTTGAATGGAAAACGCTAAATTGACTGAAAAATACCCTAGAGACTAACAAAATCCTACCTTAGAGACATTACAAAAGCAACCATCATACTTGGCATTTTAGTTAATTAATGTCACTTTCTGATTATTTAACTTAATTTGTGAAAAAAGGGAGTGGCTATTTTCTTTTTCTTTCTGGCCTCACTTTCCTTTCTTAAATGCATATACTTGGCATTCTAGTTAATCAAATGAATTACTAAATTACATATATATTTTAGTAAAAGAAACCATGTTTCCCTCCATGCTTTTTCTACATATTCAATGTTCGAGTTCCTTCAAATCAGTCACAACATCATCATATCATTTGCCAATGGGTTTAAACCCCAGCGGCATTCCGAAGTCCTGCAATGATGCTTGGATCCTGGGAGACCAGGGTTCGAGTCTGAGCAGGCGAGGTTTTACCTCCAATTTAACGTCGTGCCTTTTGTAGCGGTTAAATTGGTGGGTTTTCCCTCCCCTGTGGTCCCTGACTTCGTGGATCGGTCGCTAGTGACTGCCTGCCCGAATGGATGTAACGGCTAGCCGTCCCGTGACACGAACGTTTAAAAAAAAAACATCATCATATCATTTCTTTTTTTGATCTCACAATCTTACTATCATCAAAATATGTTTGGAATAACCAAATACTCTTTTTTTTACTCGATTCATGTCGTTCATTATGTGTTAAAATTCCGTCACTTGTGGCAAGACATGAAATTTAAATGATGTGAATTCAAGGGAATCTGTTAGATGCATGTTATACTATGATAAAACGGACGATATTAAAAACGATGTTGTATTAAGTGACCCTCCGGCTAACCAACATATATGGAAATGGTGAATCGTGCTATACTATGATTAATTAAATGGACGATATTTTAAAAATGACCTTCACTGCTCCTACTTTTCATAATTAAAAACATGAGGTTTGTTCATTTAATCACTTCTGCAATTTAAGTTAGTCCAAGCTTTCTATCACTACTTTTTTAATGTGTATATATATATATACATAAGATAAGATATAATTACATAAGTAATATGTTAATACTCGTTTTCTATTTATCATTTGTATACAATTTCAATATATTTACAGGCTTCGGACAAGATGTCTACCGGCCAACAACAACGAGATCCACCATGAGGAAACAGTGACTAATACAAGGTTAAAAATCTTCTTTTCCCTTTATCAATTTTTTCTTTGTTTTGTAATATTCATTCTTTTAAATAATGTGCTTTTTCTAAAAAACTAGAAAATCGTAAAATTGACCTAAAAGTCAACCTATAATTTTTTCATTTAATTTTTGTGTTTCTTAATTTCTTTAGGAAATCCATGAGTAAGTATAAACTATAGTTATAAGATACATACTCTTTTTGTTAGCTTATAATTTGATTTTTTTTTTCTTTCAATTGTAGGCAACAGAAGACTATTAGAGATCATATGGGCTGAGTCATTGTCATGGTCATAGCAGGAATGTTATTATTGGGCACGATATTCCGCGTCACGGGGAAATTTAAAAAGCCTTTGCCAAATTCAACAACATATGGTCTCTACATAGGCGCCGCTGGAGGGGCCATTCTCTG
>CM067175.1:13625578-13725578 GCA_034093135.1 Erigeron breviscapus | reverse complement strand
TCCAAAGAAGCAAAAGCATTTGCAGCAAAATTATATTCAGAAGAGCTCCCGTCAGGAGTAGAGCATGCTTTGAAATTAAAAAATTGGAAGGATGCTATGGATAGTGAAATGGAGGCTTTTATTAAGAATGATACATGGGAGAAGTGTATTCTTCCAACAGGAAAGAATCCGGTAGGGTGCAGGTGGATATATACCATCAAGTATAAACCGAATGGGGATGTAGAAAGATACAAAGCAAGACTTGTTGCCAAAGGGTACACTCAGACCTATGGCATTGACTATTCAGAAACTTTTTCTCCAGTTGCAAAGCTTGATACAATAAGGGTTCTTTTCTCAATAGCAGCAAATCAGGGATGGTCTCTTCGTCAGTTTGATGTAAAAAATGCTTTTTTGCACGGAGAATTAAAGGAGGAAGTGTATATGGAAGCCCCTCCAGGTTTTTCTCGTAATTTTAAACACGGGGAAGTTTGTAGGTTGAAGAAGTCCTTGTATGGACTTAAACAGTCACCTAGAGCTTGGTTTGGAAGATTTACTCTTGCTATGAAGAAGTATGGATATCAACAAAGCAACTCAGATCACACATTGTTCCTTCGTCATAGAGGGAATCTTGTGACATGTCTAATAATTTATGTTGATGACATGATATCACAGGAAATGATGAAAAGGAGATGAATCAACTGAAATCAGCTTTGTTTGCTGAATTTGAAATGAAAGATTTGGGAGATCTGAAGTATTTTCTTGGAATAGAAGTTTCAAGGTCTGAACGTGGAATTTTTATTTGTCAGAAGAAGTATATATTGGATCTTTTAGCTGAAACAGGAATGATTGATTGCAAGCCAACAGACACACCCATGGTCATCAATCAGAAGTTGTTTCTAAAGAAGGATGCTAAAGCCACTGATAAAGATAGATATCAAAGGTTGGTGGGGAAACTTATTTATTTGGCTCATACTCGTCCAGACATTGCATATGCGGTTGGAGTGGTTAGTCAGTTCATGCACCAACCTCAGGAAGATCATATGGATGCAGTTCTGCGAATTATCAGGTATCTTAAAGGAACTTCAGGTCATGGGGTGTTATTTAAAGCTAATGGTAATCTCAAGATCCAGATATATACAGATGCAGATTGGGCAGGAGACAAAGGTAATCGAAGGTCAACTTCTGGATATTTTTCAATGGTAGGTGATAATTTGGTTACATGGAAAAGTAAAAAACAAAAAGTTGTCTCCTTGTCAAGTGCTGAAGCTGAGTTTAGAGGTATAGCTAGAGGATTAGCAGAAGCCTTGTGGTTGAGAAAGCTTGTGTCTGAAGTAGGTTTTGCTCCCAAAGAAAGCATTCGAATCATGTGTGATAATGAAGCTGCTATCCAGATCTCAGAGAATCCAGTTCAACATGATAGAACCAAACATGTGGAGGTTGATCGTCATTTTATAAAAGAAAAATTGGAGAGTGGAATCATCAAGTTACCATTTGTTAAATCTGAAGAACAACTTGCTGATATTCTAACCAAAGCAGTAGGAACATCGATGTTTCATAAGTGTCTAAGCAAGTTGAATTTCGGTAATCCCAATATTCAACTTGAGGGGGAGTGTTAGACAGTGTGGGATCAGAATGTCGGTTCATCACTTCCCTAAAAGAACAAGATTAGAGCTCAAGGCCCATAAGAAGAGAATCGGCCCAGAACAATAACAAGGTCCATGTCCATAGTTAGAGTCGGTCATAATGTGAAGCGTAGACAGTATACTCTATATATGTCGATTGATTATCAATATACAACTACAATTCCAATTCATTGTATTAACACTATTTACACACACTAACATTCTATCCAAACATGCCCTAGATGAAGCGTAGACAGTATACTCTAAGTATGTCGACCTAATTTACTCAAAGTTTCCCTAGACGCAACATACATGCAAATAGTGTGAGTATAGTCGATGTGTAAGTAGAACATTCCGACTTTATCTGACACAAAACCTCGTAAGCAGCGACGTGTCTTTCGCTGACAACATACGTCGTTACGTCGATTGATGAAGTTCGTATTATATTCAAATTTTTAAGAGTATTTACCATTCAAAGAAAGGTATTTTTGGTTTAAAACATTGTTGCTATACAAAAATAAGGGTTTTTTTAAAACATAAATTGTTTTTCAAGGCAGATAAAATTTGTATTGTTTGTTATGTATTTTGATAGGATAAATTTGTAAATAAATTTGGTGATAACGGGGGTATATCATATCACCAAATAAATTTGTATTGTTTGTTATGTATTTAGAAATGATAAATTTGTGGATAAATTTGGTGATAATGACCTAAAAAGAGCTTCTATTATATGTAAAACTGTTTCAACAATTATATCCTTATGTTAAAGAAAACTAGTCTTAAAGCCCGTATGATGTGCGGATTATATAATATATGATGATAAAATTATATTTATATAGAGATATAGAATATGTATATGTAGATACCTAACTTTATATATATATATATATATATATATATATATATATATATATATATATATATATATATATATATATATATATATATATATATATATATATATATATATATATATATATATATATATATATATATATATATATATATATATATATATATATATATATATATATATATATATATATATATATATATATATATATATATATATATATATATATATATATATATATATATATATATATATATATATATATATATATATATATATATATATATATATATATATATATATATATATATATATATATATATATATATATATATATATATATATATATATATATATATATATATATATATATATATATATATATATATATATATATATATATATATATATATATATATATATATATATATATATATATATATATATATATATATATATATATATATATATATATATATATATATATATATATATATATATATATATATATATATATATATATATATATATATATATATATATATATATATATATATATATATATATATATATATATATATATATATATATATATATATATATATATATATATATATATATATATATATATATATATATATATATATATATATATATATATATATATATATATATATATATATATATATATATATATATATATATATATATATATATATATATATATATATATATATATATATATATATATATATATATATATATATATATATATATATATATATATATATATATATATATATATATATATATATATATATATATATATATATATATATATATATATATATATATATATATATATATATATATATATATATATATATATATATATATATATATATATATATATATATATATATATATATATATATATATATATATATATATATATATATATATATATATATATATATATATATATATATATATATATATATATATATATATATATATATATATATATATATATATATATATATATATATATATATATATATATATATATATATATATATATATATATATATATATATATATATATATATATATATATATATATATATATATATATATATATATATATATATATATATATATATATATATATATATATATATATATATATATATATATATATATATATATATATATATATATATATATATATATATATATATATATATATATATATATATATATATATATATATATATATATATATATATATATATATATATATATATATATATATATATATATATATATATATATATATATATATATATATATATATATATATATATATATATATATATATATATATATATATATATATATATATATATATATATATATATATATATATATATATATATATATATATATATATATATATATATATATATATATATATATATATATATATATATATATATATATATATATATATATATATATATATATATATATATATATATATATATATATATATATATATATATATATATATATATATATATATATATATATATATATATATATATATATATATATATATATATATATATATATATATATATATATATATATATATATATATATATATATATATATATATATATATATATATATATATATATATATATATATATATATATATATATATATATATATATATATATATATATATATATATATATATATATATATATATATATATATATATATATATATATATATATATATATATATATATATATATATATATATATATATATATATATATATATATATATATATATATATATATATATATATATATATATATATATATATATATATATATATATATATATATATATATATATATATATATATATATATATATATATATATATATATATATATATATATATATATATATATATATATATATATATATATATATATATATATATATATATATATATATATATATATATATATATATATATATATATATATATATATATATATATATATATATATATATATATATATATATATATATATATATATATATATATATATATATATATATATATATATATATATATATATATATATATATATATATATATATATATATATATATATATATATATATATATATATATATATATATATATATATATATATATATATATATATATATATATATATATATATATATATATATATATATATATATATATATATATATATATATATATATATATATATATATATATATATATATATATATATATATATATATATATATATATATATATATATATATATATATATATATATATATATATATATATATATATATATATATATATATATATATATATATATATATATATATATATATATATATATATATATATATATATATATATATATATATATATATATATATATATATATATATATATATATATATATATATATATATATATATATATATATATATATATATATATATATATATATATATATATATATATATATATATATATATATATATATATATATATATATATATATATATATATATATATATATATATATATATATATATATATATATATATATATATATATATATATATATATATATATATATATATATATATATATATATATATATATATATATATATATATATATATATATATATATATATATATATATATATATATATATATATATATATATATATATATATATATATATATATATATATATATATATATATATATATATATATATATATATATATATATATATATATATATATATATATATATATATATATATATATATATATATATATATATATATATATATATATATATATATATATATATATATATATATATATATATATATATATATATATATATATATATATATATATATATATATATATATATATATATATATATATATATATATATATATATATATATATATATATATATATATATATATATATATATATATATATATATATATATATATATATATATATATATATATATATATATATATATATATATATATATATATATATATATATATATATATATATATATATATATATATATATATATATATATATATATATATATATATATATATATATATATATATATATATATATATATATATATATATATATATATATATATATATATATATATATATATATATATATATATATATATATATATATATATATATATATATATATATATATATATATATATATATATATATATATATATATATATATATATATATATATATATATATATATATATATATATATATATATATATATATATATATATATATATATATATATATATATATATATATATATATATATATATATATATATATATATATATATATATATATATATATATATATATATATATATATATATATATATATATATATATATATATATATATATATATATATATATATATATATATATATATATATATATATATATATATATATATATATATATATATATATATATATATATATATATATATATATATATATATATATATATATATATATATATATATATATATATATATATATATATATATATATATATATATATATATATATATATATATATATATATATATATATATATATATATATATATATATATATATATATATATATATATATATATATATATATATATATATATATATATATATATATATATATATATATATATATATATATATATATATATATATATATATATATATATATATATATATATATATATATATATATATATATATATATATATATATATATATATATATATATATATATATATATATATATATATATATATATATATATATATATATATATATATATATATATATATATATATATATATATATATATATATATATATATATATATATATATATATATATATATATATATATATATATATATATATATATATATATATATATATATATATATATATATATATATATATATATATATATATATATATATATATATATATATATATATTACAATATATATAACATATATATATAATATATATATATATATATATATATATATATATATATATATATATATATATATGTATATCAATACATATATATGTATATATAACAGATATATATCTACCAATAAACTAAAACAGGAGTGTAACATCTTTTAAACGACACTTGGCACGTCATTTGAATGACACGTGTCATCTTTTGATTATAGAATTTAAGTTTCCTTAGTTATCAATAACCTTATTTAATTACAATATCTCATATAAATTTTATTAAATTAATACGAGTAATTTATATCCACTAATTTAAAAGTTAGTTATTTGTAATTTACGGTGTTGTTACGTACCATATTAAGTAAAATACTATGCATCTTTATTCTTTACTTTCATACATATCTACCAATAAACTAAAACAGGATTGTAGCCCCTATTTAACGACACGTGACACTGTCTTGGATCGACAAGTGTCCTTTTAGTCAAATAAATTAAATTTTTTTTAATTAATTCGACATATACGTTGTTAGTGTTTGACAAGATATCTAATAACTATTATTATGAGTTTCCATGTTTCCTTATTATACAATAAAAAAAACCTTTATTATAATAATAATTAATATTAAGAAAATATATATTATATATTTGTGTACGCCTTCGTGTATATCTATACTAGTATTAATATATAAATTGTATCATAAAGAAATTCGAATATGCCTCATACATGATTTGTGAGTATGAAATAAATTGTGGTTAAAGTAAACCGATGATCGAAACTAAGTTATAATAAACAATAATGATAAATATAATATATGTTTAGTTAAAGTTTTGGATTTACCTTAAATTTTTAAAATCACATCAAAATCGGAACTTGTAAGCATAGAGGATGACGACAAATAGCCTTGTGATTTCGGATCGTAAACTCAATTTTTTGAAGTTTTCATGTTATTAACTTATTATAAGTAATATAAGTAATAGGAGTTGAAAAATTGAGAAAGAAAAAGAGACAATTTTATTAATGAGAAAACGATCAATCAAATAAGGTTATAATGTGTTTTGTATCTATAAACTAAGAGTTAGAGTTTAATTCTAAGTCTAATAAGGAAATTGAATCTATATACAATTAAAAAAACTAATTTAATAAAATAAATAAATTAAAAGGACACGTATCGATCAAGGATTACGCCACGTGTCGTTTTAAGAATATCTCAATCATGTTTTAGTTTATTGGTAGATGTTTGGTCATCATGTATATTCTTGAAAAACCTTTTAAACTTCACAAAATTTCATTATGGAAGTTTTGTTACTAATCATTCTCTCTCGATTTCTACATATGAAATTTAAATATAAACAATTATGAGTCAACCGTACAACACGTATGGATATATATATATATATATATATATATATATATATATATATATATATATATATATATATATATATATATATATATATATATATATATATATATATATATATATATATATATATATATATATATATATATATATATATATATATATATATATATATATATATATATATATATATATATATATATATATATATATATATATATATATATATATATATATATATATATATATATATATATATATATATATATATATATATATATATATATATATATATATATATATATATATATATATATATATATATATATATATATATATATATATATATATATATATATATATATATATATATATATATATATATATATATATATATATATATATATATATATATATATATATATATATATATATATATATATATATATATATATATATATATATATATATATATATATATATATATATATATATATATATATATATATATATATATATATATATATATATATATATATATATATATATATATATATATATATATATATATATATATATATATATATATATATATATATATATATATATATATATATATATATATATATATATATATATATATATATATATATATATATATATATATATATATATATATATATATATATATATATATATATATATATATATATATATATATATATATATATATATATATATATATATATATATATATATATATATATATATATATATATATATATATATATATATATATATATATATATATATATATATATATATATATATATATATATATATATATATATATATATATATATATATATATATATATATATATATATATATATATATATATATATATATATATATATATATATATATATATATATATATATATATATATATATATATATATATATATATATATATATATATATATATATATATATATATATATATATATATATATATATATATATATATATATATATATATATATATATATATATATATATATATATATATATATATATATATATATATATATATATATATATATATATATATATATATATATATATATATATATATATATATATATATATATATATATATATATATATATATATATATATATATATATATATATATATATATATATATATATATATATATATATATATATATATATATATATATATATATATATATATATATATATATATATATATATATATATATATATATATATATATATATATATATATATATATATATATATATATATATATATATATATATATATATATATATATATATATATATATATATATATATATATATATATATATATATATATATATATATATATATATATATATATATATATATATATATATATATATATATATATATATATATATATATATATATATATATATATATATATATATATATATATATATATATATATATATATATATATATATATATATATATATATATATATATATATATATATATATATATATATATATATATATATATATATATATATATATATATATATATATATATATATATATATATATATATATATATATATATATATATATATATATATATATATATATATATATATATATATATATATATATATATATATATATATATATATATATATATATATATATATATATATATATATATATATATATATATATATATATATATATATATATATATATATATATATATATATATATATATATATATATATATATATATATATATATATATATATATATATATATATATATATATATATATATATATATATATATATATATATATATATATATATATATATATATATATATATATATATATATATATATATATATATATATATATATATATATATATATATATATATATATATATATATATATATATATATATATATATATATATATATATATATATATATATATATATATATATATATATATATATATATATATATATATATATATATATATATATATATATATATATATATATATATATATATATATATATATATATATATATATATATATATATATATATATATATATATATATATATATATATATATATATATATATATATATATATATATATATATATATATATATATATATATATATATATATATATATATATATATATATATATATATATATATATATATATATATATATATATATATATATATATATATATATATATATATATATATATATATATATATATATATATATATATATATATATATATATATATATATATATATATATATATATATATATATATATATATATATATATATATATATATATATATATATATATATATATATATATATATATATATATATATATATATATATATATATATATATATATATATATATATATATATATATATATATATATATATATATATATATATATATATATATATATATATATATATATATATATATATATATATATATATATATATATATATATATATATATATATATATATATATATATATATATATATATATATATATATATATATATATATATATATATATATATATATATATATATATATATATATATATATATATATATATATATATATATATATATATATATATATATATATATATATATATATATATATATATATATATATATATATATATATATATATATATATATATATATATATATATATATATATATATATATATATATATATATATATATATATATATATATATATATATATATATATATATATATATATATATATATATATATATATATATATATATATATATATATATATATATATATATATATATATATATATATATATATATATATATATATATATATATATATATATATATATATATATATATATATATATATATATATATATATATATATATATATATATATATATATATATATATATATATATATATATATGTGTTTATGTTATATGTATTATCTTTATTATTGTTTTTCCTATTTTTATATATTATTATCTGTCTATTTTTGTGATTACAATTGATTAAAATGGTGAATACTCCACCTGGTTCTGTTCATGGGGGTAATACTCCTCCACGTTCTGTGCATAATGAAGAATCTGAGATTGAAACTGAGTTTGAGATTACTAAGATAAGTAAATTAGATTTTGGTGATCCATTGTATCTGCATGCTAGTGACACTACTAGTACACCTTTAATTGGTTTTAAATTGCTTGGAACTGAAAATTATAAAGTATGGGCTTGTGCAATTGAATTGGCCTTGGAAACTAAGAATAAAACTGGATTTATTGATGGTACATGCTTAAAAAGTTTTGATAATCCTATTTTAGCTAAGCAATGGGATAGATGTAATGCTGTTGTTCTTAACTGGATTTTAGGTTGTGTTTCACAAGAATTATATCTAGGTCAAATTTATTCTAAAAATGCTTGTGTTGTTTGGCAAGAACTTAAAGATACTTATGATAAGGTTGATGGATCTGTTACTTTTAATTTGTATCAAAAGATTAATTGTCTTGCTCAAAATGGATCTTCTCTGTCTGACTATTATCATAAACTTTCTGCTTTATGGAAACAATTTGATGCTATGGTTCAGTTGCCTCCTTGTACTTGTGCTGCTGCTAGAGAACTTCAAAAACATGCTGATCTTATGAAACTTATGCAATTCTTAATGGGTCTTGATGATGTGTATATGTCTGTTAGAAGTAATTTGTTGACTAGAGATCCTTTACCTTCTGTGAAAACTGCTTATTCTGTTGTTTCTAGAGAGGAATCTCATAGAGGGGGGATAAATGATAAGTCTTCTGTTGGAAATGCATCTGCATTTGTTGCTAGGTCTGGGTATAATTCCAGTAATCAAAAATTTTCTAAATCTGCTAATAATTCTTTTGATTCAAAAAGGACTTTTGACAACAACTTTGAGTCAAGGAAAACTTATGATATTAATCAAAGGAATTTAAGACCTCCAAATCCAAATTTAAAATGTACTAATTGTCATAGAATTGGTCATACTATTGAAAGATGTTTTAAACTAGGTTATAAGTTTGGAGGAAAGTTTAATAGCAACAATGCAAATGCAGTCTCTTCTGCTAATGGTTCTTCTGGTTCTGTGACTAATATCAGTTCAAGTTCTTCCTCTGTTCCTTCTCTTACTTCAGAACAAGTCTCTAAATTACTTGGTTTGCTTGAATCTCAAAACACTTCTACCTTGAGTGCCAATATGGCAGGTATACCTATGTGCAGTAACAGTTGGTTTAATTTTAATTCTTTTGTGCTTAAAGCTATTATTGCATGGATTATGGATAGTGGTGCTAATCAACATATGACCATGACTGATGAAAATCTTACAGATGTAGTTGATGTTTCTGATTTAAATCTTAAAATTGGACATCCAAATGGAACTTGTGCTGTTGTTCAAAAGATAGGAAATCTTAAACTTAAAAATGGTGCAATTTTGTTTGATGTTCTTGTTGTGCCAGAATATTCTGTTAATTTTAATTTGTATCAAAAGATTAATTGTCTTGCTCAAAATGGATCTTCTCTGTCTGACTATTATCATAAACTTTCTGCTTTATGGAAACAATTTGATGCTATGGTTCAGTTGCCTCCTTGTACTTGTGCTGCTGCTAGAGAACTTCAAAAACATGCTGATCTTATGAAACTTATGCAATTCTTAATGGGTCTTGATGATGTGTATATGTCTGTTAGAAGTAATTTGTTGACTAGAGATCCTTTACCTTCTGTGAAAACTGCTTATTCTGTTGTTTCTAGAGAGGAATCTCATAGAGGGGGGATAAATGATAAGTCTTCTGTTGGAAATGCATCTGCATTTGTTGCTAGGTCTGGGTATAATTCCAGTAATCAAAAATTTTCTGGGAGATCTTATACATTTGGATGTTTGGGGGCCTTATAAAGTTACTAGTAAAGAAGGTTTCAAATATTTTCTAACTATAGTTGATGATTATACTAGAGCAGTTTGGACTTTTATGATGAAATCTAAAGTTGAAGTTTATGATCACTTAAAATCTTTTCTGGTTTTGATTAAAACTCAGTTTAATGTTCAAATTAAAACTATAAGGAGTGATAATGGTACTGAGTTTGTTAATAATCAAATGCATTCTATGTTCACTTCTTTGGGAATTGTTCATCAAACTTCTTGTTCTTATACTCCTCAACAAAATGGTATAGCTGAAAGGAAACATAGACACCTTCTTAATGTGGCTAGGTCTCTTATGTTTCAGGGGGGAATTCCTTTGTATCTATGGAGTGATTGTGTCTTAACTGCTACTTATCTTATTAATAGAACTCCTTCCTCCATTCTAAAAGGCAAAACTCCTTATGAATTGGTGTTTAAAACTGAACCTTCTTTAAAACATCTTAGAGTATTTGGTTGTTTGTGTTTTGCTACAAAATTAAATATTTCTGATAAATTTGATTCTAGGGCAGAAAAATGTATTTTGGTTGGCTATTCTAATTCAAAAAAGGGTTATAAACTCTTTAGTCTTGAAAGTAAATCTTATGTTTTTTCTAGAGATGTCAGATTTCATGAAAATATATTTCCTTTTACAATGAAAAATGATATGGTTGATTCTGTTAATAAAGAAGTAAATCAATTAAATTTCTTTGATCTTTATGATACACCAATTTCATATGATGAGAATAACCTTGAAAGTCCCAATGATGATGAGGAAGACAGAAATCTTGATTCTATCATTGGCAGTAAGTTCCAGAAGTCCTATGGCAGTCTACCAAAGACTACCAGGAATTCTGTTGAGCAAGCAACTCTGATAGAAATTGATAATATAAATTCTGAGGGCATTTCTCAAGATGTTAATAATGGTCTTAGGATATCTAATAGAAATAGACAATTGTCTACCAGATTGAAAGACTTTGAACTTGATGGCAAAGTTAAATATCCTTTAAACAAGGTGGTCAATTATGCTAACTTGAGTTCAGGTGTATATGCATTTGTATCTAATCTGAATAAAACTGTTGAACCATCTAATTTTTATGAGGCTGCAAGTAATCAACATTGGGTTGAAGCTATGAATGATGAAATGGAAGCCTTAAATAGAAATGGTACTTGGGAAATAACTGATTTACCACCTGGGAGAGAACCCATAGGTTGTAAATGGATATATAGAATAAAATACAAGGCCTCTGGTGAGATTGAGAGATATAAAGCTAGATTAGTTGCAAAAGGTTTTAGTCAAAAGGCTGGCATTGATTTTGATGAAACATTCTCTCCTGTTGTTAAAATGGTAACTATAAGAACTTTGTTAACTATTGCTGTCTTTAATAAATGGCCTTTGTTTCAATTAGATGTCAATAATGCTTTCTTAAATGGTGATCTTAATGAAGAAGTATATATGCAGTTACCTCCTGGTTATTTTGATAAGAGTGATAAAAGAGTTTGTAGGTTAGTTAAATCTTTATATGGTTTAAAGCAGGCACCAAGACAATGGAATGAAAAATTATGTGGTGCCTTAACTGAGTATGGCTTTGTTCAAAGCAAATGTGACTATTCTTTATTTGTTAAATCTGATCAAAATGGTTTCATAGCTTTGCTTGTATATGTGGATGATATTGTTGTAACAGGAAGTAATATTCTTGAAATAAATAAAGTCAAAGAATTCTTAAATTCTAAATTCAAAATCAAAGACTTAGGAATTCTTAAATATTTTTTGGGTATAGAAGTTTTGGAAACCAATGAAGGGTTGTGTTTAAATCAAAGAAAGTATTGTCTAGAATTGTTGAATGATTTTGGTTTGTTAGGTTGTAAACCTATCAAAACACCTCTTGAAGTAAATATGACTATGAAACATAATTCTGACTCTAAACCTCTTGAGAATGTTTCAGTTTATCAAAAACTTATTGGTAAGCTCATCTATCTTACACTTACAAGACCAGACATATGTTATGCTGTTCAGTGTCTTAGTCAATTCATGCATGCTCCTCTTGTTGAGCATTTTCAGTTTGGTTTAAGAATTCTTAGATATCTTAAAGGTGCTCCTGGAAAAGGTATTCATATCAAAGGTTGTAAGTCTCCTCTTTTACTTGAAGCTTATGTTGATTCTGATTGGGCTAGATGCTTATCTACCAGAAAATCTATTACTGGTTATGCTGTTTATCTGGGAAATAATTTGATATCTTGGAAGAGTAAGAAACAGACTACAGTAGCTAAGTCCTCTGCAGAAGCAGAATATAGGGCTTTAGCTGCTGTAACCTGTGAAATTATGTGGCTTTTAAATCTTTTAAAAGATCTTGGTTTTGATAAAAATATTGGAAGCCTTAAATAGAAATGGTACTTGGGAAATAACTGATTTACCACCTGGGAGAGAACCCATAGGTTGTAAATGGATATATAGAATAAAATACAAGGCCTCTGGTGAGATTGAGAGATATAAAGCTAGATTAGTTGCAAAAGGTTTTAGTCAAAAGGCTGGCATTGATTTTGATGAAACATTCTCTCCTGTTGTTAAAATGGTAACTATAAGAACTTTGTTAACTATTGCTGTCTTTAATAAATGGCCTTTGTTTCAATTAGATGTCAATAATGCTTTCTTAAATGGTGATCTTAATGAAGAAGTATATATGCAGTTACCTCCTGGTTATTTTGATAAGAGTGATAAAAGAGTTTGTAGGTTAGTTAAATCTTTATATGGTTTAAAGCAGGCACCAAGACAATGGAATGAAAAATTATGTGGTGCCTTAACTGAGTATGGCTTTGTTCAAAGCAAATGTGACTATTCTTTATTTGTTAAAACTGATCAAAATTGGGTTGAAGCTATGAATGATGAAATGGAAGCCTTAAATAGAAATGGTACTTGGGAAATAACTGATTTACCACCTGGGAGAGAACCCATAGGTTGTAAATGGATATATAGAATAAAATACAAGGCCTCTGGTGAGATTGAGAGATATAAAGCTAGATTAGTTGCAAAAGGTTTTAGTCAAAAGGCTGGCATTGATTTTGATGAAACATTCTCTCCTGTTGTTAAAATGGTAACTATAAGAACTTTGTTAACTATTGCTGTCTTTAATAAATGGCCTTTGTTTCAATTAGATGTCAATAATGCTTTCTTAAATGGTGATCTTAATGAAGAAGTATATATGCAGTTACCTCCTGGTTATTTTGATAAGAGTGATAAAAGAGTTTGTAGGTTAGTTAAATCTTTATATGGTTTAAAGCAGGCACCAAGACAATGGAATGAAAAATTATGTGGTGCCTTAACTGAGTATGGCTTTGTTCAAAGCAAATGTGACTATTCTTTATTTGTTAAAACTGATCAAAATGGTTTCATATATATATATATATATATATATATATATATATATATATATATATATATATATATATATATATATATATATATATATATATATATATATATATATATATATATATATATATATATATATATATATATATATATATATATATATATATATATATATATATATATATATATATATATATATATATATATATATATATATATATATATATATATATATATATATATATATATATATATATATATATATATATATATATATATATATATATATATATATATATATATATATATATATATATATATATATATATATATATATATATATATATATATATATATATATATATATATATATATATATATATATATATATATATATATATATATATATATATATATATATATATATATATATATATATATATATATATATATATATATATATATATATATATATATATATATATATATATATATATATATATATATATATATATATATATATATATATATATATATATATATATATATATATATATATATATATATATATATATATATATATATATATATATATATATATATATATATATATATATATATATATATATATATATATATATATATATATATATATATATATATATATATATATATATATATATATATATATATATATATATATATATATATATATATATATATATATATATATATATATATATATATATATATATATATATATATATATATATATATATATATATATATATATATATATATATATATATATATATATATATATATATATATATATATATATATATATATATATATATATATATATATATATATATATATATATATATATATATATATATATATATATATATATATATATATATATATATATATATATATATATATATATATATATATATATATATATATATATATATATATATATATATATATATATATATATATATATATATATATATATATATATATATATATATATATATATATATATATATATATATATATATATATATATATATATATATATATATATATATATATATATATATATATATATATATATATATATATATATATATATATATATATATATATATATATATATATATATATATATATATATATATATATATATATATATATATATATATATATATATATATATATATATATATATATATATATATATATATATATATATATATATATATATATATATATATATATATATATATATATATATATATATATATATATATATATATATATATATATATATATATATATATATATATATATATATATATATATATATATATATATATATATATATATATATATATATATATATATATATATATATATATATATATATATATATATATATATATATATATATATATATATATATATAATCTGTGTTTTGTGTGATATATCTGCTTCTTTGATTGGTTGTTTTTCTTTTTTTATATATATTATCTGTCTATTTTTGTGATTACAATTGATTAAAATGGTGAATACTCCACCTGGTTCTGTTCATGGGGGTAATACTCCTCCACGTTCTGTGCATAATGAAGAATCTGAGATTGAAACTGAGTTTGAGATTACTAAGATAAGTAAATTAGATTTTGGTGATCCATTGTATCTGCATGCTAGTGACACTACTAGTACACCTTTAATTGGTTTTAAATTGCTTGGAACTGAAAATTATAAAGTATGGGCTTGTGCAATTGAATTGGCCTTGGAAACTAAGAATAAAACTGGATTTATTGATGGTACATGCTTAAAAAGTTTTGATAATCCTATTTTAGCTAAGCAATGGGATAGATGTAATGCTGTTGTTCTTAACTGGATTTTAGGTTGTGTTTCACAAGAATTATATCTAGGTCAAATTTATTCTAAAAATGCTTGTGTTGTTTGGCAAGAACTTAAAGATACTTATGATAAGGTTGATGGATCTGTTACTTTTAATTTGTATCAAAAGATTAATTGTCTTGCTCAAAATGGATCTTCTCTGTCTGACTATTATCATAAACTTTCTGCTTTATGGAAACAATTTGATGCTATGGTTCAATTGCCTCCTTGTACTTGTGCTGCTGCTAGAGAACTTCAAAAACATGCTGATCTTATGAAACTTATGCAATTCTTAATGGGTCTTGATGATGTGTATATGTCTGTTAGAAGTAATTTGTTGACTAGAGATCCTTTACCTTCTGTGAAAACTGCTTATTCTGTTGTTTCTAGAGAGGAATCTCATAGAGGGGGGATAAATGATAAGTCTTCTGTTGGAAATGCATCTGCATTTGTTGCTAGGTCTGGGTATAATTCCAGTAATCAAAAATTTTCTAAATCTGCTAATAATTCTTTTGATTCAAAAAGGACTTTTGACAACAACTTTGAGTCAAGGAAAACTTATGATATTAATCAAAGGAATTTAAGACCTCCAAATCCAAATTTAAAATGTACTAATTGTCATAGAATTGGTCATACTATTGAAAGATGTTTTAAACTAGGTTATAAGTTTGGAGGAAAGTTTAATAGCAACAATGCAAATGCAGTCTCTTCTGCTAATGGTTCTTCTGGTTCTGTGACTAATATCAGTTCAAGTTCTTCCTCTGTTCCTTCTCTTACTTCAGAACAAGTCTCTAAATTACTTGGTTTGCTTGAATCTCAAAACACTTCTACCTTGAGTGCCAATATGGCAGGTATACCTATGTGCAGTAACAGTTGGTTTAATTTTAATTCTTTTGTGCTTAAAGCTATTATTGCATGGATTATGGATAGTGGTGCTAATCAACATATGACCATGACTGATGAAAATCTTACAGATGTAGTTGATGTTTCTGATTTAAATCTTAAAATTGGACATCCAAATGGAACTTGTGCTGTTGTTCAAAAGATAGGAAATCTTAAACTTAAAAATGGTGCAATTTTGTTTGATGTTCTTGTTGTGCCAGAATATTCTGTTAATTTGATGTCTGTTCACAAGTTATGTAGAGACAATAATTTGTATGTAGGTTTTGATCCTCATAAATGTTATATTCAGGATTTACCAAACAAGAATCTGCTGGGGACTGGTAATCAACAGGGTGGTTTATACATATATGATGATAATTCTGTGTGCTCTTCTGTGGTGTGCAATTCTGCTAGTCTTCCTTGTGAGTCAAAATTATTATGGCATTTAAGACTTGGTCATCCTGCTGACCCTGCCCTATCTGTGTTTAAAAACAAATTAAATCTTGGTTCTGACAGTTTGGCTCCTTGTGATGTTTGTCATAAGGCTAAACAAACAAGAGAACCCTTCCCTTTAAGTGAACATAAATCAAAATTTTTGGGAGATCTTATACATTTGGATGTTTGGGGGCCTTATAAAGTTACTAGTAAAGAAGGTTTCAAATATTTTCTAACTATAGTTGATGATTATACTAGAGCAGTTTGGACTTTTATGATGAAATCTAAAGTTGAAGTTTATGATCACTTAAAATCTTTTCTGGTTTTGATTAAAACTCAGTTTAATGTTCAAATTAAAACTATAAGGAGTGATAATGGTACTGAGTTTGTTAATAATCAAATGCATTCTATGTTCACTTCTTTGGGAATTGTTCATCAAACTTCTTGTTCTTATACTCCTCAACAAAATGGTATAGCTGAAAGGAAACATAGACACCTTCTTAATGTGGCTAGGTCTCTTATGTTTCAGGGGGGAATTCCTTTGTATCTATGGAGTGATTGTGTCTTAACTGCTACTTATCTTATTAATAGAACTCCTTCCTCCATTCTAAAAGGCAAAACTCCTTATGAATTGGTGTTTAAAACTGAACCTTCTTTAAAACATCTTAGAGTATTTGGTTGTTTGTGTTTTGCTACAAAATTAAATATTTCTGATAAATTTGATTCTAGGGCAGAAAAATGTATTTTGGTTGGCTATTCTAATTCAAAAAAGGGTTATAAACTCTTTAGTCTTGAAAGTAAATCTTATGTTTTTTCTAGAGATGTCAGATTTCATGAAAATATATTTCCTTTTACAATGAAAAATGATATGGTTGATTCTGTTAATAAAGAAGTAAATCAATTAAATTTCTTTGATCTTTATGATACACCAATTTCATATGATGAGAATAACCTTGAAAGTCCCAATGATGATGAGGAAGACAGAAATCTTGATTCTATCATTGGCAGTAAGTTCCAGAAGTCCTATGGCAGTCTACCAAAGACTACCAGGAATTCTGTTGAGCAAGCAACTCTGATAGAAATTGATAATATAAATTCTGAGGGCATTTCTCAAGATGTTAATAATGGTCTTAGGATATCTAATAGAAATAGACAATTGTCTACCAGATTGAAAGACTTTGAACTTGATGGCAAAGTTAAATATCCTTTAAACAAGGTGGTCAATTATGCTAACTTGAGTTCAGGTGTATATGCATTTGTATCTAATCTGAATAAAACTGTTGAACCATCTAATTTTTATGAGGCTGCAAGTAATCAACATTGGGTTGAAGCTATGAATGATGAAATGGAAGCCTTAAATAGAAATGGTACTTGGGAAATAACTGATTTACCACCTGGGAGAGAACCCATAGGTTGTAAATGGATATATAGAATAAAATACAAGGCCTCTGGTGAGATTGAGAGATATAAAGCTAGATTAGTTGCAAAAGGTTTTAGTCAAAAGGCTGGCATTGATTTTGATGAAACATTCTCTCCTGTTGTTAAAATGGTAACTATAAGAACTTTGTTAACTATTGCTGTCTTTAATAAATGGCCTTTGTTTCAATTAGATGTCAATAATGCTTTCTTAAATGGTGATCTTAATGAAGAAGTATATATGCAGTTACCTCCTGGTTATTTTGATAAGAGTGATAAAAGAGTTTGTAGGTTAGTTAAATCTTTATATGGTTTAAAGCAGGCACCAAGACAATGGAATGAAAAATTATGTGGTGCCTTAACTGAGTATGGCTTTGTTCAAAGCAAATGTGACTATTCTTTATTTGTTAAATCTGATCAAAATGGTTTCATAGCTTTGCTTGTATATGTGGATGATATTGTTGTAACAGGAAGTAATATTCTTGAAATAAATAAAGTCAAAGAATTCTTAAATTCTAAATTCAAAATCAAAGACTTAGGAATTCTTAAATATTTTTTGGGTATAGAAGTTTTGGAAACCAATGAAGGGTTGTGTTTAAATCAAAGAAAGTATTGTCTAGAATTGTTGAATGATTTTGGTTTGTTA
Source organism: Erigeron breviscapus (assembly GCA_034093135.1). Classification (NCBI taxonomy): domain Eukaryota; kingdom Viridiplantae; phylum Streptophyta; class Magnoliopsida; order Asterales; family Asteraceae; genus Erigeron; species Erigeron breviscapus. The sequence goes on along the minus strand of CM067175.1, from coordinate 13,703,880 downwards.
GGTTGTAAACCTATCAAAACACCTCTTGAAGTAAATATGACTATGAAACATAATTCTGACTCTAAACCTCTTGAGAATGTTTCAGTTTATCAAAAACTTATTGGTAAGCTCATCTATCTTACACTTACAAGACCAGACATATGTTATGCTGTTCAGTGTCTTAGTCAATTCATGCATGCTCCTCTTGTTGAGCATTTTCAGTTTGGTTTAAGAATTCTTAGATATCTTAAAGGTGCTCCTGGAAAAGGTATTCATATCAAAGGTTGTAAGTCTCCTCTTTTACTTGAAGCTTATGTTGATTCTGATTGGGCTAGATGCTTATCTACCAGAAAATCTATTACTGGTTATGCTGTTTATCTGGGAAATAATTTGATATCTTGGAAGAGTAAGAAACAGACTACAGTAGCTAAGTCCTCTGCAGAAGCAGAATATAGGGCTTTAGCTGCTGTAACCTGTGAAATTATGTGGAGCCTTAACTGAGTATGGCTTTGTTCAAAGCAAATGTGACTATTCTTTATTTGTTAAATCTGATCAAAATGGTTTCATAGCTTTGCTTGTATATGTGGATGATATTGTTGTAACAGGAAGTAATATTCTTGAAATAAATAAAGTCAAAGAATTCTTAAATATTTTTTGGGTATAGAAGTTTTGGAAACCAATGAAGGGTTGTGTTTAAATCAAAGAAAGTATTGTCTAGAATTGTTGAATGATTTTGGTTTGTTAGGTTGTAAACCTATCAAAACACCTCTTGAAGTAAATATGACTATGAAACATAATTCTGACTCTAAACCTCTTGAGAATGTTTCAGTTTATCAAAAACTTATTGGTAAGCTCATCTATCTTACACTTACAAGACCAGACATATGTTATGCTGTTCAGTGTCTTAGTCAATTCATGCATGCTCCTCTTGTTGAGCATTTTCAGTTTGGTTTAAGAATTCTTAGATATCTTAAAGGTGCTCCTGGAAAAGGTATTCATATCAAAGGTTGTAAGTCTCCTCTTTTACTTGAAGCTTATGTTGATTCTGATTGGGCTAGATGCTTATCTACCAGAAAATCTATTACTGGTTATGCTGTTCAGTGTCTTAGTCAATTCATGCATGCTCCTCTTGTTGAGCATTTTCAGTTTGGTTTAAGAATTCTTAGATATCTTAAAGGTGCTCCTGGAAAAGGTATTCATATCAAAGGTTGTAAGTCTCCTCTTTTACTTGAAGCTTATGTTGATTCTGATTGGGCTAGATGCTTATCTACCAGAAAATCTATTACTGGTTATGCTGTTCAGTGTCTTAGTCAATTCATGCATGCTCCTCTTGTTGAGCATTTTCAGTTTGGTTTAAGAATTCTTAGATATCTTAAAGGTGCTCCTGGAAAAGGTATTCATATCAAAGGTTGTAAGTCTCCTCTTTTACTTGAAGCTTATGTTGATTCTGATTGGGCTAGATGCTTATCTACCAGAAAATCTATTACTGGTTATGCTGTTCAGTGTCTTAGTCAATTCATGCATGCTCCTCTTGTTGAGCATTTTCAGTTTGGTTTAAGAATTCTTAGATATCTTAAAGGTGCTCCTGGAAAAGGTATTCATATCAAAGGTTGTAAGTCTCCTCTTTTACTTGAAGCTTATGTTGATTCTGATTGGGCTAGATGCTTATCTACCAGAAAATCTATTACTGGTTATGCTGTTTATCTGGGAAATAATTTGATATCTTGGAAGAGTAAGAAACAGACTACAGTAGCTAAGTCCTCTGCAGAAGCAGAATATAGGGCTTTAGCTGCTGTAACCTGTGAAATTATGTGGCTTTTAAATCTTTTAAAAGATCTTGGTTTTGATAAAAATATGTTGCCTGTTGTTGTAAACTGTGATAGTAAATCTGCAATGCAGATTGCTGCAAATCCTGTCTTTCATGAAAGAACAAAACATTTTGAAATAATAATAATAATAATAATAATAATAATAATAATAATAATAATAATAATAATAATAATAATAATAATAATAATAATAATAATAATAACTAATAATAATAATAATAATAATAATAATAATAATAATAATAATAATAATACGAATTAATAATAATAATAATAATAATAATAATAATAATAATAATAATAATAATAATAATAATAATAATAATAATAATAATAATAATGATAATATAAAATAATAATAATAATAATAATAATAATAATAATAATAATAATAATAATAATAATAATATGAATAATACATATAATAATAATAATAATAATAATAATAATTATAATAAATATAAAATAATAATAATAATAATCTTACAAATTTTATTGTAAGATCTATCTTCTGTTGAATTTCTTACACATAGAACTTAGAATAAAAAAAACTAATTACGTAATGCAAAAGATAAATACAAATATAACTTTATATATTATTCAAAAACACGTCAAAAATAGATATGAGAAATGTTTGTAGTGTTTGTAACAATTGTTTGTTACATAGGAGGCATATTTGTATCGTATGGGCAAATCATTACATCTATGTCCTTTCCATACAAACTAGCAGAACACATGTGCAAAATGATCGAGTTCTATCAGATTGTTGTCGTTTGTATTTGCAGGAAATAATTGAAGTAGGGGATCTTATTCTTGAAGTAGAGGCTAACACGAGAGTATACTTTTGTTAATCATGATATTTCTGCTAGGTGAAAAAGTGTATTCTTTTACAACATAGTGAATATACTTTTGTTAATTTCAAGCTTATAATTATTGTGTATACTTTTGCTTTTTAGTTGGCAAAATCCCACGATATATATTTTTTTTAAAAAGGTGTGGATCATTTGCTCGCAACAGGGATCTAGCTTACGATATAACTAATTTACATTAAATAAATAAATATTTGATATTTACAAAGTCGTACATATTAATTATATTGAAATAGATTTTGAAAATGTACTAAATCTATTGATATTATATAGAATACCTTAAATATCATAGTGAAAATATATTGTTATTTTATGGGATTTAATCTTTTTTGTTAGATGTATGGAAGATTGGAATCTAAAAGATAATGTATTCTAAGAAAACAAAAAGTAAAAAAGATAAAAAAGTTTTGCTACATGTGTTAGAAAAGGAAAAAGAATATACGATTGTACTTTGGGCTCTTTCTATGATGATGCAGAAGTTATCCTGATATTTTTGTACAATTTGGGCCCCGATTGGCCTGTATATATTCCAATGGGTTTACATGTATTATTTACTTTCATTGATTGGATCAGAATCGACTGAGGCTAATTTAAAATTTAATCTGTTTAATGTCAAAATGATAAACATTAAGATGATGAAGCTACATATTACTTTATGTTAAACTTGGTTTTATTTCTAATATATACATCAAATAATTATCATAATTTGATTTTCTTTCTATTATTTTCCAAAATTTAAACTATTAAAATACTTAGATATTTAAATAACATTTAAGTCAAAAACTTTGAGTTAAAATGGTATCAAATGGCATGTTATCACTTTTAAAATACATGTTCTCAAACCTATTGATTATAGATTGAACTGGTATATCATCATGTCACCAGATGAAAATTATAAAGTCATAAGTTCAAACCATGTCAAAGACAAATGAAAAAATATATCTTATGCTCCAAATGTGAGATCAGAAGATTCCCATTTATTTATTTATTTTTACATGTTCTTGATACTTCAATACAATACTATATAGAAAACACATGTTAGGAAAAGTAAAATATCTCTCTATATAACTAAGAGATGATAGTTTTTTGATTAGTTGACAATTTTGAGAGAATGTCATGTAGGATTTTTTATTATGTGTCATAGTTACATTAATTTCCTAATTTTAAGCATTCCTTTAAAAATTATTCTTTATCCTAATCATCATTAATAAATAATAAAAAAGTAAAAAAGTAAAAAAAATAAAATTACATCATAACAATAACGAGTCGAATATATGATAGATATATATATATCTTAATCTTTTAAATCTCTTAAATTATTCACGTAGATTGTATTATATTTGTAATGCATTTTTTTTGATATATACGTAGGTTGCAATCTTTTAAACTATTAAACTAAATTTAATGTACATCTATTTTTTTACTTTTTTTAACGGCTTAATGTGTATTTATTAGCTAATCTATATCTCTCTAATTCTTTATATAACTAAAACAGGATATGTTTTTTCCTATGTGACACTTTTAGTTTATTTGCCACATTAAATTTTTAATAAGTTGTCATTTTCCATTTAATTTGCTATATTTATGTTGTCATGTATAATCTTAATCATCAATTCTAATCTTAATCATCAATCATAATCTTAATCATTAATATTTATTTTTCTATTTTCTATATTAGTATAAGATGTTTATATACATTATATTATATTATGTTTTTTTTATTAATTCAATGATAATTATATTTTTTCAAATGAGATTGTTTATTATATTATGTTTATTTTTTAAAAAGTATTTATTATATTATATTTAAAATATATATCATAATTTTTTTTTATGATTTATAAATATTTATGTCTCATTAGTCATGCTTTAACATATTTGACGTATATCAAATATTCATAAACTATAATTTTATTGCTTCCATCAGTCGTTATATTATCATAAATTATGAATAATCATAAACATCATTTTTTACCATTTAATTTGCTATATTTTTGTTGCTATGTATGATTTTAATCATCAATTTTAATCTTAATCATAATCATAATCTTAATCATTAATATTCATTTTTTAAATTTCTATAAGAGTCTAAAGTTTTTTTATTAACTCAATGATAATTATCTTCAAATTAGATTATTTATTATATTATATTAGTTATTTTTTTGAAAAGTATTTTTTATATTTATTTAATATATATTATAAAAAAGATTTATTTTATTTATTAAATATATATTATAAAAAAGATTTTTATGATTTATAAATATTTATTTTTCATTAGTTATGCTTTAATATATTTGACGTATATCATATATCCATAAACTATAATTTTTATTCTTTGCATCCGTCTTCATCTGACAGTATTTTATAATGTCATAAGTTATGAATAATAATGTAACTATCAATTATTATATTTTTTTATTTATGTTTTCATTTACTCCCACACAACGTGCGGGTTTAATATAGTAGTCTTATATTTTTGAATTAAAGTTCTAATTTTGTTTAAAAAAAATTTAGAAATTCGGATAAATATGTTAACTACTACCGGTTATCTTGAAAATAGTAGTTTCCTCTTTTCTTGAATACGATACGAGTGTATACATTTCATTTCCTCACACTCCACTTATGACATAACTTTTTCTCCGAACAACTGGTTTGGGGTGCTACTTCCTAGATACACTCGGGATTGAGCACTGCTATTCTGATAACCCAATTCGGTAGGGCGCGAACACTACCCCATACACCACCTCGGTGCCACCAGTTCCAAAAGAAACCTTCCGAAAACCCATTGTGAACAAATCTTATGAAGTCAAGGTTTGAACTTGGGACCTTACAATAATCAAACCCTTCCCTGTAACTTTGCATTATTCCCTACTACTCTTATCTAAGACCAATGATTCACTTATGACAGAATATGATTAAATGATGTAGTAGTATAGTTCTGTTAACTTTTTCCGTGATGTGCCTTTTATAGATAGCGGACATATTATTCTCTTGAAAAGGAGTTTGTACGTGATCGACAAACTATTTTATAGCTTCTTTTAATGCACATACACTAGCTCACAGTCTTTTTCTATAACAAAAGTGAATACTCTTGTTAAACAAATTAAATACTAAATTAATCAACCTAATTAAGTAAAATGGAACTAATTCCAAACATAAAAAAGAAGACCAAGTTTGGACAATTCGAGCCAAACAAACTTGTAACGTACATAAGTCAAATTCTTCCCAATGTTATAGGTAGGTCATTACTAAATGTTCTAGACTAATTGGTGGCTCATGTTTTGTCATCTTATATTTGTATTTGGTCACTTTTTGGTAATAATAAAAATATATTAATTGTTACTTGCATTCAAGAAATGGCAGAAATTGGATGATTATTATTATTTTTTTGTTTGGACATTGGTATCGCTAATTGGTAATTTACACATTTATATTCCATTGTTTGGACAATTCGACCCGAACAAACCTGTAACTGTAGGGTTACTTTTAGCCAATAGTCATTTTTTCATCTGAGTGTTTGTTTCTATTACAGATGGCTCAGAAACTTGATTGAACATAAAAGTAGAAAAAGGTCAACTAAGGAAAGGGGTGGAACAGGTTTCATGTAACTCACTTACTCTCTACAAGTTGGGTAACATCGTCTATTCATTTTTAATTAATGTTACATTAGTGTAATGTAATGTGATCACAAGTTCACATCCATTTATTCAAATTTGAAAAGTTTACAAATTAATTTGTGTATGATCCAATTTTTACATGTCTCTATTTACGTGAAGAAATATGATGTTACAAAATACAAATTGACTTTCACATTTTAATTTAAATGTGATTAATTTATATATTTCTAAAGTTGTAATAAAAAAAAATCCAAGTATGTATAAGTGTGAAATCGTTACATTTACTTGAATTTCTTTACACTTGTATATGTAAAACTTTTTATAACTATTTTTAAGTATAAAAAAACTGATAGTTTTTTCACACTTAAGAACAATTGTAAATGTCTCATGGAGGTTTTAGATTATGTTTACTACTTTTTTTAAAAACAAAGTATATATGTAATACGTTAGAGTCATTTATAAAATTTATTTTACACTATTAATTATGTTTTGCAAGTTGCTACTTTAATCATACATATAATAGCTAGGATTAGCAGCACTCTTTTTTATTCAATTCTGATCGAATTTGTTTGATGGAAATGCATTGTCGGCTTGAGACATAAGAATGAAAATAGTATTAGTTTAACAACAATACGACATTAAACCTAAAGAGGGTGAGTTCCATAGGGTAAAAGAAACAAACAACTAGCAAACAAATGACAACATTTGTTGTGTTTTTAAGGGTGGTTTTCTGTTACAAAAATATTGTGGGCTGGAGCTACACATGACCACATCGGCGCCGTGGTTTTCAGGGCTTTTTGTTTTCTTGTTTAATGTCATTTTCCACCCTCATAAAAATCAACTAATTACTTAAATGGAATGCATGAATAGGTTTTTTTTATCGGTTAATTTTGATCACTGACAGAACATTAAATATTATCGTGTTATCAATGGTTACTACTTACCACCGGATAATATTTCAATATCACAAAAAAACCGCCATAAGTAAAAGATCACCTTCTGAACCCACATGGAAAACCTTATTTTTTGTTTCATATGAAACTTAAATCCATAGTTTCCCCATTGTTAAAATCACTTGATGTCTCATCTTAACTACTTAAACCGAAAGTCATTGGCAAATATTTCAATACTTGTTAGGATCGAGATTTATTCTAATCTTGTGTTGAATATATGCGTAGTGATTATCAATAAGGAAGTCCTTTCATGAGAGTTTGGATTTGGGGAGACCGAAGTTCAAGTATTAGAAGGCTAGGTTTTTTCTTAATATGTTGTTGTGCCTTTGGGCGGATTATTAGGGGGTTTTCCTCCTATTAGGTATTGGGTGATGGAGCTCTCTAGCGTGTACATGGTTAAGACAACATAGTTTAGACCCTCCGTTGTAATATTCCGATTCGCACCTTTAAAAAAAAAGTTACATGGCCGGCTTTAAAATTGTTGCAACCAAGGTTGTTAAATTCAAGATTCTATTGGTGCCGTTCAAAAAAAATAAATAAATAAATTCAAGATTCTATTCAAGAACTCTTTTGTTTCGGCAACATCAAAAATTGTAAAACCAGATCGAGAGTAACGGGTTCTATATTGCGGTACTATTTAATTTGGATTCTTAAATTAGTTACTTCCATGTCCCGTAAGAATAAGTGTGTTGTTTTAAAAAAATTAAAATGCTAAACAGGCTGCACTTAACGTGCGTAAAAAAATTGTACTTTATATATCAAAAGCTCATCCCCTAAATTTTATGGTAAGTGTACAACTATTCAATGCACCTTAACTGCAGCCTTAAGGGCTGCGTTTAGTGAAACCCAAAAAATAATACAAAGTTATAGGAATATTGAACTATTTTTTGTTTAGTATTATCTTTGTTTATTATACAAAAACTCTTAAGAATCAATTTTGTAAAAAAATACATCTAAGAGTAAAACGATAAATTGATATGCTACTTGTTAAACCCAAAATGGAACTTGGAATTGTTTTTAGGCAAAAATTACTCAAATAATCAACTTATTAGACTTAAAATAATTAAGTTTTTTGTTTTGAAACACAATTGGATCACTGAATTATCATCGTGTCATGAGGAAACTCAGTAAAGATGACTAAAACCTCTTTTGTGAGATTCAAACCAATGACTTTATAGTCTCTAGGCCTTATCCCACTACCAAAATACCATTAGGCTATTAAGCCATTCGCACTTCCAATAATTAAGTTATAAAACTTTTATTCATAACCTCCAGTTTTAAGATCTTGAAAGTAATTGCACGATTAAAGTGAATAAATTTGTGAAAAAACTATAAAGGTCCCTATATGTGTGGGGGGATCAAGTTTAAATAGAATAGACGTATGTCCGCGCGATGCGACGGCGATGATGGTAGTGACGGCAGCAGTGGTGGTGGTGGCGGCGGTGGTGGTGGTGTGGTGGTGAATGTAAAATTAATTGATGTAAGAGGGGTTAATATGTTTATTTAAGGGTTGAAGGATATATATTGTAAGTTATTTCATTAAGGGTATTATACGTATATTAAATTAGTGAATAAAGAAGAGGGTAATATGGTTATTTCAAAATCTTAATTGCTTAAAGGGGGAAGAGTAGTTTGTTTTATATAGTAGTAGTATAGATAATATTATAGAAAAAATAAATAATTTTTTTATATAAAAAATACAACAATCGTTCAACATCATATTCGATACCGATAAAACATAGAAGCCATCATGATTTTTTGATTTTATTTATGATACATTAGTTATATATATATATATATTATATATATATATATTATATATATATATATATATATATATACTTACATGTTTATATAAATGTGTTATGTGATTCTTCTTGCATCAATTTATATCTTATACAATGGGAATAATTAGATAATAATTTATAGTGCAAAATCTGCTAACATGATCAATTCACAATGCAAATAATGGTTAGTTAATAAATTATTAGATTCAACACTTTTATTAGACACAAAACAACAAAAAGTTAATATATCCTATAGTTTATCATGAATACAACTAGTGATTTTCCTCCCGCATGATGCCGTTGGTGTTTATTTTCTAGCTAAGAGTAATATCAAAATCACAGCATCATAGATATGCTAGTAGGAAAATGAATAAAACCAGTGATTTTTCACCAGTAGTGTGATGCCATTGATCTTTAATTTCTAGCTAAGGTAATATCATAATCACAACATCATGTATATGTTAGTTGAAAAACTAACAAAGAAACAAAATGTGTATAAAATTTATAAGAGTAAATTATTTTTTCCATCCCTGAAGTTGACACATTTTTTACTTTTGATCCTTTAAGTGAAAAAAATATCAATTTTTACCTTAAACTTGGCAAAAATTTGCAATTGAAGTCCTTTTGCCAAACGGTGTTAAGTTTCAGCCGTTAACATCCGCACGTGCAAAATACGTGAGGGCATTAATGTCTTTTTCCCTTTACACTCGAGGTACTGAAAGTGCAAAATGTTGCATATTCAGGGACGAAAATTAAAATTTACTTTATTTATTATCATCATCTTCATCTCAACTAAATCCAACTGGTGATTATTATTCCGGTCATCTTCTCCGGCTAATTCCTGTCACGTCTCCGGCAAAATTTATGACATATGCAAAACTAATTTTAGGTTAATTAAGCTTTTTTATTGGTCAATAAGCGATCTCATCAGTTTTTTTTCTGTATATACGTACATAAAAGTTCGCATAAAAGCATGGTGGACAAAAAAATTACGACTGTCATCTTCTTTCACTAGAGAGGTCACTCCACTTACTGTTTACAATTTTTTTATCTTTTAAGTTTTTGGTTGTTTTCAAGTTCGTTGAACGTATATACACATGTGCAGACATGGATTTTCACTTGCAAATGTCATTTATACATGTAAAGACAACATGAAATGCGATTTGCACATGTACGCACATTATTATTCAGAAAAATATTAAAAACAAATGAAAATTAATAAACGGCCAAAATATTGAGTGAAATCTCTATCAAATGATGACGATATGAATATGATATTAGAAGAATACCCATATAAAATTTTAGTTTATCGATGTAAATGATTCGTAACATGTTAAGAATAACACAACAGGATTGTCAGCCAATAACCATTGCTAAAATGTTCAATGACATCTTACATGTATAAATCCCGAAACTATGTCAATATTTGTTGCCATAATCACATATTCATATGCATTGACAAGTTGAAGACATGCATAGTTGAATAACTCGACTCATTTATCATATGCATCGTTGAAAGGATGATAATTGCCCGAGTAGCATGGTTCTTGTGGAATTATTCAATACAAACAATATTGCAATTAAATTTCAAGTTGTAATATTTTTAGATAGGTTGAAATCATTTGAAAACAACAAAATTGGTGAAACCAGAAAATTAATCTCAACCATTCATTTTCAAGATCCGGATCTACTTTCTCTCTCTTCCCTCCCTCCTCTAATCCGTTTTCCAGAATCCGGCCACATCTCCGGCAGTCATCTTCATCTCCGGCAGCGGCGGCGTCATCTCTGGCCACATCTCCGGCTACAATCAGTTCGTTTTTTGGTGAATACGGTACGGGCGTTGCCCTTATCCGAACTAAAAGGGTTCTCACCGAAAGCATATGGGAATGATATATTTGATGGGCGGCGATCCAAGAAATGGTGGTGGTTGGATACGGTACGGGTCCCGCCCTTGCCGGCACCGTGGCTAAAAGAGAAGAGAGAAACAGATCGCGATGGTCGTGGTGGTGGTGGTCGCCGTCGCCATCGCCGGAGGATGATGGTGGTGGTCGGAGATGATGGTGGTGGTCGGAGATGAGTGGTGGTGGTGGCCGGAGATGATGGTGGTGGCCGGAAAGGAGGGAGGAGGAAGGAGAGTGGGTATTTAATCCTAGCCCTTAGATCAATAAAATGAATGGATATGATTTGTTTTCTAGTTTTCACAAAAAAGTTAGTTTGTAAATGAACATTTCATATTTTTAGAAATAGATAAGTAATTATTTATTGCTATATAAGTTATACGGATTAAGTAATCAAACCTACTTCCAAGGTTAGGGGAGTATATCAGTATACCAACCTGTTATTCATGAAGATATTTTAAGGTTCTACTATGAATTATGATTATAATCAACATAACTAGCTAAATAAGTATGTGCGGCAGAATTGACCAACTAACCGATGATTTTTTACCAATAAGTTACTCGGTACATACAAGATATTTGGACAATTAATTCTATTTATTGGCCGTTCAAAACTAAAATAAAATGTAAATGAAGTCATCATTGTTGACAGATACATCTAGAGTGTTATTTTACGGGTCATAGGTTTGACTCTTAATTGACATATTTGTATGGTTTTTCCTTAGAGATGTGAATTTGCAGAGTGCATGCTCGATTAAGATAATGTATTCTATCTTGAGTAACACTTATGATTGTATGGTGAGCTGGAGTATAATTCGAAATACGTGTTTCTCAAAGAAAAACTAAATTAGTATTAAAGTGTTATCATTGTTAATGAAATAAATAAGTAGATTTGCCCTTGATTACGTACAATTTTGTCTTTGTCACGAATTTGAATACTATTTTAGTTTATCATTTGATAGATGATTAGATACAAAAGTGTAAGTAGTTAAAAAACGTTCATGTCGTCCTGGTCTTAAAAAAGATTATAACATATACATCAAGATTTGGTGCCCATATATTACCCTTTAATTTTCTGCCCTTTCAATTTGTGAGTTCGATTCCCATATATTCAACAGAAGCTAACAAGTTGCTTAAAATACATATCGGTTGGTACATGAGATTCATGTGATCATAGAGCGTGGGATTTCAGTCAAATTATTCTTTTAGGAATCCTAACAACGTAAACTAACAAATTAAAAATTGTTATATTAGCAATTAAGGAAATAAATTTATTATTTTATAAAAGATTTTATTATATACGAGAGAAAGGTACCCGCGCATTGCGGCGGTGATGACGGGGTGGTGGTGTAATAGCGGTGGCGACGGTGGCGGTGATGAGGTGATCTACCTGACGGGCTCCGCCTTCGGATTTAAAAATTTATCGAAAGTATATCGAATGACCTCTCTAATGAAAGAGCATGAAATTTTAAGAACACCCATATAATTTTTATAATTTATCGATGAACGGTTTTTGAGATAAAAGATTTTGAATGAATTAGAGGAATAAAATGTGTATGGATGAGAGAAAAAAAAAATGAGTGATTGAGATTTGAGAAAAGATAAAAGTTATTATAGTTATTTTAGGTAAATATAGAATAAATAGAAGGGACATTTTAAGGAAGTAAATGTTGAAACTTAAAATTTTAGATAGGGGCTATTTGCTTTATAATATAGTATAGATAAGATATAAGATTTGGTCTCCAACCACTTTTCGCTTGTTTCCTTCATTCCAGGACCACAAAGACTTGAAAACAATGAAGGGGCGACTTAACTTTAACAATAGCGAGATGATACTACTGTAATTTTTTGAGTACTTATTAATCGTAATTGCTATCTCTTCGAGATGAGATAAAAAGAAGGAATGTGGACAGATGGAGGACAACTGATCACTTGGGTTACTTGATTAAAGTTTTAACATATGTTTGACAAGAACTTTTCAAAAGCTTTTTAGAAGTTTTAGATTTATATTTTGAACAATAAGTTCTTATTGTATTAAAAACTTTGTTTTGATGCAACTACCTTTAGTTTTATCTGAAAAAAAAAGCTCCAAAATAAAACACTAATTCAGGATCTTTTATTTTGGATGAAACTTTTAATTTGAAACAACACAAATACCTCTTGAAAGCTAGCTTACCAAAAACCTCTAAAAAAAACTCCAACTAACAGCTTTGCTTAAAAGCTACGACTTACAGCTTCAACTAAAAACTACAGTTACAAGCTACAGCTATCAGATATAGTTTTTTTTTGCCAAACATACCCATATTCTAATGTATATTGATGAGATGAGATGAGATGAGACGGTGTAGTTCAAAAAATAAACATAAAAAATATGAGATGGTTTCTTATTGTTTCTGGTCTTTAATCATCCCATGCTATCATAAGCTGAAAATTTCCGACACAAACTTGGTTAACACGACACGACATAATACAAAGCTAACAGGTTATGTGCCGTTAGCAGGTCGACGGAAAAATGATTAGTTATTTTGTCGTGTTTGTATTTTGAAAGGCGACATGATAAGACACGATAACAGGTTTAATGTCATAAACAAGACATGTTATTATTGTTCTTAATGGATGTTATGATTTAACTTTTATTAAAATATTTACTTTGACTTCATTAAGGATTAGACTCTTCCCAACCCTTTTGTCGTCAATGTTTATCTCAACCATTTCCTAAGTAAGTGATTAGCAAATCAACTTTTTCTCAAGTTATTTTTCAAAAAAACATGTTACTTTGTCCTCATGAGAAAATGCTAAAAACAATAAGTGGGGGCTTGTGTCATTTTCAACCAAGAGTTAAAAGAAATAAAGGATTTGTTTATATGGTAAATGTTCATTTGAATCCTTAATTTTTCATGAAACCCAAGGACCAAATCCTAGCCATTTGATCATCTCAATCAATGGCTAGGATTGAAACTTATGCCTTAATTAAAAAAAAAACACGGAGGGGCATATATGTAAATTTGCTTAACAAAAAAAAAACTTTTTTCCCCTTTCCTCCTCCTGATGGAAACACACACAAACACACACACACACACACACAAACACACACTCCCTCCCTCTCTTCTCCTCCTTGGACGGTGACCACCACCACCACCACCATCGCCGCCACCACCACCACCACCACCACTACAATCTGGATCTTCATCTCAAACCACTAGCAACAACAACAACAAGTGGAAGATGATGTTTTAGATATTATTAGAGTGATATTTTATGTAGTATATGTTTTTTATATAAAAAATGGATAAACAAACCATTTTTATCCATGATTTGTAGTTTTTTTCTCTTATTTTTGTTTTTTATATGATAAGAAGTTGTATTTTTGGTTGTTGTTGTTTAAAATTTTTATAATGAGTTTTGCCCACAAAGTGTTTGATGAAATGTCTAAACCAAAATGTATGTACTAAATCAAATTTGATTATATACGTATTTACTGATTGTACAGCCAATCATACTTGATTGTACATAGATCAATTCTAAAATTTGAATTTGTTAAATTTGTGTTTTGTAACTTTGTTTGTGCAATCAAATTTGATTATGTATTGAGTTTTTAGTTACCTGTGTGTTTGTGACTATATGTCTATAATCAAATTTGATTATGTGTTGATATTTTAGTGATTTCTATTTTTGCAACTTTATGTCTAGAATCAAATTTGATTATGTATAGAGATTTTAAAGATTTTGATTTTGTAACTTTGTTTGTACAATCAAATTTAATTTTGTATTGAGTTTATAGTTACCTGTGTGTTTGTGACTATATGCCTACAATCAAATTTAATTATGTGTTGATATTTTTAGTGATTTCAGTTTTTACAACTTTATGTATAGAATCAAAGTTGATTATGTATAGAGAATTTAGACAAAACAAATGAGTTCCATATCAAGAAACCTATTCAAAATCAAATTTGATTTTATGCATATGGTGTCAAACTTATACAAAATCAAATTTGATTTTGTGCACACATTGAGACAAAACAAATGAGTTCCATACAAAGAAACCTATTCAAAATCAAAATTGATTTTATGCATACGGTTTCAAAAACCTATACAAAATCAAATTTGATTTTATGCATACATTTAGACAAAACAAATGAGTTCCATAGAAAGAAACCTAAACAAGATCAAAATTGATTTTACGCATACGGTTTCAAAAACCTATACAAAATCAAATTTGATTTTGTGCACACATTGAGACAAAACAAATGAGTTCCATATCACTAAACTCATTCAAAATCAAAATTGATTTTACGCATACAGTGTGAAAAAGCTATACAAAATCAAATTTGATTTTATGCATACAGTTAGACAAAACAAATTTAGTCCATAGCAAGAAACCTACACAAAATCAAAATTGATTTTACGCATACGGTTTTAAAAACCTATACAAAATCAAATTTGATCTTGAGCACACATTGAGACAAAACAAATGAGTTCCATATCACTAACCTATTCAAAATCAAAATTGATTTTACGCATACAGTGTAAAAAGCTATACAAAATCAAATTTGATTTTATTCATACATTTAAACAAAACAAATTTAGCCATAGCAAGAAACCTACACAAAATCAAAATTGATTTTACGCATACGGTTTCAAAAACCTATACAAAATCAAATTTGATTTTGTGCACACATTGAGACAAAACAAATGAGTTCCATATCACTAACCTATTCAAAATCAAAATTGATTTTACGCATACAGTGTGAAAAAGCTATACAAAATCAAATTTGATTTTATGCATACAGTTAGACAAAACAAATTTAGTCCATAGCAAGAAACCTACACAAAATCAAAATTGATTTTACGCATACGGTTTTAAAAACCTATACAAAATCAAATTTGATCTTGAGCACACATTGAGACAAAACAAATGAGTTCCATATCACTAACCTATTCAAAATCAAAATTGATTTTACGCATACAGTGTAAAAAGCTATACAAAATCAAATTTGATTTTATTCATACATTTAAACAAAACAAATTTAGCTCATACCAAGAAACCTACACAAAATCAAAATTGATTTTACGCATACGGTTTCAAAAACCTATACAAAATCAAATTTGATTTTGTGCACACATTGAGACAAAACAAATGAGTTCCATATCACTAAACTCATTCAAAATCAAAATTGATTTTACGCATACAGTGTGAAAAAGCTATACAAAATCAAATTTGATTTTATGCATACAGTTAGACAAAACAAATTTAGTCCATAGCAAGAAACCTACACAAAATCAAAATTGATTTTACGCATACGGTTTTAAAAACCTATACAAAATCAAAATTGATTTTACGCATACGGTTTTAAAAACCTATACAAAATCAAATTTGATCTTGAGCACACATTGAGACAAAACAAATGAGTTCCATATCACTAACCTATTCAAAATCAAAATTGATTTTACATACAGTTTTAACATTATACATAAATCAAAATTGATTTTACGCATACAGTGTAAAAAGCTATACAAAATCAAATTTGATTTTATTCATACATTTAAACAAAACAAATTTAGCTCATACCAAGAAACCTACACAAAATCAAAATTGATTTTACGCATACGGTTTCAAAAACCTATACAAAATCAAATTTGATTTTGTGCACACATTGAGACAAAACAAATGAGTTCCATCCGCTCTGAAATGGGTGTCCTTTTTAGGGTTTTAGAATGCGTCCCTCCCCCTCCGAATCAAATTTGATTTTCCACGTCCCTCCCCTACTAAATCCCGCTCTAGGGTTTAGGGTTTGAAGGTCGAGGGTTAGCCGTTAGGCTAACCTTACGACTTCAAACCCTAAACTAAAGCGCGGGGCCGAAGGCCCCCGTGATCACACTTCCCCCTCGGATTCGCTTTTAGCTCCCAAGGGTTTAGATTTTAGGGTTTTAGAATGCAACTTTTCTAAAATGTATGCATAAAATCAAAAAATGATTTTGCATAGATTTTTAACATTATACATGTGAAATCAAATTTGATTAGCAATTAAGCTTTAGTTTAGGGTTTGAAGTCGTAGGGTTAGCCTAACCGTGATCACACTTCCCCCTCGGATTAGCTTTTAGCCCCAAGGGTTTAGCTTTTAGGGTTTTAGAATGCAACTTTTCTAAAATGTATGCATAAAATCAAAAATGATTTTGCATAGATTTTTAACATTATACATGTGAAATCAAATTTGATTAGCAATTAAGCTTTAGTTTAGGGTTTGAAGTCGAAATCAAATTTGATTAGCAATTAAGCTTTAGTTTAGGGTTTGAAGTCGTAGGGTTAGCCGTTAGGCTAACCCTACGACTTCAAACCCTAAACTAAAGCGCGGGGCCGAAGGCCCCCGTGATCACACTTCCCCCTCGGATTAGCTTTTAGCCCCCAAGGGTTTAGCTTTTAGGGTTTTAGAATGCAACTTTTCTAAAATGTATGCATAAAATCAAAAATGATTTTGCATAGATTTTTAACATTATACATGTGAAATCAAATCTTGATTTTGCATAGATTTTTAACATTATACATGTGAAATCAAATTTGATTAGCAATTAAGCTTTAGTTTAGGGTTTGAAGTCGTAGGGTTAGCCGTTAGGCTAACCCTACGACTTCAAACCCTAAACTAAAGCGCGGGGCCGAAGGCCCCCGTGATCACACTTCCCCCTCGGATTAGCTTTTAGCCCCCAAGGGTTTAGCTTTTAGGGTTTTAGAATGCAACTTTTCTAAAATGTATGCATAAAATCAAAAATGATTTTGCATTGATTTTTAACATTATACATGTGAAATCATTTTTGATTAGAAATTAAGCTTTAGTTTAGGGTTTGAAGTCGTAGGGTTAGCCTAACCGTGATCACACTTCCCCCTCGGATTAGCTTTTAGCCCCCAAGGGTTTAGCTTTTAGGGTTTTAGAATGCAACTTTTCTAAAATGTATGCATAAAATCAAAAATGATTTTGCATTGATTTTTAACATTATACATGTGAAATCAAATTTGATTAGCAATTAAGCTTTAGTTTAGGGTTTTAGAATGCAACTTTTCTAAAATGTATGCATAAAATCAAAAATGATTTTGCATTGATTTTTAACATTATACATGTGAAATCAAATTTGATTAGCAATTAAGCTTTAGTTTAGGGTTTGAAGTCGTAGGGTTAGCCGTTAGGCTAACCCTACGACTTCAAACCCTAAACTAAAGCGCGGGGCCGAAGGCCCCCGTGATCACACTTCCCCCTCGGATTAGCTTTTAGCCCCCAAGGGTTTAGCTTTTAGGGGTTTAGCTTTTAGGGTTTTAGAATGCAACTTTTCTAAAATGTATGCATAAAATCATAAATGATTTTGCATTGATTTTTAACATTATACATGTGAAATCATTTTTGATTAGAAATTAAGCTTTAGTTTAGGGTTTGAAGTTGTAGGGTTAGCCGTTAGGCTAACCCTACGACTTCAAACCCTAAACTAAAG
Source organism: Erigeron breviscapus (assembly GCA_034093135.1). Classification (NCBI taxonomy): domain Eukaryota; kingdom Viridiplantae; phylum Streptophyta; class Magnoliopsida; order Asterales; family Asteraceae; genus Erigeron; species Erigeron breviscapus. The sequence continues at coordinate 13,685,472 of CM067175.1, read as the reverse complement.
CGCGGGGCCGAAGGCCCCCGTGATACGACTTCAAACCCTAAACTAAAGCGCGGGCCGCAGGCTCCCGTAATCACACTTCCCCCTCGGATTAGCTTTTAGCCCCCAAGGGTTTAGCTTTTAGGGTTTTAGAATGCAACTTTTCTAAAATGTATGCATAAAATCATAAATGATTTTGCATTGATTTTTAACATTATACATGTGAAATCATTTTTGATTTTGTATATGTTTTCCCCAATGTATGCGTAAAATCATTTTTGATTTTGAATAGTTGATTTTGAATTGGTTTTTCACAATGTATGCGTAAAATCATTTTTGATTAGAAATTAAGCTTTAGTTTAGGGTTTGAAGTCGTAGGGTTAGCCGTTAGGCTAACCCTACGACTTCAAACCCTAAACTAAAGCGCGGGGCCGAAGGCCCTCGTGATCACACTTCCCCCTCGGATTTGATTTTGAATAGGTTTAATGAAATTCCATATATCTACACAAACAAATGAAATTCCATCAAATTTGATTTTGAATAGGTTTAATGATACCGAACTCATTTCTTTTGTCTAGATGTATGAATAAAATCAAAAATGATTTCGTATGGGTATTTCACAATGTATGCTTAAAATCATTTTTGATTTTAAATGGGTTTCTTGGTATGTAACTCATTTTGTTTTGTCTCAATGTGCTATACAAAATCATATATGATTTTGTATAGCTTTTCCCCAATGTATGCGTAAAATCATTTTTGATTTTGAATAGTTGATTTTGAATTGGTTTTTCACAATGTATGCGTAAAATCATTTTTGATTTTGAATAGTTGATTTTGAATTGGTTTTTCACAATGTATGCGTAAAATCATTTTTGATTTTGAATTGGTTTTTCACAATGTATGCGTAAAATCATTTTTGATTTTGAATAGTTGATTTTGAATTGGTTTTTCACAATGTATGCGTAAAATCATTTTTGATTTTGAATAGTTCATTATATATATGTTTCCCCAATGTATGCATAAAATCATTTTTAATTTTGAATAGTTGATTTTGAATTGGTTTTTCATAATTTATACGTAAAATCATATATGATTTTGAATAAATTTTTCATAGTGTATGCTTAAAATCAATTTTGATTTTGAATAAGTTTATTTGTACGGAAGCATATACAAAATCATATATGATTTTGAATATGTTTAATGATACCGAACTCACTTTTTTTGTCTAGATGTATGAATAAAATCATATATGATTTTGATGGGTATTTCACATGTATGCTTAAAATCATTTTTGATTTTAAATGGGTTTCTTGGTATGTAACTCATTTTGTTTGTCTCAATGTGCTATACAAAATCATATATGATTTTGTATAGCTTTTCCCCAATGTATGCGTAAAATCATTTTTGATTTTGAATAGTTGATTTTGAATTGGTTTTTCACAATGTATGCGTAAAATCATTTTTGATTTTGAATAAATTTTTCATAGTGTATGCTTAAAATCAATTTTGATTTTGAATTTTTTTACAATGTATGCGTAAAATCATATATGATTTTGTATATTTTCTTGACAATGTATGCGTAAAATCATATATGATTTTGTATAAGTTTTTCACACTGTATGCATAAAATCAAAATTGATTTTAAATAGGTTTTTCCAATGTATGCGTAAAATCATTTTTGATTTTGAATTTTTCTCAAATTTATACGTAAAATCATATATGATTTTGAATAAATTTTTCATAGTGTATGCTTAAAATCAATTTTGATTTTGAATAAGTTTATTTGTACGGAAGCATATACAAAATCATATATGATTTTGAATATGTTTAATGATACCGAACTCACTTTTTTTGTCTAGATGTATGAATAAAATCATATATGATTTTGTATAGGGTTTTGACACTCTATGGGTAAAATCATTTTTGATTTTAAATGGTTTTATTTGTATGGAACTCATTTGGTTTTGTCTCAATGTGTTATAAAAATCATATATGATTTTGTATAGGTTTTCCCCAATGTATGCGTAAAATCATTTTTGATTTTGAATAGTTGATTTTGAATTGGTTTTTCACAATGTATGCGTAAAATCATTTTTGATTTTGAATAGTTCATTATATATAGGATTTTCACACTATAAGAGTAAAATCAAATATGATTCTAGGCATAAGAACACAAGTAACTAAAACCTCAATACAAAATCAAATTTGATTGTACAAAACAAAGTTACAAAACACAAATCTATAGAATCTATATACAAAATCAAATATGATTTTACACATACAGTTACAAAAACAGAAATATCTATAATCGAATTTGATGTTACTCATACATTTCCACAAAACAAATGGAGTTTATATCCACAAACCTTTACACCAAAAAATTTAATTCAGAATCATAAAGTTGATTAAATCATATTATCAAACATTGATTTAGACATTTCATCAAACACCTTATGCAATACTCAATCAAATGTGATTTGATATTAAATCATATATAAGAAACTTTGGTTTAGACATTTCATCAAACACCTTGTATGCAATATTGTACCAAACAACAAAGTCAATTGAATAACTAATAAAATTTAACAAGTTCAAATGTTAGAATAGATCTAATCACATATTATCAAATTACATTTGATTATCACCTGAGAAAATTCGAATTTACATAACAAAAAGTCGTAATATTCGTATTCAATACATCCTTCATTGATATTAACATCTCAAGATCCATTGATGATGACTGATGAAGATGATGATGACGACGGAAATGATGGCTGTGCCATTTCGATTGGAACGCGACGGTGACCTAAACACGATGGGGGTGGTGGTGGTGGTGATGGTGGTGATGTTAGTGGTGATTTTCCAAGAGGGGGAGTGAGAGAGAAAGAGAGATCTCTGTGTGTGTGTGTGTGTTTGGAACTAGATAGCAAAGAAGTGGGATAATGTGTCAAATGACGAAAATACCCCTCCGTGTTTTTTTTTAATATCAGCCGTAGATCTGTTTTGATCCAAGGGCTGAGATTTAGCCCTTGGGTTTCACCAAATTTTATGTTTTCACATGAATACAACTCTTTATATATTAATAATAGAGTATAATAAAATATTTGAGAAATTGGTAAGAAAAAACTATGAGAAAAGTTCATGGTGGTAGTTATATTTATAGAAATATAAAATAAGAAAGAGATAATGTAACGTTGATATGATAGTGAGAAAGACGTTGAGTAAGGCCAAGATCTTACCAAATGCAACGTGTTTCACATTTTCATAAATGTGTTTTCAAGAAAACCATTGGCATGACAATTTTCTGAAGCATAATCTTTTAAATCATCTCGTGTGTCCTTGTGAGAAAATGAAAAAAAAAAAAGAAGATTTGGTGGGCTAACTTTTGTTTTCAACTTATATTAATAGTAAAAATATGTTTCTTGTAAGTTATATCAAGTTATTTGTAAGTTATATCAGGTTATTTGAGTACAAGCGGTTAAAAAATAACAAAAAAGCAAAAAAACAAAAAATAAAAAAGATTATTTGACTAAAAAGTGAAAAATTTATATGATTGGTAGTGATATTTTATGCAATTTGGAATGAGTAAGATCTAATGTGACACTCGCTCCGAGCGCATGACATTGCAAGCCACGTGGCTCTACTCAAGCTACATTTTCAACCAATTCCCTTTAATGTCACCGGACTCGCCCTACTTTTACCCTTTTCCGCCCATAAACGATCATTTTGTTGGCATTGTAAGTCATACTGCTTCATTCAAGCCACACTACATTCTAATAATTAAAATTTAAAAAACCAGTTGTTGTGGGGTGGGAAATAGCTGTTGAATGCATGTAATGTTCAGATTTAGTGTTGTTTCAGTCAGAGGTGATACCAGAAAAAATCTCAAAGGGGGCAAAATTAAAAAATCCATGAAAAATAAATATAAAAGGGGTCAAAATGTTAAAAAGCTATAGGAAATTTCTAAAATTAATGAAAAATTTAAAAATACATGACAAAATTGAAATTTTGAAGGAGGCATTGGCGCTCTTTGCCCCCCATGTGGTACCGCCACTGGTTTCAGTCATGGCTTCCCAAACCATGAATCATCAAACCGAACCCAAGTTACGACCTCGGGTGGGTTGGGTCTAACCGTGCCTTGAAGCCGTTGGTGTTGCCAACATTCATAAAAAGAGGTGAGGGTTAATTGGGGAAGACCTTATGTTAAATACAAGAGTTAATTTCATTACATACCCTTGTGGCATGTCATATTATCAAGTTTCACCCCTGTACTTTTTTTTGTCATTACATCACCCTAAGGTGACTTTTTGCTTCATTACGTACCCCTCCCTCTAACAGACATTTATGGGTTTCCGTTAAGCCCTTCATGTGCATTGCAAATGAGGACATTTTAGTCCTTTCAACCCAAACTCTTCTATAACCATTATTGTAACATCCCGAACTTTTTAATTAACGGTTGACTTGAGTCGTTAAGTCAACACAACGTGTCCGTTAAGTCTCTAGGAGATTTAATGCTTATATGTGATTAATATGCTATATGTGTGAGGCTTCAATGCCTTAATGATGTATATGTGTTTAAGATGTCAAAGATGATTATATGTGTTTAATATGTCGAGAAGTATTCCCGTTAGGTTGTTTAAGCCTTAGATGTGAAGATGTAAAGTTGAGGGCTTAAGTGTAAGCTTTGGGAAAGTGTGTCCAGCTTTTAGGGGTCAATTAGGCTAACCTAATTAACACTTAATCAGTTCTTAATCCCTTTTGTGCCTCTCCAAACCGTTCCCCTCCTTCTCATATGATTCCTTTGCGAAAATCCTTCAAACGTGTTGATTCGGGTGTGATTGATCAAGCCTTTTGCATCCTTATTGTAATCTCCAGGTAGAAAAGGTATACAACATTGATTTTATATCATTTCAATTATATAATCAGATCCATAACTGATCTAGGTCATTAGAGGATCAATTGATGTCAAAATCGTGAGTTTTAATCGATTCGTTGACCTAAAATGTTTGATTATGTGATGCAAATCAAGAAAGGATTAATCAATGATTTTATTGCATCATTATGGTCTTAAAATGATGAATTTTGAGGTACAAAAGTCGTTCATAAGGTTTGGGGTCGTTTGGGGTGTGTTTGGTTAAGTTTTGGAGGTTAAAAATGAGGTTTGTGCAGATTCGGGGCCAGTTGCGGCGCAACTACTAAGTTGAGGCGCAACTGGAATGCAGTGACTTAAGTTGCGACGCAATTTGCCCATTGCGACGCAATAGCGACAGAATTTTCAAAAGGCCATAACTTTTGAACCGTAACTCCGTTTTTGACAAATAAGCTATCCACGGAATCGTGAGAGAGTCTACTTTCTAATGGTAATGATTTTAAAAGATGATTATGATGTCAAGTTTCCAGAAAGGTTAACTTAGTGAGTGAATGCCGAGTTCCGTCGAGTTATGTAAGCTCTAAAGTATTAAACGAACCTCCGATGCATCAAGCATTGTTGTGAGTCATATATATAGGTATTTAGACATGATTCATGACCATAAGTAAGTGGGTTTTTTGGTTAGCTCATTTATTGGTCGTTCAATGATTATAGGTAGTCGGGAATACTTGCAAAGCTCGGTAACTTATGTATCATTTGTTGTGCGCTTCTACGAGGTAAGATACACTACTTTTACACGCTGAGGGTTCAACAAAAACATGGTTTTCATATAATAATTTCCCAAATGTTATCTTGATTGCTTATGGGTATTCAGGGTTACACGGGAGGTGATATGGGCTATGTACATGACTATTGAGGCCTGAAATGCAGTCCCTATGATATGAAATGTTATGCAATGATATGAGATGTAATGATATGAGATGTAATGATATGCTATGAAATGTTATGCAATGATATGAGATGTAATGATATGCTATGAAATGTTATGCAATGATATGAGATGTAATGATATGCTATGAAATGCTATGTAATGCCTTGAGATGAATTGAAATGTGATATATGTTGATGATATGTGATATGTCCATGTCGTGACTTATGTCACATTTAATGAGATGTATATGTTATATGATATGCGTGACTTATGTCACATTAATAGATGTATATGTTATATGATATGCGTGACTTATGTCACATTTAATAGATGTATATGTTATATGATATGCGTGACTTATGTCACATTAATAGATGTATATGTTATATGATATGCGTGACTTATGTCACATTTAATGAGATGTATATGTTATATGATATGCGTGACTTATGTCACATTTAATAGATGTATATGTTATATGATATGCGTGACTTATGTCACATTTAAAGATGTATATGTTATATGATATGCGTGACTTATGTCACATTTAATGAGATGTATATGTTATATGATATGCGTGACTTATGTCACATTAATAGATGTATATGTTATATGATATGCGTGACTTATGTCACATTAATGAGATGTATATGTTATATGATATGCGTGACTTATGTCACATTTAATGAGATGTATATGTTATATGATATGCGTGACTTATGTCACATAATAGATGTATATGTTATATGATATGCGTGACTTATGTCACATAATGAGATGTATATGTTATATGATATGCGTGACTTATGTCACACTTTCAAAGATGATATGTGAAAAAGATATGAAAGATGACTAGGCACATTTAGGGTGGTTCATCCTATTATGATGATGTTTGATGTGATGATATGTTATGTGAGATGTAATGTATGATGTGATTTGTGCCTTAACGATTCAAATGACTTTTCTATAAAGTTTTAAATGGACAAATGTTTTATTAATGATGTGTTATCTTACTTAGCTAATTCGTTAGCTAACACTTGCTCTTTTTAAATGTGTTGTGCCCTCAGGTCCAACATTAGTGAGCAGGTAGATGTGAGAAGATGTGAGGCATGGGTAGATGATCTTGAAGCTGGCTGTAGTTTACCCATAGTGGCTGCTCATTTTAGACATTTGTTTTATGTTAAGATGTTTATGTCTTGAATTGATATTGTGATCGGTTGTTTAATGTTGGGCAACCGATGGGTTTCCAATTGAACCTATTTTGATGATATGGCTAGTAACACCAAATAATAAATGAACCAAACAGATTCTTTTGGTTTGGTCTTTTAAAGTTTACTTCCGCTTTTCTTTGACGCCGTTAGGCGAAAATTTTTGGAAATCCATATTTTTTAAACGACGGGTGTTACAAGTTGGTATCAGAGAAATGGTTTAAGTGAACCAATGATTATAAGACCATAGGATTTGGACTTAAACCGTAAGATCAGACATGCTAGGCTTAAGTAGTTGAGCTTTAGCCTTAAGATGAGATGTTGTTAGGACAGGTTGGGATGAGTGAGAGTGTAGGATTAAGGCTATATGATGATTGATTGATGATATGTTATTGTGTTTTTAGCCTTTATTCTTCCGTTTCTCGCTTTTCCGTCACTAGATTATTCTATTGCTACGATAGACGGTCCCCGAGGTGATGTGCTATTTCCCTATCTGAATTTGCTAAATGTGCGCTGTAATTTATGAGTGAAGTGGTTGAAATGAAAGGAAATTTGTTGGATTAGGTGAAATGGTGTCCCGTCAATGGTGTCCAACCCACGAGGTTAGTGACAAGGACCGCAACGAAAATGAGATGTTGTATGGATGATAAGGATTATGTGAATGGAATTGGTGAAAGAATGTGATACACAAATGTGGTAATTAACATGCATGTGAAGTGATACAATTACAGTTATGGTCCGGAACATAATTGCAAGCGTATCACGACGCGAGCGTGTTTGTATGGCCATACTTGTGTTGACCGGAGTAGAAAGTAACGAAGTTGGTAAGATTTCTATGAAGTGATGTATTATGTTGTTGAGCCCACGGGCTTAAAGGACTTGGATTTGAAGTTTGACGAGTAGAGTTGATGCTGGATACTTGAAGGGTTATAAGTAGGTGACGCATAGAAGGGTTACCAGGCACACGTTTGGAAGGATACGACTACAATTCCGGTCGCGAACGTAATTGTAAATGTATCACGACATGTGTGTGTTTGTGAGACTGTGTCTGTGCTGATCCGAATGAAGTGAATGTGGGGATGATGGAATCACTGGATGATAGCATATTTAACCACGTGAGGAGTAGTCAGGTATCTATGGATTAAAGAATGATGAAGCTAAGGCGAGTAAAGAAGTTAACACTAAAGTCGATTGAACCCTTAACCATGAAACTCTTCCATTCCATGAACCCTACGTTAGGATGTGAGGCTACATTCGAGTTGCGAAGCGTTAAAATTGTGCTTGGGATTAAGGTTTGGAGTTTGGAAAATAATTCGTTTAAAGGTATAAAACCTGGGGTACTTGGTCGGACTAGACGACGTGCGGCGCATATTTTGGTCTGTTTTGGATTTACGACTCGTTTAGCTTTGATTTCGCTACGGGATGATATATGACGAATGGGACAAGTACCTACAGGTAGAGATTCTTCCTTATATCGCATGAGTGTAAAGGTGATGTTGATATCTTATATTTGTACAAAAATTTTATGTATGACTGCTTCTCAAGATAAGGAGTTTGTCCCTTAAGAAAAGTTAAGACGTTGGATGATGGAGTTATTTATAGTCTCTTAAAGCAGAAGAAGTAAAAGTTTTTAAGAACATCTTATTCCGAATTGATCATGTTTCTCGCCTATGTGATTCATCCATGTAAGGAAAATGTTATATTTCTAAAGTGAGGCCACTCGTAGTTTTGAGATGTACTATTAATGTTCCCAGTTTCATTGCGAACATGAGGTCGAGCCTCAAGTGATGTATGTCTAGTGCTATTTTCATGCAAACGCGCCTTCTGTTTTGTTCTCCATTATAGGAAGAAGTTAATGTTTTAGATTGTGGGATGTATTTCTTTTATAAGATAGATTTATGATGTTGCTACCATTTGTGGATGATGAAAGTCTTTGATATGTATGAATTTAAGGAATCAAGCCTAGAGTTTTCTCTAGATCGTTTAGTCAATACGTCTAACAAGGAAAATCTTGCCTATTCTAAGTATGACGAAGAACATTATGTTTGCGTAAAGAGCGTTATTACGATTTTCAACTTCGAAGAGGCTTAGTTTTAAATTCGTCAAAAGTGAGTAAAAGTTAAGGGAGCAGCTGATGCTTAATGTTAAAAGGAACAAAGTTCTATATATTAGCTAAGTCCGTGGTTGCGAGGTTATAGTGAGTGCTTGACTACGACGATTTAGCTCAAGATAACGTTCTTTGAGACAAAGAATGTAGTAGAAATGGAGCATAGTCAGAAGAGGTGAGATGAACCATCATGAAGCAATACGTTTAAAAGTAAGATTTCAGTATCCGAGAGCGAAATGACCAAAAAGTTGTACTTGAGGAGGCTTATGAACCGTGGTAACATGCTTATTTGGATGCCGCCTGAAATGTGATACGACCTATTATGATACGAGGTGTAGTAAATTTTATATGTTGACGTGTGATAGGGTTAAAAAGCCAAGATTTAGACACCGAAAGTTTTATTACAATGTAATTATTTAATGATCTTTAAACGGAAGTGAAGAGTCACGTTATCATGGACCAAGAGACAAAGTTGCGTGGGAAGCTAAAGGTATTGATAATGATATGAGCCATGAGTAAACAGGTTGTCCGAGAATGTTTACTTCCTGGTGAACTAATGCACCGTTTCATTGGACATGAAAGAAAAGATGTATGTTAAAGAAGTTCTCTTAAAGTGTGAAAGCTAATTGTTGAATGCTTCAAATCAAGACGGCCGTTATGTAAATAAATTTCAAGGATGTTTTGGCAAGTATGAAGGGAATGGTGAACTCAAATGATGCCTATCACTCCTAGATTGATGGGAAAGAGAAATAATGATTTAGAAACTCAGGAAAATCATATGATTGTGCGATGGTGCATCGAGATTTATCGTTGTGTTCATATGCAACCATGGTTATGCCATAGACGTTGGATGTCTCTTCATGATACGACATGTTATTGAAAGGAAAGTTGTAGAGCCAAAGGTCATGAAGATAATAGTTCATAAAGTTGGATCGTTAAAGAAGTGTTCTGATTAGCTCAAAAGTGACTGAAGGTTTTGTGGTGAGCAAAGAAAGCTTATTATGAACAAAGTGGGTATTATGGTCTAACCATAAGACTCTATGGAGGGATATGTTATGCATCGAAAGTTATGGCGAGTCGACCCTTTGTTCAAATGAATCATGTGAGTTATGGTAGCAAGTTAATAAGGATACGCGTATGAGGGGCTTAATCGCCAAATGTAATGTGGGTACTACTTATGAAAGTTGAAGAAATGAGTTGATTACTTGGTTTGATTTAAATATTGAACCAAATAAATGGCGAAACGGATGAAATGTAAAGTGAAAGTAGAAAAGACTATGTAAGAAGTTCAATGAGTTTGGCTATGTTAAGCTGAAGAGACCCATAGGTCCTAATATTATATTCATCCAGGTGGTACAAAGGTGTATGCTGATTTGAAGCCCATTTTATGATGGCCAAATGTCAGGAGTGATGTGATAGTGTGTGTACCAAAAATGTGTGACTTGTGCTCAAGTCAAACCTGAGCACCGAACGCTATATGGAAAAATGCAACAATTGGTTATTCCGAAGCAGAAATGTATTTATATGATGACTACGGATTATGTGACGAAGTTGTTTATAACCCCTAAGGACAATGATGTGATATGAGTCGTTGTAGACTAGTTGATAAAAAAATGCTTTTTCTTCTCGTTACTCATGAGTATGTGCACGTGGTGAAGCTTACCACTTTCTATATAGGTGAAGTAAGCATGGAGTTCCGTTATTTAATGTGTATGACCTTCATAAAAGGGTAAACTCTAGAAGATATATGATATGTGCTTGTGTATTGCTTTTAGATGACATCCATAGTACTTTCGTGAGTGTTATTGAACATATGCCGTGATGATGAAACCGATGTGACTCCATTGGAAGATGGGAGTATTGGTGCTAAGAAAGTGATTGTATATGAGCCATTTAAGATTCTTGGCTTAAGTAAATAAGCTTATTGTGAAGCAAATTGACCTTATGTTTGCGAAATGGAGGCATACTCTTGGAGAAAGTTTGATTATGGGAAACCGAGTCCGTAATGCGGGGGAACTAACCTCACCTATTGGATGCTGAAGTGATTCCGAGGACGGAATCCTCTTAAGGGGGAGGTAATTGTAACATCCCGAACTTTATAATTAACGGTTGACTTGAGTCGTTAAGTCAACACAACGTGTTCGTTAAGTCTCTAGGAGATTTAATGCTTATATGTGATTAATATGCTATATGTGTAAGGCTTCAATGCCTTAATGATGTATATGTTAATGTGTTTAAGATGTCAAAGATGATTATATGTGTTTAATATGTCGAGAAGTATTCCCGTTAGGTTGTTTAAGCCTTAGATGTGAAGATGTAAAGTTGAGGGCTTAAGTGTAAGCTTTGGGAAAGTGTGTCCAGCTTTTAGGGGTCAATTAGGCTAACCTAATTAACACTTAATCAGTTCTTAATCCCTTTTGTGCCTCTCCAAACCGTTCCCCTCCTTCTCATATGATTCCTTTGCGAAAATCCTTCAAACGTGTTGATTCGGGTGTGATTGATCAAGCCTTTTGCATCCTTATTGTAATCTCCAGGTAGAAAAGGTATAACAACATTGATTTTATATCATTTCAATTATATAATCAGATCCATAACTGATCAAGGTCATTAGTGGATCACTTGATGTCAAAATCGTGAGTTTTAATCGATTCGTTGACCTAAAATGTTTGATTATGTGATGCAAATCAAGAAAGGATTAATCAATGATTTCATTGCATCATTATGGTCTTAAAATGATGAATTTTGAGGTACAAAATTCGTTCATAAGGTTTGGGGTCGTTTGGGGTGTGTTTGGTTAAGTTTTGGAGGTTAAACAATGAGGTTTGTGCAGATTCGGGGCCAGTTGCGGCGCAACTACTAAGTTGAGGCGCAACTGGAATGCAGTGACTTAAGTTGCGACGCAATTTGCCCATTGCGACGCAATAGCGACATAATTTTCAAAAGGCCATAACTTTTGAACCGTAACTCCGTTTTTGACAAATAAGCTATCCACGAAATCGTAAGAGAGTATACTTTCTAATGGTAATGCTTTTAAAAGATGTTTATGATGTCAAGTTTCCAGAAAGGTTAATTTAGTGAGTGAATGTCGAGTTCCGTCGAGTTATGTAAGCTCTAAAGTATTAAACGAACCTCCGATGCATCAATCATTGTTGTGAGTCATATATATAGGTATTTAGACATGATTCATGACTATAAGTAAGTGGGTTTTTTGGTTAGCTCATTTATTGGTCGTTCAATGATTATAGGTAGTCGGGAATACTTGCAAAGCTCGGTAACTTATGTATCATTTGTTGTGCGCTTCTACGAGGTAAGATACACTACTTTGACACGCTGAGGGTTCAACAAAAACATGGTTTTCATATAATAACTTCCCAAATGTTATCTTGATTGCTTATGGGTATTCGGGGTTACACGGGAGGTGATATGGGCTATGTACATGACTATTGAGGCCTGAAATGCAGTCCCTATGATATGAAATGTTATGCAATGATATGAGATGTAATGATATGCTATGTAATGATATGCTATGAAATGTTATGCAATGATATGATGATATGATATGAGATGTAATGATATGCTATGAAATGTTATGCAATGATATGAGATGTAATGATATGCTATGAAATGCTATGTAATGCCTTGAGATGAATTGAAATGTGATATATGTTGATGATATGTGAAGTGTGCATGATTACATGGCTTGTTCATCTAGTTCACTAGACTTATTAAGTTGCCATGACACGTGCACGTTTAAAGGCCCAAATGTAAAAGATGAATATGTGATGATGTTTAGGTAATGTGGACACCTAAACTATATGTGATGCAAACCGAGCTCGTAAATGATGTGAGAAGTGTTAAGCTTAACCCGTACTTGCCTTTGCCCGGCTGGTGCGTATATGTGGTTGCTTGGGTGGCTCCTTGCAACATAATTACGTGGTTTGAGTATCTCCGGGTGGGGTGATTACCCACCAATGTCTTTGAACATACGGACTACTCCTGGATTGGCTTGCCATTCCTTAACGACATTGATGTACAGCCGTAAGGCCTGTCCATCTAGTCGGGTGTGACTTATGTCACACTTAATGAGATGTATATGTTATATGATATGCGTGACTTATGTCACACTTGCAAAGATGATATGTGAAAAAGATATGAAAGATGACTAGGCACATTTAGGGTGGTTCATCCTATTATGATAATGTTTGATGTGATGATATGTTATGTGAGATGTAATGTATGATGTGATTTGTGCCTTAACGATTCAAATGACTTTTCTATAAAGTTTTAAATGGACAGATGTTTTATTAATGATGTGTTATCTTACTTAGCTAATTCGTTAGCTAACACTTGCTCTTTTTAAATGTGTTGTGCCCTCAGGTCCAACATTAGTGAGCAGGTAGATGTGAGAAGATGTGAGGCATGGGTAGATGATCTTGAAGCTGGCTGTAGTTTACCCATAGTGGCTGCTCATTTTAGACATTTGTTTTATGTTAAGATGTTTATGTCTTGAATTGATATTGTGATCGGTTGTTTAATGTTGGGCAACCGATGGTTTCCAATTGAACTTATTTTGATGATATGGCTAGTAACACCAAATAATAAATGAACAAACAGATTCTTTTGGTTTGGTCTTTTAAAGTTTACTTCCGCTTTTCTTTGACGCCGTTAGACGAAATTTTTTGGAAATCCATATTTTTTAAACGACGGGTGGTACAATTATTAATCATCATCATCTATTCATCCTCAACAACACCACCACCACCAACGTGACCCCCTGCAAATCATCTATTCATGCTCATCAAATCAAATCTAACAAATCTATGAATCAACAAAAACAAAACATATCCAGTAATTTACAATCACTTTTATATCTATTCTCTTAGGGTGATGTAATGAAGCAAAAATACACTTTACAATGAACACACAAAACACTTTACAATGAACACACAAAACACTCCAGAAATGAAACAAAATCCATTAAAAACTTGAAAATGTAATATAAGAACACAAATATTGTGTTAAATCGTTTTATTGACCCGACCCACCCATTTTACATTTTTTGGTGTGTTATACTTTTACCGACATACAAGAAAACCAAACGTAAATCTCTCTTTTCGATTAACAGGCCCATTTTGCCTAAGCCTTTTGACAGATTCATTTTACCCCCCTTATAACTTTTCATTTTGATTTATCCAACCCTAATATCATAAATTAAATATTACGAATCAAGCTCTTGTGTGAACTGATGGTTTAAGATAGAACGTGTTGGCAAACTTTAGATTAAACGGAGCAAAAGATTACATTTCCATATGTGAAGGTCTAAAGAGGGTATATGTACAGGGATGGCAAAATTAAGAACCCATACCCGATTGGAATATCCGAAACCCGACGTTTTTGGGTCGGGTTTGGGTTCGGGTATGTGAGTCTTGGGCTAGGTATGGGGATGATATTTACTTTATTGTGGGTCCGAGGACGGTTTTATAAGAAAACCCACATACACGTCCTGTATACCTGAAACCCGACCCCGAACCCGTATCATATATATTATATTGCGTAATATGAATATTTTTATTTGATTATTTCTAATATGTATTTAGAAATATAAGTTGATAATATATGTTAGTTATAGCAATCACAAATATTTATAATTCTTTATTTTGTTAGTTTGGATGTCTTGGAAATTTTGTATACTGCTGCTTTCTGACATAGAGTTGTACATCACATATATTCGTTCTTTATGTTTAAAGTTAGCTATCCAACATCCAAGTTATTCAATTTTGCCGACTCTATAATATTCGTACATGATACAATATATACATGTCATGGATAGGAGATCAGGCAAATTAACTTGATGTTGTTATCCAAACGAAGCATCCCAACATTTTCAACTAAGTTACTTGTAAATAGACTTTAAATTAAATTAATGGATCTTCGATTACTCGTGGGGAAACTCGATACTCGATGGTTAGTGTGTAAACGAGGACCCTTCGGGTATAGGTTTGGGACGGAGATTTTTAATTGGGGCAGGGTCCGAGATTATTAAATCCTGGCCCATATCCGGCTCGTTGTCGGCCCCTTCATTTCTAACAAAACACAAAATGTAAACCTAACCCTATAGAAAGTATTTCTTACAGCTAAACTCTTAAGATAGTGTTTTCACAATTTCACTAATGTAATATACTTTATTGGAGAACATAACATTTTTTGACCTTGAACTTGACACGTTTTGTTCATCCTTAATGTTAAAAAATAGCAAAAAAAAAATATCCTAAACTTAACACTTTTTTCTTTTAGTCCCCGCGACTAATGGCGTTTTTTTCTAGTTAATTTTTGTTCACGTTCGTTAGTTTTTTTGTTCACTTTTCATCCTTCCCTTTCTTTCACTTTTACTTCATTTTGATAATTTCAAAACCGCCTAGCAGTGAAAATCGTAATGGGGTAGCAACGAATCTTAAAAGAAACTATTGAATGAGTAGAGTCAGTATCAAATAATACAAAGAAAGCCCGATAATTATGAACAAATGACGCTTTATCGAACGAGACAATGACATAAAGGTACGATTAACACGATGAATAAATAAAATCAAACACATAATAAGTCATCTATAATGTACTAAAATATGATTGAGATTTTCTTTAAGTGACGCATGACATTATATTTGAACAACGCATGTCTCCTTTAGTTAATTAAACTTTTTTTTTCCTTTTAAGATAGCATTAATAAACAATAAATATTCATACTTTTAGTATTATTATTAAAATTAGTATTATATTTATTATGATCATATCTAATTAAACATATATACGTAAATTATTTTTCTAACATTTTTCGATTATTGAACTTTACAAATCATCAAACCTAACCCATAGTTAATGTTAAGTATACTATATTATCTAAACTAATACAAAATATGAAAAATTTGTAATATGTCTCTTACTCTTTTTTCAAATACGATTTATACACCGTTGGGCAGTTTTGAAATTATCAAAATGAGAAAAAGTGAAAAAAGAAGAAGGATGAAAAGTGAGGAAAAAAACTAACGAACATGGGCAACCTTAACGGAGAAAACTAACGTCATTAATCGCGGGGACAAAAAAGTGAAAAAAGTGTCAAGTTTAGGATTTTTTTAGCTATTTTTTCACTTTAGGACGAAAAATGCAAAACATAATGTTCAGGGACGAAAAATGTAATTTGTAGGCTTCATCATGTACATGCATCAAATGGTACATGACGATGGGTAGCATCCGCCTTCGCCGACCACGAGTATGGATTGCCTAAACAGGTGTACATAAAAAATTTGTTTGTTATTATAGCTAAAATTAACAAATAAGTAATATATAAATAATTATTAAGACATACATAAATAATATAACTCTTAGATGATTAACATTAGATGATATAATCATATAATAATTAAAGAAATACTTAAAAGTTTTCTAAAATAATCCATTTGCTTTATAATATAACATACAAGGTAACACGAAAACTTGTAGAAAAAATTAATTATTACTTGTTATGCACGCAATAACATATTAATGATAACTCTTAGAACCGTTATTAACAAATTCATATATCATATTAGGAAAGTGATTAATCCACAAAAATATTTAATATTCCACAACAAATGTATGTACACTGTATAATGTACAATATTATATATAAATTTGTTGTAAATGGTTGAAAGATATTGTAAATTTATCACTATGGATTATACTAACTTTGAATGTGTGTTATTATTAACAGAATTCGCATATATGTTGGCCTGTCTTGTAAGTTAGAAATGATGGGACGAGAAAAAGGTTTAGATTTATTGTAACAAAATGTATGACAATTCATGAAATACCGACAATCAAAAGTATTCGTTTTCTAATGATTGTTTGTTTAGAAGTAATTTCTCATATAAGCAATTCATAAGTTCTAGTTTTATTAAGTTGTAGCAACTCATTATAATATATAATAAAAAGTATAGTTTTTATTGCTTCAGGTACAACTATGTATTGCATATACAAAAAACAAAAACAATAAATAGCTTTAACGGCCGTTAAGTGTAGTCACAAATTCTGTTACAAAACAGATCCTTTTCTCTAACGGTTATTGATGACCGTTACATTACTTGACACAAGATTAACTGTAGTTAATAGTATAGACGTTATTTCTTCAGGTACAACTATTTATTACGTAGATAAAACAAAAAAAAATAATAACTTTAACGGCCGTATAGTCACAAAATCTGCTGCAAAACATGTCCTTTTTTTTAATGGTCGTTGACGGCCGTTACGTTACTTGACATAACTTTAACTGTAGTTAATAGTATAGCTTGAGGTACAACTATGTATCACGTAGATGAAACAAAAAACAATAAAAAGCTTTGAACGGCCGTTAAGTGTTGTCACAAAATCTTCTGCAAATCATGTTCTTTTCTCTTACAGCCGTCAAAGACCATTACATGACTTTGAAGTTAACGAAATCTACTTATTATATGTTACGCCCGCAACAAAGTGCGGGTTAATTTACTAGTGCATTCTATTTTCATGAACACTTTATTTGATCTAAATCCTCTTTATTTAATTAAATGCTTGTAAACTTATTTCATCTCCAAATAGTCGGAATTGTGAAAATAGATATGAAGAAACGTAGAGGTACATATCCCCATAAAGGAGAAGAAAATCTACATAAACAAGACAATTTCATCAATTCAATGATGATTAACCATGTAATCCAGCTGTGTTTGTTAATTAGGTACATGCACGGGTTCTTTTCGTTGCTATTATTTAATTTTCTTAATCATGGGTTTTTTGAAAATGTGAAGATGTAATCTAAAGAATACATATGTCTTTCTCATTTCATATTTCAAAAATATCACTATCCATCATATTTTTTTACTAGCTAATCAACTCGAGTTTCATCCGGATATTTTAATAAAACTTTTGCTAAAAGTTACTTGATCCGTGTGTAACCCGCATAATCCTAATATGAGTAAATGGATTGTCGTTGCCACCTTTACGAGAATAACCATTTTTCTTATATTTTGGGGGGAAAAACGAAAATATAATGTACACATTAGAAAGATAAACCTTCAAATTTAGTAGGTGACGTAAGAAAAGATAAACCTTTAAATGTAACAAATGAGTTAGAATCATTAAATGAGATTAAAGTCAGAAATGGGTTTGAAGGTTGAGAGATCAGCATCACGAATATTTTTCCTTGAGGATCTAGATCCAGTCACTTTGTCCTTTGGTGGTGGCCTTGACAATTCTTTCTCAACCTTGAGAACTTCAGCCAAGATTGACTTCTTTTTGATATCCATCTCAGCCTTCCTATTTTTCACCAAATCTTCAATAGATAACTTGAAAGTGAGATGGTCCAACTTCTGTTCCAAGGGAGTATATTTGACACCATATTCATAGTGTTCCATTTCAGTTAAAGCCTTCTGCACTCTGGGATCTTCTTTAATTTTCTGATATCTTTCTAAAGAAAGACCCAGAGCTGCAGCATCTATGTGATCAAGGGTCCCCATCTTCAGATGTTGTTCCCTTTCTTTTAACTTGTTTTCTCTGTAGGCAATAAACTGATTGGAGGCCTTCCTCTGTAGTTCTTTCAATTTTGCCTCATCAGCAGTTAAATCAGGCAGAGGGTACCCATGCTCATCAACATTCTCACCGACCACAAGTCCAGAACTTTTTGAACTTTTGGACTTGGGTTCATCCACCACTGGTGCCTTGCCTTTATCTTTCTTGGCAGGCTCAGATTGTTGTACTTCAGACCTCTGAAGTTGTTCCCCCTGAGCTGAGGTACTACCAGATGGCACCTAAGTTTGCTTCTATTAATTCTTGAGTACTTGCCAGCAAACCAATCGGCACATCTTTTCCCCCTTTGGGGACCTCTGAAGGTAACTTGGCAAATTCTTCGATGGCCATTTGCATGTTCTTCAGTGGTTCCCAACTTTGTTGTTTCAGACAGTCAGCAAGCCCCTTTAACAACTGAGCAAACTGAGACCTTAATTTGTAGTTAGAGTTCAGGTTCAGTGCTTCTTTATTAACTATTTCATTCAGCTGCTTTCTGTCTTCAGTAGTAAATGATGGAAGATGAGGAGGAGCAACAACAGGTTCTTTCTTGAGTAAGGTCAGAATTTCATCTAACTGTTTGGATTGGCCCTTCACTGATTCATCAAGAATGGATATTGATCTTTGTACTTCTTCTACAACCTTATCCACTTTCTTGTTTGTATCTTTTGTAAGTTCAGAGACCATTATTCTGACCTTCTCTTCAACCTTTTCAGCCACTGAAGCTGAAATCTGAGCAACAAGTTTTTGAGAGAGCTTAGACTTCATCTTCTCAAAAACTTCAACACTTATGGAAGACCCAAGTTCATGCTCATTAATACTGGGCTTCTTCACCAACTCATTCACTTCCTTTCCTACTGCCATGATTTCCTGTTTGATGAGATCAACAGAAGATGTCAAGTTTGTAACCACTGCAGCTTGCACATCTCTTTTGGCCAGTCTGAAAGCCTTCCTTATGGCTGAACTTATCTTATTACACGAATGCACCAGCTCATTAAGCTTCCCACTTACTAGTCCCTCATTTCTAGCAACCGTGGTTAACTCAGTGCCAAGAAACATCTGAGCACCTTTCATATTAGCTAGGGACTTAGTGTTGGCAGTTAGAGACTTTGTTAAGCCCTTAACCTGGATAAGTAGGTTTTGGACTTCGGCATTTGACTTCTCTAACTGTGCTTCCACACTCAAAGGAGGAGGTGGTTGTGTAGAAGCAGAAGCAATGAAGGGAAGAGCTCTTAGGCCAGCCAGAGTCTTTTCCAATTGCACTTCAGATGGACCCTCAGATTCAGTTTCAGAGTCCACCTCTTTTTCCTCTGGCTCATCATAATTCCTTGGCCTTGGAACTTGGTGAATTTTAGGGTGAAGGTGTTGGAGTTGTGGTTGAAAGGTAGGTAAAGTAACATAGGCAGGTCTTGAGCCGGGTGGAAAATATGGATGTCCATGAGAAGTTGGTGGTGGGCGATATGGTTGTTCAACAAGTATATTTTGGATTTATGGGGGAGTAGGGGCGTTTGCGAGGTTGAAGGTTGGCTCAGAATCAGAAGACTGATTCTCCTCCAATAACCCCTCGTCAAACTCAAAGTCAGCAAGGGAATCAAGATTCCCCTGAGGTGGCTCATCGTCATCCCAGAATGAAGTCAAGACCACATTCTAATCAGATATGCCCTGGTTCAGATCACTGGTACCTGAACCAGCTTCTGGTTCAACAACTGCTGCTGCAGATGCATCGTCACCAGATTTATGAAGTGTTGGCTCAGCCAAAGCTTCATCGCCAGTGAAAGTAGACACGGGGGTTGCCTTAATGATTCTTGTACCATCTTCAAGAATCACTTCATCGGCCATACAGTCTGGAATCTCAATCTCCAATGGTGTTACATTAAAGACTTCATCAATTTGTGCATCAGAAGAGTGTGAGATTTGTGAAGTTTCAAGGGGTGCACGTGCAGACACGGACTCTACTGTGTGTTGGGCTGACACACTTACATTTTCTTCACCATCTCCTCCTAAAGAAGTTTTGGAGATGGCTGCTTGGGGGTTTTCCTTTTGACTCGATTCCTCTGGTTCTTGTTGGGAAGAACCAGAAGGGTTAGCTTCGGTACTAGTGTCCTTGGGCAGTGAGGACGATTTCTTAAATTTTTGATGTTTTAATACGCCCTTTGGAGATCCTGAGGGACCTTTTGGGAGGTCCTCAGGTTGGTCAGTGGAAGAGGGGGGTTGTGGTTAGGTAGATGAAGTTGTTGGGGTTTTAAACAACTTCAACAAATTACCACTAGGTGCACCAATGGGTCTCACATTCTTTTATGACCCGCTCGGTGACCTTTCTGAACCAGCCGGTCGTGCTGTTTCAGTTTTATTAATTACCTGAGTCATTGCAGCAGAAAGTTCTGGTTCAGGTTCTGAAGTGGATGCCTTTGAAATGTCCCTGCAGAACTCTGTTGCTGAAGACTCAGACCCCTCAACATGATATGCATCTCCAAGAATGTTCATGAAGCAGATGCTCAGAAATCTGGGAAAAGAGACATGTAGACTTCTTTTTCCTTTTAATTTTGCAACCAACTGAGAGAAGAGAATCTCAGCGAAGTCTACCTCAATCCCATGCCATAGATAATAACTAATTTCAACTTGTGGCAAGGAAATCTGGTCTAATGCACCATAATTTCCTCCAAGGCACTCGACAATCTGAGTCCAGAAATATCTCCAACAATTGCCAAATTCAGACAGAAAAATGGGCCCAGATGTCTTCAAATTGCCATCTGCATCAACCATGTCATTGTGACCCATGGCCTGCAGTACCTCCCTGAAGTTAACTCCTTTAAACCTTTTTGCATAGGCTGAAGGAGATGGGAGGTAGTTCAAATGAAGGGCCTCCCTAAACCCATAAAGTGAAATGATACACTGCTTAGTGCCTTCCTTTAAGGAAAAAGCAATGGATTTTTCATCCTTGCTTAATGTAGAAGTGTACTAGAATTCAAGCAAGTATCTATGATACAAGACTTGAGGATCAGCAGTAAAAGCATAATGGAGGGGGGATTGTTAGGGTCAGTTTTACTGGACCCACTCCAGACGAGAAGTCTGGAGTCCTACTGAAGATTTGTTCAGAAATAATGGAAGACCAGTGGGCAAAATACTTGTATAGGAAATCTGGAGTATTCCAGATTAGCTCACTGGACTTCACCCCAGTCCAGATCTATTCTACTGAAGACATTCTCACTGAAGTCAAAGACTGAAGTCAGAATAAAGAAGATTGACAAATGGCGGAGTCCACTGGAAGTCTTACCAGATCTACGACTGGAGGAATTGTTAATGTTCAAGACCTTACAAGTCTGAACACTGATTACGAGGAATTGACTTCTTGCCTTTACACACTTTTCAAAGAACATTCCACTTGTCTTTACAAAAATGCTTACATGTGTAAAGGTGGTTGGTTAAAAGGATTATTGTCATATTGATATGACTTTATCCTTGTACTTTAACCAATGCATTTAATGACCTTGTCGGTTCATTAAATGCATGCAACCATATTTGTACGGCACAAATTCACTGGTGAATTTGTTTGTCTATAAATACAAAGTCATTTCCTTGTTAAAATCACTTTTTAGCAATTAAGGTGAATTTGTTTAAATACTCTCGATCGTAACAGGGATACTTCACAACTTTAAGTATCTCGATCAAAAGAGTTATTTGGCAAATATAGATCATTTGTAATTCATAGGTTGTTAGGATACTTACATATTTGTATTATTGACGTGTGAAATCGAGTTTGTAAAATTTATAAACAAGTACCCACTAAAAACCGACTACTACACACTTTCAGGCAGTGGACCTGATCGCATATAGTATAGTAAGTAGTAAGTCCGAGATCGTTCGCGGGGATTGGTTTTGAAATATTTGTATGCTAAAGTAGTTTTAAGGAAAAAGCAATGGATTTTTCATCCTTGCTTAATGTAGAAGTGTACTAGAATTCAAGCAAGTATCTATGATACAAGACTTGAGGATCAGCAGTAAAAGCATAATGGAGGGGGGATTGTTAGGGTCAGTTTTACTGGACCCACTCCAGACGAGAAGTCTGGAGTCCTACTGAAGATTTGTTCAGAAATAATGGAAGACCAGTGGGCAAAATACTTGTATAGGAAATCTGGAGTATTCCAGATTAGCTCACTGGACTTCACCCCAGTCCAGATCTATTCTACTGAAGACATTCTCACTGAAGTCAAAGACTGAAGTCAGAATAAAGAAGATTGACAAATGGCGGAGTCCACTGGAAGTCTTACCAGATCTACGACTGGAGGAATTGTTAATGTTCAAGACCTTACAAGTCTGAACACTGATTACGAGGAATTGACTTCTTGCCTTTACACACTTTTCAAAGAACATTCCACTTGTCTTTACAAAAATGCTTACATGTGTAAAGGTGGTTGGTTAAAAGGATTATTGTCATATTGATATGACTTTATCCTTGTACTTTAACCAATGCATTTAATGACCTTGTCGGTTCATTAAATGCATGCAACCATATTTGTACGGCACAAATTCACTGGTGAATTTGTTTGTCTATAAATACAAAGTCATTTCCTTGTTAAAATCACTTTTTAGCAATTAAGGTGAATTTGTTTAAATACAAAGTCATTTCCTTGTTAAAATCACTTTTTAGCAATTAAGGTGAATTTGTTTGTCTATAAATACAAAGTCATTTCCTTGTTAAAATCACTTTTTAGCAATTAAGGTGAATTTGTTTGTCTATAAATACAAAGTCATTTCCTTGTTAAAATCACTTTTTAGCAATTAAGGTGAATTTGTTTGTCTATAAATACAAAGTCATTTCCTTGTTAAAATCACTTTTTAGCAATTAAGGTGAATTTGTTTGCTATAAATACAAAGTCATTTCCTTGTTAAAATCACTTTTTAGCAATTAAGGTGAATTTGTTTAAATACTCTCGATCGTAACAGGGATACTTCACAACTTTAAGTATCTCGATCAAAAGAGTTATTTGGCAAATATAGATCATTTGTAATTCATAGGTTGTTAGGATACTTACATATTTGTATTATTGACGTGTGAAATCGAGTTTGTAAAATTTATAAACAAGTACCCACTAAAAACCGACTACTACACACTTTCAGGCAGTGGACCTGATCGCATATAGTATAGTAAGTAGTAAGTCCGAGATCGTTCGCGGGGATTGGTTTTGAAATATTTGTATGCTAAAGTAGTTTTAGGAAAAGGATGGAACCGTAGCCGAATTGCTACCTAACTTTGACAATTTGAAATTAAAGAAATTGAAAGAGAACATATTGTACCAATGATTGTTGAAATTAAAATTGCAAAGACGAAAAAGTAGATACGATCTAGATGGGTGTTCTTGAATCTTCAATGAATCCAATGATGAAATCTGAGATGATCCTTGAAAGAATTCGTGGTAGAACAGCTCCTAGAAAGAAAACTTGATAACCTGGGAAATAGGGTTTATTTTTCTATTTATACCTCCCCAAAATCTGATGCAAAGAAGGCTGAACCCTGAGTTCCCCGTGCACTCACTGCGGCGCAGTGAGGATGGTGCACTCCCACTGCGGCGCAGTGAAGACTCTATGAAATTATTTTGTTTTTGATCGGACTGTGACTGCGGCGCAGTGGGGTGTGAATACTCCCCCTGCGGCGCAGCAATATATGTATCCCTGGAATTCTTGTTCTTTTGGTGACTGCGGCGCAGTGGGGCAACATCCCTCCCACTGCAGCGCAATGGAAATCCTCTGGAAATTATTTGTTCTATTCACCCGATGACTGCGGCGCAGTGGGGCTGGTGCACTCCCATTGCGGCGCAGTGATAATCTTCTGGAATTCATGTGGCCTTTTCATCAGTGACTGCGGCGCAGTGGGGCAACATCCCTCCCAATGCGGCGCAGCTGAAACTTGCTGAAATCTTTGGTTCTTCTTTATTAACAGCTCTCGAACACTCGGATCAACATCTTGGCCTAACATCGTCAGAAAATGCACCAAATGGACGCACAACCCGCTAAGAACCTGAAAGCACTAACAAACACCATAAACGCGCCAAATGCATAAAAAATTGACTCAAAACACATACGAAAAAGGCCAATAATGATGTGGGCGATCTATATAAATTGGTCACATCAATTATCTTGATTCCGCACAAACTTGTATTTTATTTAACATCATAAATAAAATACAATTGAAAATATTACATTGTGTTCCACCTTTATTTTATTGCTTTTAGTCTCGTATTACTTTGTTTATATACTTGCATTTATATTCAAATAATACTAGTCCAATCTAGTGCTTATTAGACTTGTTGTATTTTACACTTTGGGTTAAACCATCTAAGAGAGTTTGGGACTCACAATTGGTATCAGAGCAGAAGGCTAATCAAACTTGCCTAGATCTGCTTCTTTGATGGCCACCCCAGAAAATACACAAGGAGGTTTTAATCATGGTCCTGATCCTAATATTAATGATCAAAATAATGAACCACCACTTGTTAATAACACTAATCCACCACCTCCTCCTCCTACTCCTGCTTCTCCACATATGCATGTGCACTATTCAAACAATCCTGTTCCTAAATTCAGTGGGAATAGCGATGAATTTGGTACGTGAAAGGCTAGGATGATATTGCATATCACTGGTATTGAGAGAAACATGATGAAAATCTTAAATGAAGGACCTTATGTCCCCACATCACCTCTCAATGCTCTTCTTGACCCAACTGGATCTAGAAGAGGCAGGGAAAAGAGGGAGGAACATTGGTCTGAAGAGGAGAGGAGATTGGTAAATCATACCCTTTTCAAAAACATGATCCTCGAGGCTGTTCCAGAAACCCTAATTCCTACACTAGTTCTTTTTCCCAGTGCTAAAACCATGTGGGATGAACTGGTGAACGAGTATGATGGAGGAGATGACACCATTGTCACCAGAAAAGTCTCATTAAACAAGAGGTATGTGTCATTTTTTGCTCAGCCCAATGAGTCTCTCACTGGTACTTATACCAGATTTATGAGTATCATTAACCAGTTGAGAGGACTGGGGTTGAGAAAGACAAGGATATACTTCTGGAAAAATTTTGTGATATTTTACCCACCAAATGGTCTCACATGATCCTGGTCTTA
Source organism: Erigeron breviscapus (assembly GCA_034093135.1). Lineage (NCBI taxonomy): Eukaryota > Viridiplantae > Streptophyta > Magnoliopsida > Asterales > Asteraceae > Erigeron > Erigeron breviscapus. The sequence continues at coordinate 13,659,697 of CM067175.1, read as the reverse complement.
CGACAAGGTAAAATTCTGCATACTCACACTCTGTCAACTCTATATGGAGCTTTCAGATACACTGAGGAAAATCAAGCTCAAAGAGTTGTGGCAGAACAAGATGCCTATAACCATGCCTCCAGTAGTCCTATTGTGGCCAGTCATACTGAACCACAAGGTACAACACTAATATCTTCTGAGAATGTATTTTCTATGAAGAAGATGGTGTCTGAACTCATGGAATCTGGAGAATCTAGTCAAATCTCTCCAGACTGTGATGAATCTGAAAATGATGACCTGGTTGCAATGATTGCTAAAACGTTCAACCGTTTCAAAGCAAGAGCAAATAGGCCATCTGGACAATTTGCATCCAGTTCTTCAACTGATAAGACCAATCTGACATGCTTTAAGTGTGGCAGAAAAGGTCATTTCATGAAAGATTGCAAGTCCAGTCAGTTTGTATCCCAGCCTGGTCCATTTACTTCAAATAAAAAGCCTGATGATAGCTATAAATCTAAATACAAAAAGCTTAAGGCTCAAATTGCTCTCATGGCACAACAAATGGAAAATAATAATAAGTGCATGATTGCAACAACTAAAGAGAAATGGGTTCCTTCTGATGATTCATCTGCTGATGAAGAAGAAGAAAGAGATTGCTGTTACATGGCTCTGGAAGACGAAGAGCACCTGGTGAAGGAAGATGTCACATCTGGAAGATGGGTGGACATTGTTATTAAAAAGGTTAGTGATTATGATACAGAAACTGACCATGAATTAAAACTGGACATTGCTGAAGCTCTTAATTCTGATTTAATATTTGTTGAAACTGCTAGATCTGACTGTGTAAATGGTCTAGAAACAGATTTTTCTGAAATTACAGTTTTAAAATCAAAATTAAAGGAACTTCAAGACATTGAACTGGCATTTCAAGCCCAGGTTCTGGTAACTGAACAACTGATTCAAGAAAAACAAGATCTTGAAGTCATTTTAGAGAAAGAAAAACTGGTGATTAAATCATGGCTTGAAACCAGAAAGCCATATGATGCTGGAGTAAATCAATTTCCCACTCAAAAACGTGCTTATTTAGATGGAAATACTCATGTTGCATCATTAATACCAGTAATTGATCGGTTACCAGAGGGATACAGGCCTATTACCATTTATGATAAGCCTGTAACTCCCAAGGCCAATATTTTCCCAGTTCATTCCCCAGAGGTTAAGACTGGAGCATTCCAGATGACTGCTCCAGTTAAAGAGGTCAATTGGAATAAACCTTTGCCTCAGACTGCTTCTAAAGAACCCCAGGTTCAAAAGAAGAAGACCAGTTCCCTATCGAAGCCTCGAGTCCAGTCAACTGGAAAGGCTCAGGTGTCATCTGATGAAAATATTTTGTCAAGGTTAGAGAGCCAATTTCAATTACTGACTCGTCAATTTCAAAGTTTTAATGCAAGATTAAACTTTATTGAGGGTACTTCATCTGGCCCTAGACAAAATACCAAACCTTTTTCCAAGAAAGATAAATATATTTCTCCAGTTGAGAAAAAGAAAAAGGTTTCAAAACTATCAACCCCAGTGGTCTTTTCAACTAAGACTACTGTTGAAGAAAGTGAACTCAACCAGATACCTCTAGGGACCTATAAGGGAGGGTCCAGTGAACCCATCAGTCGATGGGTTCCAAAATCTAATTGATATATCTGGTGGATGTGTAGGGCGATCGAAAGAAATATATCTGGTATCTTGACAGTGCAGCTGGCAGGACGATGACCGGATGTAAGACCCTGCTGGAGGAGTTCGTAATTTCTGATGGACCCTCCATTACTTTTGAAAATGATGGTTGTGGAAAAACTGAGGGGTATGGTGTTCTGAACAATGGACAAGTTAAGTTCAGACGTGTTGCATTTGTGAATGGTTTGAAATACAACCTGATCAGTGTAAGTCAACTGTGTGATGATGGCTATCAAGTTCTATTCAATATTGCTCAGGGTATCGTATTCAACAAGGACTGGAAGGTAGTGTTGATTGCTCCCAGAAAAGGGAATGTGTACGTGATGGATATGGAAAGCTCTCCTTCAGAGCAGTGTTTCTATACTCAAGCTGATGAAGACACAAACTGGTTATGGCACAAAAGGTTATCCCATTTAAATTTCAAGAATATTAATAAGTTGTCCAGAAAACAACTTGCAGATGGGATACCTTCAGTTTCCTTCAAAAAGGAAAGGTCATGTCCAGGATGTGAGATGGGTAAGCAGAAGCGTACCAGTTTCAAGACCAGACAGAATTTTAGCATATCTGAACCTCTTCATATGCTTCATATGGACCTCTTTGGTCCAGTGAACGTTCAGACTCGTGCTGGTAAAAGATACACCCTGATGATCGTAGATGAATTCTCCAGATATTGTTGGGTGATCTTTCTGAGGTCTAAAAGTGAAGCTACTGCTGAAATCATCAGTCTTATCAAGCAAATTGAGCTCAAGTACAGTCGAAAGGTGTGTCAGTTAAGAAGTGACAATGGAACAGAAGAAGATTCAGAAGACACAGTTTCCAGTCATCCTGATCTGGAACCTGTTCAGAAGAAGAAAGTCTCCAGTAGTACTCCATTCTATCCTTCAATTATTTTCAAGCTACCCTCTGAAATTATTATTGGATCAGATGTACGTACTACTCCCCTAGTATCAGTATTAGTTGAAAATATACCAGAAATGTCTTCAAATGAAGAATTCCAAACTGAACCAGTAATTCAAGAAATGCCTTCAAATGAAGAATTTCATGATGCAAATCGTGATTTAAATGACTCAGATGAAGATGTTGAATTAGTCTGGCAAGATCCTCCTCCTGAAGCAACACCAGAGGAGACTCAACTTAACTCTTGCACTGATATTATTGTCAGTAACAATCCTGGTCAATACTCCAGATGGACAAAATCTCACCCTATCGATCAGATCATAGGTGACTCCAGTCGAGGGGTTCTGACCAGAAGAGCCTCCAGTAATCAATGCTTATATGTCAGTTTCTTATCATTGATAGAACCAAAGAAGATTGACGAGGCTATGGAAGATCCAAGCTGGGTGACTGCTATGCAAGAAGAGCTTCACTAGTTTGAAAGGAACAAGGTTTGGTACCTGGTCCCTTTCCCAGTTGGAAAGAAAGAACCAATTGGAACCAGATGGGTCTTCAGGAACAAGGTAGATGAAGATGGCCACGTAATCAGAAACAAGGCCACACTGGTAGCACAAGGCTACTGCCAGTCAGATGTCGATTTTGATGAATCATTTGCTCCAGTGACTAGACTTGAAGCGATCAGAATATTCTTAGCATTCGCTGCTCATCATCAGTTCAAGGTCTACCAGATGGATGTAAAGAGTGCATTTTTGAATGGAAAACTAGAAGAAGAAGTTTATGTCAGACAACCACCAGGTTTTGTTGACGAAAAGCATCCACACTGGGTATATCGTCTGGACAAAGCACTTTATGGTCTCAGACAAGCCCCACGTGCCTGGTATGATACTCTGACTAAACATTTATTGAAAAATGGTTTCAAAAGAGGTGCAATTGACAATACCTTATTTATTCTTCATGAAAAAGGTAATCTTCTGATGGTACAAATTTATGTTGATGATATTATTTTTGGCTCTACTGATGATAAAATGTGCAAGAAATTTTCGAAAATAATGTCAACTGAATATGAAATGAGTTTGATGGGTGAATTAACATATTTTCTTGGACTCCAGATTAAACAGACCAGAGATGGTATTTTTATTAATCAGGAAAAATATGTTAGAGATCTTTTAAAGAAATATGATATGAACTCTTCACCATCTAAACCCACTCCAATTTCTGCACCATTAACACTGGACTCAAATCCAGATGGTAAACCAGTAAAACCACTGTCTATAGAGGCATGGTTGGTTCACTGATGTATTTAACTGCCAGTAGACCAGATATTATGTTTTCAACATGTTTATGTTCCAGATATCAGTCTAATCCAAAAGAATCTCATATGATTGCTGTAAAGCGCATACTGAAATACCTTAAGGGTGTCCCCAGGTTGGGTCTTTGGTATCCCAAAGGCTCAGGCATGGATCTAATGGGTTATTCAGATTCAGATCATGCAGGTTGTAAGATAGACAGGAAATCCACTACTGGTGGATGTCATTTCCTTGGTGGCAAACTGGTCAGCTGGACCAGTAAAAAGCAAACTTCAGTTTCATTGTCCACTGCTGAAGCTGAATACGTGTCTGCAGCCAGTTGTTGTGCTCAGATACTCTGGATGAAGAACCAGTTGCTTAATTATGGTATTAAGTATTCAAAGACCCCAATCTTTTGTGATAATACCAGTGCTATTGCTATCTCGAACAATCCAGTCATGCACTCAAAGACGAAGCACATTGATCTCAGGTATCACTTCATTCGTGATAATATTGTGAAAGGCAACATTGAACTCCATTTTATTCCCACTGACAAACAACTCGCTGACATTTTTACTAAACCACTGGATGTTAAAACTTTTGAATATCTTGTTGGTGAGTTGGGAATGTTAAACCCTTAAATCTGGAACCTTGGTATTGAACGCCTTTGTGTACTACTGAGGATCCTTGATTTGACAGATTTATAAATCTATAACTGCATAGATATTGAACGCCTTTGTGTACTATCTTTGCATTAATAGATTTATGGATCAACATTCTAGGGGGGAGACTGAAAGATATATTTTTGTCCTTAAAAATGTTTTATTTTCAGGGGGAATTTATTAATTTATTTTCTCACTGGACAAAATTTTCTGGACAATCTAATTCAATGGCACCAAGACAATCTAATTCACCGAAAAATCTGCTCGCTGCTGAATATGCTCCCGTTCCAAATATTGGAAGGGCACCTCATATTACATTAGAGACGAAGGCAATAAGAATAAACATGAATAACTGGATGGCCAAACTCCACTTTCCAGTGTTCATAATGCCCAATCCATTATTGGGAGATTAAATACCTTTTTTCTCTCATGTCCTCTTTATGGTGCATTGACCCTAAATCCTGGAAGGATGTACCACGACTATCTTTGTGAATTCTGGTACACTGCAGTATATGATGATGAAACTTCATCAATTTCTTATTCTCTTAAGCAAGGTACCAGATCCTTGGCTTTCACTGTTGATACACTCAGGTCTGTTCTTCAATTGAACTATTTTGAACAGAATGAGATGCCCATTGAACTTCCCTCTGGCATAAATACAAGGGAAGTGTGCAGATTGATGGGGCACACAGACATACTGGATGAGCATGGCCATCTATCCAGAAAAGGAACAATCTACATGAGCAGGCTGTCAGACTCATGGAGATTCTTTTTCACACATATAGTTGAATGTTTGGGAGGCAGTTCTGGAGGACTTGACCAGATAAATCAAACACATCTCCAGATTGCTTACTGCCTTTGGTTCGGATACAGAGTGGATTTTGCTCAAATTTTATTTGATGATCTGGTAGAGCGTCTTAAGGTGAAAGGTAGAAAAGCATTTGTACCTTATATTCGTTTCCTTTCACTTATTTTCAAAAGAGCTCTAGGTGACCAGTATGATTATGAAACCACTCACTTTTCTGTATGTGAGTATATGCGTGAATTGACCAACCTTAGATCTCCACCAAATGAAGTAAATATCCCTCAGACCATGCTTAGCTTCCAAAGGGAAGAAAATGATGCTTCATCATCTGATGAGCCAGAAGAGGTTCCAGGAGGGAACCAGGTTGGTGAAGGACCCTCTGGAGTCCTAAATGTTGAAATTGTGCAACCAGTATCCCAGGTAGCTCCTGAAGTTCAGCAGACCTCTAATGTTACTCGACCCAGAACTTCCAGACGCCTTAGAAATGTTGGAGTTCAGGTAAATCCGAATAGAGCTGAATGGAGCCATCCAGGTGACATAATGAATGAAGATGGGTCACTAATTGTTGAGCAGATAGAGAATGTTGTACATGATGTTGAGCAGGTAAAAAATGTACAGGTTGTTGAGCAAGAGACTGGTGAGCAAGATGCTCAGATAGATTTAAATGTAGAAGTTGGTGATCAGACAGATGATCAGACAGTTAGGAATGCTCCAGATTGGGATGAGGTAGATTCCCCAATGTCTGAAGGAAACATGTTTGATGTAAATATGAATTTCCTGGGTGATGAAGTAGAAAATGTAGTTACATCTGTTATAGCTTCAGTCACCCCACCACTTACTGAAATGCCACCACCACCAGAATCCATTACTGCACCACCACCACCACCACCATTTTCAATTCCACAAACCACTCCTTATTTCAATCCTCCCACACTTCAAATTTCACAAACTCAACCACCTTCACTTGAAACTCCATTTGATTTATCTGAACAACGTGTGCTGGACTCGACTGTTACAACTGCTGAAACATCTACTGAAGGAGTCCAGGCACAAGTTCCATTGGTGTTCAGAAGGCAATCTGAACTTCCACCTTCCAGTGGTTTCTCCGCTTTGTCTTCAGCCGAGGTCCAAGGCCTTTTAAGTAAGGTGGCGGACCTGGAGAGATCACTCCAGTCTTCATCACAGGTTGTTTCTGATTTCAAATCTCTTTTATCGAATAATCTTTCATCAGAAATGAATCTTTTTGCTGGTAACGAGAAGCTGGTGTTTGAGAAGTTGAATGAGCTGGTACTGGCCACAAATAACAATTCTGAAAATATCAAAGTGGCAGTCCAGGGACTAGAGACAAAATTGGTAAACTCTGTACAGACTGCAGTGAAAGCTGAACTTGTTCAACCACTGGCAGGTCTGACAGATGAGGTTCAGAAGTTGACCACCAGGATTAGTTCTTTGGAAAGTAGGCCAACACTTGATCATAATGCTGTTGTTAGCAACATCAGTGATGAATGTGCTAAGAAGTTTAGACATGGGATGTTAAAAGAAATTACTGAAAAAAATTTTAGGTCTGTTCTTAGAACCATTCAAGATGGGTTGTTGCCACAGGTGGTAAACATGATTAATAATGAAATGCCAAAGCACTTGCCTCAAGACGTTCAGATTATTAAGAAGGAAGTGACTGCTTTGAGGAGCACTGTGAATATCACAACTCCAGTGGCTGGAAGAACTTTTAGTGCTACAGATAGGTACATGCTTGAACAGTTGTGGAATGATCTCAAGTCAAGAACTGGTGATCATTCCAAGGGGGAAAGGTCTGAGAAGAAAGAGCAGGTTATTGAGAAAAAGAAAGAAGTGGTTGCCAGTGCTATTGAAAAGGCATTTGGCACTGAAGAAAGTGTGCAACAAGAAAGAGTGACTAGTACTGATGCCAATGCACAAGAAGCACAGAAGGCACTTGGCACTGAAGCCATTGTGCAGGTTGAAGAGGCTACTGGTACTGATGCAGTGAGCCCCAGTTTGAATCTTTCCCAGATATCACAACAACTTTGAAGTCTGTAAAAGGAAAGCAACACATGATATCTGGAGAAGAAAGTGAAACTGCTGGACCTACTGCTGATGATGACACCTCAAAAAGACTGGAACAAGAATGCATCATGATAGAAATTTTCAAGAAAAATCAAAAGGATGAATTGCTGGCCCACAAAAGGGAGATGGCAATCATGGGGACCCTTGATTCTTATAATGCTGGCAGGTTGGGCATACATATTGATGTGTATAAAAGAATGAAGGAAGACCCCAGAATTCATCAATGTCTGGATGCATTGGATGATGCCTACATTCGTTCCAGGTACTCTGAAGAAGAACAAATGTATGATGCTGTAACGTATGGAGTCAGTGTAGTTGAACTGATCAGATAGAGAACGGAGGAACTGGTGAACCTCCAGAAGAAAATAAGAAAGAATGCTGGTGCTCTGGAGATAGAGTACAGAAAGAAGTTAAAGGGCTTACCAAAACTCACTGCCAAACAGATCAAGGAAATCAGAGATGCTGATCTGAGCACATTCATTCCTTTGGATACTTCACAAAGAATTGATCGTGAAAAACTCCAGTCTACCATTGAACAACAGAAAGTATCTAAGGAAACTGAATACATGATCCAGATGGCAAAGCAGAAAGCCAAGTATGAAGAAATGTTGAATTTCAGGGCTGATGCCAGAAAGATCATTGGTGCAGAGATTAAGCTTGCTGAAAATCATGAAGACATGTCCAGGTTTGAAATAAAGTTGACCAGATAAGGTAACTTTACTGATGAAAGGAAGAGTGCTTCAGTCCAAGCTTTTGGATGGACTGAACTGAAGGAGATTGCCTTAACGTTCAGGGGGAAGACTGATTTGTCGACTGACGTTAAAGCATTTTTGAAGAGGATTGAAGCCACCAGAGTCTGTACCATCCTCACCATCTCCAAAGAGAAAGGCTTCTGAAGATGCTCCAGGACAGACGTCGAAAAGAAGGGCCTGACTCTTGTATTATTTTACTTGTACTTGTATTTATTTTCCAAAATTGTAACTTATTTTCTGTTGATGGCTGTAAATATAGTTACATATTTTGATTCAAAAGTAAGTGATCAGATTTAGTCTAAGTAAAAATTAAAAGATGAAACTGAAACACTGATGATCTATAAAGTGTTCTCCAGTAACTTAAATTTTTTTAAGACTAAGTCAAAACAAGTGTTTTTCAAGCATACAAAAATGTATAGATAGAAGTTTGAAAAACCTTGCATTATATCTAAACAAATAGGGGGAATTTTTTAGGGTCAGTTTTACTGGACCCACTCCAGACGAGAAGTCTGGAGTCCTAGTGAAGATTTGTTCAGAAATAATGGAAGACCAGTGAGCAAAATACTTGTATAGGAAATCTGGAGTATTCCAGATTAGCTCACTGAATTTCACCCCAGTCCAGATCTATTCTACTGAAGACATTCTCACTGAAGTCAGAATAAAGAAGACTGACAAATGGCGGAGTCCACTGGAAGTCTTACCAGATCTACGACTGGAGGAATTGTTAGTGTTCTAGACCTTACAAGTCTGAACACTGATTACGAGGAATTGACTTCTTGCCTTTACACACTTTTCAAAGAACATTCCACTTGTCTTTACAAAAATGCTTACGTGTGTAAAGGTGGTTGGTTAAAAGGATTATTGTCATATTGATGTGACTTTATCCTTGTACTTTAACCAATGCATTTAATGACCTTGTCGGTTCATTAAATGCATGCAACCATATTTGTACGACACAAATTCACTGGTGAATTTGTTTGCCTATAAATACAAAGTCATTTCCTTGTTAAAATCACTTTTTAGCAATTAAGGTGAATTTGTTTAAATACTCTCGATCGTAACAGGGATACTTCACAACTTTAAGTATCTCGATCAAAAGAGTTATTTGGCAAATATAGATCATTTGTAATTCATAGGTTGTTAGGATACTTACATATTTGTATTATCTTGATTCCGCACAACCTTGTATTTTATTTAACATCATAAATAAAATACACTTGAAAATATTACATTATGTTCCACCTTTATTTTATTGCTTTTAGTCTCGTATTACTTTGTTTATATACTTGCATTTATATTCAAATAATACTAGTCCAATCTAGTGCTTATTAGACTTGTTGTATTTTACACTTTGGGTTAAACCATCTAGAGAGTTTGGGACTCACAGGGATTATTCAAAGAACTTGTTTATCCTCCCCATTAAAGTTTGTTTTTGGCATTAAGTGCGGCCACAAAGTTGTTCATATTGAACCGAAGGGTCGATGGATCGAACCCTGTTGGTCATGACGCACTAGCCTTGACTACTTTAGATGGTTTGTATTCGAAAGCAATAAGTGATTTGGATTGGGAAACTTTAGCCATAATTTCTACAAGGGAAAACTAAAAATGATGATGATTTAGGGTTTTGGAATTTTTGAAGGAAAGAGAGAATGAGAGAGAATGAATGATTGGGAGTAAATGAAGGAAATTGTTTTCGAAAAAGGTATTTATATTTATGATGGAATACAAAGAGTTTTCCAAAATAGATAAAATGAAAGTAATTTTGAAATTCAAACTCACAAAAATAAATATTATTTTATTGAAAGTAATTTTGATCGGGTTTGAAATCCGAAATAGTTTTGGGGTATACGTCCGCATTAAATGCAAAAACGGTTGGGCCCCACTTTTTGGAAAACTTTTCAACCTTCTTAATTAAAAAGTGATCATCACTTTTACATTTACGGCGCAACTTGTGTGACACGTCAGCAAAAAGTTTTTTATTCAAACGTTATACAGTAACCTTCACGTGTCCACACAACGACCAAGTATCCAAAAGACATTATAAAGGACTGATTCATTTCAGACAAGACACAACAAAATCTGAGCATGGCCAGTTTCGAGGAATCTGAACCATCTCAGTTTACACAACAATTCTGAAATCATTTCAGAAAATCTGAGGCATTTCAGTCAAAATATTTTTCAGGAAGCAAAGTTCCCCCTTAGAGAAATATTCTTTTAACCACAAAAATATTTGACACTTTCCCTTGAGGTGATGCTATACAGGATTTAGCATACCTAACTCACTGATGAGATGTTTAAACGTTTTGACATCCAAGGGTTTTGTAAAAACATCAGTGAGTTGTTTATCAGTGGGAATGAAATGAAGTTCAATATCACCCTTAATAATGCGATCTCTAATAAAATGATACCTGAGGTCGATATGCTTGGTTTTGGAGTGCATAACAGGATTGTGAGAGATGGCAATTGCACTGGTGTTATCACAAAAGATTGGAGTTCTTGTATACTTAACACCATAGTCAGTTAGTTGGTTCTTCATCCACAAAATCTGCGCGCAGCAACTCGCTGCAGAAATGTATTCAGCTTCAGCTGTGAAGAGTGACACTGCAGTTTGCTTCTTGCTTGTCCAACTAACTAACTTGCCACCTAGGAAATGACAACCACCTGTGGTACTTTTCCTATCTATTTTGCATCCTGCATGATCAGAATCTGAATAACCCATTAGATCTAGACTTGAGCCTTTGTGATACCAAAGACCAAGTCTGGGGACACCTTTAAAGTATCTGAAAATCCTTTTCACAGCATTTAAGTGTGCTTCTCTGGGATCAGACTGAAATCTTGCCCAAAGGCATGTTGCAAACATTATGTCAGGTCTACTAGCAGTTAAGTACATAAGTGATCCCACCATACCACGATATTTTGTAGGATCCACCTGTTTTCTATTGGGATCTGAGTCCAAAGTTAATGGTGCAAAAATAGGAGTATCTTTTGATGAGACTGAATCAAATTGATATTTCTTTATTAAATCTCTGACATATTTTTCTTGATTTATAAAAATACCATCACTGGTTTGTTTTACTTGAAGACCCAAGAAATATGTCAGTTCACCCATCATACTCATTTCATACTCATAAGACATAATTTCAGAAAACTTCTTACACATTTTGTCATTTGTAGACCCAAATACAATATCATCAACATAAATTTGTACAAGTAGGATATCACTTTTATCATGTAAAATGAATAAAGTGTTATCAATTGCACCTCTTTTAAAACCATTTTTCAGAAGATGTTTAGTAAGAGTATCATACCAGGCTCTAGGTGCTTGTCTCAGACCATATAATGCCTTGTTCAGTCTGTACACCCAGTGAGGTTTTTCTTCATTGATGAACCCTGGTGGCTGATAAACATACACAACTTCTTCCAATTCACCATTCAAAAATGCACTTTTAACATCCATTTGATAGACTTTGAACTTGTGATGAGCTGCAAAAGCTAAGGAAATTCGGATAGCCTCAAGTCTAGCAACTGGTGCAAAAGTTTCATCAAAGTCCACTCTTTCTTCTTGAGAGTAACCCTTAGCAACTAGTCTTGCCTTGTTTCGAATTACATGTCCATCTTCATCCATTTTGTTTCTGAAGACCCATCTTGTCCCAATTGGATCTTTCTTCAAGTTACTGGGACATGGAACTAGTTCCCAAACATCGTTCCTCTTGAACTGGTTGAGCTCATCTTGCATGGCTTCAACCCAGCTTGGGTCTTTCATAGCCTCGTCAATCTTCTTCGATTCAATCAGTGATAAGAAGCTGACATTTAAGCATTGATCGCTTGTGGCTCTTCTGGTCTGAACCCCTCTATTGGAATCTCCAATGATTTTCTCGATTGGATGTGCTTTTGTCCATTTAGAGTAATGACCAGGATGAACAATGATATCAGTGCAAGAACTCCTCTGATTTACTTCAGGAGCAGCTTCAGAAAAGACTATTTCAGTCTCATCGTCTTCCTCCTGCAGATCATGACTTGCATCATGAAATTCTTCAGATTGGGGTAATTTAGTGGAAACTGATATCTGAGGTGAAGCAGCACGTACATCTGATCCAATAGTCAGTTCAGAAGGTAGTTTAAAACTGACTGAAGGATAGAATGGTATGTTGCTTGTCTTGATTCTTGTTGGTTCTGAACTGAGATGTTCAGAAACAGGTTCAGGTGACTGATCAGATTGAACAATGGGATCAGATTCACCGAAATTGATTGGACTTTCTGAGGGGTGGTACAGTAGTTGGTCTGTTGAAGATTGCAAAATTTGATTCATCAAAGGTAACATGAATTGACTCATCAACCTTGTCAAGTCTCTTATTATAGACTCTGAGGGCTTTACGATTTGTTGAATATCCTAAGAAGTATCCTTCATCAGCTTTTGCATCAAATTTTCCAGGCTGACTGGAATTATTCAGAATGTATACTGGACATCCAAATACATGGAAGTATCCAATATTAGGCTTTCTATTTCTGAGTACTCCATAGGCTGTCTTCTTGTGTCTTTTGACATAAACAGATCTGTTCTGAGTGTAGCAAGCAGTTGCAACAGCTTCAGCCCAGAAATTCTTAGGAAGACCAGATTCATTGAGCATACTTTTTGCAGCTTCAATCAGCGTTCGATTCTTTCTTTCTACAACACCATTCTGCTCTGGTGTGCGCGTTGAAGAGAAGTTCTGAGATATGCCAGTTTCAGTGCAGAAGGACTCTAGAGTAGCATTTCTGAATTCAGTGCCATTGTCACTTCTGAGCTGACAAACTTTTCGCTTGTGCTTGAGTTCAATTTGTTTAATGAGAGCAATGATTTCAGCATCAGCTTCATTCTTGGATCTGAGGAAAATTACCCAGCAATATCTTGAAAATTCATCAACAATAACAAGGGTGTATTTCTTTCCTGCTCTTGTCTGAACATTCACTGGTCCAAAAAGGTCCATGTGAAGCATGTGAAGAGGTTCAGTTATACTGAAATTTTGCTTTGTCTTGAATGAAGCCCTTTTTTGCTTACCCATTTCACAACCTGGACATGGATTGTCTTTATTGAAAGACATTGAGGGTATCCCTTCTACAAGTTGTTTTCTTGACAACTTATTAATGTTCTTGAAGTTCAGATGGGATAATCTCTTGTGCCACAACCAGTTTGTTTCCTCATCTGCCTTTGTGTAGAAACATTGTTCACTTGGTGAACTATTCATGTCAATGATATAAATGTTTCCTTCCAATCCCTGTTGAATATGGTGCCTTGACTAATATCAAATAAAACCTTGAAGCCATCATCACACAATTGACTAACACTGATCAGGTTGTATTTCAAACCATTCACATATGCAACACGTGTGAATTTGACTTGTCCATTATTCACAACACCATATCCCTCAGTTTGTCCATTTTCATCATTTCCAAAAGTTATTGAGGGCCCCTCTTGCACCCTATATTTCTCATGCAGGGTTTGATAACCAGTAATGGTTCTGCCAGCTGCGCTGTCAAGAAACCATATATTCTTCTTTCGGTCTCCCTGCACAAACACAAAGATTAGTTCTTTTTGGAAACCCATCTCTTGATGGGTTCACTGGACTCTCCCTTAGACGTCCCAGATTTCTTTGGTTCAGAAGGAACTGAAGGATCAAAAGGGATCTCAGTCATGATCTCAGATGACACAAAAACAGTTGGTTTGATGGGGCTTTCAACCTTTTTCTTTTCAGATTTTTGCTTGATTTGTTTGGAAAAAGGTTTTGAGCTTTGTTTAGGTTGAAGGGGAGTGCTTTCAACATTTTTCAATCGTGCATTACAACTTTGCACTTGTCTAGTTAACAATTGAAATTGACTCTCCAACCTTAACAAAATTGATTCTTCATTAGACACCTGAGCCTTACCTGAATTTGAGGTAGAAGGCTTAGTGGGGGAGACATTTTTCTTCTTCTTCTGGCTTTTAGGAACCTTAGATGAAGACTGAGGATATGGCTTTTCTGGATTTAGCCTTCTTTTCTGAAACAGTGGTCTGAACTGTTTCAGATTTGCTCTCAGATTGTTCCTGGGCCTTTTCAGTCACAGTTTTCTGTTTGCCAACTTCTTTAAAACTTATTTCTGGTTTCATTTGTTTTGGAAGTGCATCTAAATCAGTAATAATAGATGCCAAGTGAAGATCACCAGATTCATATGCTGTTCTTTGATTAGCAAAAGTATTTTTGATTGCAGCATCAGGATTTGGTGCTTTCATCCAGGATTTAATTATTTTTTGTTCCTTTTCAAGGATGGTTTTCAGTTCTTCCTTTTCCAATTCTAAGGTGGCAACCATAGACTGATAACTTTTAAGAGCCAACTGAACATCTTTCAGTTCTTTCAGTCTGGCCTGACTGGCGTTCAGTTCAGAAGTATTGTTTTCAAACATTTTTAGGCTTTCTGAACGCACAGTCTCAACAAATGAGATGTCAGCCTCTAAAAGAACCAAAAGGTCCAGTTTATGTTCCTCATTACTTTCAAATCCAAAATCACTAACCTTTTTCATGATTATATCCACCCATCTTCCAGATTCAACATCAGACTTGACCAAATGACCTTGATCTTCACGAGCCATGAAACACATGTCCCTAACTTCTTCCTCATCATCAGATGATTCATCAGACTCTTCCCATTTTTCAGTTTTGGCAATCATACAACCATTATTACTTGAGTTGTCTTGTGCCATTAGAGCTATATGGGCTTTCAGCTTCTTGTACTTAGCCTTATAGCTGTCATTAGATTTCTGAAAAATAGAATAGTTAGGGGCAGATTGTGATGATGAAGGTTGACTAGATCTGCATTCCTTCAAGAAATGTCCTTTCTTGCCACACTTAAAGCATTCAAGATTCGACTTATCAATAGAAGCACTGGAAGCAAATGGTTTGCCAGATCGATTGGATTTGTCCTTAAAACGATTAAACGTTTTAGCCAGCATGACAACCAGATCATCATTGTCATCCTCATCACAACCATGAGTAACATTATCAGAAACACCAGTTTTTAACATTTCAGAAACCATCTTCTTCATTGAGTCAGAATGATCACTCTCAGAAGATAGTAGTGCAGTCCCATGTGGTTCAGAATATTGAACCATGACTGAACTGGTAGAAGCATGATTTTTGGCATCTTGCTCAGCCACATCTCTCTCTGCTTTGTTTTCTTCAGTGTACCTTAAGGCTCCATATAAGGAAGCAAGAGTGTGACTGTGCAAGGTTTTTCCTTGTCTTAAAACCAAGATCAAATTTTCCCATTTAGAAGGTAAAATGTCACAAAAATTTTCAAGCAAAATTTCTTTGTCCTTTTCTACACCCAAGGCTTTCAGTTGGTTCACCAGATTTGTAAATCTGATGTAAGTTTGAGTTAAAGTTTCACCAGGGTATGCAAAGAAAGACTCATACTTTTTATTCAAAGCTACTTTTCTTGTGACAATTGTTTCAGAAGTGCCTTCAAACTGAGTCATAAGTTCCTCCCACATTAATTTGGAATTTTCAAGTAAAACAAGAGTGGGCATTAGAGTTTCAGGAACTGCATATAAGATCATATTTTGTAGCTTGGTATCAAGGTCTACCAGCCTATGATCTTCTTCAGACCAATGATCCTTCTCCTTAGGTGTCATCCTAGGAGTCTCATCGGCAGTTCTGACAACAGTGGAGGCATTCATGGGAACAAAAGGTCCTTCTTTTAAAATGTCGGTCAAATGTCTTTCAACACCAGCAATTTACTTAGATATGCATGCTTTCCATGTGATAAAATTTTCACTGTTTCCATCAAACTTGGGAACAACATTATTTGGAAAATGTGCATGCACATTATGCGAAGGTATATTGTTGTTAATAATAGGGGGTGGGTTAGTACCATTAGGGGTAGGGTTAGTTCCTTCATTGTTTTCGGGTATAGCCATTACAGCAGATCTAGGTTAATGAATATAGTATTCTAACATGGCTCTGATACCAAATGTGAGTCCCAAAGTCGATGATTAAACCCGACTGGCAAGCAATTCTATTCTGGAAATAGACCAGTTCAGAATGCGATCCAGATATGGATATAAACAATAAAGTAATTGACTTAAAGTAAATGACAAGAAACAATAAGTGCTGAAACTATATAAATAATATGTATACTTCAAGTATGTAGCATTGAGACACGTTGTACTTTTCAAATGTATTTTATTAAGTATGTTAAATAAAATACAAAGGTTGTGCGGAACAAAGATAAACACAAATGTGTAAGTATCTAAACAACCTTAGAAATACAAGTGATCTAATAACTTGGAAATACTCATAAGAATTACTTAGAGTATATCTCACAAGTTGCAATGCCAAAGTTTCAAGCTATTTGTAAGTTGTGAGAAGCCTTTATATTTATAGGCAAGGTTCATGCTGATGTGGACCAGATATATATATATATATATATATATATATATATATATATATATATATATATATATATATATATATATATATATATATATATATATATATATATATATATATATATATATATATATATATATATATATATATATATATATATATATATATATATATATATATATATATATATATATATATATATATATATATATATATATATATATATATATATATATATATATATATATATATATATATATATATATATATATATATATATATATATATATATATATATATATATATATATATATATATATATATATATATATATATATATATATATATATATATATATATATATATATATATATATATATATATATATATATATATATATATATATATATATATATATATATATATATATATATATATATATATATATATATATATATATATATATATATATATATATATATATATATATATATATATATATATATATATATATATATATATATATATATATATATATATATATATATATATATATATATATATATATATATATATATATATATATATATATATATATATATATATATATATATATATATATATATATATATATATATATATATATATATATATATATATATATATATATATATATATATATATATATATATATATATATATATATATATATATATATATATATATATATATATATATATATATATATATATATATATATATATATATATATATATATATATATATATATATATATATATATATATATATATATATATATATATATATATATATATATATATATATATATATATATATATATATATATATATATATATATATATATATATATATATATATATATATATATATATATATATATATATATATATATATATATATATATATATATATATATATATATATATATATATATATATATATATATATATATATATATATATATATATATATATATATATATATATATATATATATATATATATATATATATATATATATATATATATATATATATATATATATATATATATATATATATATATATATATATATATATATATATATATATATATATATATATATATATATATATATATATATATATATATATATATATATATATATATATATATATATATATATATATATATATATATATATATATATATATATATATATATATATATATATATATATATATATATATATATATATATATATATATATATATATATATATATATATATATATATATATATATATATATATATATATATATATATATATATATATATATATATATATATATATATATATATATATATATATATATATATATATATATATATATATATATATATATATATATATATATATATATATATATATATATATATATATATATATATATATATATATATATATATATATATATATATATATATATATATATATATATATATATATATATATATATATATATATATATATATATATATATATATATATATATATATATATATATATATATATATATATATATATATATATATATATATATATATATATATATATATATATATATATATATATATATATATATATATATATATATATATATATATATATATATATATATATATATATATATATATATATATATATATATATATATATATATATATATATATATATATATATATATATATATATATATATATATATATATATATACAATATTGATAATGTCGTATAATTTAATAATATATTAGATTATACTTTTATAAATATATAATATTAATATTTAATATAAACACAATATATACTCCAATATATGTAACATCCCAAACTTTTATTAACGTTTGACTAGAGTCGTTAAGTCAATAATATGTGTCCGTTAAGTCTATTGCTAGATTTAATGCTTATATGTGATTTATGTGTTATATATGTGAGACTTGAAAGTCTTAATGCATGATATGAAAATATGTTTATGAAGTAATTATATGCCTACTAGGAGTGATTAACGAAGTATTTAGGTAGTATATGGTCCTTAGAGGAGTTTTTGACTAGTAATGACCTATATGGAAGCCTAGGGACCAAATTTAACATATGGTAAAACTCAAAAACGGGTTTAGGGTCATATGAGGAGTCATTTGAGTGTCATTAGCAGATTTGTTAACTTCCTCTCAAGCCCTAACCACCCCCTTTTATCCCTAATCAATTCTTGAGCAAAAAGGCTATCAAAAGTGCGTTTCGGAAGTGTTTAATCTAGCCTTTCTCGTTCCCATTGTGAGTTGCAGGTATAGAAGGTATAACTTTATTGATTTCTGATCCTTTTGATTATAAGAGTCATTAGGAATTATAATTGGGCATTAGAGGAATCATTTAATGTGTAATTAGTGATGGTTTTGATGAAATAAGGCATGTATGATTTTCCAAAAGGTTGTAATGCTTTGTTAAGGCCTTAATATGAAGGATTTTGATGTTTTGAAACTGAGTTTTTTACCTGGAAAGGGTTGGGTTCGATAAGAAGGCATAATCGAATTTCAAAAGAGCAAGTCGCTGGCCATTGCGGCGCAACGCCACGTTGCGGCGCAATGGAATTCCAGAAAGATAAGTTGCGGCGCAACGAATTGCTCGAGCTGCGGCGCAACTCACCTATTTTCAGCAAATATTATAGTTTTGAACCGTAACATTGTTTTGACACATAACTTACTCCTGAAACCTAGAGTGTGTCCCTAGATGTGTAATTCCAGTATATGGTCTAAATTATGAATGTATTAATGGCCGTTTACTAATCATAGGTAGACGAGAGTTGTTGCTTTGTTCGGTAACTTAGCTATCCTTTATTGCGTGCTACTTTGAGGTAAGATACACTACTTTGACACGCTGAGGGATTCAACAAAAGCATGGTTTTCAGAATATAACTTCTCTAATCTCATCTTGTATACTTAAGGGTATTCGGGTTGTATGGGAGGTTATATGGGATATGTATTTGACTTATGAGACCTGAAATGCATTTCCCTTTATATACAATGCAAAGTTATGTCATGAAATGAAATGCAATGTAATGAAATGTGATGCAAGTGTATGTTGATTATGATGTGCATGTATGTGTGGCTTGGTCATCTAGTTCACTAGACTTTATAGGTTGTCATGTCACGTGCACGTTTAAGGGCCCAAACGTAAAAGATGATTATATGTTATGTTTAGGTAACTTTGTCACCTAAACTATATGTGATGAAATCGAGCTCGTATATATGATGAAGTGTTAAGCTTAACCCGTATTCACCTTAGCCGGGTGGGTGCGTATATGTTGTTGCTTGGGTGGCTCCTTGCAACGTAATTACATGGTTTGAGTATCTCCTGGTGGAGTGATTACCCACCAATGTCTTGAACATACGGACTACTCCTGGAGTGGCTTGCCATTCCTTAACGACACTTGATGGACCGCCGTATGGCTCATCCATCTAGTCGGGTGTGAGGTTCCCGTTAGGTCTTATGACCGCTTACACACAAACTTACACCTTATATGATATGCGTGACTTAGGTCACACCTAATGTGATGATATGTGATGATGAAATGATGATTAGGCACATTTAGGTTGGTTAATCCTACCATGAAAGATGTTGATGCTATGATATGTATGTGATGATATGCGAAATGTGTCCTTGATATGAAAAGCTGCTTTACCAAGTTTTAATTGGACAAACGTTTTATTAACTTAGTGTTATCTTACTTAGCTAATTCGTTAGCTAACACTTGTTTCTTGAAATGTGTTGTCCCCTCAGGTTTAGCAAGCTAGAAGTGTGTTGATGGATAATGAGCGAGGCATGGGTAGAATACTTGAAGATGCTATTAGTTACCCATAGTTTCTGCTCCTTTTAGACATTTGATTTCGTTATGGCTATAATGTTTTGTTATGACTTGTATACGGTTGTTTTATGTTGGGCAACCGTAGGATTTCCATTTATACTATTTTGATGATGTGACGAGTAACACCTTCTATTTTATGAACAAACCAAAATGGATTTTATGGTTTGGACTTTTAAAACGTTATTCCGCATTCTATGTTGCGGCGCAACTTGGAATTGCCAGAATAGTTGCGGCGCAACTCTATGTTGCGGCGCAACTTATGTTGCGGCGCAACTCTATGTTGCGGCGCAACTCTATGTTGCGGCGCAACTTATGTTGCGGCGCAACTTATGTTGCGGCGCAACTCTATGTTGCGGCGCAACTCTATGTTGCGGCGCAACTCTAGTTGCGGCGCAACTTATGTTGCGGCGCAACTTATGTTGCGGCGCAACTCTAGTTGCGGCGCAACTCATGTTGCGGCGCAACTTATGTTGCGGCGCAACTTTGTTGCGGCGCAATTATGTTGCGGCGCAACTCTATGTTGCGGCGCAACTCTATGTTGCGGCGCAATTATGTTGCGGCGCAACTTATGTTGCGGCGCAACTCTATGTTGCGGCGCAACTTATGTTGCGGCGCAACTTCGTTGCGGCGCAACTCTATGTTGCGGCGCAACTCTATGTTGCGGCGAACTTAAGTTGCGGCGCAACTATCTTCATTGCGGCGCAACGAATTGCTCGAGCTGCGGCGCAACTCTATGTTGCGGCGCAACTCACCTGTTTTCAGCAAATATTATAGTTTTGAACCGTAACATTGTTTTGACACATAGCTTACTCCTGAAACCTAGAGTGTGTCCCTAGATGTGTAATTCCAGTATATGGTCTAAATTATGAATGTATTAATGGCCGTTTACTAATCATAGGTAGACGAGAGTTGTTGCTTTGTTCGGTAACTTAGCTATCCTTTATTGCGTGCTACTTTGAGGTAAGATACACTACTTTGACACGTTGTGGGATTCAACAAAAGCATGGTTTTCAGAATATAACTTCTCTAATCTCATCTTGTATACTTAAGGGTATTCGGGTTGTATGGGAGGTTATATGGGATATGTATTTGACTTATGAGACCTGAAATGCATTTCCCTTTATATACAATGCAAAGTTATGTCATGAAATGAAATGCAATGTAATGAAATGTGATGCAAGTGTATGTTGATTATGATGTGCATGTATGTGTGGCTTGGTCATCTAGTTCACTAGACTTTATAGGTTGTCATGTCACGTGCACGTTTAAGGGCCCAAACGTAAAAGATGATTATATGTTATGTTTAGGTAACTTTGTCACCTAAACTATATGTGATGAAATCGAGCTCGTATATATGATGAAGTGTTAAGCTTAACCCGTATTCACCTTAGCCGGGTGGGTGCGTATATGTTGTTGCTTGGGTGGCTCCTTGCAACGTAATTACATGGTTTGAGTATCTCCTGGTGGAGTGATTACCCACCAATGTCTTGAACATACGGACTACTCCTGGAGTGGCTTGCCATTCCTTAACGACACTTGATGGACCGCCGTATGGCTCATCCATCTAGTCGGGTGTGAGGTTCCCGTTAGGTCTTATGACCGCTTACACACAAACTTACACCTTATATGATATGCGTGACTTAGGTCACACCTAATGTGATGATATGCGAAATGTGTCCTTGATATGAAAAGCTGCTTTACCAAGTTTTAATTGGACAAACGTTTTATTAACTTAGTGTTATCTTACTTAGCTAATTCGTTAGCTAACACTTGTTTCTTGAAATGTGTTGTCCCCTCAGGTTTAGCAAGCTAGAAGTGTGTTGATGGATAATGAGCGAGGCATGGGTAGAATACTTGAAGATGCTATTAGTTACCCATAGTTGCTGCTCCTTTTAGACATTTGATTTCGTTATGGCTATTATGTTTTGTTATGACTTGTATACGGTTGTTTTATGTTGGGCAACCGTAGGATTTCCATTTATACTATTTTGATGATGTGACGAGTAACACCTTCTATTTTATGAACAAACCAAAATGGATTTTATGGTTTGGACTTTTAAAACGTTATTCCGCATTCCTTAACACCGTTAGGTGAAAAGATTTTGGAAATCCGTAATTTTAAATGTTGGGTGTTACAATATATATATAAATACAGGGTAGAGATCCTGGAATAAGGTGTCTTAAGGAGAGAGGGGAGAGAAAGTCCTTTGGGCGAATCAGAATGCGCCGTGTGTCAAATTAAATTAAAACACGCGGTGGCAATTTTATAAATAAATCAAACTTTTGTGAAACTTGGTCAGCTTGGGTTGGGTCAGCTTGGGTTGGGTCAACTTGGTCAGCTTGGGTTGGGTCAGCTTGGGGTTGGGTCAGCTTGGGTTGGGTCAGCTTGGGTTGGGTTGGGTCAGCTTGGGGTTGGGTTGGGTCAGCTTGGGTTGGGTCAGCTTGGGTTGGGTCAGCTTAGGTTTGGGTTGGGTCAGCTTGGGTTTGGGTTGGGTCAGCTTGGGGTGGGTCAGCTTGGGTTGGGTTGGGTCACTTGGTCAGCTTGGGTTGGGTCAGCTTGGTCAGCTTGGGTTGGGTCATCTTGGTCAACTTGGGTTGGGTCAGCTTGGGTTGGGTCAACTTGGTCAGCTTGGGTTTGGGTGGGTCAGCTTGGTCAGCTTGGGTTGGGTCAGCTTGGGTTGGGTCAACTTGGTCAGCTTGGGTTGGGTCAGCTTGGGTTGGGTCAGCTTGGTCAGCTTGGGTTGGGTCAACTTGGTCAGCTTGGGTTGGGTCAACTTGGTTAGCTTGGGTTGGGTCAACTTGGTCAGCTTGGGTTGGGTTGGGTCACTTGGTCAGCTTGGGTTGGGTCAGCTTGGGTTGGGTCAACTTGGTCAGCTTGGGTTGGGTCAGCTTGGGTTTGGGTTGGGTCAACTTGGGGTTGGGTTGGGTCAGCTTGGGTTGGGTCACTTGGTCAGCTTGGGTTGGGTTGGGTCAACTTGGTCAGCTTGGGTTGGGTCAGCTTGGGTTGGGTCAGCTTGGGTTGGGTCAACTTGGTCAGCTTGGGTTGGGTCAGCTTGGGTTTGGGTTGGGTCAACTTGGGGTTGGGTTGGGTCAGCTTGGTCAGCTTGGGTTGGGTCAACTTGGTCAGCTTGGGTTGGGTCAACTTGGTCAGCTTGGGTTGGGTCAACTGGGTCAGCTTGGGTTGGGTCAGCTTGGTCAGCTGGGTTGGGTCATCTTGGTCAACTTGGGTTGGGTCAGCTTGGGTTGGGTCAACTTGGTCAGCTTGGGTTGGGTCAACTTTGTCAGCTTGGGTTGGGTCAGCTTGGGTTGGGTTGGGTCAGCTTGGTCAGCTTGGGTTGGGTCAGCTTGGTCAGCTTGTGGGTTGGGTCAGCTTGGTCAGTTGGGTTGGGTCAGCTTGGGTTGGGTCAACTTGGTCAACTTGGGTTGAGTCAGCTTGGTCAGCTGGGTTGGGTCAGCTTGGTTTGGGTTGGGTCAGCTTGGTCAGCTTGGGGTTGGGTTGGGTCAGCTTGGGTTGGGTCAGCTTGGTCAGCTTGGGTTGGGTCAACTTGGTCAGCTTGGGTTGGGTCAGCTTGGTCAGCTTGGGTTGGGTCAACTTGGGTTGGGTCAACTTGGGTTGGGTCAACTTGGGGTTGGGTCAGCTTGGGTTGGGTTGGGTCACTGGGTCAGCTTGGGTTGGGTCAGCTTGGTCAGCTGGGTTGGGTCATCTTGGTCAACTTGGGTTGGGTCAGCTTGGGTTGGGTCAACTTGGTCAGCTTGGGTTGGGTTGGGTCAGCTTGGGTTGGGTTGGGTCAACTTGGTCAGCTTGGGTTGGGTTGGGTCAACTTGGTCAGCTTGGGTTGGGTTGGGTCAACTTGGTCAGCTTGGGGTTGGGTCACTTGGTCAGCTTGGGGTTGGGTCATTGGTCAGCTTGGGGTTGGGTCAGCTTGGGGTTGGGTCACTTGGTCAGCTTGGGGTTGGGTTGGGTCAGCTTGGGGTTGGGTTGGGTCAACTTGGTCAGCTTGGGGTTGGGTTGGGTCAACTTGGTCAGCTTGGGGTTGGGTTGGGTCAACTTGGTCAGCTTGGGGTTGGGTTGGGTCAGCTTGGTCAGCTTGGGGTTGGGTCATTGGTCAGCTTGGGGTTGGGTTGGGTCAGCTTGGGGTTGGGTCAGCTTGGGGTTGGGTTGGGTCAGCTTGGGGTTGGGTTGGGTCAGCTTGGGGTTGGGTCAGCTTGGGGTTGGGTTGGGTCGGTCAGCTTGGGGTTGGGTCAGCTTGAGGTTGGGTTGGGTCAGCTTGGGGTTGGGTCAGCTTGGGGTTGGGTCAGCTTGGGGTTGGGTTGGGTCAGCTTGGGGTTGGGTTGGGTCAGCTTGGGTTTGAAGTCAAAATATTTACAGATTTGCCACCGTGTTTTTTTTATAAAAAGCCACATGTCAACTTCTGGTTGGTTAGAAAAACCTTCTCTCCCTTCTCTCCTTAACCCACCTTCTCATTTGATCTCTCTCCTATATATATATATATATATATAATATATTTTTATTCTTTTTATATATTTTATTATATCCCGTTTAGAAAAATATTCTAAAGATCTAGTTTATATGTAACCACATTTTCTCACTGCCTCACACAGTTTTCTAGTGTGCGTTCTCTCATTTTCTCACCAAGATACCCCTTTGTATTTTCTCTAGAATACACATGTAGAAATATATTCTAGCAACCACGTTCTTTAGAAAACGTCAAGAAAATATTGAGAAAATTTTTGTGTCAGAAGAGGCCTGAAACTATAGAGATCTGGTTAAGAAATCCATTAAAATAGGTTAAAACCTAAACTATATAGGGAAATCCTCAAATATGATGCAAAAAATATGTACTTTTCCTTTTTTTATTCACTTCATGATTCAATATAAAAAAATATGTACGAAGATCATGAGTCGCATAAGTTTGTGATTTGACTCGATGGACCGAGTCATACTACAAATCGATAGTTAGGCTACGAGTCTATAGCAACTTCAAGTCATCTAAGGAGTTTTTCCATTGTGTTTTGACTCGACTCAACTCGTACGAGTTTAACAACTATGATTGACAATAATTGAGTTTTTAAAATCAAAAAATTCTAGTTCCAGCTTTAGTCTTCTTAATTAAACTGCTCTCTTTCCTTTAATATCAATCAACCTGATGTGATTTTCAGTTCTCAAGGTGCCCTACAAATTTGATTAGTCTATGAACATAGTACGAATGTAAAATTGAGGTGTTTGGGGTGTGATATAATTATTATACTTGAATCTGTTTAGATTAAAATATAGTTTAATATGATCTTAGCCTCGGGATCATGATATCTGTAAGATGTATTATTATGTTATCTTGACAAAACAAGATCTTGAGATGACCAAGATCAAGATAATATCTAACGTATATATATCTAGTAAATATGTTGAGATATTTTGTACTGTATAAGCCTTTATAACAGCAAAATCCGTTTAAGGAATGGCTCAAGAACAATTTACACATGAGAAAATAAGTTCTAACGGCTGGAATATCAGGTCAACCTAGAAGATCGAAGTTGGAAAAGACTTTGACATGTGCAGAATAAGCCTCAACGGTCATCTCAACCAAGTCATCAGCGTAATGAGCAAGTTCAGGAGGATCCCATATATTTTGCAAAAGTAGTTCAACGTCTAGCTCTATAAATATAAGCACAAATGACACCACAACAGACGGATTAAGCGATACATTCACACCAAAAGCTACTACAACACATATTCATTCATGTTCATTCAATCACCTGTATTCACACACATAACACTTAGTTAGTCGATCAAAACACTTATCATCTTTGTATTGTAATATTCAATCATTAATAATAAAAAAAAACTTAGGCAGGAGAGATTAATTCCTCTCAGGGTTTTTTACCTAAGATTTTATTATAGGATCAAGGTTTTTTCCTATCAACAAATCTGAGTGTTATTTACTTTATCGCAATTCTATTTTCTTTAAGTTCTATCAAGATCACAGTCTTGATCTTCACTCATCTTCAAATTCTTTACTTTATCTTGTCCAAAGCATATTTCTAAGATCTTTCATAAATGTTTTCAGTTCATAATACTTTATTTGTTTATCGTTAGTTTTGCATAAATCTAATTTATTTTATGATCACAAGCACCGGTCCTCACTTACAAATCTTTGGACACGAAATTATCTTGAGTCTTTGTATAAAATTATCTTGAGTAATTTTTGCCCAAAACATAAGGTACCTATGAATATGCTAAGCGTTTCATCACCCGTCATTCTCTATTGTTAGTCTTTTCAAGATAGTGTGACTTATATATATAGTTTTTAGCAAGGTTGTAAAACTCGGCCGATCCAGCCGATTTCACGGAATCGGATCGTGGATTGGCACCTAAACGAGTTGATTCAAGCCGGATCGGCCTCAAAAATCGGCCAGCGACGGTCAACGGCCAACTTCCGGTTGAAACGGTCAAAATCTGACCAAATCTTGTAAAATCCGGCCGATTAGTCGATGAATATGATGTTTCCGGCCTAAAAGATGGTAATTTCAGTAGTAGAATCCACAAAAGAAATGGTTAGAGATTGTTCAAGAAAATGAAGAATAAAAAAAGGAAATATAAAGAGAAAGAAGATGACAACGGTGGTATCCTAATTTGGGGTACACCCAAATCTGCCTTTTCATTTATTAAATGGATAACATGTTTCACTTTACCACCTTTCTCTTTCTTTTGTACATCATTAGCCCCTCTTTTAGTCTTTTAACTTCTTTATTTTTAGTGCAATAAGAGTCCTCCTAACATTTATTTACATGAACTTAATATAAAAACTTAATATGTTAATGTCATAATTAAGATGTATTTTACATATAATTTGAAAAACTATTATTTTATACATAAAAAACTCACTATTCACCGATCCGATTCCGATCCGATTTTTAAAAAATCCTGACTCCCCCTCTCTCCGATCCGATCTCAATCCCCGAGTTCCGCAACCTTGGTTTTTAGACTCTTACGAGTCACGAGTCGACTCTTACGAATGAACTCTTACGAGTCAAGTCGATTTACACCAAAAATGAGCCGACTCGCAAGGTGACTCTTTTTACTCCTGGCTCTTACGGGTCGCGGTGTGAACTTGGACCTAGTCAATGCGAGTCGCAAATTTATGATTGTTGTAATTTGATACAATGGTTATATTTATATATTATATTTATGGTTACATATTTTATGTTATCGGTGTATTTTTGATCCTTTTAGTAGAATTTGGAGATAAACTGGAAGTTATGACTTAAAAGTTTTGAATATGTAATATTTTGATAAATGTATCAAGATAATCAACTTATATATTGTTTCTAAAGACGTCGTATATATATGTATAACTATACAATATTATGTAGTATATAAAAATGTCATGAATTTTATAAATGGTATTATTCTAATGTCAAATATATTGTTGTATTTAAGATCATTCATAAGCGTTCACCCTATTCATCTACACTTATTCTTGTTACTTCAGTTTCATCTTTTCATCTCTTTAACAATTTTTCTCACCATAATACTTCAGCTTTAAGTTTGATACCTCATTATACCTCATGATATCCAACTATACCCAATCAAAACCAAACAAATAATATAATGAAAGACATAGACCCGACTCCTCCCTTTTCACCGTAGGTAATATCCTTCACCTATCTTTTTCACCTATCCTCTTGCCCCCTTGTTTCACATATCTTTAATCATTCATCTTCTTATTACCTATCTTCACCTATTAATTTCACATTCCTTTAGGATTGGTATTTTTAAGAGATGATAAAATGAACAATGAGATGATACATTGAAGTTCCACCTCACTAACCCCTATATATTTAGCCCTCATCCTCCACTTGGTGCAACTTCACGTTTGTCATATGATAGTCTCATCAATCACTTAGAGAGAGAGAGAGAGACATAGTGAGCTAGCTCTAAACATATATAGGAAGTTCATAAAGCAATGGAGTTTCACCACCATAACAATGGCCAAGAGTTCTTGGAAGATATATTAGACTCACAAACTTCTTTTGGAATGAGTCACATTGATGATCATTTTAACCAAAATACCATATTTTCAACTCCTACCACTTTTCTTGAAAGCTCTCCACTTTCCATCACTTCTCAAACCTCTTCTTCATTTGGAGACTTTTCCTTGCCATTTATCTTTGAACCACAAACCCTAAATTGTTCTTCATTTGGTCAAGACTTCATTAACCCTTTTGTTGACCATGACCTCTCTCATTACCAGCCTCCAAATGTAAAGCTTGAATCTTCACCAATATTTGATCAAGATTACTACTCCATGCTTTCAATGTTGGATGATGTACATAACAATCCTTTTGTAAATGATGTAGATAATATTCAAGTCAATAACCCGGAAATGCTAGTCCAACAAAGGTTTATGGGTGAACTAGAACCCGAAAGACCATCCGGTTTCAACTTAGGGAAAAATGTTAAGAACCCTAAAGTTGAGGGGCAACCCTCAAAAAATCTAATGGCTGAGAGAAGGAGAAGGAAGAGGTTGAATGATAGACTTTCCATGCTTAGATCAATTGTACCAAAAATCAGCAAGGTGAAGATTAATATATGTTACTTTGTAGTTTGTATGGTTTTGGTTAACATGTTTGTCTTAAAGAGATTAAATTGCCATTACAGTACAATAGACAATAATATAAACTTAAAGACTCATACACCACATGAGGTTTAATTTGTGTATTTAAAAAGACGTACAATACCACTAAAGTTGATGGTTTTTCCACATTCAGTTTGCAAATTTAAAGGATCCCCACTTGATTAGCTATGTCTAGTTACTAATTAATTAAGCTAGCTACGTACATATATGAATATATATATGTTTTACATGTTTAATTACTAATGTCTAATAGTATTTACTATCAAAAACTATCCAAAAAATTGTGAGTTAATGTCTTTTAGGTTTTTGGGTACGTTTATTATTGAGCTTAATGAACAAAGCAATATCAATCTCACTATGTTTTGTTAATGTTCACCTTTTAAAAGTTTTAAAGCTTTTTACGTCTCTGTCCTAAACACGTACATATATATCACTTCAGTAGAATATAAATGAAACATATATATGAAAGAGAAAAAACAAAAGAATGTACAATTTTGTCGCTTTTTTGGTTTATTTGCCTAGATGTAGGGTAGCTTTATGCTTTTTACAATACAAAAATCTCTTTATATTTTTGTAGAAGCAATTTAGAAGAAATCAAAATAATGTTTTTTTGTGTAGTGAATAATTGCGGTTAGCTAGTTATATGTTTTCAACAGAATGGTCGTGTAATAATAATTTCAATATGTTTTCCATCAGTACAACATAAATAATATCAGGAATGTAGCCGAGATTTGTCAAATTTTGGAGACCCCGATTACCAAAATGGGGTCTTAAAATAAAATTATTAACGATCAAACTCAAAGATGATCACTGAAGTTGTGTAGAATAAGCTAACTTAACTTCTACTATCCTACTCAATTTTTCTTAGGGTAAATTATACTTTTGATCCCTGAATTTGGCACGTTTTTCACTTTTAGTCACTAAACTTCAAAAATTGCAAATTATACACTAAACTTACCACTTTTTTTCACTTTTGGTCACCGCGTCAACTTTGTTACCTTTCCTCTGTTAACTTGCCCAGATTCGTTAGTTTTTTTTTCCACTTTTCGTCCTTTCCATATATTCCATTATTAAAAGTGATAATCGGCCTAACTTCAAGTCTTAGATATTGTTTTGTTCGATTTGTGAAAATACATATTCATTTGTGAGGGGTTTTGAAACAGTTTTTTTTTATGTTTACAGTTTACTACTTTATTGATTATAAAATAGTTTGATTAGATGAAATAATTGATTTTCTTTTTGAACGACGATGACATAATTGTTAGTTGAAATTTTTATTTATAAAGTTAGATTTTTTTAGGGCCTCTGTTTGAATTTTTTAGTCTTCTTATTTCTACTTTAACCGTAATTATTTTTTTTGTGTTATATAAATTTATATAGTTTTCCTTAATTCATTTTATTAAGTATTGCTAAACTATAATAAAAATAAGATATTATAACGGTTATCCGGAGTAACGTGTTCTAGATTTTTTTTCTCTGAATAATCGATAACGCCTTATGATTTAACCGTAAATATTTTTGTTTGTGTTATATAAATTTGTAATAAATCATATAAATGGATTGAGTTTTGAATGTACTTTTCATCGATTATCACTTTTAATAATGGAATAAATGAAAAGGACGAAAACTGGAAAAAAAACTAACGAATTTGGGCAAGTTAACGGAGGAAAGGTAACAAAGTTGACGCGGTGACCAAAAGTGAAAAAAAGTGGCAAGTTTAGTGTATAATTTGCAATTTTTGAAGTTTAGTGACTAAAAGTGAAAAGCATGCCAAGTTCAGGGACCAAAAATGTAATTTACCCTTTTTCTTAAATTTTTTTTCATTGTTTGTTTTTCTGTGTTTTTTATTTTTTTTTATTTTATAATATTTTTTTTATTTTGTGTTTTGTTTTGGTTTACTACTTGTATAAGTTAACTGTTGTACGGACAAAAGTCCCTAGCCCGTATATATTACAGGTGAAGGTTTGGCCCGGGCAGTAAAAAGACTAAAATTTTTTTTACACATTTGCCCATGTTGAATGTACGTTCAATAGTTATGTAGGTTCATAGTCATCATGTGTTTCAAAATTTGACATTTTATCAAGTGCGAAATAAAGGCACATATTTATTTAATTATAGTAAAGCAGAAATCATATTCTGTTAGAATTTGAATACTTATATCTCTATTAAGACATAAATTTTCATTCTAAAAAGAACAAGTCTTAGGTCACCATTAGAAAGGGAAAAAAAATCTCATTGTGAGGTTAATATATATTAGTTCCTTTAATTTTTTTCTTTTTTTTAACGTCAAACTATCATACTTAGACTTTTAAACTATCGTGAATGCCTACGATTGAACCAACCCCATCATCTGCATTCGTTTGGACGGAGTTGAATAAGTTACTATTTTCCTCTCTTCATTATCCTCGAATTGGTATATACAGTGTAATGATTAATTTTCTGAGAACATATTGTAACCTATGTTGTTTAAGTTGAGAAATGGATTATATATGATTATTGTAATCTAATGGTGTTTCATATTTTCCAATTAAAAAGATGGATAGAACATCAATTCTTGGAGACACAATAGACTACATGAAGGAGTTGATAGAGAAAATCAATCATATGCAAGAAGAAATGGATGTTTCCACCGATCATTCGAGTTTAATGAATGGGAAGCCTAAAGAAATATTTATCAGAAATTCGCCAAAGGTATGTACTTTTTATTCTATTTATATTGACAGTATAATATTATTTATTTTCAAAAGATAAGTATTCTACACACATCCACCAATATTTAACATTTGTTATTCTTAAATTTAAAATTAACATACACAAATTATTGGGTTGATCGGTCAACTGAATAGTAATATTCCAAAGTTTTAAATATACCTTGAATAGTAATAGTACGTAATAGTAGGCAAGTAATACCATTGTTTTTTTACGGATTATGAGTTTTAATATCGTCTTTGACAATATATGAAAGCAGTCGAAATGTAAATAGTCTTATCTTTAGAAAGACTGATTTTAGGTTCTACCAAAAGTAAATAAGAACCTTTAACCTGCTGGAAAAGAGAATCGAGCCCTTGACCTCAATTATCAGAGGCAAGGGTTTCGATAACTTGATATAACCCGATTGGTTAGTAATAGTAATAGTATTATTCTAAATTTTTATAGATGTACAAAACTGATCTACTAAATTTTAGGATTTAGTTGTTCCCCTAAATTAATCTTATTCTTGATTACACTGTACATTTATTATAGTTCGATGTGGAAAGGAGAAACACAGATACATTCGTACAAGTATCTTGTACAAGTAAACCCGAGTTGTTGATATCAACAATGACTACACTCGAAGCGCTAGGCCTCGAGATTAATCAGTGTGTAATAAGTTGCTTCAACGATTTCACAATGCATGCTTCTTGCTCCGAGGTAATGGTGTAATTCGGATAATATCTATATAGTTTACGCTTGAACACTTTCAAAACATGTATTTCACTAATGTTTCTTCTTCATATCCACTTGTGGTTTACTTGCATGAAACAACAACGAACTTTGCATAGAGTTTTTACAATTGGTTACATGAAATTAAATGGAACACAATTCATCACTATTCTATGCAAATAATCCTTTCAATTATAACTTATAATACTAAATATATTACACTTGGTTACAGGAAATGGAGCAAAGAGTAACCTTAAATTCTGAAGATATTAAACAAGCGTTGTTTAAGAACGCAGGCTATGGAGGAAAGTGTTTATAATTATATAAACAATTTTACTATATTTCATCTTGTATGTTAGACGTTAAAAAAAAAGATCATAAACTTTGAATTGTAGTTTGAGTGATGATAGTAATTAAAATAGTTGTAATTTTGTTAAAAGGGGGAGAATGTAAATCGTTCTCTCGTGATTGATTTTTGTCATCTATAATAAAGCTTATGTTTACTTTGTGCCATTTTCTTTTTAGTTTATGTTTTTTTTTGCTTTATGTAAATCCAAACTATCTAATCATATAATTAGACTGAACTTAATCAAATCCGTTGTTGCAGTTCGATTATATGTAACCCGATTAGCTCTATACTATATTTCATCTTAGCATTATGTATATGAGAAAAATGAATATGTGGCTATCATGTATTTAAGCTTAGGTATAAAACCCCTCACATACTAATTTTTATATCAGATTGAACTCAACAAGGAGTTCTATACCTATGCTTAGGTACATTATATCATATTGAACTCAACAAGGTGTTCATGATTTGAAGTTTAAACCAATTATATTTTAGATGTAAATTAATAGACTCAGATTTATTTACTTTTTAATTAGAGATCTTTTTGGATTGTTATTATAACATGTTTTTAAAACACAGTATCTAGATTAAGTAATTAATAGAGATAGTTACAATATGTTTTTTGTCTTTATTTGTTATTACAATAACTTATAAAGCTATAGAGAAAGTAAGATACAATGCTACATGCAATAATTATGACAGTCTTAGTTGTGTTATGGTAAAGATGATATTCATATATATGCTAGGTGTGCTTCAAACATTTTAATTTGAAGTTCGTTTGAATATGTTGGTAAAGTTGCCGACTGTGAGTCCCTTAAGTTCGATGGTTAATCAGGAAAGTGTAAAATACAACAAGTCTAATAAGCACTAGAATGAACTAGTATTACTTGTAAATAAATGCAAGAATATATAAACAAAGTAATACAAGACTTAAAGCAATAAACAAGTAAAGTGAAACATTATGTATTTTTCAATGGTGTATTTTATTTATGATGTTAAATAAAATACAAGGTTGTGCGGAATCAAGATAATACAAATAAGTATGTATCCTAACAACCTATGAATTACAATGATCTATATTTGTCAAATAACTCTTTTGGATCGAGATACTTAAAGTTGTGAAGTATCCCTGTTTAAGACAGAGAGTATTTAGACAAATTCACTTAAATGCAAAATGTATGCTT